>CM062848.1:28352072-29059832 GCA_031772225.1 Eubasilissa splendida
AATTATAAGAGCTGGGAAATTATAAGAGCTGGGAAATTATAAGATGTTGGTAAATTATAAGATCCCCCACGGAGGTAGGCAGAGAAGATAGAGCGCCATACTCTTCTGTCCTGACACACAATTATCGCCTCATTCACATTTATACATCTTCTTATACAAGCTTGCCGATTGTTGAGGCTTCTAACAGAAGTATCCTCCATTAACTGGTTTACCTGGTCGTGCCAAGTCTTCCACGGACATCCTCTATTTCTGGTGCCATCAACACTTGATCATATTGGTTAGTTTGAGTGCGATTTTAATTTTGAAAATTCCACTGATAGCATTAAAAAAAAGGATTTCATATTTCTATCACTTCTTCTGTTGCCACCATACTGAGTTTTTGATTATATTGGTTAGTTAAAGTGCAATTTTAATTTTGAAAAATTCCACTGATAGCAGAACGTATTATGCACATAAAATTCATATTTCTATCACTTTTTCTGTTGCCACCACACTGAGTTTTTTTATTATATTGGTTAATTCAAGTGCGATTTGAAATTTGAAAAATTTTTCTTCTTATTTTCCTATCAAAACACTTTTTATAATTTTATTAAGTTTATTGGAGATCTTAATTTTTTTATTTATTCTGTAAATTGACAACAGAGTACTGCGTCTCTGCAAGATACGTCTGCTACCGTGCGGTAGCTGTGCGGGCAGGCTATCCCATATTAAAGTGACAATGGGTGTCTTGTTTGCGGAACTTACGAACTTTTTTAAAGCCGCGCTACATTTATTTCTACGGCGCGCGCGGAATATTCATACATTAGGAAAATTTTTTTTTTTCGCTGTATGTGAGAATTCATTATTACGAAATTTTATTTTTTGGTCTCTTGGATTTCGCAATAACGAGGTTTTACTGTATATCCTTAGATGGAAATTATATTTTGGATCTTTAAAAGAAAAATTTCAAAAAATATATTTTCTGTTTTATTAAAATACAACATTTATCTGAATCCTATATCTTCTCCCAATCCATTAATTTCTTCATATTCTTTCCCCATGCATCTCGTTTTTGTATCAATCTTATTTAAATCTAAAATATTTGGGAAATATTGGCCACATAGATAAATAATCGACTGTACCTCGTTTCTCATTATGGGCCTCGACAATAAAAATGTACTGCACCTCGTTCCGCGATATGGACTGTGATAGAAATGAACTGGATTTCTCGTTCACGGCGTACGGAGCAATGCAATTTTTATTTATGCTTTTCAATGTCTGTCACACACTACTTTCAAACTAACTAAGCTTGATAATTTCACCAAATAAAATCATATTCACTTGAATTACTTACCAACAAAAATAAGAAATATCACAAACATACATCAAAATCTAACTGACAATTTACTCAAATTTGAAAGTTCCAGATACTTTTCTACTTATTGCATAATTAAATCACGTGACAAAGACATGAACCTCAAAATAACCATTCTCGACGTCATTCTCATCATCGGACATAACAAGCATATCGAGAATATCTAAAAAGACGGCAATATCTCCACTAATGAAAAAGTTACCCCCCCGCCATTTTGTAAAAAAAAGTTTTAAAAAAATCAAAAATTCGATAACTGTAAAACGAAAAACTATTAGCTCTTTGAAGTCGATATGAGTGTGTGTGTTAGATTTTCAAATGTACTTAACTGAAATCCCGGTCATTTGGGTGAGTGTCATGTGCAAATTTTGTATTGAGGAAAAATAATGATTTTTATACTCGATTTCTGACGTAATTGAGTGGAAAAATATTTCTATGGGTCACCGTATGATATCACTACTGGAAAAATAATTTGGTTTAAAATCTGATACGCGGCGCCTGTAATATCACCCGTTATTTACTGTCGTATATGACACCGTGCACTGTCATTTGGGTGTCGGCTATAGCCGACGGGGGGCACTCCGACATTTGGTGCCCTGTCATAAATATCCAACGCGGGTCGTCTTAATCAGTCCCGCTCTCACCTTATCACCTTTTTCGGTCGCTCTCCAATTAAATGCATGGCGTTACGTTCAACAACATTGATTCGTTCAACAACCTCAGAAATTGGCTCGATAACTATTTTGATACCAGAGCAGTCAATTTTTAAATTGGTTAAAAGATGGGATTGAGTCCTGAATAATAATGGAGACTACATCATTGATTGAAATTTTTGTATTATTGAAGTATTGTAATTTTAGGTTAAAATTTTTTATTTTACTATAAATAATTTAACATAAGCGCAAAGATTTTTAGATAACCCAAAAAAAAAAAATTTCTACGCTTGATCTCTGACGGGATCTGCCAATCTGGAAAAAATAAGAAATGATTTTTAAAAATTAAAATTAGAAACAACACTAACTTGACAAAAATGTTTAATGACAATTAAGTTAAAATTCTTAAGCATATTTCACAGGAATGACGGTCATTCACACACAAATTAACTTAGCAAAAAGTTATCCACAAAAGTTGGATGACAATATTTTTTAAAATTAGAACCACTGGACTCTTGAGTAAATCGGAAGTTCCATTTGTTGAAAATGATAACTCGATAACAAAAATTTCTCACTCAGAAGAGAAGGATGCAATCAATTTAATATCCTATGATGGTAGATAATGAAAATGCATATAAAGCAAGTGTACCTGTGTATTGTTATTTCTTGACTAGGAACTAGAATGGATGTGTCTTGTGGAGTGAGGAATACATATTGTCTGTTAGGATTGGCTTGCGCATGTCCAATGAGGAGTTCCATTGTTGTTTTTCTATTTACATTATCCTGAAAAAAAAAGATTTATTCTAGTATTCTGTAATATGTACATAATAATACATTTTGCAGTATACACATTCCTAAATAATTTCTTTAATATATTTAACATAGAGTTGTACATAACAAAGGTATACAAAATAACATAATTGTTTTATAAAAATTACAGAATATGACTGAATTTCGGTTGACGTTAACCAGTGCTTGGATCGCTGCAATGCTGAAAGAGCTGAATATGATGACCATTAAGCAGAAAAAATATTTTATATAATGGTATTTATTTATAAAATCCTCAATAAGAAAATATCAGCGGAATTTATACGAAAAATCTCAAAAATCAATGATGTATAGTGCGATGAAGATTTTTAATGAAATGCCAGAAAACATACGAAAGGAGGAGAAATTGAATAGATTTAAAGTGAAACTGACCAGATATGTAAAAGATAAGTTTTATTAAAAGAAAACACTTTAATCTTGTTTATATTAGAACATATATAGGAGTGCTTATGTATGCACTATGTTAAGAATTAAATAAATAGATAATTGGTGATACTTACAGTATCACCATTTGACTTGTGCAAAAAAAAAAGTAAATTTTAATTTTGTTGACGATTTATAATCCCCGAAAACAATGAGTATACTTAAGTATAAGTCGAGAAATTAACCCATACATGGCACTGCATCAGCCACCACGAGGGATGCGACCGTACTATTGAGAAAGATATGAGAAAACTTAGCCTTCACAACTGGAAGAAGTGAAGATACATGGCAGTGGTGAAAATTACAACATGAGAAAGCAAATGCCCTTAATAGATCATAGGCACGAGCTTGTTTTAAGTTGAAGGTAGTGGAATATACAGAGGTCCATGGAAATTCAAATGTGGGAATTCAATATCAGCAAAAACTGACGACTGGCGAAATATGAAACTGTCATTATTGGAAATGCCAAAAACAAAACTGTCTCGTCATGGAAATATATCATGTTTTAAATATGTATGCCTAATATAATTTAATTATTATAATAAACTAATGTTTAAAAAAAAAATTTACCTGTCACTCGCACTGTTCATGATTTCTGACATTTTGAAACCTTAAAACTTACTATCGACTTATACCCGGGTCGTCTTATACTTGAGGTGCATATATATATATATATAT
Source organism: Eubasilissa splendida (assembly GCA_031772225.1). Classification (NCBI taxonomy): domain Eukaryota; kingdom Metazoa; phylum Arthropoda; class Insecta; order Trichoptera; family Phryganeidae; genus Eubasilissa; species Eubasilissa splendida. The sequence goes on from CM062848.1 coordinate 28,356,006, forward strand.
ATATATATATACACAAAAGACAGTCTTTTCTACGACTAGTTAGTACAGAAACAAATTTCCAGCATCCACACAATGGACAACAGTCAAATGAGAACTAGTCGTAATGTTTCCTTTTTAAAATCCTAATTAAGTTTTCCTTTCAAATGTTCCACACCCATCCTCCCAAGCATAAGCTCTCGGAGTCTCTCATCAGAACATTGTGTGGGCTGTATAAATGAATTGTGAGAAAGGATTTACACTTACCATGAAAACATCAAATTCATCGAGAAAGTAAAAAGGGAGTTCCATGCATTCCCAAAGTGCCATGATAAAGGCAACAGTGGCATAAGAGCGTTCACCACCAGACAATGAGCGGGTGGAAGAGGCAGCCCGTACAGTAGCGGAGTCACGGCCAGTGCATTTTATCTCCAGGATGCTCTTCTCATGATTTATCTCAATGGAACCCTTTTTAGGAACGATACAATATATGTTAAATACACAACATATTTTTACTAATAAAGATCTTAATGTGTTATCTTTCACCCATGAGACTGAAGTAAGCAGTCCAATTTTGTGTACCCAACATGCTGAAGTCGAGAGACCTTTAACCCTATGCAAGCAAGCATCAAGATATATCAGTGCCAGACACGGTTGCCACTGGAAATATAATATGTCGTCACGGCTTAATGTTTATCTTAGTATTGGCTGTGTTTTGGATTTGTATTTGAGTACCGACATTTGTTGGGAAATATTTGGAATCATCAATCGTAACATGATGATGTCCTTCGTTCAGTCCACAAGTAAAACTTTTAAATGTTGTCATAATTTCACGGACATGCAAAATATAAAATAAGGATCCCCAAAAACACTACCTGAAGGAAAAACTTCCAACTAAAGGTTGCTTTAGGTCCGTAAGGGACGAGAAGTCATTTCAAGCACTACTCGGGTTTATAATGATTCTAAACATCCAATGCACGGTGTGCTCCGTGAACAAAATTACAAGCTACTACTGCAATAAATATAATGTGTAGTACCGTGTCACGAATTTTACCACCCAAGAACAGTATTAAACAACCCAAGAAAAATATTAAGAACCGTACCATACACAGGAAAGTGAAATTTTTTGCTGTTAACATACAAACATTAAAATTTTGTAATATTTGTTGTCTTCCAACAGTTCTCCTAATGTAATGTGTGAATAAAAAAAAATTATGCAAATCTATCTGAATCATTGAAAATCTGGCAGAATCATCACAAATGGAAAAATGCTTATTTCTTCAGAATATTTGAAAAATATAATAAATTATGAGAAAAACTTAAGGACAATCAAACTCAGACATTATGAGGATCAGGAAAACAACAAAAATGTTCTAGTGGCCGCTACACGGCCATTGGTGACCGCTGCTCGGTCAGGATCTCGTCAGGATTGCTTGCTTGCTGCTAGGCCCTGTGGGCGGCTATTATGGTGACCAATCTATGTTTAGTGGTCTCAATAGAATCTATATTTCAATGATAGAGCTTTTACCGAAACATACTACACGTAAATAAAATCTCGATGTGATTAAAATGATTCCACCTGTAAGTTAGCTGTCAAAATGAACAAAAATGACATCTAGATGATGTATAAGAATCGCAGATAGACAATAATGTACAATGACAATAATACAAAATCAGTATAATGTGCATTTAAGTAAAGATGAATGGTTTTCGCACTCAACCTAGAACACATAAATTTTTTAGTTATGATGAATTATTCCCACGCAGCGTTTGACGACAAATATTGGGTCGCAATCATAACCAAAAATTGTATTATAACCAATAATTATTCACGGCAGTTTTAATTTTTGGCTGTAATGTAATGCATAATAAAAAATAAAACATTTAACATCTTGCGTCGCATTTGAGAGAGCGACCATAGTTTTGAAAAAAATAGATCATATTTACATAAATAATTATTAAACCACACGTAAATATTACAAACTGTCAACATTCTTTGACGATGCAACTGCCGAAAAAATTCATACAATTTCATTCACGGCTTCTATAATACAACGTAAGATGACCATAGATAAGACCGATGTCAGCTCAATGTACGATTTTGCAATATTTTTATTTTAAATTGAATATATAATATTTACGAATTTATTGAATGTATTGTTATTGTATATATAAAAGAGTAAACATTTAAGAAATCTTAACCTAAAGATATTAAAGATATGGCCGTTTAATCAAGCACTATACAGTCATACGAATCCAATACATCCACTATGCCACCCATACAAAAGGATAGGTACAAGATGTGTCCTGGTCGGTGTTGGGAACTCATGACGCATTACGCGGAATATCCGTAGGTAGCAGGGATCGTTATGAAAAATCTTAAAAAGTTTAGGCCCTGGGAAGAATTTTTCCCACCTTAGCTCGGACAGTGAAATTTTTCATTTACAAACAGTAGTAATATAATGAACATGAATTATACATACCAAATATCCTCGAACTTTGAGAATCACTTGAAAACAATATTGAACACGATTAGCGATGAGGGCCTGTATCTGCATGGCACTGTTTAAATGATAAGTTGCAGCCTTTTCTAACTGAAAATTCAAAAATGATAACTTAGAAACTATGTAAGGTGAAGATTGACGATGAAGAGAAAATTTGAAATATAAGAAAAATAATTAATTACCTTTTCAATCAACAATGTTATCAGTGTTATAATTCTAGAGGTTGATTTGTGAAGATTTGTCTTTTCAATAAATCTATCTGCCACTTGTTGTTTGGAAGGCCCATCTCTATTCATTGAATCAAATTTAGCCTTAACCTTTTTCAATTCTGTTATGATAACACTCATTTGCCTACAAAAATATGTACAATATTATTATAGATGAGTACTGCAATGGTGGCTTTGAATTAATTACAAATACACATAAAAATTTTATTTATCAAGCTGCTGGTTTCACATATACAGTAAAATCCCATTTATTTGAAGTTGAAGGGACTGAAAATCATGAAAAAAATTTGAATAATGATTTACGACAATGAAAATAAAATTTACAAAAAACGATTTTTTTTACATAGGCATTAACATTTTTCATTACAACTCGAAGTAATTATATATACCTATATACACACATTTAAAAATAAGAAACAAGTTGTCAAAATACAGCGTAAACAAATCACATTATTTTAAAAAATCTGACTATAATGGACTATCTTATCGCACCATTTTTAATAATGACATAATTGTCGTACTTGTCAATACCGCCATTTCTCCGATGTATTGAAGTTAATAACAAAAGTTTCCAGCACTTTTTAAACTTTGTTTTGTAGTGGTCGCGGTGGCATTTTGCACTCGCTTGTGACGTCTTATTTTTCTTCTTCAATCTCCGCTTCCTTGCTCCTTTTCCCTCTATGACATTTCTAGCCTTTCTACGCCATGCTTCTATCTGTCATAATGTTTAATATTGTCGACAACGTCATTAATGGGGTTGTGTATTGTGTTAATTTCATTTTGGATAATATTTTTCGACAATCTCTTGTATTTTTTTTTTTTAGCAACTGTTGGCATTTTGTACGAGTTTTGCATTCGTGCTATTTTTTATATTATAAAATTATCAGTCATAATTATAAAAATGTTTTAATTTAAATTTAATGAATACGGAGAAGTCTAAGGAATGCAAACCACACATTCGCGAAATTCAAAATATCTAACTCGTAAATAAATATTAGAAAAATACTAATAATTATCTTATATAAAACAATGACAATAAAATAATTAACAACATATGAGAAAATCTGAGAAACGCCAACCACACATTCTTCAAAATGGCTTGACACTAAACTTAAATAGAAAGAGAAATGTTTTTATTAAAATGAGTACAAATAAAATAATTTATAAAACACGAAAAAGTCTTAAGGAACTCAACCGCATACTAGCGTTTGCACAACAAAATATACAAACTCCACGTAATCAAAAATAATGATGATATTAATAGGGAAAAGAGGTTTGGCCAGCACTGACATGCGCAGAAACTGGAAGAATTACGTTACCTAGAAGGGCGCCAAGATAATATTTGCCATCTTTTTCTAATTTTAAAGAAAACGAGTGAGAAAAAAAACACAGTGTTACAGTAAGGAAGACAAAGATTTAAATATCGAGGACACACTAGATATGTTTGTCATCTATTTTTAGGATACTGAAAATGAATGAAAAAACAAACTTTATGCATCGTGAATCGGTATATGGGCGATACTACCCATTTGGATGTACTATATTAGACTTTGACAGGTACATTGCGTAGCGTACGTGTATTTTGTAGATTACGGACATTTGACAAAAAATCGAATTGGCGAAAAATAGATCAACAAATTCATCTGATGGGATCTAAAAATAGCTTGGAATAATGATATTCGATTTATAAGTATAATTTAGTATGAAAACTTTCCAGAGGGACCACATTCTGCTCCAAAACTTTGACTTGTGGCGAATTTCGAATATTCGAATTAACGGGAAAACTTACTATAAAACAAAACGGAAAATGCTTCATTCAAAATTTCGTAACATTAGTTAAGGCGAATGAGTAGGCAAAAGAAAACATTTTTGACAGTTTTAGGCCATAATCCTTGATATGAAGAATTGTGATTCATAAGTGAAAATTAAGTAATGATATGTATAAATTATATAAATTCACTCCGTAACGTCAGTCGATGTTTTCTTTGCATAAGTGGATTTTTGAAAAAGTATGCCTACAGAATGCGGATAATAAAACACAATATGTATTTCAAAAAACAAAATTGAAAATAATAAGACATTTCGTGTGCAGGTACAAAAAGTAACAAGTATTACATGAGAAATGGGTATGATTTTGTACAAATTTATGGCTGTATATGCTATATTATGCAGAATTAAAATATATATTACTAATTTACGCCACGCCACGGCACTACTTCTGTTCCAACGAATCCGAAATCTCTTTTAGATCAAAACTGAAAACTTGCATTAATGATTTTTTCTATAAAATGTTAAATTACACAAAACATATCAATTACGTGTTTAAAATGCCAATTAAAAATGTTCCTATCCAGATTTCCAAAAATCTAGTATTACACCACTAAAAAGTATTTTCTATTTTCACATAAAGAACATTATTGAAGAAATATAAAGGGTTGAAAGTAAGTGTATATACAGAGCAAAGACTATTATTATTAACACTTTTTGTGCGGGGTGCCGCTCTCGGGTCACAAGTACGTGTAGCGGGCGAAAACCATCGGAATGTGATAAAAAATCTAACTTTATAAAAAACGCTCTATCTTCTAAACCGTTAGTAATTTTCTAATGAAATTTGGAATACTCACTTACCATAGTATGGTCCTTAATATTGTATTCTTTTGGAAACAAATCGCTTTTATTTTTGTAAGTACATTGAGGCAATCACATATTTACAGCATGTTCACTATGATAAAAGTTCACATAAAAACTATCGTTCTAATATCTAGATAAAGTATGGTATTTATAAAAACATTCACCCCTGTGAAGGGGTACGTCACAAAATGTACACATATAACTAGTAAAACTTTTCTTTTTGTGTACAGAACACACACGACACTGTCTTTGTGGATATTTTTTTTTACCGCCGGTAACAATTTTAGTCGCTCGATGTTTTTTCATGTCGAGTGATAACCTCCCTGGAGGATCGCTTTTGACTACATTTCTCAGTAATTGAGATGATGGTCCCGGTTCCTCCAGATTTATGTCGGTTCCACAAGGATGGTCGGCTATCCAAAATTTTCCAACGGCGCGCAAAAACTGTTTGTATGTTAGTATTTTGGTTGGATTTAATGTTTTGTACACTTTAAAAGAATTAAATAAGGCACAATTCAACAAAAACATCACAACTCTCTTGGTCCATTTTTTTGTTTTTCGTAATACAGAGTAATACGATAAATACTGATCTGCACGATCAACGCCTTTCATATATTTGTTATATTCTATTACACACTGAGGTTTCCAAATACGTTGTCTTGTAGTCCAATCGATGTTGTGGCTTTCTAGGATAGTGGACGAATGTATTGTTGAGATCATTCGAACATCTTTCTTAGATTTCCAGTGTTGCAACAATACATCTTTTCGTCGACGGAAAATACTTTGGCCTACACTAAGATTCGCCGTTTTAAAACATTCTGGAAAACCTCGGTTTATTCTCATTGTTCCGCACGTTCTTATTTTATTTTGTAGGAGTACTTCACTAGTTTGCACACTATTATAATAATTATCCATGTAAACGTGATGCCACAAATTTAAATATGGACCGAGAAGCGAATGAATAGTCTCTAATAATCGTCTTCCTTTTCCGCTGTAAATTTCGAGGTTGCAAATGTATCCCGTAGTTGCTTCACTAACCATACGCACAAGAACCCCATATTTTATTATTTTTGACGCATTATACACTTTAAATGAAAGTCTTCCTCGCCACGGTACAATACTTTCATCCAGAGACAGTTCCCTTTGAGGGTTGTAGACAGAAGAAAACTTTGGTATAAGGTATGTCACAATTGGTCTAATTTTTTCAAGTCGATCGCTGGGATTCGCGATGTTCTCATTATTAGAAAAGTGCCACGATTGCCATATCTGTCTAAAACGATCACGACTCATTATTTTCGAATAAATAGGTGTTTCGATACACGGATCTGTTGACCAATAATCATCTCTTGTGTCTTTTCGAACTTGTCCCATAAGCAAAATCAGTCCGAAAAATTTTTTCATCTCTACAAGACTTATGGACTTCCATTTGATGGATTTCTTCATTTTTTGATCCGTGATTCGTTTTGTGTGCGGTATCGATGGCTTTCCTCTATCATCATCTCAAGCAAATCATCCCCGATGAACAGTTTTACTACGTCCATTATGTTTTCGGGATCGCTTGGTGGTACACGAACACCAACGTGACCTAAAAATGGTTCAATATTAGGTGGATTGTCTATTTCAGACCATTCCGTAACTTCCTCTTCCTCCGCATCACTTTCTTCAGAATCACTGAATTGTAAGGGCATCACTGGCACCCTCCTCCTGCGAGGGAACTCTTCACTGTCACTTGTGTCGTAACTATCACTGTCAAATTCAGGCAAATAATCGCTAGAAAGATCAGATAAATTATCTGCGAATATTTCCTCATCACTTTGATAATTTTCTGAAGTCATTTTTTCGAGTTATAAAGGGTTTTTCAATAGGGACGCTCAAACTTTCTTTCAACAGGGACAAAAAACTACGCCATATTTCTTCAATTTTTTTTGAGGTAAACACTCGTACTTAGTTGGCAAATCATCATGGAGCAGTACACACCGGAGCAACGCTTGCAAATCATTCAAATTTACTACCAAAAATCGCGTTCGCTCACCGCAACTTTAAGAGCATTACGACCATTTTATCGTCGTCATCATTTGCCTGTCACATCAACAATTCAACGTTTGGTGCAAAAATTCGAAACCACATTGTCGCTACACAATGTTCCAGTGCCAGTGAGACAAAGAAAGGCACGAAGTGAAGAAAATATTGCCGCCGCTAGAGCATCTGTTCTTGATGACCCAAATGAATCACTCACACGACGTTCTCAACAATTGGGCATCTCTGTGACGTCATTGTGGCGAATTTTGCGAAAAGATCTTGGCCTACATCCATACAAGATCATGTTGACACAAGAACTAAAGCCGCTTGACCATTTGAAGCGTCGCCAATTCGTCAATTGGGCTGAACAACAATTTGAAAATGATGCTGAATTCCATCGAAAAATCATCTTTAGCGACGAAGCTCATTTTTGGCTCAATGGATATGTAAACAAGCAAAATATGCGTTATTGGGCAGGCACCAATCCACACGTGCTTCACGAAACACAATTGCATCCCGGAAAAATCACTGTTTGGTGTGGATTACATGCCGGAGGTGTCATTGGACCATATTTTTTTGTTGATGATGCTAATCGTCATGTTACTGTGAATGGTAATCGTTATCGCTCCATGATAACTGAATATTTTTGGACTCAATTGCAAGGTATGGACTTGGCCAATATGTGGTTTCAACAAGACGGCGCTACCAGTCACACGGCACACGCAACAATCGACTTATTGAAAACCAAATTTGGTGAGCGTGTTATTTCGCGAAATGGACCAGTTCAATGGCCGCCTAGATCATGCGATTTAACACCACTGGACTATTTTCTTTGGGGCTATGTTAAATCTTTGGTCTATACCAACAAGCCGGCGACGTTACAAGAGCTAAGAACAAATATTGAACGCGAAATTGGTGCGATTCGGGCCGAATTATGTGAAAAAGTGGTGGAAAATTGGATTCAACGATTGGACTTCTGCAAACGTGCCCGCGGTGGTCATGCGAGGGAAATTGAATTTCATACATAATTGCCACTAAATGTACTTCAACACATAATAATTTTTTTTTCGATATCTTCATTCGTTTTTGTTTTATTTTAAAAAAAAGTTTGAGCGCCCTTAATGAAAAACCCTTTACTTATAAATTGACTAATTTTCACGGATACCTTCCATATTCTACTATTTAAAAAGTGTTATGAGGTTTTTTAGGCAGTATTTATCCAATACATCAGAGAGTGATAAAATGCATACCGGTCAGTATCTGACGGACGACTGCAGAAGAAATTCACACAGCTTGTACAGGCTCCTTTTTTGTAATTATTTAAAATATATGCACATAAGGCATAATTTATTTTATTTTTTTGTATTATATACAATAAAATTCTCCAGATATCCATATAAATTTTAATTTAATAATTCAATGTTTACATACTTTTTTGGATATTGCAATATAAGAGACCTAATGTGAATTTTGACTTTTTTGAAAATGATATATTTAATAACTAATGTGATGTATATGATTTGGTGGTTCGAGTGTGGTACAAACCTGGGACTCTCGATTCTCGGACAAAGCTGTTCTGCCTTTTGGTTCTTTTCTTGTACTAGGGCTTTTTGTTCCTCAACTTTATCATGTAATTCTTTTAATTTCAACTTTTCATCATTTATTGCCTGGCTAGTCATGTTTATTTCTGATATATTTCTTTCTAATTTTAGTTGCTCTTGGTTAAGATCATTCTGTAAATTTACATAAAAATATATACTATAATATTACTTCATTTAAAATTTTTCAATAAGGTAAACTTTGTACTACACATTGTTCAGTTATTTTATCACACGGCAATTACTTTGTGGTGCAACATTAGTTAAATTTTTTAAGATTTCCCAACGGATTGCACCTCTCAAAACTATAGCAGTGACAAAATAAGGAAACGTGTGTGTATTATAAAGTTTAGTTTATTGAATTTTTTTGATATAATCATGTCACACCACAAAGTAACTGCATGTTAATTAATAATATCATTATCTTAATGATAATAAAGAAGAATTCAGCTTTCTATGCAGAATGTTGGGCAGTAAAAGAGACTTTGGGCATCAGTGAACTCCGGAACATCGATAAGATTATTATATTCACTGACTCGCAAACAGCTCTCAAATCCCTTTCGGTTTACATAAAAGTTTGGCTAGACAATGAGATAATCTGCTCCATCAGACGCTCTCTATTTAATTTATACAGCACCAACAAACATGTGTTATTCGTATGGATACCTGCACATAAGAGAACTCATGGAAATGAATGTGCTGATAAACTGGCCAAGGAGGCCACTCTTTCCGGAGTTTTCCCTCAACAGTATCATAACCCGATGAATGACAGATTTAATATCATAAGGGTAATTGTTTCAAAGTCATTTAAAGATTTATTCCTCGCACTCCTTGGTTCCCCAAAAGGAAAGTCACCAAGATAACAATTTGTAATACTGTAGAATGAGAATTGGGCATTGCCAAATAGCCTCCCATTTGTTCAGATTGAAGTTAATAGATAGCCAGATGTGTGTGTGGTGTGTGGTTCAGAGGAGATCCTCGACCGTGTCAATTTGTTTTTACAGCGATCTGGTCAATAGTAAATTTCAACTCCCGGCTAACATATGTCATCTTCTCTCTGTCAACTCACCACATTTGATCTCTATAATATCTACATTTTTGAACGAGAATGGTATTGACTTTTAATATATCCTATTCAATAACAATATTGTACTTATTCTATAAAATATAGTTTCAACTTGTTTAATGGCACAAATCATTCTTAAAGGGTGGATTGCCCAAGTAAAAGAAGAAGAATAGAAAAGGATGTGTGTTTGTGGCAGTTATTATTGTAATAAAATGTGATTATTTACAATTCAAAATATGAACTCATTTTAGAAAAACAAACATGATGTTTTATTTGTTGCAGTCAAAGGTTTAGAGTGTTATGTACTGGAATTGCTGGCCTAACCACTGAGGTATTGTGTTACCAAGATTAACCACCAACTATGAGAATGTTGGATTTGAACAATTAAGGCGCTACTTTCGATGATAATTAAAATTTTTGCATTTTACAAAAATGTGGATTATTATTATTCATATATATCTGAAGTTGTCCACAAAATTTGTCATTTTTTAAAATTATTACATAGATAGGACCTTGATACTCATTTAAAACTAATAAACTGAATGTTATTTACCATAATTAAGACAATACATGCATTATAAGACCGTGACCCTTAAATGCACTGATTTCAAAACATATTCATATACAGTAAAACCGCGATATAACGAAATCCAAGGGACCAAAAAATAAAAATTCGTTATAACGAATTCCCACATATAACGAAATAAAAAAAAATAAAAAAATAAAAAATAAAATATCCTACTACATATATGTTACGCGCCGTCGCAAAAAAATGTTGCGCGGCTTCAAAAAAGATCGCAAATTCTGCAAACAAAGGAGGAGGAAGGCCATAGGGAACTGAATACATACATATTTTTAGTTGTTTGGTTAAATATTTTAATTGTGTTTAAATGTAGAGCCGCTTCAAACATAGTTTTGGGCATGAAACATAAAAAATAATTCAAAAATAAAAATTTTACAGTTGAATCGTGGCATTTTTATAAAATGAGTCGTATATAAATTACGAAGGTACTTACCGGTAACGGCTGCAACCACTTCAAAATATAATCGATAAAATTGTTCACTTAAAAATGATCTTTAACATTGTTCACTTAAAATAATCGTTTATTTTCCCTTGTTTAGTTTTAACATTTCTTTCACTGTCTCGTATAATTATTTTAGCCAATGCATCGCAGTGGGAAAATGCATCCACCGGTAATTCTGGTCTTCCCGATACGTATCGTTGGAGAACATCTAAGGCATGAAAAACTTCGGAAGTTGACGGTAACGAAGCAAATGAGATTTCATTGCTTTCCTCATTCAATGTGTCATTTTTGTCCTCATCACTCGTCTCAGATACCGTAATGCGAGGCGCGGGAACATACAAAGCAGACGTTATCACTTCATGGTCGTAAGAAATAAAATCATCGTAACTTGTAGATCTCAACAAAATTCTTTCACCCGTTGTTAAACTCGCTTGAGGGGCGTCAATTTCATCTACGGGCAGCGAAGAAAACCCGCACTTTTTAAAACAATTCGCGATTGTTGTAGATGTTACCGATTGCCATGCTATACTCATAGCTCGACATGCATCCAATACCGTCCATTTTCTTAAGTTTTCTACAGAACAGCCATTGTTTACCTGTATAATACAGGAATGCAATAAACTTTTTCTGTAATGGCTTTTGAAGTTCTGTATTATTCCCTGATCTAGCGGTTGGAGAGCACTCGTAGTATTAGGAGGTAGGAACAGAAATTCTATATTTGGCGCAACAATTTCCGGTGCGTAATGTGCTGAACAATTATCCAAAATCATCAATATTTTACGATCTTGTGCTGCCATTTTTCTCTGCATCGTAATAGCAAAGCTCTTAAATATTTCCCGCGTCATCCACGCTTTTTTATTATGGCAATAAGTAACAGCGGGAAAACTGCTAAAAGTAAGGCCTCTAAAGCATCGTGGTTTTTTATATTTTCCGATGACTGTGATCTTTACTTTATCGGATCCGTCCATATTTGTACATAACGCGGCCGTCAGGCGTTCCTTACTACGTTTTCCTCCATGACATCTCTCTCCTTTAAGAGCTAGTGTCCGATCTGGCATCATGTTATAAAACACACCAGTTTCATCTATGTTATAAACATTTTTTGCGTCGTATTTCTCCCAAATATGCCGATTGTTTGTTATCCAGCTCGAAACTTCTTCTTCATCAACTTTTTGGGAATCGCCACAAACCGCGAGGCAAACAATGTTGTGTCGCTTTTTAAAGCGATCTAACCACCCATTAGATGCCTTAAAATCAATTCCCATCTGATGAGCCAACGACTTTGCTTTCTCAATAAGCATTAAACCAGAAGTAGATATATTCGCTGATCGGATTTGGGAGAAATACTCGAACAGTTTTTCTTCCAATTCTTCATATTTGGCAGGCCGTACACGCTGTTGGGAACCGCTCGCCTTACATCTATCAAACGCATCTTCAATCTTCTTCCGATTTTTTAAAATTGTGGAGAGAAACGAAACCGGAATACCATATTTTACGGCTATCTTGCCTTTACTGTCCACTTTGTTGTCGATGTCTTTCAATATCATTATTTTTTGTGCCATGGTTAAAGTTTTGCGGGAATTATCACGTACTGAAGCCATTTTAAGGTTTCACAAAATATTATGAAATGTACTTTAAATAATAAATTACACTACACTAGTATGCATAGCAGTAAACACACGAAAACAATAGTTAATAGAAACACAAAAAATAGTCCATAAAGTATTTTAAAGAATTATTTGTATTATTGACGAGTTCACACGAAAACAATTGTCAAACGAAAATGAATTTATGTAAATATTCAGTTCGGTCATGCAATAATCGCGTTAAAAACGGAACAAACTTAACTCTACAGACCTTACACTGAGACTGATATTCCCAATAAGTACATACTGCAACATTCTGCGTATTCCTGTTAATTTTTGTATTTTCCAGCTGTCTGGGTCTGGGATTGCAATACATATTAGAGGCGTATGCGTACGTAAAACATGTCCAAGTGAACGCCGCAAGAATTATGTCAAATGGTTTTATGGGACTATGAACCTACTATGAACCCAAGAAAAAGTTTGAATTGCCAAAATTTGACGCCAAAAAGGCCATTAAACCGTTCGCATACGGCAGATGCAGCGGCGCGGCTTTGTAAGTGCGAAATAATATTTTCATCTTTTATCATTTTTTTATTTCGTTATAAATTTACGTAAATGTATTGGCATTTTTTCGTACGGGACAAAAATGATTTCGTTATAAATATTAACGGGATTTCGTTATATATATGCATTTTTGTATGAAAAATTGGTTTTAGGGACTAAATTTCGATTTTTTTTTCGATATACGTCATTTTTCGCTATATCGGGGTTCGTTATATCGCGGTTTTACTGTACAGTGAAACCTCGGGTTTACGTTTACCTGCTATTTACACCATAAAATCGAAGTCCTGTTTCATTTTCATACAAATATTTCTCGCAATTTATGCGGATAAAATTTTATATTTCCTCGATTTTAGGCCAAATCATTTTGAAAATTCAACATGCCACTCTACATTCATTGATTTTTACATACAAAATTTTTAATTTGACTTTTTTCTTTCAAAAACTCCATACAAATTTTGATATTTCAACACGTTAGCTTTATGATCCCAGACACGTACGTTCATTGTTGTCATGTTTAGTTCTGACTCAAGCGAGTACACATGCTAGTAATAAAGAAACATAAGGGACACACTTATTACTCAACGTAAATTTTTAACGTTTGACCGATGACCCTTTTTGTAATGGTAAATTTTTAGGGATTTCGGAGTTGTGTTTTTGCCGAACGACTTACAATTTTCGTTCCACTGCATGTGACGATCACGCGTGCGATCTTCACTATCACAATTATTGACGTTTCTATGTTGATTTTTTAACGTGTTATACATTGTTTTTATAAAGTTTTTCGATCTTCTTTTATCAATTTTGATTATTAAATCGATTTTCATTTTGTTTTCACATTACTTGTTGAATTTTTCTGCTAAAATCATTAGACATTAAATATTTTTTACGTTTGTTTTTATTACGTTAGCCTTTTATAATCATTAAAACCTTTATAATTCTTTTGAAATTAGCAAAATTAACTTTGTGGTTAAAATTCATACTTTTATTTGTTTAAATAAAACAAAGTTAACAAATAAAAATACCTTTATAATTTGTTCTTAAAATGTTGCAAGAAAGAAATACTATCGAGTTGAAGATGATTATTTTTGAAATATCTTTCAATCATGTCAATTTGCGCATTGACCTAGCAAAGGAGCTTAATATCTCCTGTTCAACTTTACACAATCATATTCAGTCATAAGTCGAGAAGAAAGACGCAAATGTTTCGCGGAGCGTCCATACATTTTTCATTTCCTTACTTTTATATTATCCTCAGTTTTACACTTCTCTGGGGAACAGCAAAAAGCGGTATATACTTACTGTATATATAAATTATATAATTTTCGATGGATTAATTCAAATGACAACACACTTTTTTATTTCAATATGAAAAATGACTCCAGATACGAGTTATTTTTAATACTTGTATCGAATGCGAGAAAATCAAATTTTTTATTGTTATTTCTTTCTATTCAAACCTTCCTCTCTCGCATGATTTACGTAACAAATAACATCATTAATTATTTCTCTGATACTTATACAAATTCAACTATTAACCTCATTTGAAAGCATATCTAATTTGTGTAGAATTTCTCAAATTTCAAACTGGAAAAATGAAAGCTCGCCCTTAACTGAATCAGAGTAAGCAATGACACTGGAATGCTAAGTCTGTATTTTTTATTACTCGCATTCTCATTTTCGTGTGAATATGAAATGAAAATAATATTTGAAATTTGATTACAACCTTGTATATTGTATATGTGAGAATATGCATAACCAAAGATTATTATGGAATACATCAAAATAGGACAATAGTTTTTTGTAGGGCTTGTCAGTGTAGAATGACTTAAAAAGAGATTGAGGTTATTACGTAATCATCTATTAAAATGTAGATTGGACAGTAAAGGTGTGACAAGACTATCTGCCTGAAGAGCCTTAAAACCAGTTGTGTCAGTACAGTTGACACATAACAATGCATAATACAGAAGTAACCAATTTTAACACTACATTTTTTGTATGCACAGCTGACTGAAAAGTTTAATAAATTCCCTGATCCCATGATACTAGAACAGGCCATGAGGCCCAATTACTGTAGTAAAACACATCACAAAAACACCCTGGTTTGAGAAAATGACAGATGTATTGTGTCCTCCCCGGGAATCGAACCCGGATCCCCCCTGTATGATATCTCGTCATGTACATTCTTATTGAAATATTAAAACAAAAATTACTTGCATCCTGGATTGCTGGATAAAAACCATCATAAACTGTGTTATTATTATTTGGCAAATATTGAAAATTATAATAAATCTTACATCTAATGTCATATGGAGAGCATCTTTTTCCTGTCTTAATTGAGTGACCTTTAATTCTAAACTTTTGGTTGTGACTTTTAAGTCCTCCTCTTTGTCTATTAATATAGTTTCTTCTTCTTGTAGTTTTGTTAATTTTTCTCTGGCCTGATTTAGTTCAAGGGTCTGTAAAAATATTCATCATTATTCAATGTGCCTTATAAAGATACAATGTATGAGAAAATATGAGCTTTTAAATACCTACCAAAACTTTAATGTGGCCCCCCTCCATATCTCGTAAGTTTGCTTCAAGAGTTGACAGTTTACCTTCTAACATATTTTGAGCTTTCAGAAGTCTTTGTAGTTGATCATCTAATTCTCCTCCAAGTACACTCAATTTACTGCTCTGTGCTTTGAGTATCCAGAATTCTGCATCAGCTTTAGCTAATTCCGATTCATGGTTTTGGAGTTCCATTTGAAGCTGTCTAAAAACAATTGATTTAAAATGAGGGGTTCAGAAACAAAACTGCCACTATCTAATTGATGAAAAATAGAGGTGACGCGTTTGAAGATGATTATATCGCAATAGTGGCAATTATACTTTTTATAACTGCTCTTGAAAACATGTTTCAACGTTTTAGAAACATTTTATCAAAAGTATAACAATTTTAAAATCTCCCCTCCGGCTGTAAAATTAGTTATAAAAATATCTATATCAATTTCGTCAATTGTATAATGGCAATTTTGTTTCCAAATTCTTCAATTGTTAAAATAGTAATTAAAGTATTAAATCATATTGATATCTTAAAATGTAAATTTGCTAACTCCATATTTCTCAATTTTAGAGAAAGGAAATAAAACTGTAGTTTTTTTAAGATTCATTGAAATTGTTTTTTTTTCTTTAACAATTTGAATATTACAAGAAACGTTTTAATACGTTTCCCGAGGGACCAGCAAATGCTTTTTAGTACTGTTTGTAAATAGTTACCTGTTTTGACCTTGTACCTAAAACTGGTCCCTTTTGCTGATTCAAGGTTTGTATGATCAATATAACTGTCCAAAAACATCACCTTACACGCAATGTCAATAAAGGCTATTGTATTTCGTTTAACCATGTAATATTCACTCTTACTAAATCTTATTTGCAGTGCATTTTCGGAGAAACTATTTAGACGACATTGAACATCGGCAGGGCAAAACCCTAATTTTATTGCACCCATTGAAAGAATCCCAATTTAATTTTTGAGAATGTCAAATAATATTTCTTGTGCTGAAAAATGTAATACGAAGGTATTTTTGTAGGGATAAATTGAGTTCCGTCATAAATATTTTAATTTCTTAGGCGGGAAACTTGTTATTTGGAAAACGTATTAAACATAAAAAAACACATAATTTGTATGAGACTTTTATATGAGACCGAAGAATGTGATCTTATTAGGCGGGAAAACCTATTAAAGGGGAACTCATTAAGAGGGTTTCACTGTAATTATGAAATATGTAATTTTATAAATCATGTAATTTTTATCAACTTTTTTGAGTTAGGAAATTTGCATTTACTTTAAATGTAATTTTTGTAGGAGTTAGCAAATTTGTGTTGAATGTTTTTAAAATCGATTTATGATAAATAAAAAAAAAACAAATTAAAGAAATTTGTATTTATGTAAAAATATAAAAATTAATCAACACAATAAAATCAAACACAATTTTTTTGGTTCTATATTTAATTTTTCCATATAATTGGATGGACTGTTCATGAGGAAGATTGAGATAACATTTATGGTATTCTATAGGCAGGATTTTTTAAACTTTTGTAAATCTGTGTATTTTTTGTTTTTTATTTGTGTCCATTCAAGGTTTTCATTTGCTTCAGCAAATTGATTCTCAAAATAATTCCCTGTCTGTAATCTGACCAAAAAATAAAACTTATTTCCTAATTTATATTCCGCACAATAGCAAAAAAATGTAACGCGGTTTAAAAAAAGTTTGTAAGTTCCGCAAACAAGACACCCATTGTCCATTTAATTTGGGCTATACATAACATAATAAGGTATTCTGCAAATAATGGAGGATTTTCTGTATATAGAAAAATTTGAATAATCCTGTTGGTTTTGTTATTTCAACAGATAAGTAAATGGATATTAATTATGAAATTAAATTAAAAACATATTATGAAACAATATAAGATAATAAATATAATATAAGATTACGTAAAATTTGGCTATATTTTGGGAAATTCCAGAATATCATGCAAATATAAAACAATATTAAATTTTGATTGTGTTTAATTCTAGAGCCGCTGCAAGCACATTAGTCTTTCATAGTCATATATGCTTAAACATTGTTTTGCATTAACGTAAATCTTTATCATTATTTCTGAGAAGATATACTGTACAATAAGATCTTCTAGATTTATCTGAATCTTTTTTATCTCTTATTCTTTTCACAGGTTAAATTTTAATCAACTCATCCACTCGAGTAACGCGCCAAATTATGAATGCCGCCGCTATAGTGCCATTCAAGTGCAAAGGGTTAATATTATTCGAAATATAAAGTTAGCACTTGTAACATGAACCAGATAAATTAAAAGTGAATATTTTATGAGAAACAATTTAAAAATAAGCTTCTATAAATAAATAAAATAGTATGTACTTCCGGTAACAAGATTCAATTACTTTTTAAACAAAGTACTTGAGGAGCTGACGACTCACGCGCAAGTTCTGACAAGCCCGCGAATGAAATGGTGGAGTTACATAATTTGCAGTGTTACTTACATTTAGCGACCTGGGAATTTTCCACCCAAATTTTCTTGAGACACTTTTTTAGAATAAATTTTTTTTTAAATGTCAGATTTTCGTAGGATTATGTATCAGAAGGATAGTGTCAGTATTAAATCATTTTTCAACAAAAGTGGAGTTAGTAATTTTTTACTTTAAGACAATGATATACTGAAATGTGTTGGTTTTGTAACTAGTATCAACAATAAGAAAACTCACTTTTTTCTTTCATTAGTGCTGACCTGCAGATACCTGGATGGTCGCCCAGCGCCACCGTACGATCTGTAGTTTGGGGAGGGATAAAATTCGGTTTGATCTAATGTGACAATTTTAGAACAATTTTGCGGAACTCTGGATTCATCAGTGGCAAAACTGATAGCTTGATCTGCAATATTTTAAAGATAAAATTTGATATATTTGCATGTACATAAATGTGATGAAAAAATAAACTGAACAATGAGAGCAAAATGATAAATTTAAATTCACTTTAATAGCATTATCTCTATTTTACTATGGGTGATCGTATTACATTTAAATTGGTGATAAAATATAATTGATAATAAATATAATAGTTTATGTGGGAAAATCATAAAGGGATGGAAATTTTTCACATATTTGAGTAGCACAGAGTGGCACAGAGGTGGCCCAAGTGAAAAATTTCATATTTTCAGTTACAATACTAATATGCTCCAAATTAATTATTTTGTATTGGTTTAATTTAATGTGCAGGGATATATAGAAGTATTATATAACTATAAAGATGTTACAGTAAAATCCCGTTAATGGAAGTCAAGGGGACCGAAAATCAAGAAAAAAAGTTTGAATAATGACTTATGAAAGTGAAAACATCATATTTTTTTAAATATACTAATTTTTTTCATTACAACTCAAAGTAATTATGTACATTTATATCCACATTTTAAAATAACAAACAAGTTGTCAAAACACAGCATAAACAAATTAATAAAAGTATAAAGCACCCTTGAGGTGAAAATTATTACGAAAATGGCGCTATACAAATTATTCATCATTATTATTACAAAATTATGGTAACATGAATTAAATATTATTTAGTTATTTTCATTTGGTTACATGAAATGATTTCATTTAGTCCATGTAAATAGTCAATTCACATTAATGATTATTGCACAAATTTAAATAAAGAACTTATTTAAAAAAAACCCGATTATAATGGACTATCTTTTCATGCCATTTTCAATAACGACATAATCTACAAACTTGTCAACATCGTCATTTTTCCACAAAGTTAGCAACAAAAGTATTCAGCGCTTTTAAAACTTTGTGGGCCGCGGCAGGATTTCACATTCGCCTGTGACATTTTGTTCTTTATTTTCTTCATTCTTCGCTTCCTAACGCTTCTTCTCTCTGTGACATTTCTTGCCTTTCAACACTAAAAGTCTGTCTGGCATCATGTTTAAAATTGTCGATAACGTTAATAATCGCGTATTTTACTGCTAATTTGGTTTTGGATAGTATTTTTTGTTAAACTCTTGTATTAATTTGAATTTTTAGCAACTGTTAAAGTCTTGTATTATTTTCAAGCATATAAAATTATCAGTCAATCAGGCCATCCCGTCGCCCAAACATAGAAACTCTTTTTGCGGATTTAATAAAATCTTCTCGATTTAATAAAATCTTCCAGCTTTCCCTCTAATTTTTTTGGTATATGGAAAATGAATTTAATGGTCGCAGTCTTTCTTTTAATACTTGTTATTGTATTGTCTTAATTATGAAAAATGACATTCAGTTTATTAGTTTTAAATTAGTGTAAAGGTCATATCTAATAGTTTAAAAAAAATTAAGAACCGTGACAAGTGTAATAACACCTCCCTCCTCCCCAATACCCAAACAGTTCACCATCACCCTGCCTGGACCAATTTTACATTAATTAATATTAAATATTTAGGGTCTGTGCAAAACAAAGACAACCCCCTCCTCCTAAATCCCTATTTTAAATTATAAATAATGGAAGATGGTCATGTTAGAAGCCTCAATAATCAGCGAGCATGTTTGAGAACATGTATGGATGTGGATGAGGTGAGAATTGTGTGTCATGACAGAAGAGTGTGGTGCTCTCTGCCTACCCCGCGAGGAAACGGTGTGATGGTAAGTTAGTTTAAATTATAATGAGACGGGTATTGACCGCTAATTTTATATATAATTCAACATGTTAAAAACAGTATGTGAACAAATAGAACATGTGTGTATTTAAGTTTAAACAGTGTATAAATGGTATCAAAAAAATAAGATGATATCTCACCTGGATTCAAGTAAATTGGTACAAAGTCGATTGATTGATAAAATAGTGTTAATAATATTGGATTAATTTGATTCCAGTAATAAATAATAATAAAAATATAATAACCATGAGTGGGAACTAAAAGGATTGATTCCATTCCAATGTTGTCAATGAGGAAATTGGCAACAACAGAATCATTCACTTGGAGACAATCAAGGCTGCTACTCATCCCCGGTGGTGCCCGCACACATTTCCTTGATACATCATGAACTTTGTTATAGAAGCGACTGGTGGTTATTGTCGGTTTTCGTTCACCGCCGTAAACATTCTGCATTATGGAGAATAA
The DNA here is from genome assembly GCA_031772225.1 of Eubasilissa splendida. Taxonomy (NCBI): domain Eukaryota; kingdom Metazoa; phylum Arthropoda; class Insecta; order Trichoptera; family Phryganeidae; genus Eubasilissa; species Eubasilissa splendida. Next base: position 28,376,852 of record CM062848.1, read on the forward strand.
TTTGCGCGAGTCCTCTTGCGAGTTAACACAAAAGGTTTTCAGTGAACCGCCTATTATGTGCTCTAATGCACTCGTCCATTTTTTATCACGAACTTTTAAAAAAGATCCTGAAATGTTTAAATTTTATTTATAATTGTAAAGATCATCTTAGAAAATTTAGTACAAATATAATTTTAATATATTTAAATAAAACTAGCAGCAAGCAAAAGACGATAGCCGATGGTTAGCTATTATGGCTGCTTCACAACCAATATTGGCCGCCCAGCGGCCAGGGCTTCCAAAGAATCTATACAGCAATGCGGAAATCCCTATTAATTAACAATAGCGCATTGTGCATCCTTATTATATTGCTTTAGATGAAATAGAATTGTACGAACGGTGTTCTTACGTATTAACTTTGAAATATATATATGCACTTAAAGACATTCTTGAAAAAAATGAGATCATGTTTACATAAATAATAATTGAACTAATTTAAACATTCATCTGTCATTCGCACTGCGTCGTAAAAATCTTTTATTCTATGCATTTGACAGTAGCAACCATATATAAGGATGCTTAATATACATGCCCCTGCTCGCACTTCACAAACCTTGCCGTTTAACCAAGCATTTTAGAGCCATCGCTACTTTGGCGCAATGACACTATCAGTCATAGATAAAATATGGGAAAACACTATATTGTTATGGATAAGTTATTACAACATATTAGAGAATATCAAAAAAATAATGAAAAGAAAAAAAATAAAGCAAAAAAAAACTACAAACCAACAGGTCCACGAGGCATTTCGCTGAATTGACCTTTAGAATGAGCTGTTTTAAGAGCAGCAACAAGATCAGTCATATTCTTTCCATACACTGCAATTTCATCTTTCCCTCTCACATTTAGCTCATTCAACTGAGCTTTCACATGCCCTAAGGAGTAAAAAAGAATGTATATTTTAGGTAAAATGTGTGAAAATTAATATTAATATTATCAGCATATTTAACCAAAAATTAAGAAAGCAACAAATTCCGCAATGACAATTCGAGCAGTGGAAAGAAGCAAACAAAATTCACATTAATAGGATCGATGTAAATATTATTTAATGCAAAATTATTGTGTTCTTGATATAAACCTTGATTTAAATACAGTAAAACCCTGTTAAAACGAACCCCGTTATACGGAAAAGTGACATATATTGAAAAAAAAATTTAAAATTAATTCCCTACAATCAATTTTTCATACAAAAATTATTATTAAAAATTATTTTTGTCCCATACAAAAAAATAATTTAAACACAGTTAAAATTTAATGTTATTTTATATTTGCATGACATTTTGGAATTTCCAAAAATATCGCCATATTTTAGGTTATCTTATATTGTTTCATAAAATGTTTTTAATTTAATTTCTTAATTATTATCAATTTGCTTATCTGTTGAAACAAAACTAAATATATTAATCAGTTTTCTTTATACAGAAAATCCTGTTTTGATTGCAGAATGCCTTATTATGTGATATCCCATATTAAACTGACCCTGGGTGTCTTGTTTGCGGAACTTATGAACTTTTTTAAAGCCGCGTTACATTTATTTCTACGGCGCACGCAGAATATTCATATACGAGGGGCAAGTAAAAAATAAGGTTCCTACATTTTTTTCAGGTATAAGGTATTTTTTATTGCAATAAATAAGTAAACCATCTGAAAGCTTGTACTTTATTCTATTTTTCTACATAGTCTCCTGATTTTTCTATGCATTTTTCCTGACGAGTTATCCACTTCTGAAAACCCGCTTCGAAGAATTCCGCCGCTAGGCCGCCGATGAACTTGGTGACCGCTTCTTTCACCTCTTCATCTGTATTGAAGCGTTGTCCACCCAAGTGTTGCTTCAATTTCGGAAACAAGTGGAAGTCGCTGGGAGCAAGATCAGGGCTGTAGGGGGCATGGTCAAGCAATTTCCAGCCGAATTTGTCCAGTAGGGCGGTGGTCTGTCGAGAGACATGCGGGCGAGCGTTGTCGTGGTGCAGCCTAACGCCCTTGGTCAGCCTTCCTCTCCGGCGATTTTGGATGGCTCTTTTGAGTTTTGTCAATGTCTCGCAGTACCTGTCCGAATTGATGGTGGTCCCTTTAGGCATAAACTCGGTCAGCAAGACGCCTTTTCGGTCCCAAAACACCGTAGCCATCACTTTCCCTGCGGAAAGCGTCTGCTTAAACTTTTTCGGCCTAGGCGATTCAGGATGGCGCCATTGTTTGGACTGTTCTTTTGTTTCTGGAGTGACGTAGTGACACCACGTTTCATCTCCCGTAATAATGGAGTCCAAGAATTCTTCGGTATTCTCGGCGCATTCTCGAAGAAACCCCTCGGCACACTTGACACGATTGTCTTTGTGGGTTTCTGAAAGCATGTGTGGGACCCACCGCGCGCACACCTTGCGATAACCAAGTTTATCGGTCAAAATGTTGTCGATGGTTTTTTCACAAACCTCAGGAACCTGGACAGCAAGCTCCCGAAGCGTTACTCTCCGATCTTCGAGGAGAATGCGCTCAATCTTCGCCACGACTTCGTCCGACACCGATGGCCTCCCACTCCTTTGCTCGTCGTGGACGTCTGTGCGTCCTTCGGAGAACTCCCTGCACCATTTGCGGACGTGTTGGACGCTGATGCAAGCTGTGCCATAAACTTCTTCCAACTGTCGATGAATTTCAACAGGTTTAAGCTTCTTCGCGTTTAAAAATCGAATCACCGAACGGATTTCACACCTGGCGGTAACGGCGATGGCGGGTTCCATAGCGGATGGCTGTCAGGCCTTTACTGAGCGTCGCAGCGTTTGCTCCCGGTAGTGGGGATGTAGTTAAGGGACCAACAATCAAGGCGGTGTTGCCGGATTTCGCCTAGCATCTCGCGTGGCGAGTGTACAGCGTAAGGAACCTTATTTTTTACTTGGCCCTCGTATGTATTAGGAAAAAAAAAAAAATTTTTTTTCACTATATGTGGGAATTCGTTATTACGAAATTTAATTTTTTGGTCCCTTGGATTTCGCAATAACGAGGTTTTACTGTAGTAGCTGAAGCCACAAAGCACTCGAGTACATAAAATATATTATCTTGCAAATTAAACAGATTATAACTGTTCATTTTTAACATTTTGTTCATGCAGAAAGTGCAGATTTGTCTCTGTAATCTTGACTTCAAGATTATAAAAAAATATAAACAAGAATTTTCCGTATTAAGGCAATTTTGTGGTACACGGAAAATTAATTTAATGGTCGCGGTCTTTTTAATAATGCTTGAATTGTCTTAATTATGGTAAATAACATTCAATTTATTAGTTTTAAGGCATTTACTAAGTAATATTTTTAATAAAATCTAATCTATTGTATAACTTCTGATATAAATGAATAATAAAAACCTACATTTTTGTAAAAAATGCGAAAAGTTGAATTATTCCATGACAAAATGACCCTCTCTCAACCTACACATCTTTTAATGACTATTTTATGCGTAGAGTAGTCTCACATTTAACAAGTAAAACACACGGCTATTTTTTTACATAGTATCTGCATCAATGGAATGCCAGTAGCAAATATTCTTCAAACACTAAGAAATGTGACTTATTGTCAAAATAAATATGAAAAGCTTATTGTCAAAATAAATATGTAAAGAATAAGAATTGTTATGATTGCTGAATTCTATTTATTATTGTGTAGTTTATTGTATTATTATTATTATTACGTACATTATTGTAAATTGGTGTAATCCAATCTCAAAATATGCTGTAGGTACCTGACCGCTGGGTGCGTAAAGGCTAAATATACATATTTTTTGAAATGTTACTTGTTATAATACTTTTTTTGATTTTCACCACGGAATTTTTGGGCCTATAGCTTTCAAGCCTGGAAATAAATAAATAAATATTTTTATATTACTTACTAGAAGAGCTTTGTAAACTATCTTTTTTTTTAGCAGCATTATTCAAACTGCTTTCCTCATGACTGATGGCATTGCGGGTTTGAATCAGTTCATGTCCTACAGTGCCCTTTCTTGCTAATACTTCAGAATGTTTCTCCTTTGCTTCCGAAATCTTTGACATGATAGAGTTTCTTTCCTCGGCTAAATTAATATTCCTGTAATAGAATATTTTACAAATAAATGATTAAATAAATAATTAATTGTCATGCTCTGAGAATATTCATAAGATTTGTATACATACATTGCTTCCGTAACTTCTCTAGCCAAATCATTGACTTTAGAATTCTCACGAGAAATTTGTTCCTTTTTCCTTCTCAGTTCTTGAATACAAATCTTCCAATTCATCCTGAACTCTTGCAGTTGGGCAGACATGGATGTATAATCGGCATCCTTGTTTGCCGACTCGATGGCAACTTTCTCCAATTCAAATTTGATATTTCTAAAAAGTATTAATGTCAGTCATCACTTAGAAACTGTTTTGAATTCATAATGGACGTGCTTGTTGATCTTGTAGTTAAGACACTCGCGTGGTAAACCAGTGGTCAGGGATTTGAGCCTCAGTCCAGGAGATCAGACATGTATTCCGTGTTCACATCGCTATTTAAAAAATCTGAAACCGTTGGCAACAGATATGCGAGAATGTTACAATGATCAAATTAAGTAAGATTACAGTAGGCCGTTTGAAAGTTTTTGAATTTATAGTTTTTAAATTTTTTATACTTATATAAATGTACATTAACATTGCTGACTATTACATTATTTGTCCATTATATAAAAATAAGGAAACTGTTAAATATAAGACAGAAATTTATTTAACTTACAAAATCTTTTGATTATAGTTACTTTGGTCCGTTTTTAAGTTGTTTAACTGCTCAATGAGATTATCAACTTTGGCTGTCTGCTTAATATGAGATTTTGTACTTTCTTTTAAATTACTCTCAAATTCCGCAACTTCACACCAGTGATATTCATCTTCCAACAATCTCATTGATGCCCGCACTTCATCTCTGGGCTGCATTTCATCAAACCTAATTTTTAATTGATTCAACTCCTTCTCCAGTTCTGAAAAAGCCTTTGCAGAGAAATATAATACAGTGAAACACTTTTAATAAGTTTTCCTAAGGAGCGGCAAATTCAAACTTATTAAGCCTGAAAGCGGGGATTTTAATATTCTCACGCATTATTTAAACTTGACATATAATTTTGCATTTTAACTAAAGTTACAATCATTTGAAAATGTTTTATTATTTAAAAATACTTTTTAAAATGTTTATTTATTTATTTATTAGATGACATAGATATTTTTGTTCTGTTTGAAAGGTACACATCCACAAACAGTTAACCTAAGGGAAAATAGAACAGAGCAAACAAAACAATTGAGTTAGAATTTTACCACTGTTAAAATACTATTAAAAGAAAACTATAGGAATAAAATTATATTAGCTATTATTAAGGTTCGCCTTAATAATATATAAGTTGTATTAATGTGTCCAAAATTTAATAAAAATGAATTGTTAATTCTGGCATCTCCTATCGGTTTACTCAAAGGTATTTGAGATTCCGTAAAAACAAAGTAGATGGCTTTCAAATAATGGAACGATAGATGTATTCATTTGAAAAGTGTAACATATTGGTTCGAAAATTTGTCATCAATCCACCCTGTTGGCATAGCATAATCGGATAATGCACGTTCCCCTGATTGGAAGAGATCCAGGTTCGAATCTCGGTAGCAACAACAGTTTTTTTTCGATAAAATTGATTTTATATGTACATCTTTCTAATTATGTAATACATTTAATTTGTATTTAAAATAATAGCTATTATTATGTACTACTAAATTACTATCTGTAAAAAGGATAGCTATCTAAACTGCAAAAAGAATGCTAAGTATTAAATAAATAATATTAAAAGAAAAATAAATCGGAATTAAAACACTTTTAACACCTACATAAAATAAATCGATATAGCAAAATATAAATGAAGAATCACTGTAAACAAGACAAAATTGTGAAATTAATTAAAAAAATGAATTACTCTGCGCTTTTTCAATCGTACAGCAAGGATACGTCAAGGGTATTAGATCAAATATGACAAAAGATGTCAAACATTATTTCATTATCCTGCGTTAAGTTATTTTATTATTTATGTTATTTTTTTACCTGTCTTAGAAAACATATTGTGTTTCCTGCTAATGAAGAATGTGTATATTTTTAAAAGTTAAGTTTGTAAATCATTACCTGCTTGATCTCGTACCTAAAACTGATCCCTTTAGGAGATTTATAAGTACAGTAAAACTCCAAAATAACAAATTCATACTAATTTCTACCGATAATTCGTAAAACCTTATTATTCGTAGTTTGTATGCATTCTTTATACCCAAAGTAAATAATTTGTTCACGTAATTCGCATATTCACATGTTTTTAACCTTTCAGCGTGCGCGCTGAGTAATTTCCCTTGAGCAGGCGCTTGTATGCTGGCGCGTGCTGAGGATCTTTTCTTCTCCAGTGCACATGACCGACAAATCGGTTCAACTTCCCGACCGTAATTCACTTTGAGAAAAGCACTTATATCTTGCGGTAAATGTTTGACATTTTATCTGAAGATAAGATGCTCTTTCATCATGGTCAATGCCAAATTTTTTAGGAAAATTCTTTGATGCTTTTGAGCCTTTCCTGGACAGGCAAAATTACATTATATAAAATTACATTTGTATAAAATTTGAGCATTTATGCCGCCAATATTCATTAGAGTCCAAATATCAATGAATAACAAAAACTTCTAAGCACACCCGGTACGTCTGTAGTTTTAGAGACACTGACCCTCGAATAGCTCAGGGCTCGATGCTTGCGACTAAGTGGTAAAAGTGGGTGAGGCGATAAGGCGCATTTGTCGTAAATTTTGTGACAGCGCGCCCGCTGGAAGGTTAAATCCAAACTCGCGCGACTACGCATTTATCATTCCTTCGTAAACATCTGTAGCTAGCTCCACCCCCTAGCCTATCACGGAGCGGTTCCTTATAGCAATCGGCTCGGCCGAACTGAGTAATACCATATTTATGTATATCAAATTCTACAGTGCATTTTATAAGATTTGTTGTTATTTCGACAATAAGTGTCGGCGCGTTGCAAATTATAGATTTCTACTCATCCTTGTAACCACTAATTAAAATAATTTGAACAATTTTCATTGAATCTCGTAATTTATACATGAATTGTATCCAACAGGTTCTATTGATTTTATATCCGATTTTTTGTTTATGAAATGTTGCGATTTGTTTAATGTGATAAAGAGACTGAAATCTTTGTATTTAAATACACAACCTATTTCTTAATTAATTTTTTTTTGTTTCGTTTTCTAAAATGGCAAGAAAATCTCGTAATTCGTATAAATCCTCCAAAAATTTATGTCAAAGATAAAATCAGCAGGAAAATTTCAATCCTGAATACCTCTCTAAGTTCAAACTTGAAAAATCGTGTAAAAATAATAAGCTTCAACAAAGTCCAAATATTTAAAAGATTTTCATTATTTTTCACAAGCTTTTTAATATTCCAATTTTGATGGAAAAAGTGAGTTCGACTGCTAATCATATTAAAATGTCCGTAATTTTGTTGCGTTTGTTGCACTAGTGAATCGGTTGAAGAAGTCTGTTTTTAGTATTGGACTCGCCACGTCGCCACACACCTTCATTATTCAGGAGAAATTAATTATTTGATAAAAATTTCAATACATAAAAAGCTGAAATAATAAATGTTTGTCAGTTTGAAAATCATAATGTTGACATCGGCTGTGCGCGCAAAAATGCGGAAGCGTAAACTGACAATGCATTTTTTTAAATTTCCTTTTAATATTGCCTTCAAAAAAATTGTTCTTATTATTCGTAATTCAGATTTTATTTTTAAATTTCGGTCCCGCAAGTTACGAATTAACAGAGTTTTACTGTAGTTTACATGTATCGCAGTGATTAATATAACTGTCTAAAAACATCACCTTGCACACAATGTCAATAAAGGCTATCGAATTATGTTTAAACATGTAATATTCACCCTTACTGAATCTCATTTGCAGTGCATTTTCGGAGAAACTATTTAGACAACATCGGCAGGGCCGAATTTTATGTGATACTATTACGAACTTTGATATAAATCAAGTTTGAAAGCTTCCAAGATGACAAACCTGCTTTTTCTTCTCTAGGATTGTTTTTGCCAAAATGCAGTTTCTTAGGGCCTTCTTATAATTGACTTCTACCATATCCATGTTTGTAGCTTTTCTAAACAATGAATATTTTTTCTTTGCATCAGAAGCGTGAAAATTCCTCACATCATCCTGATTCAAGACACAGACTGGATTGTCCACCTGAATGTCGTGCACCGAACATATCATCGCAATATCATCATATTTTGTAGACACAACAGTTCCTGTAAAAATAATTGATTTATTTTAAGTTTCAATACAAAAAATAAGATAACATTTGCTAGTCACGATTCGTACGAATATTGGTTAAAAATATAGATAATGCGCTTGAAAAGTTAAACATCATTGGCAAATAAACATGCTCGCCTAGTGAACTAGTGGTCGGGGGTTCGAGCCTCGTTTCAGTAGACCATCAAGTTAGTCCTATTTTCATAGTAGAAGCGTTTAGCTCAGTTTGAAAATAGTAAAAATATTGATGTGACACATATTCCGTGTAATAAAAAATAATAATATGGCCTGTACCAAGTGTCGGCTTGACACCAGGCCTATATAGCAAATTGTGAAGTAACGTAAATGTAAAAGTATCTAAAACAAAAACTGAAAGAATTATTCATACAATTTTGCGAAAGATTTAACTTACACATGATCTATATTTTTATTTATTTTCTGTTTTATTAACCACTAAAATGAGTTTAAATACATCTACCGGTTTCGAAAAATACCATTTTCTTCTTCAGGATGTCATAACTAACTAAAACATATATTGTTTCTTTGACAGAATCTATTTTTAAAAATTTTTTTTTTTTTTAGTACCTAACTCAAATCATTACTTAATACAAATTTACTCGAATAATTTTTAGGAAAAAATTTTAGAATGGGACTCGTAGTTAAATTTAGTTGGTTGTTTATAATTTTTTGATTAGTTTTACACGCTTTATTTATCTCCAACGATTCCAAATTATTTAATTTGTGACCAACACCGTTTATATGCAAAATTGACAATCCCAATTTTTTATCAAAATCATGACCATTTTCTATCAAATGATTAGCAAATTCTGAAAACCCACTATTGTTCAAACATAAAGCTTCATAAGATTGATATTCCAATAAGACCAGTGGTTTCATACTGTAGTGCTCCAACTTTTAAATTATGTTCTTTTCTTACAAAAACTATATAGACTTAATATTTTTAAACCAAAATACACTGTAAAAAATTTGTTGCAATTAGTGGATATGTTAAAGGACATGGATCTTCCCAAAAATGTTAAACTTGTTTCTTTTGATATTGTTAATTTGTTTACTAATGTACCTATTAATGAAAGTAAAATTTTAATTTCTGATTTATTAAATTCATCTAATTTACCTAATAATTTGGTAAAAGATCTATGTCGTTTGTTAAATCTTTGTATGAACCAAAATTATTTTCAATTTAATAATATAATGTATAATCAAACAGAGGGTCTTCCTATGGGAGCACCCACAAGTCCACTAATAGCAGATATTTTTGTAGATAATTTGGAGAGGAATATTTTTGATTGTGATTCTCCTTTGTTAAAAAATGTTTTATTGTGGAAAAGGTATGTCGATGATATATTATGTATTTGGTCAGGTTCACAACGTCAACTAACTACATTTTTAAATTTCATTAATTCATTTAATAATAAAATACAATTTACTTTAGAAATGGAAAATAATTCGACCCTAAATTTTTTGGATCTAACATTGATTAAAAATAATAATAAAATTGAATTCAAAATTTTTAGAAAACCAACTTTTACAGATACTATCATACACAATGAATCTAATCATCCATTATCACACAAACATTCAGGGTTCCACTCCATGATACATCGTTTAGTCAATATTCCTATGTCAACATCCAATTTCAATATTGAATTGAATACAATTAAAAAAATAGCAGTTAATAACGGGTATAATACAGGTTTGATAGACACTATTTTAAAAAATAAATTAAAAGAATATAATAATCAATTTTTATATAAATCACAGATAAAACATAATGATAATAATGATTATTGGCGTAGGATTTTATACATAAATAACTTTTCGAATCAAATATATAAACACCTACCACGAAACATTAGACCGGCATTTTATACAAATAATAGTATAGGAAATTTACTCATAAATTCTAAAGACAAAGATGATAAATTTAACAATTCTGGTGTCTATAAACTTAGTTGCAAGGATTGTGCTGCATTTTATATTGGTAAAACGGGTAGAAATTTTAATATAAGAGTAAGGGAGCATTTGAGATGTTTGAACAATAGTGGGTTTTCAGAATTTTCTAATCATTTGATAGAAAATGGTCATGATTTTGATAAAAAATTGGGATTGTCAATTTTGCATATAAACGGTGTTGGTCACAAATTAAATAATTTGGAATCGTTGGAGATAAATAAAGCGTGTAAAACTAATCAAAAAATTATAAACAACCAACTAAATTTAACTACGAGTCCCATTCTAAAATTTTTTCCTAAAAATTATTCGAGTAAATTTGTATTAAGTAATGATTTGAGTTAGGTACTAAAAAAATTTAAAAATAGATTCTGTCAAAGAAACAATATATGTTTTAGTTAGTTATGACATCCTGAAGAAGAAAATGGTATTTTTCGAAACCGGTAGATGTATTTAAACTCATTTTAGTGGTTAATAAAACAAAGAAAATAAATAAAAATATGAATCTTAACCACAAAGATAACATTGCTGATTTTAAAAGTATATTACACATGATCTGTTTATTCTACATATATAACAAATATATACATTTTCTTCTAGAGTAAAAATGATAAAATTACATAGGTTCTTACCTGATTCACTCTTAATTTTGTATGATGAAGCACCGGAGGTATATAGAGTTCTCGTAATATTAATAAAATCACCATATATTTCATGCCTGTAAGCATTTGGACTACTATTTTTAATCTTAATTTCTATGTGCGCGACATTTGTTCCTTTTTTGATAAATGCTAAAATCATAAAAATAATAGTTTATTCCAGCATAGTCAGGTTGTTTGCGTGAGACTCGATTCGCCATATTAATAATATAAATTACAATAAAGTTACAAAACAATATTTACATTAAAAAATAAAAGATGAAATGCATACATACACACGATTTAAATAGAAAATACAGAATATAAGAAAATTGTAAATTAATAATAATTAAAATTATATGAGTTACATAATTAATACATCGATGCCAGTCTTTGTTTAAGGATCTTGATCTATCAGCTTGTACTAACAATTAATGTTATAGTTTTATGGCTTTTATCATATCTTTAGCTACTCTGCAATCGATGCCAGCTTTCAATGAGAGCGCCGCTTGCACTAGAGTTGGTACTGAGCTCCAGCCACAGCTTTACACCAACAACTCAATATCTCAGGTTGGAACGAATCCACACGCAAAATTGAAAAGCACTTCCTATCTTAGCAGACGCGTTTCTGACGTAAAGGTTTGTTTTTAACTGATAATAATTTTGCTTTAAAATGATTAAATTCGTTTAAAAAATTAAAGATTTGGTGAATACAAGGCAATCAATTAAGCCGCCACCAATGTAATTTTAATAAGCTATCACTGAAAGAAAAATATTAGGCAAACCTTGGTTAACTTTAACCGGGCCGTGATCCGATTCAATATTAAACATTAAGTTGCCTTTTTATGTTTGTCTATCTGACTTGGGGACTACTAATGCCTGAAGTGTTTCAGGACACCAAATATTGTCCAATATATATGTGAAGCACGTTATAACCGTGAGTGATTCTACGGAAATAAGCATCTTAATTAAATTGTTGGGGCTTTTTGCTAGTTACAGCCGTAACTTTGTTACAAGCATGTTCAACCAAGTTCAACTGTATTTTTAGATTTTTCTTTGTACTGATTGATATGATCAATGATTAAATGTTTCAAACATCTCCTGTAAAAGAAACAAATGGAAAGTAGGTATCCATATTTGTGGTTGAATTTATAATAATAAAAGAACCATCAATTATAAAATGAAATGGAATGCAAATTGATTAAGTGTGTGTTCTGCTCTCTAAGACATGCTTAGAGTAACGATGTACAAAATGTAACAGACAGTTTTTAAATGGATAGCTCATTACTAATTCTGTCCTGTATCATTGCTATCAACATGTTTAATGTTTCAGAAGGGTTGTAATTTTATTTCAACTCCCAACAATTTCAATATTTGAGAGCTTCTTCATATTAAATACTGCTTATGTATGTTACACGTGCGAATACTGTTTATATCTTTTATTTCAGAGTCTTGCTTAGATATATCAGAGGCAACTTTATCCAACGAATATTAAAAATCAAAAGGTGACAACCATACACATTCTTTGTAGACTGTAAAATTGTCATTTCTCAAGTCCACCATCAATTGTGTAAGAGCAACAAATTCCTTCCTTTTATCATCTAATCGTTGACTGACACACATCCTTTCCTTTTTCCATTTTAACAAAATAAACAGAACAAGTGAAGCCGCTACTTTAGTTTTAAAAGCAATACAAAAACAATTTTTTGAAAAACAAGATCACCTTCCCTACAGGGATCAAATTGGAATAGATATTTGTAATATAATGCCACCGAATTTCATTCAAATGACAAAAACAAACTTACAATTCGATGAGCTCCCGCGATTGGTTACGGCGGCACGACACCCGAGCCCCACAGTCAATGCGGTTAGAATAGCGCTCTTCCCGCTCCCGTTACGCCCGATGATAAAGTTTATATTCTTGTTGAACTTTACTTCTAGATTGTCATGACAAAAGAAATTTCGGATATGCATGCTCAATATAGCACCGTCAATTTCTTCCTGAAATTTTAAAATGAAAATTCATTACAAAAAGGGGCCTAGGCGTTCTGACAACGTTAACTATAAAAACGGTTAAATGTTTACTAAATAATATATTACAAAACTCACGGGAGTAAAATTTTCACTGTCAGACATTGTTTTTATTACAATAAATCCAGGAAAGGTTTTAGACGTTCATTAAATCAAATTCAGGACGAATCATGGACGAATCTATATACCCGCTCAATTCGAAACATTGAAAACATAGAACCATAGATAAGACATAGAACTGAGCACAGATAAAAGACATACTGAATTTAATATTATTCAAAATTTATTTTATTCAAAAGATCATAGACTTCTTTCCCTTATCTATGTACTAGACCAAGAATTAGGGTATATCTCTTATCTATGGTTAGGACTGTCAAAGCAAGCCAATATAAAAAACAGCTGATCTGGGGCAAAAACAAAAAACGCTAGTCAAATATTGATTATTGTTGAGAATTTTATTTTATTTTACATATTTTGTGAATTAAAGGTAAGTTGCGTGTCTACTGTAACATACCCAAAGATATTAGTGCTTAAAGCATACCCAACTGCTAATCATTTGTTACAATTGTTAAATCTGATATTAGACGTGTATTTTTAAAATTGTATTCATCGTCAAAATGATACAATAAATTAGAATAATGTGAAAACACGTGTCTACAGTGTGTATACAAAATTAATTCATTTCAAGCACCAATAATTTTTAGTCATTTTTAAACTAATCTTATTTTATCGTTATTATATTATTATTGATTTTTTTTTATTTTCATACATTGCTATTACTTTGTGGCACATTTAAAAATTAATTGCGAATATATTTGTATTTTTAATAATTTTTATTTGTGTTAGATAGTATATGTAAAAGGAGTAAGCTGTGTATGTACAAATAAATAGATACTGAGTATATCTTGTCATATTTTTATTTATAACACTACTTACAAGTAAGGATCTCAGATTGATTCTTTTATTTCTGAAATATGTTGATGGTGGATGACTTTATTTCCGCCGTTTAGTGATTAAAGACCACCTCAAGAGCGTAGGTAACTCTTATAACTCGTATAAATTATAATCTTTTAAAAGAAATTAAGATTTATGTCTTGAGTATAAATAAGAAAATGTCAGAACTTTTCACTTTTTCAAGACCATGTGATTTGAGTCGGGGTTCTTTAAGAGTTATAATTCGATTAAGTGATTAATCAAGTATGTATCATGCTCCTGATCGTTCGTCAGAACGATATCCCGCACTCTGATGGAATGTTCGCTTTGCAACACATCCATCAAATATCACGCCTTCATTAGTACCATGGTTATAGGAAGAATACAGGTGAATATGAACACACGAAAGATGCACAAATTAGACATTTATTAATCACAGTTTATACTCAATGGGCAGCTGGAAATACTTATAATTAATTCTACTCCAGATTATCTCGCGATGTTCTTCCGGGTCTTCTTCTGGAGACCTGGTCTCAGGTCGGCGAAGTGATGCCGTTAGCACCCGGCGTGGGCGGCTATTTGCTGACTGATCTGCTGGACAGCAAGCTGGGCGGCTGCTCCTGAATAAATTTCGGTGGACCGTGGCTGTCTATCCTCCGGTTTCCTATCGCGTTCGGTCGGATTCCTGGTGTTGACTGTCTGTTCTTTCGACTGCGCGTTTTTTCTACTGACGCTTTCAACTTTGAACCTTGTATTCAACTGCCTCGTTCAACTGCTTCCTCCGGATTTCGTTTTCTACTGGTCCTTCCGGACCTCGGTTCCAACTAGCCCTTCCGGACCTCGGCTTCAAATACCTCCTTCCGAACCTTGTTTTCAACTAACCCTCAAAATGGCGTTCTGGCCTTTTTAAAGTAACCGTGGCGAAAGCGTACTTCTCGCTCAAGGGTTGGTCCGTCCTCACAGGATTGGCGATGCCTTATTGGTCTATCCGTTGACAGCGGCGTTACACCTTCGCTTGTAGACCTAATTTTCGGTTCCGCCCACTTTCTTCATAATTAATTACATTTAATTGCACAATTTATTCGTGTCCACCAAATCATACAAAGTCACTTAAATCTTCGAGTTCATCTCACCCGTAGGTATAAACACTTAACATTGTCTTATCAATTAAACTTTTAGCCCAGTGACCTCATTACCGTAATTCATTATTTTCATATCAAATTATGACTAAATTTATCTCCATAGTAATTTTAAATAGTATGTTGATTTTTCTTTTTGTTACAACATTAAGTACATATGGGATCTAGTATTTTTTTTATTCAGCCTTACAATACACACACTTAAACCTATTAGATATTTTTCCTACCTGCCCAGTTATAATTTCATTATTATTTATCTTTTTTTAAATTTATTTATATTTTAATCCCCCTATTTGTCTTCATTCCTATTATTCTCGTTGATTAGTAGAGAGTAGATTACCGCAGAAGTGCCGCTACATCGGCACACTTTAATTAGATCTAAATTTGCGATTGATCAGAGACTCTTTCAGATTGTTTTGACGTATGAGACGAACATTTGCTGATGGCATAGTCTGATTTACGCACCACATAAGGTGCATGAAGGTGGAAGATGTAAATCCGAGTACATCAACTTGTGTGTATTCGCTCTATCTTATCTGCTTACCCCTATAGAGAAAAGACGCGATAGTCAGTCGCCGCTCATGGTGGGCTATTGCATATGGGCTCTGGCCCGAGTTCAACATAAGCTACTTTATTTTACAGAAGTTAATTATCCTAGGGGTGACAATAAGGCTCGCAACTTCATAGCTCTTCTTTTGTGCGATGTACTCGATATCTCAGCCGGCGAAGATGTTTTGTTTTGCCATTAACCGCTCCCAAGTGATATATGTCTCGGAACAATTTACTCCTACATAAAAGGCAACCGCTTGACTTGACCCTGGGAAAAATGCTGGTTCCTCTGCCCGGCTATTATATGTCACCCGAACATAATATATGGGGCAATGTGTGTGGTCATTCTTTGTAATTAAGGAAGAGATAAATCACCCCGATAAATGGCCGAAAAAAGAAGGATAGCTTTCTAATAATGGAAGAAAAGGTTTCCGTGTGACGCGGGTCCCTGAGAAATGCATTCCCAAGAACACCCAGTATTTGCTTGTGTCAAATTAATGATTAATTAACAGTCCGAATCTAAATCGACTCGCGATACTATTTATCGCTGGGGCATATCAAGATTTTGTCTCATGAAAAAACGTTTTTCTTTGAAAATTTGAATTCCCGCCACCATTTGCCCTGGTTCACGCGATCTCTAGTATAAATTAGGTTAGCTCTTTATTTATGGTTGGCACGCAGATCTGTTATAGTATTGTATTACGTCTATGATGATATGCATAGCCATAGATAAAAGGTACGAAAATGGAGAAAAAACAAAAAAAGCATCTTTAAAAATAATATAAATTGTCTATGCTAAAGTCGGATTCAGAATCGACCGTTAACGTTGGCGTTTCTCGCGGAATCTATAAATAATGTACGTACCTACACTATATTGTTTAATGGGTTCACCGAATACGCTAAATAAATTATTTTGCAGACATTTATACTTGAATTTTGCATTATATATTCTCATATAGTACAAATATAAAATAAACATATGATACTAATGAATGATATATCATATTTCACCAAATATTTGTATGCACCTCAAATATTGGAAATAGTTTAAATTAAAACAAACAAAAAATAAATGTTATTGAATGTTTTTTTTATAAATCGCAATTTTTGGATTTGTAAGAAGAATTTTTTCAAATTTAGATATTATTTAAAAATATATATTTTATTATTTACAAATAAAAATCAGTATTTAAGTGCCAGAGCGAATGGGCTTTGCCCTGTTGAAAACTGTTTACGCTATTAATAAATCAATGTGAATCTGATGAAAATCAAATTAATTCTAAAATGCGTACAAATTCAATTTTGTCTGCATGTCACTTTCTCTGCTTCAAAAATTTTGTATATTCTATTAAGACTTTGGGCGTCCTATGAATTGTTTTTTGTTCTGTAGATACCATTCAAGAATATTCATTGCTCATCGGTTATCTCTGCGTTTTGAAATATGACCCGAATAGCAGCCTTTGTCTAACAATGGATCTACAATGGCTGATGGCGATGATAATAATAATGACATAAAAATTCAAATAAAAGGCATATAATTATATTCATAATATTAATAATACTCTACAGTTTTCGCTTATAACTTTTTAGTACGATATACGTGTTTTAGTTTTTATTATTTGTATACGTTGGTTATTAGTTCCAACTATTTTCTAGTATCTACATTCGTTTATAAGGTTTTTACAAATGCGGCAGATTGATATGACATTTAAATTATATAGATTTTCGATCTTGGATAGGTATCAAATGAATATACATATATAATATGACATTGATGTTTCGGATGTGGATCCCATGAAAATGTAATTAGAATTAATATTGACAATTAGGAAATTAAACGATATATTATTATTTTTGGAAATTCTTTTTTATTATAACAAACATTTTTTCCACAGTTATCAGTCATTGTTAAATATTATACATTATGAGCCATGGGATACGACCATTTGCTTTGTAGATACAAATGTTTTCACATTTCGATTAAGAGTATTATGGATACATAGAGTATTTCAACTTGGGTAGAATAACCTGGTGAACTCGCAGTTTACTGGACACTCACAGAATACGTAGGCTTTAATGACCCATCCGCCCCCAAAACGTCCTTTGAAAAATGGCAGATCCTAAATGAGACAAACTTGAAACTTGTTTTACTATAAAACGACCATGGGTTTCGGCCTTGGACGACCGTTGAGTGATTAAAAATATATGTACATACTAAACATAATTATTTGTTCCCACACAAATAATAAGGAAACGTATAATGGTCTGCTTCTAAATTCGGCATCGGAATTTTAATACAGGCAGCATTAAATTTGTTGTTTATTTTGCATCTCAATATAAATGTCGCAATGCTATTTTACATTCTCACATGTTGTGTGATCAGTGACGCAAGAGACGACGAGACATTTTCCAGTAACAGCTAACAGCGCTTACCCAACACAGTCATAATGTTAGCGAGGGCTGCCGCAATTTATTTTGTTAGACATGATTATATTATATAATGGAAAAAGGTCACACATGCGTATTTATTGGGTCCACTAATAGAAATAATGAAAGTAAGGTAATAATAAGCAAGATATCATCGATATACGAGTCCTTAGCGCATTTCAAACTAAGCAAAGCGCTGTTGCTAATAAAAATATGATTATTTTGGCTTAATCTTCCGGGACGAGGCTTAAACCTTCGACAATGTGACATTTAAGTCTTTAGACTGAATATCTTTAGTTGAAACAAGTACAATTATACAATTATATCGATGATGTACAGTGCGATGAAGATTTTTAATGAAATGCCAGAAGATATAAGAAAGGAGGAGAAACTACATAGATTCAAAATGAAACTAAGCAAATATGTGCAAGATAAGTTAAGATAAGATAAGTTGTAGTAAAAAGGAACATTTTGATCATGTTTGTATTAGAGTATATATAAATATACGTATATATGCACTATATTAAGAATAAATAATTAAATGCAAAATTATTTCAATCTGTACGTACAAATTAAAAATAATTTACTTCATAAATAATGGAGGAAAACTGAACAAAGGGTGTTAAAAATTTCAAAAAATTAATTGCAAGAATCACTTTTATTTTCGATAAATAATGTATTGTGGGAATGGTAGTATGTATATTTGTAGGAATATGATTATGAAATAAGGGAAGAATGTAAAGCTGATCTTAGTAGAGTGAATAAGATTAAGAAAGGATCATTAAGATGGTTTGGTCATATGAAGCGGATGAATAAGGAGAGAATGGTAAGGAAGATATATGACGCAAGTGTTGATGGCACCAGAAATAGAGGACGTCCGCGGAAGACTTGACACGACCAGGTAAACCAGATATTGGAGGATGGTTTTGCAAGAAGCCTCAATAATCGGCGCACTTGTATGAGAAGATGTATGAATGAGGATGAGGCAAAAACTGTGGGTCGGGACAGAAGAGTATGGCGTTCTATCCTCTCTGCCTACCGAAACGGCGTGATGGTAAGTTAGTAATAAGTATTACTAAAAAGAATATTTTTATTTCAACTTTTGTGAAAAAATTTCAAAGGTAGCATTTAATAATTTTACAAAAAATATAAATATGTTTTTAAATCAAACGGGAAAAATAATTATTTTCTTGAATAAGCACATTGTATCATTAAGCATGTCATATTTAAAACATATATTTGGTGTTCAAAAATACTAAACAACTTGAATAAATAATTTAGACGATTAATAAAACAATTTATATGTAAAAAGTCGTGGACAACCCTGCAATATCGGACGGTGTAATCAGCTGCGAATAGTCTTAATAATTTCGGTAGCCCGTGATGTTGTTTCGTTTTTATAACTTTACAGAAAAAAATCTTTGAATTTGCGTTCACTATTTGGATAAAAACTGCTCTTTTATGCTTATTTGCTTAAAATTGAATTGAAGGTGAAACTTTGTGGAATTCCATGATTATTTTGTAAATTGAGTTAAAACACGGTTTTATTCCATTATATTTTATTGTATTTAAACGTTAGAACGTTTTCAGGAACATCTTCTCATTATCAATAATATAATTCGACTAAAATTAAAAATGCTTTCAGACAGTAATTACGGGTGTGTTTTGAGTTAACGGAGGTGGGGGTGGGAGTGGAGTTAAAATGGATAATTCTAACTCTAACTTAAACTCCACCCCCATCCCCACCTTCGTTAACTTCAAATACTAACTAAATAGGCCACTATAGTATGTGTTATAGAAAATAATTGAAAAGTTTAATGAATCCATCGTATATATACACGCTGGATACAACTCATTTGTGATAATTGTATAAACTATAGAATAAAATAGATTTAAAATATACCTACTAAAGGCACTAAAATATCAGAGAAAAAAGTACAAACTAGATTTGTATTGATTTGACTTGTATCCTTTACAATGATCAAACACATGTAAATGTTATTTCAGTTCATTTTAAATGGAATTGGTAATGAAAAGCAAAAGTAAATAAACAAATTTGTTGAAAATCATTAGCGACTGGCGCCTTCGTGACATAGTTAACAATTTAAAACGATAGTTGTGGGTGAGCGTACAAAGTTTTTTCTTAACATAATTTTAAGTTAAGTAGGGACAGGCTTTTCTAAGGCAAACAATTTATTCTTTCTATAGATATATACACGTTTTGTATGTTACATTTATTTAAAAAATAAAATAATATACGATAAGTCTATTCTGACGCGCATATAAAAAGTATCACTTATATCAGAATACATAAAGCAGATATATTAAAAGTGGTGAAACGCATCAGTTACAAATCATATAAATTAGTAATCTTTTTTTTCATTTGAACAACAAATCATAAGCCATCTCACAAAAGCTACACTGTACACTTTTTGTCTGAATTATTTGAAGGCTCACGACGACTCACGTCGCGGACTGTGGTGAATTTTCTTCACAAAATGTTTACTAAGAAAATATTATAATAACGTTTATTTGAATTTTAAAAAATATTTTGTTAATTTAATCATAAGTGTTATCCAGAAACGAATACGTCAACGAAATGTTATATTATGACAACCAGTGAATTCTAATAAGAATAACCAAATGGGTTGTGTTTTTTGAAATGAGTGAATAATATTTTCGTGTGCATTCCATTAAATGCGGTGTAAATCCTCGTTTCAATCACTTTACGTGTTTATAAACGTGTTTAATTCAATATAAATGTACACATGTGAATTATTTAGCCTAATATGCAATACTGCTTAAGAAAAAGTCCTTGAAACTGGTTATTTGAGTAATTTTCGGATTTGATATTGCAGAAATATGCCTAGAAAGTTAATAAAGTTTTTGATTCTGTTTGACAACACATCCCTGTTGTACTTTCCTGGACAATTTTTGTCTGGAAGGGTGTTGATCGAGCTACAAGATGACACTCCTGCATTGGGTGTGTACACTTACCTATTTTTCTGCTACTTGCTTTTTTTTCAATAACTAAGGCTTTACGAATATTTTTCCAGTATTTTTTTGAGTACTTTAGTCGTATTAAATCCTCAGTTAAATTAATTTTGAATTCAATCATTATTAGTTCCTGTTGCTAGTAAAATGGGTTGCTTTCTTGTCTTTGCATACAATTCCTTTATACAAAAATAAGTTTTATAAGTAGGTACAACTAAATCACTCGAGGAGGGGAGAGGGGAAGAAAAAAGCAAAAAAATAATATGATACTGTAAAGCTAATTGCGAATTCTCAAAACAATAATAATTATAGTTCAAAATTCAAACAAATTGCATCAATTTTTTTTAACAAATTAGAATATAATTAAATAATACTAGACCACACAAATGTCAATTTGTTCATTATTTCATTCTGCAGTGTTATACAGACACATATAGTAATAGATTCTTTGAGAATTTTGTTGGCACAAAAAAAAGCCACTGTGTTAATTGTTCTAGACATTTGTCACTATTATTTTATCTTTGTTACCAAGAAGAGTTAAAACATGAGATTTCCTTTATTATCTAAAATACCTTTACCATATAACCTAAATTAAATTTTTGAAAATGAAATGCACGAGATAATTGTAATCAAAATACAACATATATTTACTGCACATTTCAGGTCTACACTTCCATGTTGTGGGGGAAGGGGTGGTGCGAGTCAGGACAGCGAGACAAGAAAGGATCTACGACAAGGAAAATTACATAGATTTTCGAATGAGATTATTAGGAGAACCAGGTAATTATGTTATTTAAATTTTCAACATTATTATTTAAGTGTTACTTTTTTGCAATTTATCATAAAATATCTACCAGTGCACATTTTTCAACCTCTGTTTAGTCATGAAAAGAAATTTTAAGCAATGCCTAGTAATATTTTTCTTTAGCTTCATTTAAATTAAGCTTCATAGGTAATAGTATAACATGAAAACCCGGCTCTAAAACATATGTACGTCATTTAAAAAGTGAATACTTTCATTTTACATTTGAAAAGATGTCATATTTCATGTACGAAAATCACTTTCAATATTTTTGGAAAATTGAGTACCAAAAATGATAATTTATCAAGGTAAGTAGTTTACAAGAAGGAATATCCTTCTTCAGCGCCAGATTACACTAGGTACGTGTCTAAAAGACGCAGATAACCTATATTCATTTTAAGTTTTATTTTCTTGTTTACAACATCATTTAAAGAAAGAAAACTATTAGTACTTTTTTGTGTTACTATATAGACCAGTGATTCCCAAAGTGGTCTATATCGACCCCTAGGGGTCTATGATAACCTGCAAGGGGTCTACGTCAGCGAAAAAAAAATTTGGGGGTCCATGAAATGAAAATGGGGATCCACGATAGTGGATCTCAACATACACTGATAGTACCTATTTACTTACATTATAATCTTATAATATAAAGACATATACATTATTTATAAAAGTACCTATGAAGTAAAAAATTTATTATATATGTTTATAAAATTGTGTAAGTTGTAGGATGTAGGCATTCGCTTTGTGGTTTAAGTTTTTAACACTAAACTTCACTACAATTAGAAATTTACAAAAAATCAATATCAGGTAAGTAGTGGGTCTACCAAAAACCGAAAAACATGGCAAGGGGTCTACGACACAAAAAAATTTGGGAACCTCTGATATAGACTGACACTATGCCAAACGGTATTTAAATTAAATTTACTAAAATTAACAAGGAACAACTATCGACTGATATAACAAACTATACAAGGGCTGCTTGATAGGTTTCCAGAACGAGAAAGAATAATATAAAAAATCATTATGAAACTAATTTATTTTTGTACACAGTTCCCTTCTACTTCAACACATTTAGCCCAATGCTTCTCTAGGGCCATTGTACCATTTTGGTAGAAGAATTTCTTGAGGCCTTCAACATAGCCATATACGGCAAGTTGGTGAAAATTTATTTCCACTTAACCGCTTTTTGCGATTTGGTAACAAATGGAAGTCGCAAGATGCTAAGTCTGTTGAATAAGGGGAACGGGACAGCAATTCAAAGTGCAATCTAAAGGCCCGACACACTGCTCTAGAAAATGCTTTGGATGTTGTGAAGACCTAACCCAGATTAGACTTCTGTAAAAAATAACGAAGACAATGTTGATTAACTAATAAATTATTCTTATTTAACAGGTCAAGGGCCTTCTCTGCTATCACCAGGAATTCACAGTTTTCCATTCAAACTTGGTCTTCCACATGGACTCCCATCCACATTCTTGGGGAAACACGGATGGGTGCAGTATTTTTGTAAGGCAGCACTGCGAGAACCAAATGGATTAACCCATAAGAACCAACAAGTGTTCATCGTCATGAATCCAATAGACTTAAACATGGAACCACCTATACTTTCAGTATGTATAAACATTAAAATGTGTATTGTAATATGAAACTAAAATGAAATACATAGTCTACGTAATATGAAAAATGTATTTATATCTTTCCAAAACATAGTGATTAGAAGCTGCTGTCAATAACATAAAAAAATTGATTAAGGATGTTAAAATCTATGTATGAAGTTAAATTAATCAACAGTGATGAGATAAACCGTGATTGTGATTGATGTTCAATTGTGAGAATGATTGCAGCTTTCGTTTAGAGGTCCAGTATGCCAGTGATTGCTCGCTGAATTACAAAAAATAATTACAGTTACCAATCAACGTTACAATTGAACACCAATCACATAATCGTAGTTTATCTTATCACTACCTACAACACATTTTAATTTAAATTGTTTATAGCATTCCAATGTTTTACAGCGCTTTTCTGAACTAACTATAAAAGTTGCGGAATATGAACAATTTAAATAATATGCATCTAAATATTTCAGCAAGCATTCCGCTGTGAGGTGGAGCACAGTCTGGGAGTCGGTTGTGTAGGCGGTGGAGCACTGATGTGCCGGGTGTCCTTGGATCGCGGGGGCTATGTGCCTGGGGAGAGCATAGCTGTCTCTGCCACCATTGTCAATTCATCGCGTACAACTGTCAAAAGTACTCGCGCCGCTCTTACAGAGGTGGGTTTATGTATTTTATAACTCGTTATTTTAGGAAAAGTTATAGGTTTTTTTTGGATTAAAATTAATCTTTTCAAGGGCCAATTAGAATAGCCAAAATAGTCCACATCTCATTCGATTCATGTTGACTTTTCATAGAAATGATAAAATATGTCTGTCTTCTATTAGTAGTAATATAATTAATTTACTTTACAGACAATTCAATATATGGCTCGCGGGAAGGTAGTGCAGACGGAAAGAAGAGAGTTAGCGGGTCTATCGAGAGGAAAGATTAGGCCCGGAGAGGAAGATAAATGGATCAATGAATTGTTATACGTCCCACCTCTGCCTCCTACCAATTTAAGAGGCTGCCATCTAATCAAAATTCAATACGATGTCTACGTAAGTAGTGTTAAAACACAATAATAATAATATATATATATATTACCTTATTCTAAACATAATTTCAATTGCCTGAAATTAAAAATTGTTTTATAATAACATTTTGGGAACCTTATCGTATAACTCTGAATATAAGGTGACCCTTATTTTACTAATGAGAAAATTATAACTCTATGAATTATTCAAACATTCGTTAAAATTCTGGGGGGTTTAAGTGAAAAAACTAAAAATATATCATTTCGTTCACTAAAAACTAAAAATTTATCTTTTTGTTCACTAGGACCACTCACATTATTATGGGTTGTATATTTACATACATACTATCAACAACACTATTAAATAAAATTCAAAATGATGTTACACTATATAAAAATTTTAAGATGCCCTATTTGGAAAAAATCTCACCTTACATTTGGGCTACAATTTAGTCAACCGTTTGTCAAACTGAGTTTTTTTATTTGTGGTACATTGCAAAAGTGAAATGTAAATAATTTTTTCAAATCGCTAAGCAAAACTATTTTTGTTTTGAGATCGACAGTAGTGATGGTAAACCATTACATGACTGTGTCAATAATTGGTAACTGAGATGATTGGTAATTAAGATCCAACTGTTGGAGGCTTACTTTCTAGTGTACCAGTCATTGCTCAAAGAATTACGTTAATCAGCTATCAATCATTGTCACAATCGAACACAATCTCAGTCACAATAAGGGTTTAAATAAAGATTTTACCATCACTAATCGACAGTACTGTGGGTTTGTCTCTTTTAGAAATTATAAAAAATAAATTAATATTATATTGGGATCGTCCGTTATAACGAAAGCTTTAAATATAGATATGACCGTGAAAACATTTCATATCAAGTTTGAAAATATTTGCTTGTGCAATGAAAATAAAAATATATATTGTACAATGAGCTTTGTTGTATTTTTACAGCAGTTTTATAAACAATGTTCACACATTTCAGTTCATAATAGAGCCGAAGAGCTTGGAGAAAGAAGTGAAATTACAACTGCCGATAATGTTGGCAACGTATCCTTTGACCGAAGGAGAAGACACACTGAAGCCCGAGACCCACTATCCCAGCACATTACCAGTTTTCAGACCATGGCTGCATGATCAGCTGGCACAGTAATCTACAGTGATAACGAGTTAAATTGAAATTCAAAATTCTTCATAAAATCAAACTTTATTTTAAAACAAGACCAAATATAAAAACACTTATAAACAAATATAGGTTAAAATCATATCCTTGATTTTATTATTTGAAATAAAAATTTCCGCATATTTTAAAATTTTTCTAAAATTTAATCTTCGTTCAATGCATCAGCAAAATGAGTTTTCTAGTTGGCTTTATTTTTAAAGAATAATGTAATTATTTTGTTGTTATTTTTTATGTTAATCCATACATCAGAAGGTGTCTTACGCCAAGATGTGATCTATTTCACTGCTGTGACAATGTGTGAGATGAAACGGAAGAGCAGGAAAGGAGATATAACTTGACTATTAAGACCTAGTCCATAACAAAGTCGCTATCTAGTAATGTTTCGATACTGAACGGTTGCTTGCATGATGATGATGTTTAACATAGAGTATTGTTTTGCTGGTTGATTTTTCATAAAACAACTGTCTTATTATAAATTTCATATATTTTTAATATCAATTTATCCATGTTTCACGGTATCTTGTGATTAAATGCACCATTGTGTTTCAATTATGTAATTATTTGTAAAAAGCAGTCAAATATTAAATACATCAATTGAATTAAAACTGCAGACAGTTTGTGTAATGTCAAAGTATACTGAGATATTATTTTCTAATTTTCTATTAATATAATTATTATAACGTGACATGCAATTGCAAACTCAGAAATAAATATATTAACTTGTGGACCTGCTACCATAACTGACTAAAAATGTGGACTAATTATTGAAATTTTATACTAAACCATCAGAGTATTTAAAACACAAGCAAATCTGTATGTGTGACAGAATTATGATAAGAAATAAAGTTAACAATGCAATACAACAATCTGAATCATATTACATATAAATTAGTTTAATTTAATTTGTTAATTTGTAAACGGTGGGCATATATCCACCAATTTCAGTATATATCCCAGGTTTTGCTATGACCACACAGATAGAAAAAAAAAGTTGATATGTTTATTTATAAAATTGTTTGAATGATATTCTGTCCCATGTACATCTAAGTATCTTTTAGGAATTGAAATAACAATATACATATAACATATTACTCACAAAAATACAAGGTATTTTTAAATTACCCTAATTACATAATGTTTTTCTTTTTCAACATATATTTTTAACCATAGTTTTATTGTATAAATACCTACCTATATTTTAATACTAAGCCATATTAGGATACATATATTATTATAAATAAGTCAAAAACTAAACAACTAGGTACTATATGTATTATTTATTTAAAAATTAGTATTTATGGTGTCTAAAAATAACACATATATCCGTTCATTAGAATTCTAGCACCTGGTAAGAAAGAAAATAAAGAATATCTATGTATTGAATTTGGCAATTTAATATTGTGAAAAATTATTGTCATTCTACATAATTGCAAATGTAATGTTAATTTATTTGTTTAAGATTCATATACCCATTCCATGTAATATTACCTATAAGTATGTACAATAAATAAATATTTTTAACGAAAAAAGTTAAAAAAATACTATTTTTAATATTCTTGCACAGATTGTAAACTGTCAACGTAAATACGTTTCATGCACTTCAATTTAAAAAAAACTATATGACAAATTAAATCTTATTACAAGTAAATACAAGTCAATTCCATTCCAGTACCAATATTTAGACTTTCTTTGAAAATTTTATTGAGTTACAACAGCCTGTGGCGCAGTGTTGGCTGGACATGTGATGTGCGTGTTAACCCTGTACAATTGTTCAACGTCTTCATGATATCCTGCGCTCAGTTTCTTTACATTGCACGACTTAAATATTACATTTTTATCTTTTTTTTTCGTATATGAACATACATCGGTTTTTTAGAAGTATGCACTCAATAATTGATAGTGTTTCTAGGCTTTTATACACTTTAAAATTCGCTTTACAGCAGTGAATGAATAGATTATTTGCCTAAATTATGAATTGAACGTGTTCAAGGTATATGTAAAAATTCTGTACTGGTATGGAGATAATTTTTTTGGTTTTTTATTGTAATATTCAAATTATATTTAATCAATTGTGTAAGATCTTTTACTGGTAAAGTTTCATTAAAACATATATTAATTGAAAACCTCAGTGAAATTGAACACATTACAAATATTAATCTCCACTTGAGGGTTGATGATCCCTAACTCTGCACTTCCCCCCCCAACCCCGATAAGTTGCAAAATAACAGTACAATCCATAAATGTTTCACTGCCTAAGTAATCTCTACTATATACAAAATATATCTGTGCCACACAGACAAAGGTTCCATAGGGCCGCGATGATCGTGGTCCTGAAAAAGGAATCGCGGGCGCACAATCTTTCCCGTGCGTCGGGACACCACACCGCGCCAATGGAAACCCGCCACCAGGTTAAGGGGGCCCCGGGCCGATGTGAGGCCCCGCCCAGCTCGAGCCGCGAAGCAGCTCTCGATGGAAAAATCTTATTATTTGATAAACCTGAATATGTGTAATAAAATTGGAACCTGTAATAAAAAGAGAATGAGGAGAGCGATCGCCTGGAGAAAGTATTATGCACTTTAAGGATGTTTTAGAGTCAGAAAATGGAATATAAAAGTTTAAGATGTAATAACAAATTTCCAGGCAATCGCCCTAGCTTTAAATGTAAAAGGCATCGCGAGGAAGATTAATAATAAAAGGATAGAATACTTGCGATGCCTCTAGGTTAAGAATTATAATTTTTATGTAATAAAAACCCTGAGAAAATACATATCTGCCGGCCCGGACGGGACGGCGGCGAAATGACCAAGTCACGGTCCGGCGTCGCCAGGCGGCGACCGCATCGGGGTGGTGCAGGGTTTGTCCGTCCACTCCCATTGGCCTGCCGCAAAACGGGGGGCCTTACACGCTCAGCCGGGGCCCGCTTTAATGAATAATGCGCTAGTGGCCTCAAAGAGTATTCTCGCCGCTGCGCTCTTTGAGTAAAGTGCTGTGTTATTATTTTCTCCATCCCCTCGCATTGACTTTCGTTACCACTTCGGACTGAACCTGGATTTCTCGACTTTTGGCTGCTACATTGGACGACGATTTGGACCCCTGCAGATATTGTCGCATCCGAGCTACCAGAGTGAACTGGCGAATCACCCCTGTCTACAATTTTTGTTTCCTATACGGAACAATATCCCTTTAAAAGTATTAAAAGTTGCATTTTTAAAGTCCAAATTTTACTGGTGGGCATCCTTTGATGCAATCAAATTTTTTATATAATAACATCTTTACATTGGCAAACTCTCAAAATTAAAATGACAATAATATGTTAAGGCGGTGCCTTCAATAATAATTCAAATTTTCGTGTTTATTACGAAAATGTGAGTTATTATTAATTTATATCTGAAGTTATATACTAGATTTGACTTTTTTAAAAACTATTATTTAGATAGGACCTTTATACTCATTTAAAACTAATAAACTGAATGTTATTTGCCATAATTAAGACAATACAAGCATTATAAGAAAGACCGCGACCATTACATGCATTTTTCGCGTGCTACATAATTATCTTAATTTTGGTAAATTAAACAAAATATATTTTCTTATAATTTTGAAGCCAAGATTACGGAGACAAATCTGCGTTGAACCAAATTAGATAATGTTAAAAATTAATAGTGTTCAATTTGCAGGACCAATTTACGACATTTTTGAAATACTTTGTTTTAGTGAAACTTTATTTTATATCAAAAACACAATAATCAGTTTTTAAATAATATATTTTCAGTCTTATAAAATACGATAATTTTAATTGTTCATCGAACTTTCAATACACCGTTCAATCTGGCCATGACAGTCGTAGAATCTGCGCTGTCATTATTTTCATTTAAAAATGCCGAAAATATATGTTTTCACGCACATTTTACCCGCGGTATGAATTAATATTGAACTTAATCACAACATCAGTAGCAAATTTCATAAATTAAATGCTTTTTTACTGATTTTAAGGGAAAACAACGTTTTCTTGAACAAATGAAATATTTTATGTATGTCGCATTCAAATATTTTGTTTATATATAACACTGTTGCATTTTAAACAAAAGCTGTCTGTTTCATAAATAATATGTAATTATGAAACAGACATATCACCAAAACGCTAACATGGCGTTTTAAATCGATAATATTAATCAAAATAATAAATTGAAGCTGTCATAATAATTTTAAATTTAGAACGTCGATTTAAGCGATCATCTAAATTTATATAGGTACTTTGTCTGATTTCAAAACAAATTCATATATATGAATTAGGTATGTCGAAAAATTGTTTAATTTTCGATAGATCAATTTAAATGAATATTACTTAAATTGATCGATAGATTAATTTAAACGAATATTAAATGAATATATCGATAGATCAATTTAAATGAACTCATTCCATAATATTAATATGAGAAACTTGGATAAGTCATGGATAAGCCTCTAGACATAAGTTATCTTTGAATGCGAGAATATCAACAATTTTATTGTCGTCTCTTTCTATCAAACCCTACTCTCTCGCATAATTTACATACCAAATAACGCCATTAATTATTCTCTGAAACTTATAAGAATTTAACTATTAACCTTGTCTTGAAAGCATATCTAATTCCTGTACAATTTCTCGAATTTCAAACTGGAAAAATGAAAGCTCGCCCTTAAGGTATCAAAGGTTATGTATGGAAATGATATAAGGTAATGTACATTCCCTCTAACTTTGGATGTGCGTATAAATTTTTTTTTGTTCAATTTTAAGGAGCAATGCTTAATGCTTTCATTTGTGCGCTGAAGAAAATAATAAAAATATTACCATACCAGAATAAGGCTACTGGTAGGGCCTGGGTTAACCGTATTATTATTGAAGATGTATTAAGACGCATAAATAAGTCAAGAGAACTAATGACTATTAAGGAAAGCTGCATACTCTGGTTACATTCTCCGCAGTGAAAAATATGATATTTTACAACTCACATTATTATGTAGGGAAAGATAGAAGGTAACAGACCTAGTAGTGTAATTTTTAGTTAAATACACCAATAAGATACATTTTCAAGCATATTTTAGCTAATAATAATAATAAAATAAATTACAAATTTTGTATATTAGATGATTTTCACTGATTTTAAGGAAAAATGTTTTCATGGACAAAGTAATATTCTATGTACATTATTTTGTATGTAAGTCACAACTGAATATTCTGTATACATGTAAAACCATTGTCTAACATAGCAAAATACTAGATAATTATGAAACAAACAGCAATGTGGTGTTTTAAATCGATAATACATAATAAACAAAACTACCAAATGCACCTGACAATAATTTTGAATGTGGAACGTTGTATTAAGTGTCAATCTAAATATATGTAGGTACTTTGACTGATTTCAAAACATATTCATATATATTAACAAGGTATTTTAATAAATTATTTAATTTTCGATGGATTAATTCAAATTACCATTACACATTTTATTTCATTCCATAATATTAATATGAAAAAACGAGGATAAGACTCTAGATACAAATTATTTTTGAGACTTGTCTCGAATGCGAGAAAACAAGAATTTTATTTTTCATCATCTCTTTCTCTCATAGCTTTATAACTTTCCTCTCTAGCATGATTTACATAACAAATAACGTCCTTTAGTATTTAGAAGTTTAACTGTTAGTCCTGGCTTGTAAGATTATGTAATTCGCATAGAATTTCTCAAATTTTAATCTGGAAAAATGAAAGTACACTCTCAATGGACTATCTACAGGCTCCAGTAACTTAAATAAAATTTACTACAATGTGTACTGTTGTTTCTTTTAAAACTATTTTAAATGAAACAATTATAAAATATATTTGTTTTATGTATGTGCAATAAATTAATAGTTTACTTTAATGTAGGTGTTAAAAATATTCCTACATATTATCTTTGTGTAAATCATAGTTTTCGAATTTTTTAATTGTCAGACGTTAGAATAAAAATCTCCAAGGACCGATGTGATCATAATAATGGGCGCCTACTGTAGTTGTTGTCAACAATCAGAGAGGGCAAAGGGCAAAAACAAAACAATAATTTGTCATAATTTTATATTTTATGTACCTGTACGAAAGTTTTAATATTTTATTAAACAAAGGTAACTCTTAAAATCAATAGTTGTGAGAATCTAATTTTTATGTATAGAGATAGTCAAATAAACTGTTTATACGTTTAATGAATCACGCCATCTTATTGGTGACAGCGAGATGAAGTGAAGCCAGCTGATTGGTCCATTTATCCAATGCATTATATCTAGCTGCACATCGAGACTGTCTGTCCAATTCGAGGACCTGGTTAACCTGGTCAATTCGGCCACGGATTGTACTGTAAAAAAAATACCAAAAATGATTTATTACATAGAATAAAAAATGTTATACTTGCCGACATTTCAATTAATTCAAAATCACAATCTTGCACCAGTTTGCCTACTCATGAAATATTGAATCGAAATATCGCTTGATTTACTCTGTTGAGTGACCAAATCTGAATAGTCATGCAATATTCCTATACCTTAACAATTATACCTTATATACCTTAACAAGATAAAATTTATTGTTTTTTCAGCAAAAAATGGCATTTCCTGTATGGGCTTAGTTAATTTTAACATTAAAATATTATTAAATAAATAAATTTGTATTTTAAAACAATTTTTGAACGTATACATAGGAAAATGTAAATTGAAGGAAATCATTTAGTAAAATATGATCAAAAATAGTTTTGTGATTTTAATAATTATGGTTATCACGCTTTATTACTTTGAAACTGAACAAAAGTAAACTTTCTTCTAACTTAACAAAAAACAATAACATCATTTAAAAAAAACACAACAGTCAAAATAACATCTTGCTATTGCAAAATTATCTAAAAATTGAGAAAACACATTTGTTGAAATTAGATTTTAAATTCATTACACATGTAATTAAAAGACTTCCTGTCACAATACACTTTGGTAATTACTAAAATGGATTTAGTTAATGAAACGTTAACTTATCCCGCGAGGCTTGCAAGACTTGAAAGAAAAGTTTGATTAGTAATTTAGACACAAAAAATAATAATATTAGGTAAATAGATAAATTATAACATACCTGTCTAAAATGCAAGACACCAATAAATTTTCTACTTCAGAAGCATCAATATTGAGTTCTTTAGAAATGAACGGAATATGTATGCGTGTGTATGGCTTTATGAGTTTAATCAACACTTGGGTTCTTATGTTTCGAAGTAAATCCTCTATATGTTCTCTAATAAAGGGGTCATCCATTATATTATTTCTGTTGTGTTTAAGAATTGCTTCAAACTCATTAATGTCATTATTCTGATAAGAAACCACCAAATTTGTCATCGCTAGAATTTCTGGGTCATTCTTGTAAGGCTTGGCTTCTTGAGAATCAAAGGGGTTGATACCAGATTTCATGAGCCTAAAATAATGAAACCATAATAAATACAAATTAATACTACTATAAAAATAAAAAACAAATAAAAAGAGAAAAACTAAATGCAGTAGAATCAGTTCACTACTCCGTACAGTAGTTCACTACTCCGGCACTATATAAAACCCGATGGTATCCGGATTTCTGGAATTGGCAGTTTACTGGAATGTACGGAAAACTGGAAAATAAAGAATATGAAGTATTTGTAGATTTATCTAAAATAATGATATTAATAATATAATTAAAAATCGGTCAAGTATTATGGGTAATACCGAAACAATGTTTTTCCATAATTTATCAAAATAATTGCGAGAAAAAGAGTGACAAGACACGATCAGCCGCCTTGCCCCAGTTCAGATAGTGCCGGATTAATGAGATTCTACTACATGTACAATTGTAGAAACAATGTGTTGTTCTTACTTCCATAAAGTAGCTACATAGTACATTTTGTTATTTAGATGCTTAATTATATCAGAAATCAATCTTATAAATGAAATAATAGAATTAATTCTACTTACATGTTAGCCAAAACAAGATATTTCAAGCAGGTTGTTCGCCGAGGACTGCCAGATTCGTCATAATTTTTAAAAGCTTCAAAGAAATCTGTGTGTGCTTTTTCAAATTCTCCTTCACGAAGATGCATTTTCCCTCCACATTCTGTAAATGAATAATACACACTGAACTGATATTCTCGATAAGCAGGTGGTACGGCTTTATTAAAAAATTAATTGAATTCCATTTGAAATAATTTTTCATATCTATTTCTAAAAATGTATGTATATGAAAGTAGATAATCCCCTGATGTGTAGATAATCTTTACCTCTTATAACGCCCATGATGAGAGGATGTGGGATGGCCGATTTTATGTGAAGTGATTGTTCATATAGAGTTTTAAGTTTTTTATTATTTTTTTGCGCTGTATACATTTGAATTTCTAATGCATATATCTCCAACAGCTGAGTTCCTTTCTTCAGATCGTCTTCGCCATCATCTGTCTGTAAATGAACACTTTTCTCAATATCATAGAAGATTTTTAAATTCAATGTCTGACCCCATTTGTTATTGCAATTTACCATAAGAATGATATTTCAAGAGTATAACAATAATTATTGTACTAAAATAACAAGATTAATCTTGCGAAGTAAATTAGAAATTAAATTGAATGACTTGTCTTTGAAAATTTAAGTAAAAAAAAATAGCCATACAGATTCCTACTAAAATTCTCAAAAATTATTGGGGGTAATTTTTCTAAGAAAAATATTATAACTAAGCATTATAAAATTTAAAATATGTATTTTTACTCATACCACTTGGAACAATTCTGCAGTGATTATATTTCTGCAGAATCGTACTAAAGAATATTTGTGTTGATGAGTTCCACCGTTAATATTTTATTTTCCATGTTGCATAATTTATAAATGTAACCCTAGATAGGTAATCCTTAAGAAAGTAATACTGAGGTTAATTAAGGGGTCTAAAGAACCACACAAAAAAATATAAATTATATAGAATTTTGTAATTACATCGTCTGTTGTAACATTGAGAATACCCGTGGCCGCATCGTATTCCTGCCGGCGCAGCTATTGGAAACAAAGAAAACATATGCATGGAGTTGATTATACCCCACATTACCTATCTATATCTCATTAGCTATCTAGGGTTAGTTATGATTATTTATATAAAAATATCCTATAAAAATGTTGCCATTTTATATTAAACACATAAATTATCAATCAATAATAATTATTACATGTTGTTGACTGGCCAAGAGTGTATTTTATTACAGGCGTACAACTATTTTTAAATCTGCATTAAAAAATATTGAAAAGTGAAGTAATCTAACAATTTTAAAATTTAGCTCAAAATTCAAAAATAGTTCTTTCTTATTATGTATATTAATAATGACTGTGACTTAGAGCGAGCACATACCGAGTACAAAACAGTCGTACGACAGTTCGATTGTTCTATCGTTTGAAAATTTAGTCATCATTGTATGCACTGATATACATTCTCATAGCTCTCATCACGACACAACTGTCGTACAACAGAAAGTCATCGGTGTGCACTCGCACTTATGGCATCATTGTTAATCAATTTAAATTTTACTATAATAACTAAATTTAATCATTTTCACGAGGGCATATTACTACATAAACTGATCGCATCCTATATATATATTATATACAGATGACTGTGAATACCTGGCAACTTTGGTGAAGTTGTTTTAATATCTTGGCCAATTTATTAAAATCACCTCTATCGTAATACAACTTTCCAAGTTTTGTATTTGTTTTAAACCAAAGTCTATCATTTTTGGCATCTTTAAGAGCCTCTAATGTTGTTTCATAAAAATCTTGAAGAAGTTCCATCTGTAAAATACAATATTAATATGTAGTTGTCAATAATATAATCTGTAAAATATGTTACCTAGCCTTTATAACTGGTAGGCTTTTTAAAATTTATTATCTACAAAGGCCCTACTCTGACACTAAAAGTATGTGTATAGCTAGTTTTCATAACACAAACTCATGTATTATAAAATAAAATAATGTGACTATGATTAAAAGATGTTTTCAAAAAGATAAAAGATAAATTTATTTATTATAAATACAAAAAACACATTGGCATGATTGTGACCCAGTTTTGAGTTTAATTGATACAAAAATTATAATAATTCCTTTTCAAATTAAAAAATAAAATCGGGGATAACTTTATTTTTGCATATTGTTCTTATTGGTCCTAAAATTCACTGATTTGAAGGTAATAGGTAAAGGCATAAGAAAAAATTACAGGTGAACTATAATAAAAATTTTAAATTGAGTATGTATGTAATATGATTATAAAAAAGTGACAGGCCCCTCTATTCATTAGCAAAAAGAGCATAATATGTAGTTTTGATGTGATGCATGATATATTTTAACAAATGCAATAGTATAAAAACAAATTTTAACACATACTGCCAAAATTTCATTATTTTTAATACTTGAACTATTTTATTATTTTTAGTACCTTTATCTGAACAAATAGTTATTTATTGTATTTATCGATTTGATTTTATTGTAAATACAGTGAAATCTCGATCGATCGTTCCTCGGATAATTGTTTTCCTGCGTGTGTCGTTTATTTCTTCCAGTCCCAAATTAATTTCATACAAAACATGCAAAAATAGATTGCATCGATGGTTCCTCTAAACACCATTTTACCGCATTAATTGTTTAAATTACGCAGCATATTTCGTTACACTGGCCTGTTTTATAATTGCCTGCCTGACGGCACATTGACGTTAAAGAGCGAGTCCTACCACGGTGGTAAAGGATCGAAAGAGAGAATCTCTATTTTGCATCAACAGTGATGGAACTGATATATGCGAGCCAATCGTCATTGGCAAATTGCTAGGCCTAGGTATTTTAGGAGTACGAAAACTTTACCTGTAAAATATTATGCAAACAAAAGGCATGGATGACTGTGAATATTTAAAATTTCTTTTTAAAGGACTTTGACAACAAAATATTTTATTGTTTGTAGACAATTGTGTGAAAATTATGTTTTATTCTGCATATTGCACATGGGTTTTGGTTATTATCAAGTGTTTCGAGGGACTTTACCGGAAACAAACTTGTGCAGAAGGTTGTATGTTTAATGGATTCGGGCACTGCAGTTGATAAAACATCTTTAAAGATTGACGTTTTCCAGGCATTACATTCGACGTTGACTGCTTGGCGCCAGGTGAAGCAGTCTATAATGGTAAACTGTTTTAAGAAGTGTGCTTACAACAGTGTAGTAGCACCATCAGATGAACAAGAAGAACAAATAGAGATTTCTGAAGATTGATTGGCTCAGATTGAACACGGAGATACACTTTCAAAATTTTGTTGCATTCGACGACGATGTCCCAAAGTGTGGGATAGAAACCATTGAAAACTTGGGAGACAACAGAAGAGGTTGAAGATGCCGATGAAGAGAATACCCCGCCTGTACGTTTGTTTTCAGAAGCATTCACGACCCTCGAAAAATTGAAAGCTTTTTTAAATGCACATTCAATAACTGATGCTGAAAAAAATGTAATTTTCTCAAAAAATACTTTTTACTTACGACAATAATGAAACAGCCAAAAAACAAATGATGATGAAGATTATGTACGATACAAAGTAAATTTTTTTTTTGTTTCTGTGCAGCTTTTTAATTTTATTTGTATTTAAAAACATTTATTTACATGTGAAATATGTATCTTTTTAGAATATGATGTATAAATGTAACTTTGATCTATACTGGCTATCGCCCGGTAGCAGACGTATCCTGCAGAGAAGCAGTACTCTGTTGTCAATTTGCAGAAAAAAAAAATTAAAATAGTCAATACACTTTATAAAACTATAAAAAGGGTTTTGATAGAAAAATAAGAAGAAGAAGAGGAAAAGGAATTAAGTAATACTTTTTTTTTAATACGTAACATATTCACCTATTGGTAGAATTTTTCAAATTTCAAATCCCACTTGAACTAACCAATATAATCAAAAAAACCCAGTGTGGTGGAAACAGAAGAAGAAAAGGAATTAGCTAATACTTTTTTTAAAACGCGTAACAAATTCAGCAATTGGTAGAATTTTTCAAAATTAAATTCTCACTTAAACTAACTAATATAATCAAAAAATCCAGTGTGGTGGAAACAGAAGAAGAAAAGAATTAGGTACCCTGCAGAGACGCAGTACTTTGTTGTCAATCTCTCCCAACAAAAAAAAAACACTTTTCTCGGTATCCCAGAATTGGAAGAAACATAGCCGACGTACATGGCCAACAACCCAAAAGGTGGTGAAGAAATTGGGCGGGAGCTACACAGACTTCACCCCCTTACTGCCCTCTATCGAATTCATTTCGTAAGTCAAAACGTAAACATGGCCGTCCAGAAACGTCAAATGTCAGAATATTTGAGGTTATAAAACCAAAGATATAAAACAGTTGTTTATTCAGCGGCCATTTTACATGAATATTATTACAACCAATAAAAACCTTCGACCAATAAGCGGGCTAGGTTACGGGCGAATCAAATCATTTGGCGAATAAACGGCCACGGTTATGGCAATAGATTTGAGAATCGATATTTTGGGATCTGTTGTTTTAATAATTTTATTATAATTTTAGATACTCTGATAAAAATTTTACTTTTTTTTTCTCGTTTTTTACATATAAAAGACGTTGGTTAAATTATAGGAGTTTGTTATCTTTGAAATAAATTATATCTTCTAAAATATAAAAATCATTAATTCGTCATAAGATTACAGAAAAACTCAAAAAAAACGAAATTCACTTTTTCGAGGTTTGCAAAGAAATTAAAAAAATATACACGACGATACCGTCGGCCGCGGGCCGTCGCGGAAATATTTTTAAATAATTATCGCTTCCAAACTCGCAGAGCTGCGAGTGAAAATGTGAAAGATAGGCTAAATAAAAATAAAAAACAGCAAGAAATTCGCTAAACCGAAACGGTTGTGATAAATAGAGGAGAGATGGTGGAAAAAAGTGTCTAGGCGAAAAAGTTTATGTCATCCTTCGGCTGTCTGGCAAAATTCAAAAATACCCTAATGGCTCGCGGGTTAGCCTCTTATGGGGTTTCCCCGGTGTGACGCACATGGCCACCTGCAAATACGCAAACTTGTCAAAAGATAGCCTATATGATGTATAAATGTAACTTTAATCTATATTCCCGCATTCATAGTTTATTTTAGTAAGTCCCTTCAAAAACGATAGAGGTTTCACTGTAATTCATTTTTGACCAATTAAAAACGATAATAGTATAATATGAAGGATGAGCAAAAATGATTATTATTTTAGATTATCTTTTAATTAAAGTTTCCAGATGTTAATAATATGAAACAATTGAAAAAAAAAACATTTTCAAATTTGAGTACTCACATTTCGGGAGGTGGATATGTAATCCAATATGGAGTTAATTGACTTTTCTGAATGATTTCTTGTTACAGCACTCTTAATATAAGTCAGGAGTTGTTTATAGCGGTGCATCATTTGTCGATAATTTGCCTGGAAAATGAAAATAATAACTCACAATAATACTTAAATACACATTACATCCAAAAACTTGTGTCCACATCCACAAAATGTCAGCACTAGCTTCCCAATATATATAAACTGAAAATGTTGGGAAACAGTTTTAAGGTACCGAATCAATAAATTTTTTATTTCAACTATTTCTATTGTCAATAGAAACAGGTGCCAGATGTGTTAAATCTACTCAGCAAAAGGCATCAAAATATCACAATCCTTGCCTAGTTCCAATTCTGTTTCAAATACTTGGAAATTGACTTTTAAGAAAGCCGAGACAGCAATCAGAAACACCTATACCTGAATTTAAATTACTACACCTTCGACATTGCCAAAACTACATTTATAACTTTAAAAGGACAAACCTTAATTTAAAAATACATGTCGATAAACGCATATGTAAATGACATTTGAAAATGAACAAATGTAGAAAAAGTAATGTAAGTCAAATATCTTGAATCGATACTAAATCCTTACAAAATGTACTACATAAACCGTAGTAATTTTACACTTTGATAGTCCATATGAAAATCATTGAATGAGACAGTACATCTAAATTTGAAATTCATATTTAGAATGTTGTACTTAAGGTGATATTTTGAATATGTATGATTACAAAACAGAGACGGTCCACAAAAATATAAATGTAATTAAAGTTCTTCAAAATTCTAATATACCAAAACTTCCGAATCGTGAAAACCGACATACACACTCGTATGAAATGGACATAAGTAGAGGGAAACAAGATACAAGAGCAAGAACCTGCTTCAAGTAACAAAAATGTCAATAACATGTAGTCGTTCATTTCTGGTCCCGAAATTGTGATGTATCCGCATTGGAACAGGACATACATCCTAGTACAAATACAGCCATAAATAATATTTAAATTCAATTTTAAAATCAAAAAGTGGCATATTCACCTTACCTTTGTTTTTGCCAAAACAATCAGAAATAATGCTATTGAACTTCATATTATGCGGTGTACCATTCTCTGTCTAAATTACTAGAAAATAATAATAAAAGAATTTTACCTTCCAATAAAATTCCCATTTTGTTTCCATCAATGCCTAGAATTCATTTATAAGAGAAACAGCCTACTGTTTCTACTCTTTTACGCCTGCTCCTACCCAGATTCCCTATTTGCGACATATTTTCTCCCTGCTGACATCCCCGCGGCGTCTCTCTCATAAATGGATTTCAGGCATCAATCGGAACACAAAATAATTATTATTATGTGCTTTGTGATTCGAGTGAATTCTTACCAGTTTAAAATTGATTTTGATCATTTGTTTAAGGGCTTTGAAGCCCCATTCTCCTTTCTCACCACCCTCCAGATCGAGCACCTTCTGGAAACTGGCAAGGGCATTTCTAGGCTCATCTTCCTTCAGGGCTTTGCTGTTATAGTACTGGTTTTCTAAGTCCACATCTGGCTCGGAATTGCTGTCTTCCGAGTATTCCTAAAATTTTATAAATGTACAAATCATTTACTTTCCTCTTCTATAATTGTGGATTCACTCTATCATAGTGTAAGTGAATTGAACATTTTAGTTTTGCATAAAATTCAAATGAAAGAAGATTGTGGATAAATTATGTTATCATTTTTTTAAAGAGCCAAAGACAACTCTAAGATAACTCGTAACTATATAATAAAGATAACTCTTTATTATGCCGGTTCCGAGAAGATGCGTTGAATCCGTAATGGATGTCAAATTCGCGCTCTCCAATTCTTCGGAGAAAAATGCCAATAAAAGGCATATTTTATTAACTACAATATGATTACAATACTACTTAATCACAAGATAAGTTGTGAAATTCGTAAATTAAACAGTTTTACACTGATCGTAAGTGTTTTATTGTTCATATAAAATGTTCATATTATAAGTGAGTCATTTCCACAGTTTAATATTCCGAATATATTTAACATCATTGTTTATATATAAAATGTTGGAATCAATTACTTTAAACAAAAACAAACAAATCAGTCACAAAAATTTTAAATGTAGAACAATGTTAATCGATTTTATATTCCATCCACTAAAATTTGACAGTATACATTGGCTACATGAAGGCACTAAAAAGGTATTAAAAAAAAAGATTTATTAATTGAAATGGATACAACAGTATATATGTAACAGTCAGATAAAGCTGGTGAATACACATTTTTTGATAGTTTGTCTTGAATTTGAAGAAATTAACCATGTTATTTATATATCTTTTTATAAAAACCTTTCTCTGGCAAGATTTACACAACAAATAACGTCCTTCAATATTTAGTAACATTATAAACTGAATTAATTGTTAGTTTCGTCTTGAAAGAGTATGAAATATGCAAAGAATGTCTAGAAATTCAAATTGAAAAAATGAAGTGATTTTGAATTTGGTTTTCTGCAGCCAAAAAAAGTCAAGGCAGAGACAAAACCTGGCTGAGAATCTTACGAGATGGGATTTATAAAAATGTATTGTATGTAAAAGTGTGTTCAGCATTTTCTGAGATCCAATGAATAATAATTGAATTAACAAGTTATTTAAAATATAACGACATTTGTAAACAGTATTGATGGTTCAGTGGTGGTTGTGCGAAATGCAGTGATGTCTTTATTGTGTTTCATTTTATAAGCACCATTCTACTATTAGCTATTGTGAGATGTACATTGTGTTTGGGAAGTAATTTATGCCATGAAATGCAACGTGAATCATTACCGCAATCAAAAAGAACCTGCAAAATGCAATTAATGCAATGCAAAGCTGTACCATGGTTAAATAAATAATTAAGGAAGAGTTATTATAGTTTTCGTACATATTCAGTAATAGTACATTATTTAAAAACAAAATTAGAAACGAAAAAAACTTTACTATTACATATTTTGTCAAAAATTATTACTATGTATTTTGTTCCCTAATCACTAGATTGGTGTAAAAAATACTATGAAATACAACTAGTTTTTCGGAGTTTTTATTATATAGGGTATGTTTAATAAATACGAGAAATAAAAAAGGTAGATTAGATGAAAATGTGTACCAATCCATAGTCTTCCTCTTCTTCGCACATAAAATCATCATCTCCGTCAGACATGATAAAACTGTGTTAATATAACAAGCAAAAGAATACTTGTTATTTTGAAAAATTAATCACAAATGAAATAACTGTAAATTATAAATAGGAAGAAAAAAAGCCGCAATTGGCCCAGAAGCAATCTGACACGAACTGACAGCGCCGGAAAAATTGACATCCATAGAAAATAGAAATTAGAAACAGAAAAACCGAAAACGGACGAATGATGTTCTTGTTGATCGCCACCCGTCACCTACCTACCTATCACTACCGCTATAGAGCCGTGATAAAGAAACCCCGTACTCTAGTAAATATTCATTTCCAGGTATAACACTTTTATGGCACTATGGTTATGAGAGGGATCACAGGTGAACTAATACACGAATCAATTTTATTTTTCGTCCCTACATATGTAAAAATAAGCAGGTGTACATCTAACTTAATTTAAATTTAATTCTACCTCAAGTGATTCCGCGATGTTTCTCTGAGGTTTCATCCGAAGACCTGGTCTCTGGCCGGCGAAGTGGTGACGTCAGCATTTGGCTGGGTGGCTGCTTTAGAGTAGATTCGGCGTTTGACTGTAAGGCTGGTCCGACTACTGCCTGTCTGGCTGCTTAGATGAATTTAACTATCCCCAAAGAGATCGCGAAATTAATTAAAAATCTAAAACCAAACAAATGACGGGTCCGTCGTACATAATATCCTTTTGAAACATCTTACTCAATCCAGCAATCCGGCCTTTTTCTGCAGCAGTGGAAACAGGCAAATATCCTACCATTCTTGAAACCCAAAAAAAATTATAACTGATCTTTGGGGGTTAGGTCGGTGGTTAAATGAAAGAGTGATGATTGATGTGTCGATGTTTATTGTGACAGTATGATAGAACAAAGAATACAGATACTACGAATATAATGTAGAGATGCAGAAGATGCGCGTGAATTATGAAATTGAAGCGTGTTAGCAGTCTCGCTCGGTGCGCGTGGGCCGAGAAGACCGTCTGTTCTGGACAGGAAACAAGAAAACAAGGGTGATTCGCCGACCTCCGCTTCTCTCAACTGGTGATGATGATGATGAGGTCGGAAGAAATGAAACACACAAGTATATTCTTTATAGGGACACTACGGTGAGAGAATGATTTCCCGATCGCAATGAACCTGCTTTTATATCACTTTGGACAATGACAGTATTATTAGATTCATTTAAGCAATTAAGCATTCATAAGTTCGTGATCATATTTAAACACGTGATGTGCTGATTAGGCGAGTCTCAATAATTTTTATTGTTCCTTTTATTCCCACGTGATACGCAATCAAACAGGCGTCAGAATGACACTGTTATAAATAGTGTCACTAATTGTATGGAGCAGGCGCCGACTTTTCACTCGCACATATTCCGGCGCCTATCCTATAATTTAAGATTTGATTTTATTACCTTTATGGTTGCTTTCTGGCGCCCCGGTAATTTATCTCACCGTTATCGTGTTCCCTGAGATAACACACTGTTTGAGAATTTAGAACACTTTAATAGTTTGGCCACGTGTTTATCAAAACACCACATTACAATTGTTCATTGATAAATTAATTTGCACTTCGGCGCCTAGATTGTGGCCTTGGTTTGTTTGTTATCAAATATTCCAGGCGAGGATGACGTGAAAATTCAATCCTGTTCAATACACCACCGTTGTGGAGCGATGAAACAGGAGAAAGATTGTTGGCGAGGGATCGGGCCAGACCTGTAGCGGTAACCGGCACTATGTCGCTAGCATCGATGCCCGCTGAGACGGCGGTGAATTTGAAATTCGGTCCCCTACAGATCCATCTAGTTACCGTCCCATCAGCCTGCTTCCGACACTTAGTAAAATGCTGGAACAGATTATTTTTACCAGATTCGCCGCGCACCATACCGTGAATAATACATTACTCGACGCACAATTCGGTTTCCGGAAAAAACACTCGAAAATTCATCAACTAACATGTCTCA
Organism: Eubasilissa splendida; assembly: GCA_031772225.1. Taxonomy (NCBI): domain Eukaryota; kingdom Metazoa; phylum Arthropoda; class Insecta; order Trichoptera; family Phryganeidae; genus Eubasilissa; species Eubasilissa splendida. Next base: position 28,421,088 of record CM062848.1, read on the forward strand.
TGGAAACTGTGTCAAAAAATTTCAATCTATACCGAGTAACCACGATAGTACTCATCAACATAAAGAAAGTATTCGATATCATGTGGAAAGACGGCCTACTCCATAAATTAATTATAATTTAACACCACATTATATCGTATAAATAATACATTCATACATGACCGGAAGAACCTTCTTCATCTCGGTGAGAGGCGCGCCTTCCATCCCACGAGAAATTTCCATGGGTGTTTCGCATTATTAGGACCGCATTTCTTTATTCATTGTACATACGATATTCCGACATAAGACAGAGTACAACTCGCTCCATTCGCAGACGATGCCGTACCATACGTATCATCACGGTCTCCAGAACTGAGTAAACGAAGTCAAAATGGAAACAATTTTGTTCTCCCGTCGAACCAAACTTAATGTGCCTACATGAAAGATCACAATGGGAAACACGGAAATAGATTGGCAACCGGTAGTAAAATGTCTAGGAACGCACCTTAACACGCGGTTTTCCTTCCTCCCGCACATAGAAAAAACATGCGCTAAGGCATTTAAAGCGATAGAAGCTTTAAATCCGACCTTCAATAGAAAGAGTGTGCTCACATCTAAAACTAAATTATTACTGTATATATCGATAATCCGTCTTATGTTTAACCTATGCTGCTCCAGTGTACAGCAATATATCCGATACGTAATACGAAAAATTACAACGCGTTCCAAAATACATGCATAAAAATAATTTACGAAACCCCACTGTATCCTAAAAAATCTACACCGCGAACATAAAATATAACGTATATATATTTGGGGGTTAGGACGGTGGTTAAATTAAATAAATGTCGTTTGCGTGTTGAAGTGTTTATTGTAATGGATATAACAATGAAGATAGATATAATGAAAGGCATGAATGAAAATGTAGAAGGTGCGCGTGTATTATGAACTGAAATGAAGCGAGTTGGCGATTTTGTTCGACGCGCGTGGACCGGCAAGACCGCCGTTGTGAAACGATGAAACTGGAGAGACTGCTTGACGGTGAATGATTGAACCAGACTTGTAGCAGCAGCCCGCAGCGCTGTCGCTAGCGTCGATGCCGACTGAGATGGCGGTGAATATGAATTCTGATCGCTACATACCAATTTATCTATAGACTCATCGTCGTCTATTACAAAACTTTTCAAAATCCAGAAACGGAAAACCTGCTAATCCGCGAACTACAATAACATGCACGAATTTCCGTTCAGATATAAACATAAAATGCCTAAATACATACAAGAAAAAAATTGCAAGACCGCCCGAGCGGTCATAGTACTATAAGTTTCAAAAGAACCTAATAAATCGGAAAAAAATCGACGACTCGGCGGTTAAATGCACAGATAAGATGATTCAATGATTTATTTACGGTACAAATATATTTTACATATAACTCTTCAGTACACACTATAATAATATGAAACAAACAAAAAATGAAATCAAATAAAGATTGCGAACAAATCAAATTAAAAAATAATTAAGTTAAAATATATATGAAATATGAAAAACAATAATATGTGTAACATTATTAACAATTCCATTTTCAATTAATGTTTAACACAGCGAATGCAACCCAACCATAGAATAATGATGGGCCATAAGTTTTTGCACTTTTTAAATCGCTTCTGCGCGGGAACCGCACGAAAGAAGGGCACGCGAGCAACAGCGCGCGGGAGTTTGGTACTTTGAAATTTAGACGCAATGGATCGCTTCACAGGGGGATCGCTTTACGGGGGAACAACCCTCTCCGCAGCCCAGATTTGACACCTTTTTTATGGTGTTATCTCAAAAGTCGTGTTTACTTGGCGCATTAAGAAATAGCCAACAACCCACGCACTTGTGTCATATAGTGTTTCAAAACCTAGGAGGCAGATTCGAGAAATGCCAGCGGTAGAATGGTGCACATTTAAACGACATTAATTTAAGATATGATTTTTACCAATTGTGCTCTTTCAGTGATGTAAAAAAGAAGTTTTTTTTATTGAATTTTCAAAAGCAAAAAACACACTTATGGCTCCTTGTATAATCGCAATCTCGTATAATTTAAACATTTTTTTATGGTTATTATGGTCATAGATAAAAATATAGATTCAATTGTTTGATGTGAGACATAGATAAGATGTAAGAACAGTAAGAAGTAAATAAATATATATTTTATCTATGATTGTATATCTCTTATCTATGCTATGATTTAAGACAAGATTGGGTGGGAAACAGACCGCGACTTTTAGGTGCAGTTCCGATAATTAAACTTTTTACTTTATTCTCTCGTTAAATAAAGAAAACATTTCTAAATTTAATCAAATACTCAACATTTTTTCATAATGCCGAGTGAAATGATAACGTTGCAACTAGGCCAGTGCGGAAATCAAAGTAAGAATACCTTATATTCAAATCTCAGTTATTGTTTGTGTACAAAATTGTGTTTCAGAGTATTATTTATCTAAAATTGATCGTATTGAATTATGTAAGTATTTCGGATAATAATGATGCATCAGTTACCATATATGTTATATTTTGACATACATTTATAATTTTTCTGTGGAACTAGGAAATTTTATAATCTTTTCTATGTATATGATTTACAAAAAGTATATTTTATTACGGTTTACGAAGTTATAATAAGAAACTCTTAGTTACAAACTATTCATATTTTTTTGCTATTGTTATTCTGCATTAAGTACAAGTGTAATGACAGTTATTAACATTATTAGTGTTATTTTATGTGTAGTATTCTGTTATCTACATAAATACTTAAATAAACTTATCCTGAATGAGTATCCTTTCATTCCATTAGTAAAAATATGTCAGGTTTCGTTAAACATCATGCAATTATAGTGCCTGGGAGCTAGTACGCTACATGTTGCTTCTGCGACTGCTGTGCCTATTTTGCAACTTTGTACCGCCCACAGCATGTTAATTTCTCATACAGAGTGTTTATATTTATTTCAAAATTGATTTGGGAATAGTGTGTGATGTGTAAAATAATAATAAAATTGGATGTTTGTATTTTCGTTAAAAAGTAACCTAACTGAATATACTATCTAAACTCATAATATATATATATATATATATATATATAAATTTGTTATCCTTAATTCACATAATTAAATGACTTTTAAGAATTTTATTTCAGTGTTTGTTAACCATAGAGTGATCCTACTAATATCAAATTTAATTTGGTGCAATATATTGCCATCATTACACCACTGTTGGTGCATGTATTCTTATGTACAGTCTTTATTTAGTTCTGACTGCAACATAATCCCTTTCTTCGGAGCTTGGATTTCTTCTGAAAGTCATCTAATGGTACATGTACATATATGAGACTTTATCTCTCATCTCAGATTTGATAGTAATGGTCAGTATGTGTCAGTTGGTCATTCCATTCTGTGTGTTGTCATTGTCATAGCGACCACACTGCTAAGAGCATAACAACGAAGAAGAGGACAATCAAAACATTTTTGGATATATGCAATGCACCCCTGATCACATTTTTTTACTCTATACACAAGATTTTGATCTAGATAACCCTTTAAATTTATCCCTTTCTCATGTACGGGTGCAGTTCCTCCTCGTTCAAATTGCCCTTTTTCTTACCCGAGTTTAATTCTTAGTGGATAAACTTATTTTTTGCAAATGTTTTGTACAATCAAAACCAAATTTTAAGAATAGTGCACCAAATTTTCTAAGGAGCTAGTCACTACCATTTTTATTAATTAATGGCATCCTTGCAAATAATACACCTTTTCTCCAAATTTAATGTATAGCTAGCTCTTCATTCTGCTCACATTTTAGTAATACCACACAACCTGGTCATTAACTTATTTTTTTTAATTTTACAGATTATTTCAGTTTGTTAATTAATTTATTTATTGATGATATTTCAGTTGGTTTCGAGTTTTGGAAGCAATTATGTGCTGAGCATGGTATTTCACCAGAGGGAATATTGGAGGAGTTTGCTTCGGCCGGTTCAGATCGAAAAGATGTGTTTTTCTATCAGGCAGATGATGACCATTACATTCCCAGGGCTGTTTTACTGGATTTAGAGCCTCGGGTCATACATACCATATTGAACTCACCTTATGCAAAAGTAATTAATTTTATAACTAGTGTAGCAGCCGATCTATACGCAATGGTTTTCTAGCTTAATCTTTAATAATAATATTATTATTAACTCAATAAGACTGGAAGTCAATTGTAATTTTGTAATTTTATTTATGTACATACACATTTCTGGTGATATGTAATTAGTGGTACAAAGTAAAAATGGGGAATTCAGGATCTATTTTGAATATTTTTTAGGTTTTTTTAAAAAAATAAAATAAATTCATTAACTCGGCAAATAAGATCCAGATAACATAATTAAGGAATTGAGCATTCAGTTTAAATTCCAATATTGCTATTTTAATTTATGATTCGTTCCATACTCCACGATTCATAGTTCATGCCACAAATAATAATTCAGATATCTTAGATATATTAAATTTTTTATTAAATATATGTTACATGACTTATATAAAAAAAAAATCCACCCAGAAACATTAATTGTGTTCTTAATAAAATATACCGCATGAAATATAAACATTTAAAAATGATTAACCAATATCTACCTATAATCAAGTTCTCTAGGCAGTTGTGGAGAATATTTATTGTATATTTTAAAGTTGGTATAGTATGTGATACTTAAAATAATAATTGATGAGTAAATTGTTATTGCTAGCTCTACAACCCTGAAAATGTATATTTATCAAAACATGGCGGTGGCGCTGGTAATAATTGGGCATCAGGTTTCGCACAAGGAGAAAAACTCAGTGAAGAAATATTTGATATTATTAATCGTGAAGCAGACGGGAGTGACAACTTGGAGGTATTACTAGAGAATTTCAATTTACTTTCTTCTTTAATATGAACATTTTTTTAAAAATAGAGATTCATTTTAAAAGAGTTAGTTACACAGTTTTTACTAGTATGTACAAATATTTTATCTTTAATATGTAATAATAAATCAATAGGTAATATATCTTCAAAAGATTGTGTAATTTTTTTTAGGGATTTGTGTTGTGCCATTCTATAGCCGGGGGTACCGGCTCTGGGATGGGATCATATATTCTGGAACACCTCTCAGATAGATTTCCCAAGAAACTAGTTCAGACTTACAGTGTTTTTCCAAATCTTGATGAAATAAGGTAACATTATGTACATATATACATATTTTAAATACATTCACTTCAAATTTGTAGTTTTTCTTGATATGTTCTATAATTCTTCTAATTATTTAATTTTTCAGTGATGTGGTTGTACAGCCTTACAATTCATTGTTGACCCTTAAAAGATTGACGGAAAGTGCGGATTGTGTGATGGTATTAGACAACACAGCACTTAACAGAATTGCAACAGAAAGGCTGCACATACAGAATCCTTCTTTTACACAGATTAATAATTTGGTGTCCACAATAATGAGTGCAAGTACTGCAACATTAAGGTATGAAATTGAATTATTAATTATATATATTTACAGTAGACTCCTGATTTTTCAGGATCGTGTTAACCGGAGCAGTTTGAATTTCAAAAGTCATTGAAAAAATATTTTTTAAAATGAAAATGTTTCACGTTGCTCATAACGGTTAAACACGTGTTTAGAGTTAAGCACATCAGCTGTTTGTCGTTCATAACGGACAAGTGACCTCTCAAAACATTTATTTAATTTAGTTTATTTTAGTGCTTTATGAGAGTTAGTTGCGTCCAGTCGTTATTGTCACATGTTTACAATAGAGCGCAGCAAATTATGACAGAATAATCAGGAGTCTACTGTACTTGAATATATTACGAATGCCAGAACCCTGTCTCATCGTCATTACACTGTATAGTCTCTATTGCCAGTAACAAAAAATTTCAAAGTAGCATTTCTATCAAATCTAATGGAGTTGTAAATCTATGTTGATTAATCTACCAAATAAATATAATAATAAATATAGCTATTTCAAGAAGGGTCATTTAATGAGAAAAAACTAAATTTCAAATCTTACTGGAAATTATTTAAATATCTATCATCTGTCAGAAAAAAAATAGTTTGAGTCTACATTTATCCAAGACGCGAACCATTCTGATCCGGAATTATAATCTGTCACCAGGTGTCTCTGCGTAATGGGAATTTAAATCATTTTAAGAATATGTATTTGTTTGCATTGATTAGTTAAGTTGTATTGTGTTCCTTTTTTGAATAAAAAAATATATTATCAATTTAAAAAATAGGTTTTATGGAAACACCGGTCATTGCCGTGCTGCGGCCAAAATTGGTTGCGAAGCTTGACGTACAGAAGGACATTGGGATATCTGTATATATTTCTAGTCCTCACTTAACGATAAGGTTTCTTTCAACCGACCTGGAATGCAGAAGTAAAGCGAATTGTTAGGTAAACGAACTCGTCAGCAGCAAGGGGTATTAGCACTATTTTAATGAAAGATGTAAAATTTAATAATTGCACTGTGTGTGATGGATTGACACATTGAACACTGATTTACTGACCGAATATGACCAATGCGCACTTTAAATTAAGGAAGGGGATGGGATGACGACATCACCATGCTTTGGCGGCCGCTTTCTTGGTGCGAGAGGTAGACAACCCGACATATCTTATAACATTAAGTGTCTCTTCCCTGCTGACGACGATGGGATGTAGAGATTTGATGATTCTTGTACAGAGAGCATAGTGTCGGTAGGCATACAATAAGTGTGAGCGGTCATTATACAAAGTAATCATTAATAGTCGTGAGGAGCGGCTATATAAAGTTGATTCCGCTTAATTGGGGCAGCCGCTTCTTTGAGCCAAATATCAAGGAACAGAAACCAAACCAAGGAACTAATAGTAATTTACATCGCTTAATTGGGATGGTACATTTAAGATCACAATACTTATTATACAATAGTTTTCGACAATAGATGACAATTTACCAAGTTACAATGAAAATAAAGACTGAAGATGCAATTGTCAGTTATTAAATCGAAACATCAAAAATTGGATTAAGACAACAATGATGATGAAGTCTCACCTGTGCTTGTGACTAAACAGAAGGCAAAAATAATTATAGCCGGGTTACAGTATTATTTTATGTAGGAAGGCAATGAAGGGAGCCCTACATCAGCACTGAATATCTATTGCTGATTTTGTACAAGTGCAAACTTACAAAAACAAAAGACAGAGTACACTTGATGCATTCCTGCAGAATTAAATTGTACTCGTATGTACCTACTTATTATTATTTTCTTTAGAGTTTATATTGTTTTCTAATAATTTATATTTTTGTTCAAGAATTTATTAATACATAATGTATATTTAAAGAAATATATTCATTGTATAATTTTACGCTTGCTTCGGTTCATCGGGGCAGCCGCTTAATTGGGCTAAATATCCTGGTCCAGATGTGTCCCAATTAAGCGGAATCGATTGTATATAAAATTGAATGTCGTCTATCTGTCTGTTCTCTATACAATCCTATACCCTATGACTGATCTAAACCAAATTATACGTAATTACTCTTCAGGACAATGCGCAAAACATAGACACTTTTCACAGAATTATTTTTTCATATTTCAGACATGACAACATAACTTTAATAGGCATTTTTAATAACTTCAACAACCAAAGCGTTGTGATAAGTGCAATCTGAAGAATGTATCAAAGCAATACAACAGCATCAAAACTATTAAAGTGAAAGATAGTTAGTTATCATTGTTTATGGTTAGTTAATGTTAGAGAGAAATGGTTGTGATTTTTGCAAAAATAATTTGCTGCAATATTGTCCGTGTGAAGTGTATTAATCAAAGTAGTGTTACTTTGTTTCAGGTATCCTTCATACATGAATAACGATCTGATTAGTTTGGTGGCTCCCCTCATCCCGACCCCACGACTGCACTTCCTCATGACTGGATACACTCCCCTCACCACAGACCACGAAGTAAACACGGTATCCAATTTTATGAAGTATACATGCCTTTATTATAAAGTTTTAAATGCATTAAAGCTGGTAATATTTATTTTTGGCATAAATTAATTTGTATCTAGTTTGAATATGTTAACCTTTTACCCGCTTTTTTCCTTTTTAAATTTTCTTCATATTTGCACCATAGTTTTTTCATAAAATAAATGCATCCATTTTGTATAATTTACTTTTATATTGAATATAATCATTTTTAATGCGTTGGTTTTTTAACTCAGGCTCCCAAAATTCGCAAAACAACAGTTTTGGATGTAATGCAGAGATTGCTGCAGCCAAAAAATATGATGGTGTCCTTAAGTCCGGACAGAAATAATCAACATTGCTACATATCTATTCTTAATATTATTCAGGTAATTTAATATAATATTATATGTACATACAAATTAAAAATATATTTTATTATATTGTTTTGGATATTGATTTTATTTTATTACAGGGTGAAGTGGATCCTTCCCAAGTACACAAGTCCTTACAGCGCATCAGGGAGCGAAAGTTGGCACAATTTATTCCCTGGGGTCCCGCCTCTATCCAAGTTGCCCTTTCGAGGAGATCTCCGTATGTACAATCCAGTCACAAAGTTTCCGGATTGTTACTGGCTAATCACACCAACATATCATCGGTAATTTTATTGTTTTATTTCTGTAGATACCACTCATTAAACATGTTTTTGTCCGACACTGTATTTTATGTTTCTTTAGTTTCTTAATATTTTATTTTCCTTTGTTATTTCAGTTGTTTGATAGGTGTCTCCAGCAGTTTGACAAGTTAAGAAAAAGGGAAGCATTTTTGGAAGTTTTTCGCAAGGAACCAATGTTTAAAGATTCTCTGGATGAATTGGACCACTCCAGAGGTGTGGTTGATGACTTAGTTCAGGAGTACCAGGCTGCCGCCACACACAACTACATTAACTGGACACCTAGTGAGTGTTTTACTAAAAATATATTAACCACTTTTAGTTCATTAAACTACATATTGTATATTATCTTTAAATATAAAACAACTTAATAATATGAAGTTAATTTCTTATGTGGGTGTCACTGATACACGCAATACATTCAATTGTGTCAATGGTTAAATTATTGAACACAGACCCATATTCCCTAAGCAAACTGCTAAATTTTAGCGGCTGTTAAAGTTTTTTAGTGTCAATTTCGTATTCCGTAACTGACATTTCCATTAAAAAATTGTCAGCTCCGTTAACATCTTAATTTTTTGCTAATGGGTAGGAATATGGTGCTTTTAAATTTTTAGTGGCCCTTATTTCCATATGAACTGTCAAAAGTGACATGTAAAAATATCACCTTTCAATAATCAAATTATGGAATGTTATTATCGGATGCATTAAATGTAATGATTTAGGAAGAATCGTGAAAAGATGAATGTAATTGTTATCATACAATAATTCAAAAATGATTATTTTAGGCTATTTTCTCATATAAACTAATTTATATCTCAGCATTAATGAATTTTGGGCCAAAATAATGTAGACATTGTTAAAATGAGAAATTGTGATAATATATTTTCCTTGTTTAACGATAATTTCATTAGTAGGTATAGTATATAGGTGTTCAGCGGAAAAAATTCAAAATTAAATTGTAATAGCTCGAAAACTATCAGGGTGAGGTAAGTGGGAGTGGTATTGTTTGACGCGCGTGATTTGCGAGTTTGTCAGTCGCAATGAGTCACTGGTTGGAAGCGCACCGTGCGTTCGCGGTTGAGCAATATTTAAAGTGTGGTGATTCATTGGTTTGTGCGCGTTGTGCTTTTTGTACTCACTTTAATATTCGACGAGTAAGTGATGGGCCGAGCACGCAATTTATCTGGTGTGTTGGGTTCAAAAGTTCAGACAAGAAGGGACAATGGTTAACCAAACTCCTCCGGGACTTCAACGTCAGCAGCGACGCCAGAACATGTGGCTTAGGCGCAATCCGCGTAAATCGATAAGGAAGATTGCAGCCTGTACTGGAATAAAAAAATCAACAGTGCACGTTATTTTGAAAAATAAACTACAGTTTCACCCATACAAGCTGCAAATCGTGCAGTTTCTCAACGAAAATGACTATTCTATATGTGAAATCTTAGTGAGAACGATGCTGGAATGTTTTGGATCAGCACGAACGCTTGGAAACATATTGTTTACTGATGAAGCACATTTTCATATCAATGGCTATGTTAATAAACAGAATATGAGATACTGGTGCCCCGACAACCCAAGGGAATGCCATCAAAAACGTGTGCATTGTCCAAAAATGACAGTGTGGTGTGCAATTTCTGCTCGAGGGATAATTGGCCCTTATTTTTTTAATCAGCGAGAGACAGTCACTGCTGACGTGTATTGCCGAATGATCGATGAGTTTTAGGTACCACAACTGCAGCTGTTTCCCGGGTTCAACAACAGAACATAATGTCAGCAAGACACACACACACACAGCTAAAGTTTTAATGGAGAAGCTGAGGGGAATTTTTCCCAATAAATTAATCAGCCAGTACGGAGACATACCCTGGGCACCTCGGTCACCAGACCTTACACCGTGCACCTTTTTTTGGGGGATACCTTAAGTCGAGAGTTAACAACAATCCTTGAACAATTCAGGCCCTACCATAATTGCTGCCATTGAACCAATGCTTTGCTCTCGCGTGTTCGTAAAAAGTCCGATTGCAAGAGTGTCTTGAGAGAAATGGACGGCATTTAAACGATATTGTTTATAAAACGTTAAATTAGCATCGTTAAACTCCATTTTGTATAAATAAAATATGAGAATAACATTGTAGTTTTATTTTTTATTTAATATTAAACTTGAAAATTTTCCGCTGGACACCCTTTACATTTAGGTAAAAACTAAATATTATTAAGTTGTACATTTAAAAAAATATTTTGTACAGCTCTAAAGGGTAACCTAACTTACAATCACACCACTTCTCTATAGTGATAGTGGTAGGTAACGAGAGTAGAATTCTGTACCACATTTACCTTATCCATATCTTATACACGCTTGTCTACTGTCGCTTCTAACGGGATAGTTAACTGTTCTAATGGGAAGTAAGGACAAATTCTTAACCAAATTCAATATTTCCGATACCGTAGGAGTAATAGATTGTACCCACATCATCATAGTTTCACCACCATCAGGAGCTCTGTACTGCACTCTCAGTCGCAAGGAATATTTTAGCATCAATTTACAAGGCATCTTTGAAAATAATCAACATCGGTTCATGACTCTGCCATTTGGATGTCATCTAATATAGTAGCGAGAAATGACAGAACGAGGAACATCTGGACGATGCGCACGAGCCGCCACAAATATAAAACAATACCTACGGCAGCAACATATTACGAGCCGTAGCATACAGATAGTTTTATTGGTTGTTATAAAATGAACAGAAGAGATATGTAATACGGATCACAATATTAATGAAAAGATATGTAATACGGGTCACAATATTAATGAAGAGATATGTAATACGGGTCGCAATATAATATAATATTAATGTAAAAACTCTAAAATTATGAATAATTTTATGAAGATTTGAAGAAAAGAATATAAATTTGAAAATATGAATATAATACACTAGCTAAAATTATAGCAAGATGTTGAAGGTTTATTTTAGGTCTATCATTTTTAAACATTTAACACATGTATATTTGGGTAAAAGTTATTACGTAGCACATGTGCTGACAGTCTGTTACACGGATGGTACTCGTATGATAGCATCATATTATCATTATTAAAACATTGTTATGTTATATAATAAAGTATTCTATAATTGGGTGTTTTTTTTCAGATTCCGGTGACGCTTAATGGGAGAAAAATCCAGAGAATTTGAATGTATTTTCCTGACTGCCATAAGATGTACATTATAGTTCAATTCTGATTTCAAAATAATATATTTTACATTCATTTTGAAATCTTGGATTCCCCACATTCCCTTGCCAAAACTTTCATAGTTCACAATGTGCCATTGTTTCTATATCCAATGTAAAAGTCACCAACGTTGCCATACCAATATGGAGAGCTATCGTGTATTATTTATTTTCTTACTGAATTAAATCTAATAATAAAAAATATTATTTATTTTCTTACTGAATAAAACCTAATGATAGTAAAAATAATAATATTTTTTATTTCAGGGAAAATGTAAGAATTGTGTGACGTAATATTTTATTAACACATGATCACATTGGTACCGCTTGTGCAATTAAATAGCTCCACGAATTTTCAAATAGTGTGACATAAGGAGTCAAAATTACTTTTGAATACAGTAAATCTGTGTTGATTCGTAACTCACGGGACCGAAATTTAAAAAAAAATCTGAATTACAATGTTTTTTAAAGGTAACATTAGAAAGAAATTTTGTGCGTGCCGCCGCTGTTGACATCGCGATTTTCATACAAAAACATGATGAATCTCCATTATTTCAGCTTCTTATGCGTCGAATGTTATGTTTTCAAATAACACATTTCTCCTGAATAAGAAAGGTGTGTAGTGTCACGCCGATTTACCACTCGACCAGTCACTTGACACAACAAAATCACGCACATTAATTTGATTGGCGATCGAACTCGCCTTTTCCATCAGAATTGTAATATTTAAAATATGCGTGAAAAATAATTTAAAACTTTTAAATCCTCATGTCTCGCTGGCATTGATCGTTGATTGATTATTTTTCAAGTTCGAACCCAGAGAGGTATTTGGGATTCAATTTTTTTCTGAAAATTTTATCTTTGATACTTATTAATTTTTTGGCAGTTTTCAAAATAAGCTCCATTTTTCTAAATGGTCAAAGATTTACATGAATTACAAGGTGGTGTCGTTTTAGAGAACGAAACGTAAAAAAAACATGCTTTGAGGTATCAGTTACTATTTAAAATTAAATTTATATTAAAAACACAATAATTTCTTACTAAATAATATTTGTATCGATCCAATTAATGTGTATTTTTTATTGTTATATAAAGGTTAAAAAATATTTGATAGATACAGAAAGGCTGAGAAAGATATCGAAAGGAGGGTGAATGCAGGGAATAAAGTGAAAGGCTTTTTGAATGGAATACATATCTTATGATAACTTGTCAACCGAGGCAAGATTAGCAGTGCACAATGGAATCCTGACACTGACACTGAGATCTGGAGCTGGTAGAAGAGAATCAAAAAGTACATTAAATGCGGTAGAAATAAGATCACTTGGGCATATATGTGGCTAGTTCATTTATGATGAGTAAAGAAATTAAGAGAAAATGTAAAGCTGATCTAAGCATAGTGAATAGTATTCAAGAAGGATCACTTAGGTGGTTTGGTCATTTGGAATGGATGAATAAGGAGAATAGTAAGAAAGATATATGATGCAGGTGTTGATGGCACCAGAAATAGAGGACATCCACGGAAGATGTGGCACGACCAGGTTAACCAGATACTCAAATACTGTACATGAGTTTGTGTGAGATGTATGAATGCGGATGAAGCGAGAGCTGCGTGTCAGGACAGAAGAGTATGGCGCTCTATCCTCTGCATATGGGAAACAGTGTGATGGTAAGTTAGTTTATTATAAAATAGAAATAGAGCAATTATGAACAAGATGATATAAAACCGCAATAAACCAGAAGCCTGCTCCAATAGTGGGTGTTACGTGCCCACTTGACCAATTAACGAAAACAAACACCCAATCAGATATTTTTAAAATAATGTAAATTATCATTATGGGGATTATTTCAAAACCTGCTTTTAAATAATCCGATATCCCAAATTAGAAAGGAAAATTTTGCTTAATAAATTGGTTTGTCTTTGCTAAATTAAAAAAACTTCGGCAGGAGTTTAATTCTGCCGCCTCCGGTTGTGATTTCTGAACATAGCTTCTCACTCCACTGCGCCATGACCAGCTATTGCAGAAGTATCAATATTGTACAATAAATATGCAACATGATACAGGTTACATATGTTTGAAAAAGTCAAGTATTTAAAAATATCCTTTAAAAGTGTTTCAAACTTATTTTATTGCATTTATTAGTTGAACCATTTAGTAAAAGGTAAAAAATACAAAATATAATTTTAACAACATTTTTATTAACTTTAGCATCCTATATATCCGAGGCGAAACATGTTTTTAAAATAATGTTACATTTAGTAACAATAAAAAATATGTACCAAAAAAGATATTTTTATAAATGATGAACTAACATGTATTCTAACATTACAATAATGTTGCATATAATATGCCTGATAAACATGTAGTACATTAGTATATCAAGATTGCCCAACACCACAATACAATGGCTTCGATGACAATTCATGTCACAAAAAATCAAATGAAAGATGTCGCAACAGAGCTGTCTGACATTACTTTTGTGTTTTCAATGGAAGTTTAGTGACATGACATGTGACCAACAAACATTAAGGCAACTCAACTATTACTCTATGAAATTACTCTGATTCAGACCATTTATCCCTAAGAAACGAGGGCAAAAGTACAAAAACAAGTGTTTAAGCAGGAACAAAATGTGAATGAAACACAACTAGAATTTATCTTTTAAGAAGCCACGCTATTTATTATAAAGGTGCAAGTTGAAAATAAAGCAGTGCTTTTATGATACTTTGAAAGCACATTTTTATTCAATGGCTCAAAAATAAATAACAAATTTAAAGACTATGTTATCAGTTTAAAGATTTTCATTTCACCACCACCTCATATGGACAGATAGAACAATACATCTAAATTAGAGTACTAATTCAACTAAGTTTCATTCAACAAAAAAATTGAGATGCGTTAAATTTAATTTAACTATTTCCAAAGACATTCATTCAACCGAGACACTCTCGCAAGATCCTAAAAATTATATTAAAAACAAAAATTATAATTAAAAAAGGAAATTTAAATTTACTTTCAATATTGGTAAAAAAATAGTGTAGATGAGAATTTATGAGAAATGAGCAGATTTATTTAGATAAAAATATTTTACTCCCAGTTTAGATGACAAACTTGATAAAGGCGTGAATTTTAACTGTACATAGGATGGGGATAAATTAGACTTATTTTTGGATTTTTATATATATATATAGTCTAAATTTTTACATCATACAAAATATCAGACATATTAATTTTAATTTAAACCGATGAGGGTGTTAAATGCACTGGGGTTTGATGGTGGGCTAAGAAGTCTGGCTTGGGGCGCTGAACTTTGGCTGAATAATAGAGGTTTTTCTGAGCGGCACGGTCTCCGGGGTGGGGATGGTGTCTCCTGTAGGCAACTGCTTAGGCCCCACGGTACTTTTCAGAGGGCCTCCCAGCCCTCCTGGCCGTTGCTTGGCCATCTGGTAATCACCCGAGTCAAAGAATTTTTGCTGAAAGGATTAAAAGTGAAATAAGTCACAAGATTTGAGAATCAGGTTCAATATATAACTGTATATGTATAACTGACATCCTCGTGGAAACCTGGACCGACCTCAGCACTCAAATCAATAGAGACACCAGTTACACATTCAAGTGCCTCTGAAAATCTTAAAATGAACATTCTAAATCTTGAATTTGTCTGAGCGCCATATATTTTACAGTAGTTTCAGGACTCAAAATGGAAAATTTAACAAACCGGAACGGTCAATAATATTCATAATTTTATATAAATATGTTACAGTGAATGTGTATTACTAGTAAAGTTATATTTTCGCTGGCATTTAAGTGAAATCATATCCAAATACATTTTCAATGGAAAATATATATTTGTACTAGTGAAAATATAATTTAACTGATAGGCACTAGTGAAATTATGTTGCTCTAAACTGTCCATTTGTATGGTTTTGTTTAAAATATGGGTTTAAGTCAATTAAAATGCGAAAAAAGAGTATTCAATCAGTTATTTTGTCGTCTATTAAAATAGTGCTTATTTTTGATAACAATTGTATTTTTATTTTTTCAAACCGATACATGGACATGGACAATACGATTTTACTGCTATGCTTGAAAAAACTATTAGATACTAACATAAACAATAATAACATAACTAACTTTGTTATGTTAGAATTTAACCCCTCAAGTTGTATTTTTTACAACTCGCCACGTTTATAAGAGGTAAACATTGAATTGTAGGTAAGTAGTATGATCGGTGCCGACGCGCGGGACCGCTCGGCTCACGGCGCCACTTGGGTTCTGGGAGATGCGCGGCTGCAAGTTCATTCATAGACGATCAAAGGAATATCAGAAAATAACAATTTCCTTTACTGGCACGGAGTAGAGGCACCCGGTAGTTTGGAGATTGGCGTCACGGAGAGCTGAGATGTATGATGAAATCATGTACCATTTGGGATGGAGCGACGAGTTGTTCTTTGTCATCGAACAATGGATACATCCAGCCTGACGGCCACGATTCCGTGTCTAGGTGGATCGAAAGGCTGTGTCAATTAGTTATGTCAGAATCTGAGGTTATGTGACCCTTATTATTCATTAGTTAGTGTTAAGTGGAAAGACCAATTTACCACCATGAAGGTGAGTTTAACTTCATATTCCAGATTTAGTTGCCTAGCAGATTATACTTCATAGCATCACCAGGATTGGTGTCATTTAGTTAACTTCAGATCTGAGGGGCTTAACACCGTAATTGTGATCAATTATGTTTTAGCATATTTCTCGTTTCCGTCTCTTGTCTTGATGGCACATTATGCTTGGTTGGAGAAGTTATTTGTATAAGATCCTTTTATTTTGTATTAAACAAACCTGTTGTAAATTGACCTCTTTCATTAATTAGCTTTGATTCCTACTCTAAATTACACAACACTATAAATTTACCACAGGTGAAAGAAAGGTTGTCAGCTGAAGGTAAGTGTGTAGGACTCAATTCCAGACAAATCCACATTTTCATGTTAACCATGTTCTAGCCGGTGGCGTTGCCCTGGTGTTCTATCCGCCAGAGCCGGGACGCAATGTAACAACTTTCAAAACACAGTTGTAGGTTGACACATCACCAGCTAAGGCTAAAATATTCCAACGTCAGATGGCATAACGCGTGCGTGGTGTATATCTATGTATGTGGATCATCAAATACAGTTTCACTGATACTGAGCAGTGAATTGTAAATCAATTGTTTGGTACATTTTAACTGGCTGACTAACTTTATACTAGTGAAAATATAACTTCACCAGTAATAAACATTCACTGTAATATAGTAAGCATTACCATTCACAAAAATAAATATTAACCAGCAATAAGTTCTCCAAGCTGCTGTTATATTTACATTTATATCATCTGATATATGTAGGTACATATGATTGATCAGAATAAAACAAGTTACACCCTACATACCCCTTTTGCAAGCCTCTTTTGGAGAAAAGCTGTGTGTCCGCCTGGCCCCCCCGCTCTGCCCAGGACAGCAGTGGGGAACTTTGCCTTTAACTTTGCTTCTTCTTGCCTTTCCAACTCGTGAGGCTAATAAAAATATAATAGAATTAATTATTTTATTTGTCATGTAGTTATAGTGAATATTCATATTATATAATATATGTTCCATACAGGAAAAAAGAATGTAGACAAGGGTGGTTCGCCGATCTCAGCTTCTCTCAACCGGCGATAATGATGATGATTATTATTATGAGGTTGAAAGGAAAAAGATGTTCAATATAGGCACACTACGGCAGCAAAATCGAGAATGGTTTTCGCCAGCAGAATACTCTGTTTTTATTCAGATTTATAACAATACATTCAGTCATATTTGCAAGTACCTACTCAGCGATAGGCCGCCACTTGTGACGTTTTACTAAGACATCTTTGTTTTCCTTATATCTATCCCATGGGCTTTTTGGCGCCACACCGATTATTACACCTTAAAATTATTGACATGTGTCTTATCATCGCCTCCTTGGCGAGTAATTCTGTGCGATACAATATAATATGTCAAAAGATTCAATACCTGATTTTGACATTGTTGATGGATGAAAGGTAAATTGAGCAAACCCGTTTAATGTGCTGACTATTAAAAATAATATTACTTGTGAAAAAATTTGTGTAATAAAAAAAAAATTGCTTACATCTTGGTTTCCTTCCACAGGAATGTCTCTTGTTTCACTCATAATAGAATCTGTAATAAAAAAAGAGCACATTTATATTAAACCTGAAGGGCGCTGGGAGACAAGAAAGAAAGAGTGAATATAAAAACATATCATCAATATTCACTATTTGCTTGTATTGTGAAAATATACTTTGATTCTGTTAATAGGCTTCTAAGTTGTAATTCCTAACCATTGTTATCAAAGTGGGTGCTGGGTAATCTAACAATTCAACTAATAAAATGTAAAACTGATACACATTCAAAAAAAATAATAAGCTTTGTTTATTGCTTAATTATAAAACTGAATACTAATTGCTTGCGGCACTTTATGGAATTTTGGATAGTGTTTGCTTGATATTAAACATTTTTTTATAGCATTATTAAATCATATGATTTAATTTTTCTACTTTGGCATATTTCATTATCTAGCTTACAAAGAGGTGCATTTAAAAAAAAAAAAGATTTTTTACAGTAGACAACAGTTTAAGGAGCCCCTTTCTAAATTAATCCATCTTATCCAATTTCGTAAAAAATGTGAGTTTTTATTATTAATTTATATCAGAAGTAATACACTAGATTATTATACTATTTATAAAATTATAATAGATAGGACCTATATACAAATGTAAAACAAATAAACTGAATATTATCTGCTATAATTAAGATAATACATACATTATAAGAAAGACCGTGACCAATAAATTCATTTTCCATGTGCCACAAAATTGCCTTAATATGGAAAATTATACAATGAAATATATTTTCTTATAATCTTGAAACCAAGATTACGGAGACATGGGTTTTACAAATTAACAAAATGTTA
The DNA here is from genome assembly GCA_031772225.1 of Eubasilissa splendida. Classification (NCBI taxonomy): domain Eukaryota; kingdom Metazoa; phylum Arthropoda; class Insecta; order Trichoptera; family Phryganeidae; genus Eubasilissa; species Eubasilissa splendida. The sequence goes on from CM062848.1 coordinate 28,439,957, forward strand.
AAAATTAATAAAGTTATAGACCGTTTTTAAAATACTTTGAATTAGTGAAAATAAATGATTTAAAATAAAGTTTTATATAAAAAAACACAATAATTAGTTTTTAAATAATATGTTTTCAGTCTTATAAAAGACAATTATTTTAGTGTTAATTTGAAGATTATTACGCCAATCGACCCGGCAATAGATTTTGGTTAAATATGCCAATAAGATGTATTTTCACCAATATTTCAGCTATAATGTGAATTAATATTGTACTTATTCACAAAATAAGTTGCAAATTTCGTAAATTAAACGGATTTACACTGATTTTAAGGGAAAACCACATTTTCTTGAATAAAGTAAACATTTTTATGTGTATTATTTAGTATGTAAGTTGCAATTGAATATTTCATATTTTGTTTCTTCTAAAAGTAGCAAAATATGTACAACATAATTATGAAATAAACATATCACAAATCAGCACTGTAGTATATTCAAATCGATATCTACAAACAAAATAATAAATTAAAACTATCACAATAATTTTGATTGTAGAATATCGTCGATAGTTTTTACTTGCGGAACATCATTGACGGTAGGTATTTTGATTGATCTCAAAAGATATTTATAAATATGAACTAGGTACTTCAATCAATTAATATAAATGACAACACACATTATTTCATTCCACAATATTATTAGCAATAAATGTGTATAAAACTCTAGTTATGAGATAGTTTTGAGAGCTTGTCTTGAATGCGAGAAACTCAACCATTTTATTGTAGTCTCTTTCTATTAAAACCTTCCCCTCTGACAAGATTTATGTAACAAATAACATCCTTCAGTATTTAGGTGATATTATGAGGGCTGTATGATAAGTACTCATGTTTAACGACTGATGCAAAATCAATATACCATTGTTTTACGCCATCTTTCGACAAAGGTTGTAAAAATTTCAGACAGATTTATTGAGTAGTTTTGTTTTGATAGCTGTTGAAAGTGGGCAAATTTATGTTTGTTTGCAATTATGAAAAAAGGCCAATATCGGTCAGTGATTCGATTCCTTCCATTGAATGGAAAGATATATGAGGAAATCAAAGTGAAGTTGCATGCTATTTATAAGGACCATGCATCTTCAATGATTACCATCAGATATTGGTGTAATGAATTCAAGCATGGCCCAACATCCGTTTTTTAAAGAGCACCCAGGCCTTCCAATTGAGGTAACTAGGGAGGACCGTGATATCATGTTAGCAGAACGCCGGGTGAATATCAAAGAGATTGCTGACATTGTAAACATCTCAACTAACACAAGCAGAATATTCTGCATGAAAAATTAGATATGAGAAAACTATCGGCGAGATGTGTGCCGCTGTTGCTCACAGTGGAACAAAAACGGAATCGCATAACAACTTTAGAGAACTGTTTGGATACGTTTAAGCGCAATCTGAAAGAATTTCTGCAGTGTTTTGCGACTGCTGACAAAATATGGATCCATCACTACACGTCAGAAATGAAAAAACAGTCAAAACATTTTACTACACCTGGTGAACCTGCTCCAAAGAAAGCGAAAATGATTCCATCGGCCACCGTTTTTTGGGAACTCCCTTATTCATCAGATTATTATTTATTAGGAGTTCAGCTTGTCAATTTTTTTTTGTATCACCTTGATTACACATCACACAAAGACTATCTTAGATCTTTTGGTAGTGATAAAATAATAAATTCACGCTTTTAAAAACTGTGTAAAGGGCTGTCAAACTTATTGAGCAATTATTACAAAAATATTTTTTATAATTTTAGTTTAATAATCAACAATTGTGAAATCAAAGACATATCTCGAGGTGTGCAAGGCAGTTAGTTGGTGTTGCGTAAAATAAATTATATCTGATAAACAGATGTATATCAAATTATACACATTTGTAATAATAGCGCACATGAAGGAATTACGATTATTTAAGTGTTTTATTGGATATTTCTTTTTCGGAACTAAAATTGTAATCCTTTTGAAATAAGTTAGACATGTCTCCAGATGTATCTCAATTCTAAAAAAATTATGTTATGCCTCTTTGTAAGTTTAATGATCCCAGTTATACAAAGTACCATGACCCATCAATTATAAGTGACTGTATGCAGGTATCTGAATGCTATAGATAAAAAATTCCCTTCTTTCTTAGCATCAAATCTTAGTTTTACAGCCAGTACTAAATTAGCCATTACAATTTAATCCAGAGTTTGTAAGATTGGGGTGTGGTGCCTAGAATTTCTAAATTATTAGTATTGCCAGCATTTCCAAAAAACGGGAGTAAATTTAAGCCTTTGCACATATTTTTGTCCTTCTTGAAACTATGTGTGCATGCACAAAATTTACCAAAAACTATTCAAAATACCTAGCTTGATGTTGTAGAATTTAAGTTAATGTCTCAAGTTGCTTGCCATGGCAGTAAAGTCTATGGGGAATATGGCATACAAACAATTTGTGCCACTGCCAACCATGCTGGAAATTACCATGTTTTTTTTTTTGGTTAACAGCATGTTAAAAGCGCTTGAAATCAGATTTTTAAAGGGTAACATGAAACAGCTATCTCAAAAATATGCTTTTTCAACAGATTTTCATAGGCCTAAGTAATTTTGTCAGTAGAATTGAACAGTTAAAGGCATAATAATTACAGATTTTTCTAAACCAAAACGCCACTCACATGTTTTAGTCCTCTACTGCGTACAGAGATTGTGTACACATGCACGCTGAAGTATTAAATTGATAGAATAAAAGTATTAATTATATCAACAAAAAAAATATTTTCAATAGACAAAATATATAAAAATAAAGCAGCGTGCGGCAAAAAATAAATAAAAATAATACTACTTAATAAACACCAACGACCATTGAAAACCACACAATTAATAAATAATATTTTCTAATTAAGAAACAAACCAAATGTATTCCGAATATAGAAGAAATGACAGCTTAATAAAAATGGCGTATAAACATCACAACCATCAATCGGGAAAATATTATTGGAAAACGAGGCGTTTGCTTAAGAACTAATTTATAATACCTTAATCAATATCTATAAAAAATACCAATAGATGATGCACAAATTGACGGACAAAGGATCAAATTGTAACAAAACTAAACCAAAACAGCAGCAAACACGGACATTCGCAAAACTCTAATTTCTCGTTACAATAGGGATGAGATCGCAGCAAACGCAACAATCGAAACGACAAGGGAGATCTATATATTTTGTATAAGAAACTTTGTATTATTGTACAAGAAACTTTGTGCGTGTTACTTTTTCAGTGTAATAATTAAAAAACTAATTTTTGCTTGATTGAACAGAAAATGTTCTGAAAATGAGAATGACTAAAAATCTCCACTCTAAATCTTATAGAAACTTCTACCTAACAAATTAACAAACTAAACTCGATTACAACAACATATTTATATTCAAATAAATCATCATAACGCATCATATATATATTGATACACCTGAACAGTAATTCGTGTCGCGAGTCGATTTTGATTCGGATCGACCTATCATAATTTGTCACCCGCGAATACTTCATTTTCTTTGGAAGTGTATTTCGCAGGGGCCTGCGTCACACGGGAACCTTTTCTTCCATCATTAGAAAGCCATCCTTTTTTTTCTCGGCCATTCATCGTGGAGATTTATCTCTTCCGTAATTATGAAGGTCGACCACACGCGTTACGCAACAGATTATGTTCGGGCGACAGACATAATAGCCGGGAGAGCTCCCGAAATCGAGTCAATCAGTTGAGTTTTGTCTAAGGAGTAAATTGTTCCGAGAAACATTTCACTCGGGAACGGTTAATGGCAAAACAATACATCCTCGCCGGCCGAGACATCGAGTATATCGCACAAAATAAAAGCCATTAAGTTGCAGGCCCATTGTCGCCCTCAGGATAATTAACTCCTCTGTAATAAAGTAGTATTTGTTGAACTCGGGCCGGAGCCCATATGCAATAGCCCACCATGAACGGCGACTAGCTATCGTATCTTTTTTCTGTAGGGAGGATAGAACGAATACCCACAAGTTGATGTACTTGGATTTACATCTTCCACCTTCATGCGCCTTATGTGGTGCGTAAATCGTATAATGCCATCAGCAAATGTTCGTCCCAAATGGCAAAACAATCTGAACGAGTCTGAACAATCTAATTAAAGTGTGCCAATGTAGAGGCACTTTTGCGGTAATCTACTCTCTACTAATCAACTTTAATCATGAGAATGAAGACGGGCAAAGAGATTTCGAGATAAATAAATGATAATGACAATAATGTAATTATAACTAGGCAGGTAGGAAAAAATTGTAATAGGTTGTAATATAAGGCTGAATAAAGAAAATACCAGATCCCATATGTACCTGTAGCGATCATAATTCAAATCTACCGCCATCTCAGTCGGCATCGACGCTAGCGACAGCGCTGCCGGCTGCTGCCACAAGTCTGGCTCAATTCACCGCCAGACAGTCTCTCCAGTTTCAGCGTGTCACAATGGAGATCTTGCCGGCTCGCGCTTGCCGAGCAAGACTGCCAATTCATTTCATTTCATAATTTCCTACATCTTAATTCACTGTATTCATTTCTATCTCTCTTCATTGTTTTCACAATAAACCTCAACACGCGCAAATAACATCTATTTCATTTAACCACCGTCCTAACCCCCAAATACCTAGTGTATCAAAAAGAAAAATCAACATACTACGTAAAATTACTATAGAGATAAATTTAGTCATAATTTGATATGAGAATAATGAATGGTGGTAATGAGGTCACTGAGCTAAAACCTTAATTGACAAGACAATGATAGGTGTTTATACCTACGGGTGAGATGAACTCGAAGATTAAGTGACTTGTGTGATTTGGCGGACACGAATAAATTGTGCAATTAAACGTGAAATTATGAAGAAAGTGGGCGGAACCGAAAATTAGGCCTACAAGCGAAAGTGTAACGCTGCTGTCAACGAATGGACTAATAAGGCATCGCCAATCCTGTGAGGACGGGCTAACCTCCGAGTGAGAAGTATGGCCTCGTCACGGTTACTTTAAAAGGGTCAGAACGCCATTTTGAAAGTGAGTTGAAAACGAAATCCGGAGGAAGCAGATGAAAACGAAATCCGGGAGGAGAGAGTTGAAACCGAGATCCGGAAGGGCTCGTTGAAACCGAGGTCTGAAAGCGTCAGTTGGAAATCGCAGTTGAACACAAGATTCCGAGTTGAAAGCATCAGTTGGAAACTGCAGTTGAATACAAGGTTCAGAGTTGAAAGAGTCAGTAAAAAAAACAACGCGCAGTATAAAGAACAGTCAACACCGAAAGCCCGACCAAACGCGACAGGGAACCGGAGGATAGACAGCCACAGTCCACCGCAGTTTATCCAGGAGCAGCCGCCCAACTCGCTGTCCAGCAGATCAGTAAGCAGATAGCTGCCCACGCCGGATGCTGACGGCATCACTTCGCCGGCTTGAGACTAGATCCCCGGAAGAAGACCCGAAAGAACATCGCGAGATAATCTGAGGTAGAATTAGTTATAGAATAAGTTAGTTATAAGTATTTCCACTTGCCCATTGAGTATAAACTGTGATTAATAAATGTCTAATTTGTGCATCTTCCGTGTGTTCATATTCACCTGTATTATTCCTATAACCATGGTACTAATGAAGGCGTGATATCTGATGGATGGGTCACGAAGCGAACATTCCATTAGAGTGCGGGGTGTCGTTCTGACGAGCGATCAGAAGCATGATACGTATTTGATTAATCACCGATTAATCGAACTCCTAAAGAACCCCGACTTAAATCACATGGCACACGACATCGTGCCCTCTTATATCAATATATATATATAATTGTAACCATACTCGATTAATGATGCGGGCTTGCCAAATTTCAATGGGAATAATTTGAATAATTGATTGAGTAAGAGGCCACGAGTAGTTATGCCGCCCGCGGTAGTCTGAGTGGAGAGAGATCCAGAAAGATTAGCCAATAAGTAGATTTGAGTTAGTTGCGAGGCTTTTATTATGTTAAGGATAGAATAGTATAATGAGATGGATAAAATAAACAATGTAATTAATATGTAAATGTATAGAGATAAGTTTATTCATAATTCAATATAAAAACAAAGTAACGGACTCGAAGTTTTAAGTGGTTGTGTAATAAAGTGAGTGAACACCGGTGGATAATTTAATTATAAGACGAAGGCGGAATCGAGAGTAGTTCTAAAATGAGGGCGGAGCTCACGGCCATCAGGAAGTGGCTAATAAACGTCGCCAGTCTTGAGAGGAACGAACTTTCTAGCAGGCAAACAAATGCCCTCGCAGCGGGAGATTAAACGGAACGATCGCCATTATTCAAAACAGTCTGCCACAGAATTTGGGAGATCCCAGAAGGATCCGTCAGGATAAATGTCCAAGGAAAGCCCGTCAGCTAGCCTCGGAGGTAGTTCGTCTCGGAACTCAAAAGTAGCCCAGTAGAATCCGTCGAAAATATTCTATCAGAAAGAGTTCAGACCGCAGCATGGAAGAATCAGTCATGGTCTGACACACAGTCCGATTGAATCCAGGAACAGAAAAGACCTATTATTAATGATTTTAAGATATTGGTAAACATTTTCCACATCTTATTCGTATTCGTCGGCAGCGCGGCTAATAGTCCTGTCTGTCAATCCGGAAAACAGGGTTTGGTTTTCCGCCACGGAGATTTTTATTTAGTTGAATATACTAATATACTAATAAAAAATGTCTGAAACCATAAAAAAAATCTATTCTGTCTGTGTCTGCAACATGTAGTGCGTTTTGTCGGCCCGATATTGTAAATATTCCAATATATTTCTGGGCATAAAATTAAAAGTTGTTGAAATCGTCACTTTTTAGTGAATTCGGAGTAAAAGCTAACATCAGCCGTTTGAAAAATGCCAATCTAGTTACCAAAATTAGATATCTATAGAATCGTGATGAAATTGAACATCGATATCGATCGATTCTGAAACACCCTTTCAACAACATTCTTAAACCAAAAACCATAGAAAAATGTACTTTTTCGTGTTGCGTACTATGGTTTTGTGTTTTATTGTTTTCTGTCAAAGCCATGGTCAAATCATAGATAAGGAAGCATTCAAATTCAGAGCATAGACAAGAGAGAATGTATTATAATTCTCTCTTTTCAATGGTAATTATACTGTCTGCTGTCAAAAAAAAAAATATCTCTGCTTTCAAAAACCAAGACTGTACGGGATTTAATGGGACCCTTCAATTTAAATAAAATAAATAAAGAATAATGCTGTCTCTCGTCGCATACGATAGTGAAATAAGTGATAGCGAGGAAGAACAAGATCTGACTGAATCAAAAGTTGATCAAAATCGTGATAATATAATAAATACAAATCTGATTTTACCACAAATTGATGGTTTGTATTTTGTTCTTATTTCGTACCATATTGATATTCTTATTTTTGAAGATTGTCATTGTTCCGTGTTTCCACATCTCACAGAAACAAACTTAAACAAGGCCTGCTTTAAATTAAAAAAATGTTAATTTTAAAATTGATTTCTGGCCATATTAGAATATTAAAGATAGCTTCAATAAAAATATTGGATTTAAGGCAGTAAAAAGAAAACCTAATGAGTGGGTCTGTGAGCATGTGAGCACAGTGCTCCTATATATTATTTCATATTTATGTTAGATGTATGTTTTTTATTGCAATAAAACAAAGGAATTTTTTAACATTTTCTCACAATCCATGAGTTGTTTTATAAACCTCATTCACTTGGATGTGATGTGAATCTTAATATTCAAAAATAAACAATAAAGTTATTGTAAAATTTTCGTTCTTAAAAAAATGGGTATTCGCAAAATTATGCTATTGTAATATTTTGTAAATAGATTAGGCTGTGATTGGACCCGGGAACCTAAGAAACATTAATCTAAGAACCAAGAAGAATTTAAAAAGATGAAATTGATGACGTTTCGTTTTCTGTAGCACGGTATTAATCAAATGATAAAAATACACATTCTATTTAAGCTTAGTGTCAAGGCATTTTGAAGAGTGCGTGGTTGGTGTTCCTTAGATTTTATTTATTTTGTTAAGTTATTTTAGTGCCATTGGTTTATTTGTAAAGACAATTATTTGTATTTCAATAATATTTACATATTAGACATTTTGAAATTCGCGAGTATGTGAGTGGTTGGCATTCCTCTGACTTCCATATTTAATTCATTTTTGTAATTTTGACTGATAATTTTATGTTCTCAAAAATAGCACCAATGCAAAACTTATACAAAACGCTAATAGTTAAAAGAATTCAAATTAATATAAGAGATTGACAAAAAATATTATTCAAAACAAAGTTGGTAGAATAATACGTGACCCCATTATTGACATTATCAACAATATTATACATGATGCCAAATAGAACTTTAGCATTGAATGGTGAGAAATATCTCAGAGGTAAAATGAGTAAGGAAGTGGAAAGTGAAAATACAGAATAAGATATAACAGGCGAGTTGCGGAAAGCACTGGAAACTTTTGTTGCTAACTTCACAAGTTCATGGATTTTATAATTTATTTTTATTTATTTCATATATGTTGTATGTACATTTAGTATTTTAATTTTACATTGTTATTCAATAATGATATTATACATAGTTCGTTCAGCAAATATAAATTTAGAATAATTAAAGAAAGACGAAAAGAAGGGTAATAAAAATAGTAAATAACACGGTCATGCAAATACCATAATAAGATATTTACAAAAATTGACTTGTTCAACATTAGCCTTACTACGCTCTAGGGGTTCTTCTTATGAACCACCACAATCTCAATTTTGCCCATTCATACTACCTATAAAAACACATGATGCTTTCCCTTTACCGCAACAATAGTTGCAACCTCCCCACCCTTCTCCCTCTTTTCTTTTCATTAATTTTCTGCATCTAAACATACTTATGTATCTAAATATTTTTGTAGATTTTCATTATTAGTATCACATGTTAAATAGTTATTATGTTTGTTATAATATGTTCACACTGTCAAAATCCCTCAATAAAATAACAAAAAAAGAAGGAAATGATGCAATATTTGAACATGAAAGATATAAAAGACAATACCTGAAATTTGTAAAGTTAATATACATTTGTTTTCAATGAGTTTAAATAATACAAGTTCAAGTATTTAGTTAATAACAGATGTTCCAGGTTGGTGAGACACACACGCACATGTTGCTCGCTCACTGGTGTTAGGGCTGAGGTCTTGCCGTACTCACTCTTACACATACATTTTTTGTAGAACACACATTACACAGATTATGTCATTATTAGAAATGGTGCTACAAGATAATCCAGTATAATCGTGTTTTTTTAAATAAGTTTGTGCTGTAATCATGATTATGAAGGGACTATTTAATATATATTTTTTAATATGGAGAAAGTGAAACCACTCCATGTGACCAAGTGAAAATAACTCGATAATATTATTTACTGTAATTTTTTTATTTATTAATTTGTTTATGCTGTACTTTGACAACTTGTTTGTTATTTTAAGATGTGTGCAAATAGGTATACATAATTATTTCAAGTTGTAATGAAAAAAGTTAGAATGTGTATATGTGTAGAAGTTCATTATCGTAAATTGTTATTTGAACTTTTTTCTTGATTTTCGGTCCTCTCAACTTCGAATTAATGTGATTTTACTGTATATGTATATTTAATTAAATTTAAGAGGAATTTAGAGGAATATTTATGTATTGTAGCAATATTTGGATATAAAAAATTTGACAAAAATATTTGTCTTCAATAATGGCTTTTCTTAATTTTTTGTTTTTAAACTGAAAAGTTTCTGTTACAATGGTATTAAAAATTTAAACAATATAGAATTACTGTTAGATTTAGATGGAGATTATATTATGGACTAAACTTTTGTTGTTTTTCCTCCATCGCATCAATGAGTTGCTTAAAAAACGGCACAACGCAATGTAAAGTATTCTTTAAGTAGACATCTAGCAACCCTTCATCAAATCTTTTTGGTGGATGTGTTTGCACTGTAGCTGAATATGATTTTTTTTTTTTTCTAATCAAACTCTAATTTTCAGGTCAAGAACTATTTAAAGCTTTGCCATTACCAAAAAGGCCTGTTTTAAAATCAAAATATACTGAAGATGTTGAAGATGAATTTCTTAAAAAAAAAGAAATCCCAGTAGAATTTCCAAAGAAATTTATTGATTCTCAAAAAGCATCAGACAGAAAACCAGCAAAAATTTTTCTTCCCTCACTTTCCAGTGTAAGATAATGATACAATCAACTGCGCAAAGGTAGAAGGGCGTAATAACTGCAATTACAAAATTTTATGAGGAATAAAACTGCATGTTAAAATGTTTTATTTTATTTATTAATATGGGTTAATTAAAAAAAACTTAAAATCAGGTGATGGATCTATTCAAAAGTTACCCTTCTGCCTTTCCAGTTGAAATATATTTTATATATGTATTAAAAAAAATTTGAATACATATTTTAGTTTTTCTATTTCTCTATTCATTTAATAATAATGTGAATTCATTTCAGTTTGACGATGACAAGGACTGTGCCCCAGTAACAAAATTTCAACCATCTGTGGTATGTTTTGTGATTCTTTCATTATGATTCTCAATTTTTTGCAAACCTTACCATTTCAATAAAATAGTTCGAGGTTGCACTGTATTACAGTGTTTGTTAAACTGTTGCTCACCAGCACTATAGTGGGCTTCGTAAAACAATATCCAATTACTTTCTGCTAGTAATTAAAAAAAAAAATGAATACATACATATTTATTTTACTAATACATTATTATTATTTCCAGAAAGGTACTGGTCTTCTCAGCTTATTACCACAACCTAAAGCAACACAAGTTGCAGAACAGATAAAAAAGAAATCTAGAGCAACATTAATTCCCGATGCTGTTAAAAAGAAATCCCTGGCAAAAGTTCCGCTTGAAAATAAGGTTTTTCAAAAAAAACTATCATTAATAAAATATGAGTCTTCAGATGAAAGTGACCAAGAAGAGAATTCTGCCGGTAATTCAGTAGACTTCTTTTCCCTGAGAAAAAGTTCTTCAAAAGAATTATTAAATGAGGATTTAATCGTTGGAACTACTAGTAATACAACAGAAATCTCAGATAGTACTGTTTATATTCCTAGTAGTATTCAGTCAAGTGATCAAGATGTCCTTTTAGGACATGAACATGAAACTCCTCAAGTATCATATTACAATGTAACTCCAGAAAATGTGAATCTAAATTCCACAATGGACATTGACAATGAAGTGGTAAGTTCAATATTATTTCTTAACCTTTACACACCCAGCGGTTCCTTGCATGAAATATAATTTGGGGTATTCGCTGCCCAGCGGGTCCCTTGAGAGTCTGTCTAGTAAAGCAGCATATTTAGAGATTGATTTACAATAACACAATCTAAAATAGATATCAAGCTGCGTAAACAATGAATTGGACTTAACAATCGTAACAATTCTTATTGATTCCCATATTTATTTTGTAGTAGCGTGCGGTATACACAGACTTAAGTCTTGACGAATAATTATTCTAATTTTGAGAACTATTCTTCTATCAATTTAAATTTAGAATGTAACTGTGAATTCCTTACTTCAAAAATGGCAAGCTCTCTTATTGCTCTTTACCGTTCTCTGCTTCATTTAGCTTAAAATATTATCTACAATTTCTCCTTCAAACAGATATTTGATGATAAAAACAAGACAAATATCAACATGGACGAATATTGAAAATTAACTGTATTTTGTATTTTCTTATTGGAAATAAAGACAAAGTATACTACATGGTGGATTGTCAAAGCAATATAATAAGGGATTTCTGCATTGAAATATAAATTCCACGAAACACTGGCTGTGCAGTGACCACTATTGGCCACAAAGCGTCCACAATAGCCACCCGCAGGGTCTAGCAGTAAGCAATCACCAACAGCCGATTACTTTTTTGTTAGTATTTCAATATTATCTCTAGTAATCTACCAAAAATACAAAATCGCTCATTTGACAAATTATTGACAAACAACAACATCTCTTATCTATGCAAACACCATAAAAAAATGATGTAATATACCATGGAAAAAAACATTTGGTCTTATAATTAGTAAAAGGTGCCATTGTACTTAGTATAGTAAGTAAAATTTGCTTGAAAACTACATAAAATCGGCTGACGTAGATTTGCCTCTAACACTCATACAGCTTTTAGCAAGGGAATATTAGTTCAATAAGATTGTTACACAGATTGAACAAACAAATGGATGCACACAAACAAGCAAATTATCCCAGCACCGGTATGACATTGCACGCGTTGGACTGTTGGTTAGGCTAATCCGTATAATAGAGGCTAGAATTTTATAGGGACTTTTCAGAAGATAAGGGTTAATTAAAATTTAAACTCACATGTCCGGCATTCGGTTCTTGAGAAAGATGTGTAAATAACAAGTTGAGAAATAAGGGCATTACATAGTTCAAATTAAAAAAGTCCAATGAAACTTCAGGTGAGAAGTGATGTACAATTTTGAGAATTTTCCCATTACATCGCTCTTGTCCATTCAGACAAATGACCAAAAACAAAATTTTAAAATTGTCTATTTATTTTTTATTGGACAGCTACGGAAACTATGTGGCACTCGAGCAAGGCACAAGGGGGAAAATATGCAGATAATCGATATTGACCAAAAGGAAATGTTACCCGATCCCAAGGAATGGTTAACCAAAGCATTGACTGAAGATAATTCAAAAAGGACATCATCAAGCAAAAGGCGAGGGGACGAGCCGACCACTCAGCAGAGACGTAAACATCAAATTACATATCTGGCTCATCAGGTAATTCAAAATTTTCATGTCGATTGATGAAATTGTTCAGAAAACTTACGTAGTTTAATAAAAATGTTTAATTCTATTAGTATTATAGTCAAATGTATCATAATGACATTCTTTCATTGTATTTCAGGCCAAGGCAAATGAACAAGAACTACAAAATCAGTGGTCAAATAATCGCCTTTCCAAGAAGCAAACACAATCAAAATATGGATTTTAATTTAGGAATATTACAATTATGTAAATGAATATTTATTTTAAACAAATGAAATAAAATTAAAGTATTTTTGCATCAATATTATATTGTATTCATGAATAAATCTCAGACATTTGTCAGTGATTTATTTATTTAATTCATAAAAAAGATGTGAAAATGTGTTGCATGCATCAGTACAGCTAAGTATGTACATACAAGGACTAATTTAATTCCATAGATTTTTTTATTACAATTCTAGAACATACTTATTCCTTATCTCTAATACGGTCACCTTCAAAATAGTACCTTCCTAAGGCAATACAAATTAAACACAAAGTTAACAATAAACAGTTTTGAAATTACATTTGCTAATTGAAATAATTTTCATGTAGTTGATTAGTACCAAATACAAACAAGTCATCGCTACTATTAATTTTAAAGAATTCAAACGTAATTTTATTAAATTGAAGGCAAATTATATATGTATTCTATTTTGAAGAGCTTTTAGGTAGAGTGAATAAGACAATTTTTTACTGCCTGCACTTTTTCTTTATTGTAAACACACCTCTTAAAAACACTACAGAATTAATTAACAAATATTCATCAAAGGTGATATATTTTTCATTTATTATATAATACATACTTATTCTGTTTTCTTCAACATTTAATATTTTATAAAACTAATAAGTTTTTTTACAATCTCTTTGCTTTTCTTGGTCTTGGTGGATTCCATGATACTCTGGTAGCGTCTGTAATACTAATGATATTCAAACCTCCCATTTGAAGTCCTTTAATAGCAGCCTGCAAAACAAAATTACATGTATATTATAATATGTACTTATACATAATCTATAGCTATATTTGTCTATTATATATATAAAGAAGAGTGTCTGTTGGTTTTTGTTTTTTATACAAATCTAGTTTTATTCCGAACTTGACGAATCTTTGTACACATGCATGTTTACTGGCCGTCCACCTCTGTATATTTAAAGAGTATTTTGAGGGATACATATTTCTTAGTTTTTTACAAAGTTTTCAAAAGTTTATTTAGTCAAATTATTGAGAAACTGACAATTAATGAGGAGGAAAATTTTCTAAGCAAATTTGGATTAAGTTTACCATTCTTCCTGGACCCAGTCCTTGGACTCTAACTCTCATGTTTTTAAATCCCATATTCAGCGCTTTCTGCAAATTAAATAAAACAAAAATTTCCAAATTACCAATGGCAACATTTTTAGAGATCATAATTGACTTAGCGACCGATCTTTCACCGGCCCTAAAATACACTGAAATTTTCTATGGATTAGTGAAATATTGAAGATTTTTTATGATATAGTCAGTGAGAACAATTAAAGTAACAAAATGTTGAATAAAATACCTACACTTCGTAATATCTTTTTTCATTTCATGCGAAAACATGGATTTTTATTATAAAAGTATATAAACTCGATTCAGTTTTTGTATTAAACACAAACTTTATATTACTATAACAATAGTATAGGACAAGGAAGGAAGAAAGGTGATGCATGGTGGGACGATGGCATAAAGGAACTTGTGAAAGAAAAGAAGAATGCGTGGCACTATCTGTTGACAGTAAATGGGGATAAATACACAAAAGACCTGTACAATGCCTGTAAGAAAAAAGTTAAATCTGGTGTGAAAGAAAGGAAAGAGCGGCTGAAAAGAGAAGGGGTGAAAATGATTGAGAACTTTCAGGATAACATAAAATTCTTCTGGAAGGCGGTCAAAATATCCCGATGTGGTGCTGAAAGCAGTAGTATGAAAGCTATTAAGTTAGTAAATGGAGAGATGTTAATGAATGAGGATGAAATAAAAGATAGATGGATGAAATATTTCCAGGAAATGTATAAGTGTAGAGAATGCAAATGAGGAAGCACCTGAGAGGCTCTCTGGGGTAAGTACGAATGAGGAAAATGATATAAATGCAATAAGTATGGAAGAAATAAAGTGTGCAATAAAACATATGAAGAATGGTAAGGCTGTGGGGTATGATAACGTTGCTGCAGAGTATATCAAGGCTGGTGGCCCATTAGTTATCTTGTGGCTTCATACGCTCTTCAATCAATGTTTGGAAGAGAGCCACACCCCGTTGGATTGGAGGAGGGCTGTCATTATGCCTCTTTACAAAGGCAAAGGGTCGAAAATGGAATGTGGTAACTATAGGGCTATTAGTCTACTGAGCTCTGTCGGTAAACTGTATGGAAGAATTTTAATAGAAAGAGCAAGAATGGTGACGAAAGAAAAAGTATGGGACGTGCAAGGGGCATTTGTGGGTAGAAGAGGATGCATGGATCAGACCTTTTCTCTGCGAGTGATGACAGAAAAGTTTTTGGCGAAAAACCAAAAACTTTTTTGTGCTTTCGTAGATCTACAGAAAGCATATGATAGAGTTATAAGAGAAAGGTTATGGAATGTACTCTCTGATTACAGGGTGAATAGTAAACTTATACACGCAATCGTATCCCTATACGAAGGAAGTTCTGCGTGTGTAAGAATCAATGGAGCACTCACACCATGGTTTGACATTACAAAGGGTGTCAAGCAGGGTTGTGTAATGTCTCCATGGCTGTTCAACTTGTATATGGATAAATGTGTGAAAGAACTGGAATGTATGAATGTAGGAGCAAAAATGGGAAATGTTTATTATACGCCAATTATGTAGTACTAATGGCAATTAATGAACAAGAAATACAGAATCTGGTGAGTAGAATGTACGATGTATGCAAGGAAAGCGACCTCATGATGAATGTTAACAAGTCGAAAGTGATAATATTCAAGAATGAGGAAAGCAAGACACCGTGCTAAATACTTGTAGGTAATGAATGTTTGGAACAAGTAGATGAGTTTGTATATTTGGGAAGTATGTTTGATAGAAATGGAAAGACTGAGAATGATATCGAAAGGAGGGTGACTGCAGGAAATAAAATGAACAGCGCTTTGAATGGAATTATATCTAACGGGAATTTGTCAGATTCGGAGGACGGAGTTCTGGTACCGACTCTAATGTATGGAAGTGAGGCCTGGAGCTGGCAGAAGAGGAACAAAAGTAAACTGAATGCAGTGGACCGCTTAGGCATATATGCGGGTAATCCATTTATGACAGTAAAGAATGAAGAAATAAGGAAATAATGTAAAGCTGATGTTAGTGTAGCGAGTAAGATTAAGAAAGCATCACTTAGGTGGTTTGGTCATACGGAACGGATGAATGAGGAGAGAATGGAAAGAAAGATATATGACGCAAGTGTTGATGGCACCAGAAATAGAGGACATCCGCGGAAGACTTGGCACGACCAGGTAAACCAGATAATGAAGGATGGTTCTGTTAGAAGCCTCAACAATCGGCGAGCTTGTATGAATGTGGATGAGGCGAGAATTGTGTGTCAGGACAGAAGAGTGTGGCGCTCTATCCTCTCTGCCTACCCCCGCGGAGAAACGGCGTAATGGTAAGTAAGTAAGTAGGACAATATATCACTATTAGGTCTAGCACACACTGATTAAACACGAGCTTTTAGCAATTCTAAATAGAAGAATTGGTAAATAAGGAAGAACATAATAAAAATCAAATGTTTAAAGATGAAACAATTATTACCGAGTCTTATTATTATTACAATAATTAATGTTATTGTTTTCTAACCTTATAGTAATAAGAGAGACGTTCTTCTGGTGATATTGATTTGCGAAATGTTGTATCCTGGGACATAATATAAGGACCCACTTCTATTAAAAGTTAGTCAAAACTATTTATCGACATTCTAGTCATTAAAAAACTCACTGGGATGTCCTTGCATATTATGGTATGGTTTATAAAAATACCCCTTTAGTCAGTTAACGGATGAACCCGGTATATATGATGACAGCGGCAAATATTTTTTCTGTTTCTGATAACCAGAGATATAACACAAGTCATCCAGAAGTCCATTTTGATACTGAATTGAAAATATGCAGTTTTAAATTGCAGTGCGTGTTGGTGCGCAGTTTTGTACATCACAGTAAAAAACGCAATGTGCACTAGGCCTAACACTGATGAACTCTTCAAAAATTATAATTATGTATATGATTTTTTGAAATACCATGTCAAAAAAAACTATATATGTACATAGGGCCTATTGTTATATTTTAAAGTGTATTTTCCTGGCCTAAAAATATGCAGAACATATCTAAAATTTCAAGCTGGGAAAATAAATCATTGATAAGGATTTGAACCACGATATAACTCTTTACTCACAGTACTGATGCTTATGGCTGTGGCTTGGGCGGCTATGTTGGTTCCTTTCCTGGTATGCTTGAATCCCTCAATACCACAACTACGAATCAACAGGGGTACACCTTTATCATTTGTTACATTGATAATTGTGTTATTAGGGCTGACTTTTATATTGCAGATAGGAATTTTGTCAAATGGAATTCCATCAAATATTTTAGGGTGTGGGCTGGAGTCTGGGAAAATAGAATGTTTCCTAAAAAAATAATAAACACATCAGTATGTAACCATTGTTTTTGTATTTATTTTTACTTCTGTTCCACTCACTCACCTGAACCAACTTTAACATCAAAACCCTGGCAAATTCTCTTACGGCTGCTCACACAACCTGTTTACAATATAACATGATTCTTTCATAGTTTTTTTTATTTTTATAATTGGCAAGTAATTGATCAGTCAAATGGATGTTGTATTTTACTCTCGTCAGGGATGTTTTTTCAAAAGCCGGTTGATATCATGTGTGCTGTTTCAAACCACGCTATATACCCCGATGATGGTCACTAAAATATTTCACTAAAATTGGATACAATTACGACCCATCTATGGCAGAATAATTCACACAAAAAGAGACCACAACATTAATTAAAAGGTTCAATATCTACTTCCTCTCTCATTACATGCAATCAGCTCAAACATAGTTTCATGTAGTCTTTTATTAAATAGCTGATATGGAAAGAAGTTTTTCGAGTTGGGTTTTTAGACTTAGAGATTCAACATGAAACTTAGGATGGTAAATAATTTATACTTCTAGAAATCTTATGGAAAAAGTTTCGTAAGGCTCTAAAAATCTACCCGCATACTAGTAAGCAAATATATTAGTAATTATTCTTACTTTTCGATCATAAAATCGAGATCCAAAACCCGTTCTCCATCTGTCCCTTCGTCCGGAGCGGGTAATGATTTATATGTCCATTTTCTGTCATCTTTTAAAAGGACCGAACAAATGTGTATATTTCGAACATAAGTTAGGTTAGATTCTAAATTGTTTTTAACGCACGAAATCAGAGAACGAAGCATGGTTGGATAAAATACGATTATTATAAAAAAACACTTAATAATCTGAGAGCATTAGCAAAACAGCCCCACCGGCAAATCACGAACCTGAAATCTAACCATAAAATAATCGAACCGATCGAATCTGACAGAAGACAGATAAATTTACTTTTTTAGAAATTGAATTGAGAATTTTATTACATAATTCCATAGAAATTTTAATAAACTAAAATAAAGCGGATAATTTCAATTACATCGAGACTTTAAATTACGTGAGTGTGTTTTGAGGAAAGCTCATTAAAAAAAACCCTTTCTTTGTGTGTGTGTGCTGCAAGGTCAAAAGACAATTTTATAATTACTTAAAATTATGAATTTACTTCAGTGTGCTGAGTTTAAATGTAGTTACATGTCACTTAAATATTTTAATTTAAATGACCCGTTTTAGTTATATTGTTATGCGGTCGAGTCGCCTGGTCTAATGATTATTTGTTTGCGCAGTCTCTATTGTTATCACTGCACTTCGGTTAACCGTTATCTTATATTACTGATTCACTTCACTGATATTTCAGTCTTAAATATTTCATTTCAAAGATGCTGAGTTTCATCTTCATTAATTTCATTTTTTCACTTATGGGTGTAGTTTGGAAGGAGAGAAATTAGGGTGGATCCAGTAAAGAGGATAAACGACTTATATTATCGTGAAAAAAATACATGTGACTAGTGTCGGATGCTGGCCCTTCCTGGTCCAGCTGCTAATATTTGACTTGATCGATATTTTGTATGTGCTTAAACATTTAATGTTATCTGAATGGCAATTCGTGCATGTTATTATAGAGACCTAAAGGTTGCGTAATGGCCGACTGAGCCTATTGATCTTTAATATGCTCTCACCTTAATGTTCTTCACTCTGTTCCTTACTTCTTGCGTGTCTTTAGTCTGTACTTAAATTATAACTTCGTCGTTTTTAGTTATTCTCTATTTATCTCCTTATTGTTTTTTTTTTCTGTTTTTAATATTTGCTATGATTGTATTATGATGATAATGTTAATAATAATTGAATGTAATAAAAAAAATGTAATTATGACGAATCGAAACGAGAGTAAACTCTCAAAACGATTTGGGATAGGGATTAAATAAATAAAAAATAAAATATTTATATTGTTTTAATTAGTCGGATATGTTGCTGTACACTGTTAGTACGGAACGGATTATCGATTTATAAAATAATAATTTAGTTTTAGTTGTGACTACACTCTTTCTACTAAAGATTTAATGCTCCCTATCCATGCACATGAGCTGGTCTCTTTTTTGAAGAGGTAAGTGAAAGAAAAACTATGTAATTTAAAAAATGTAAAATACTTAATTCATGTTATAAAAAATTGTAAAAATGTTAAATAAATAAATAAAATAATAAATGCTCTTATCGCTTTAAATGCCTTATCGCGTGGTTTTTCTACGAAAGAAAGTCGCGAGATGGCACGAGTCAAGGTATGTTGCATGTATGTTGTGTTCCTAAATATTTTATTACTGGTTGCCAAACTATTTCCGTGTTGCCCATTGTGATCTTTCATATGGGCACATTGTTTCGTTCAACCGGAGAACAATGTATTTTCCGTATTGGCTTCGTTTACTTTTAATCTCCAATTGCGGTAATAGGATATTAGTTCGATTAGTCTTCTTGGAGATGATGACGTGTTTGTATTTTGATCGGCAATCCCGATGGTAGTATTGAAAGTCCGTTTGGGTTGTTTCCTTTTATTATGAATTGATAATTAATCGAACATTGTTATGCTCTTGTTATGCTTTTGCTTCGCGACTCATTCACCAGGTATCACATTTTTATTTCTACTGTGGTTATAGAAAACAGGTGAATATAAAAAAACAAAAGACTCGCAAATTATACATTTTTTGGCTATTACACATACACGTATGGGCAGATGGAAACGTTTAGAGTTAACTTAATCTATTATTATTTCTACTTTAGATTATTTTGTGATGTTCCTCTGGGATCTCCTTACAGAGACCCGGTCTCAGGCCGGCGAACTGGTGCCGTTAGCACCCGGCGTGGGCGTCTGCTTGCTGACTGCCTTCAGGCTGGGTCGGCGGCTGCTTCGACAGCTGGCTGGTTGCTTGGAACTGGCTGGGCGGCTACGTTTGAGTCGATTGTGGTAAACTGTGGCTGCCTATCCTTCAGCTCTCTCGGTTCCTGTATCATGTTGCGTAGACTTTGGTTGTCTTTCGAATAACTTTATCGGTCATGTTATGGCGAGTAATTTTTCATCCTTAGACAGGATAAATCACTGGTAACAATGCTTTCTTGCTACAAAGGAATAGAATGCTGGAATGCTCTCCGGGTTCGGCCTGTTGCTACGTGGCCCCGCCTGCTTCCGCGACCATATGTCAATCAATCTTCTCTCGTCGCGATTGAGTTTGGCGCGATCTATCACGAGCTGCGGTAGGTTATATCATGTTGATATGCCCCAACGATAATTCGTGTCTTGAGCGTATTATGATTCGGACCTACTGATCGTTAATTGACACCCACGGATACCGAGTATTCTTAGGACTGCATTTTGCAGGGACCCGCGTCCTACGGGAGCCTTTTCTTCCGTCATTAGAAAGCCATTGATTTATCTCGGCTATTCATCTGTAAGATTTGTCTCTTCCATAATTACGAAGCGATGATCACACACACTGCTCGATACATTATGTTCGGGGTGACAGATATGTAGCGATCATAATTCAAATCTACCGCCATCTCAGTCGGCATCGACGCTGGCAACAGCGCTGCCGGTTGCTGCCACAATTCACCGCCAGGCAGGCTCTCCAGTTTCAACGTTTCACAATGGCAGTCTTGCCGGCTCGCGCTTGCCGAGCAAGACTGCCAATTCATCTCATTTCATCATATTCTTCACCCATTCATTCACTCTATTCATTCTATGTCTTCCTTGTTTTCATTGTCATTGTCATAATAAACCGCAACCACACACGTGCCAATCACATGTATTTCATTTAACCACCGTCCTAACCCCCAAATTGGTGACAACTGACACGTGGGGAACAATGGTGGTTAAAACACGCGACAGACTATATTTGACAATTTGTGAAGTGATTAATTGTGATTGAACATCGAAAGTGTGTCAACAGACGTTACATGGGCGATAAGACGCGCACACGTGTCTGCAAATTTAACATGGACTAAAAGGACAAACAAGACTGGCTGGGACACCAAGCCATGCCACCATTGACGACTTTCATCCACACCAACGCCGACTCACCGAGCGTTTTTCACGCACATAGCGCCGACGCACCGCGCGCTGACACTTCAAGCAACTGAAGCATCCATTGCATCACGTGTTTGGTCCGCACGATGTACGATCTTCAGACACAACGCCGACTCACAGGCATGCAACCGCGGGCAGCTACACGTTATGTGCCCACGACTCATCAGGCAGCGACGTGTCTACGAGCCCAGCAACCGCTCAAGCCGACATGCCTTGCGCCCACGACGCATCGGGCGGCGACATATCGGGCGGTCAACAACAACACAAACACCAACCTGCCCTTACGTCCACGACTCACCGGACGGCGACAGGTTGGGCATTCATCAACAACACAAACACCAACTTGCCTTTACGTCCACGACTCACCGGGCGGCGACAAGTTGGGCATTCATCAGCAACAACACACACCAACTTGCCTTTACGTTCACGACTCACCGGACGGCGACAGGTTGGGCATGTGGGTTGTGGCATTGGGAATGTTCCAACCCATTCCGCTCCACCTGGCCCTGGTCATCAACTTCAAGCAAAGCCCGTCATGTCATCAAAACTGGTGAAGTCCCCCGCCAGTACAAATGGTCCCACCGTCCATTCTGTAGCAGCGAAACCCATAACGACCACACAGACGTATCGCAACCTTCGACCTGCGACTTGGTCACTGGAGGGGGAGTCCTGTAGCGATCATAATTCAAATCTACCGCCGTCTCAGTCGGCATCGACGCTAGCGACAGCGCTGCCGGCTGCTGCCACAAGTCTGGCTTATTCGCCGCCAGACAGTCTCTCCAGTTTCAGCGTTTCACAATGGCGGTCTTGCCGGCTCGCCTTTGCCGAGCAAGACTGCCAATTCATTTCATTTCATAATTTCCTACATCTTCATTCACTGTATTCATTTCTATCTGTCTTCATTGTTTTTATCATCTGTCATAATAAACCTCAACACGCAAATAACATCTATTTCATTTAACCACCGTCCTAACCCCCAAAGATATAATAGTTGGGAAGAGAAAACAACGCTTTTCCCAAGATCGAGTCAATCAGTTGCATTTTGTCTAGGAATAAATTGTTCTTAGACAAGATATCGCTCGAGAGCGGTAGGCATAATAATATATTTTCGCCGGTCAACGCATCAAGTTAGTTAACAATAACCGTACCAAAAAAGGCCATTAGGTTGCGGGTGTATTGTCACCCTAGGGTAATTAACTTCTGGGTAAGAAAGTAGCTCTTTTGTTGAACTCGGGCCGGAACACGTGCAATGGCCCACCGTGAAGCGGCGACTGACTGTCACGTCATTTCTCTGTAGAGAGGAAAAAGTCGATGCACTCGGATTCACATCTTCCACATTCATGCACCTTATGTGGTGCGTAAATTGGACTATGCTGTCAGAAATTGTTCGTTCCATACGGCAAGACACCTGACTCTCTTATTTATCGCGAATTAAGTCTAATTAAAGTATGCTGATGTAGTAGCACTTCCACAGTAATCTATTAATCTATTATCTACAAAACAATTAGTCTGAATAAGAATGAAGGCGGACAAAGAGATTGCAATGTAAATGATTATGAATAATGTGTAATTATAACTGGGCAGGCAGGAAGTGAAAAAATATATAATAGGTATAAGTTTATGCGATGCGAAAATCACCCATGTAACAATGTTATCTAAAGCTGAAATAAAGAAACGACCAGATCCCATATGTATCTAATTATAATAAATATTTTCTTCTCGGATGTAATAAAAGAAAATTCAACGCGTAAAGATGTAATAATTCTGGTAAGAATTAGGCTTAATATGTAAAAAAATAAAAATGTATAGAACATAAGTTATCCATAATTTTAATATAGGGAACGGTGTCCTGTATCATCGATGAATTATTGTGGGGGTTTTAAATAAATAATTCCATGGTGATCAGTGTTCCGCACAGCTTTGCGAGCTACGGACGCAATAGACAGTGGCCCGAAAATAAACAAATAGAAAGGGGCCACTTTTCCGCGTCACAGGAACATTCCGCCCGGCACCCTACGCCTTTGGAGGGATCGGGACCACGGGCAGGACGCCGCGGGCTCACTCGGATGACACCGTGCAGACACCGCCGCCGGACGGGGCCGCGGCGCACGGTACCGCTTCATTCGCGAGGGAGTGGGTTCGCGACCAGCGGGACCCGATGACAATGGTGGCAAGCGCCATCTCCGATGCGATCCGGTCAGCAAGGATCGGAGAGAGCCCGAGGACACACTCGGGCCAGGACGAGCCGCGCATGAACGCCTTCATTGCGCGGCAAGCGGTGGCAAAGGACTTGCCGCCGTTTAGCGGAGACCCGCTAGACTGGCCGACCTTCAAGGCGCAGTACGATCAGTCCACAGTTCTGTGCGACCTGTCGGCTGCCGAAAATCTGCTGCGCCTACAGAGAGCCCTGAAAGGGCGGGCCCGAGAATCGGTTGCGGCGCTTCTGATCGAGCCCCGCAATGTACCCGAAATCATGGCCATATTGGAGAGGTGGTACGGCCGGCCAGACAAAATCGTGGACTGCATGCTGGAGCGAGTAAGGCGTCATCCCCGCCTCGCCGACACGGCCACCACTGAGGCGATCGTAGAATACGCGGTCGCCGTGAGGAACGTGGTGGCCACAGTGGAGAACTGCAACGGCAAGCAGCTGGCATCCGCGCAGCTGCTGACAGAAATGGTTGGCAAGATGCCAACATGTTATAAAATGTTTTGGATGGGCGAGCGCCGCGGCATGACGAAAGAAGTCACCGTCCATGACTTCTCCGCCTGGCTGACCGAGCTGACGGCGGAGGCACCGCATACCGGGTGCCTGGAGCCGGCGGCGCACGCACAGAAAGGGCGCCGGAGCGCCCAAGTGTACGCCACTAGTGAGGGGGATAGCGAGCCCGACATGAGTGCGCCCGCCGAGGCGAGCGCAGGCTCGGGCCGCAACTATTCAAGCGCGGGTGCATTCGGCGAGGAGACACTTCGCAAACGTGTATGGTGCTCGATGTGTCAGTCGGCCAAACACGGTCTCGCCGATTGTGTGGACTTCGCCCGGCAAACGAAGACGGACCGGTGGCCGATAGTGCGGGACAGCCACGTCTGTTTCATATGTTTGAACGCGGGGCACCGGTATCAACAGTGCCGGGAGAAGCGATGCGGTGTGGGTGGGTGCCGCGCGCCGCACCACAAGATGCTACACGGGGCGCTGCGCGCAGCGGCGCCGGCCGCGGCATCGAACGCGCCCCCGGGGGGGGCAGAGAGCGCTACATCAAGCGCGGACATTGTGGCGAATACCTGGGACGAGAATCCATCGATTCTGTTAAAAATGGTTCCAGTGAGAATTCGAGGACCCCGCGGGCAAGTGAATGTGCACGCACTCTTGGACGAGGGATCGACGGTGACATTAATCGATGCCAAAGTGGCCAGTGCCGTCGGGGCCCGAGGACCGGTACGTGAACTACGGATTCACGGGGCGAGCGGGATGTGTGCATCCGATGCCCGCTCGCAGACAGTGCACTTGACAGTGGCGGGTGACGGCGGCGAGTACTCGCTGAAGGCGAGTACGGTGCGCGGGCTAGCGCTGCCCGCACAATGGACAATGCCGGCCCGGGAAAGAGGAGCGCGCACGGGCCGGGAGGCCGCGAAGCAAGTTATGCCGCAGTTATTAATCGGGCAGGATCACGCGCACCTTATTGTCACCCGAGAGGTGAAGCCGGCGCACGAGTCGAGGATCCTGTCTCGTACGGTCCTGGGGTGGACCGTACACGGCACCGCGGCGCCTCAGGAAGAAGAGGCGAGCGCCACCGTTTTGGCACTCGCCGGAGTGCCGAGCCCGGCCGCCGATACCCGCCTGGAGGCGCTGGTACGGCAGCCCTACGCGGTGGATTCACTGGGGGTGACCGCCGCAGCCCGGGTAAATACAGAGGATGCCCGGGCCACCGAGATAATGGCAGCAACTACGCGCCAGTCACCTAGCGGCCGCTGGGAGACAGGGCTCCTGTGCAAGCGGAGCGACGCCGGTCTACAGAATGATCGACAGTGCGCGGTAAGCCGGCTGGCCGGCATCGAGAAGCGATGCGGCCGAGACCCGGCATATGCGGCCGCGTATGGGACCTGCCTGGAAGTGAGCGAGCCGTCGGACTCAACCGCGAGCGGAGAGCCGTCCGAGACCCGAGCTCGCCCAGCGCAGGCGAGAAGTGACGGGCCGGGGACATCGAGCGCGGTGCGAGCGAGAGCGGAGATCACAGCTCTCGCTCATGTGTTAAGGGACACCGCGAATGACACGGCCGACATACGAGGAGAGCAGGAAGGCGCTATTGCTCCACTGGCGGTGGGAGCGAGCGTCGTGGCTCTCACTCGGGACATGGAAGCGCCGGGAGCGCAAGAGCGAGTGAGAACCCAGACGGGAGATCTCACTCCCGCACGGAGGCGCGGAACGAGACCGCGTAGGAGAGCGCGCAGGAAGGCGCGTATCGCTCCGGACGGGATTCGGAAAAACACGGATTCAGCTCCTGCCATAGTAGGAGAAATCCAGGAAAAAGAGTGCCTCATACGCGCCGTGCGGCGGGCGCTTGAGGCCAAGCAGGACGGCGGCGGGAGACTACGACCCGCCCGCCACGAAGTGATCCTCCTGCCGACCCGGAGGCCCGGGTCCCAGGCGGAATAGGACGACTAGCTGTGCTGCCTGAGGAGTGCGGCGGAGCCACACGGGGGGAGTGTTCCGCACAGCATTGCGAACCACGGACGCGGTAGAAAGTGGCCCGAGAAATGTATGAACAAAAAGGGGCCATTTTTCCGCGTCACAAAACATTCCGCCCGGCACCCCGCGCCACTGGATTCTCCACGCCGCTGCGCCAACGGACCGCCGAGTGGAGGGGGTAGCGGGCCGCTGCGAGACTCCGCCCCCGCCGGCGCGCAGACTGCCGCACTTATTTTTGCTGATAATTAGAGTTAGGAAATTATTTGTAATGAATATATTATATTAATAAAAAGAGAATGGAAGGGGCGATCGCCCGGCGATAATATTACGCACCTCAAAAATCATTTAGGTATTGAAAACGAGTTTTCTAAGTTTGAGGTGCGATAATTAATTCCCCGGGCCATCGCCCCGGGTAAGACTTATCAGGCATCGCGAGGAGCAATAAAGACTATGAGATAAAATACTCGCGGTGCCTGAAAAAGTAGAATTACAAAGAGGAGAGAAGAAATGCCGGAGAAATCCGAAGTCTGCCGTCTCCGACCTTACGGCGAGAAAAATGAACCAAGTTTCGAGATCTCGCCGCCAGGGGGTGGCTGCGCTGGACCGCAGCGGGGCGGCAGGGGGACGGTGCCGGCCTGGTGATTGGAGGTGATCTCCTGGAGCCTGTAGCGCTCGTGATATGTCTATGTATTAAATAAATAATGGTCCAGTGGCTGCAAAGAGCACTCACTCTCGTCTCATTCGTCTCTCGCACCACTGGACTTAGAAAAAGCAAATTTGACTTTTATTTCTCTCATCTTTGGACCCCTGCTATTACTTGGACTATTGGATCTTCTGGCTTCCTGACTTGGCATCGACTTTGGATCACGTACCTGGAAATTCACCCTGACATCGGCTGCTACACTGGACGAGATTTGGACCCCCCTGGACCGCTGCACCACGCTGCAGACAATCTCCTCCGAGCTACCAGAGCGAACCGGCGAACCACCCCTGCATACAGTTCTTGTTTCCTGTACGGAACAATCAGTGATATGCTTAAATTATTATATAATAAAGCGAACTATAATTAATTGTAAAGAAAGTTGGCGGGACCGAAAATTAGGCCTACAAGCGGAGGTTTAACGTCGCGGTTATAGATGAACCAAGAAGGCATCGTCAATCCTGTAAGAATGGACCGACCTCGAGCGAGGAGTACGCCCTCTCCACAGGCACTTTAAAAGGGCCAGAACGCCATGTTTTGGACAGTCGAATACAAGATTCGGAAGTTGAAAACACGCGGTAAAAAACAGAAGTGGAAGCAAAAGCTAGAGGTGGGAGCTCATTTTCGGAGTCGAAAACAAGAGTTGAGAACACGAGTTGGAAACAAGGTTCGGAAATGAAGAGTTAGAAACGAGAGTTTCAAGTTGTGAACAAAATTTGAAAGTTGCAGTTGAAGACAGGATTTGGAAGTGAGCAGTTGGAAACGCAGTTAAAAACAGGAAGTTGAAGTACGGAGTTGAAAAACGCGCAGATGAAAACACGCAGACACACAAAACCTGGAAGTGGAGAGTGGAATACAAGATTTGGAAGTGAAGAGTGGTAAACAAGATCTGGAAGTGGACAGCTGAAGAAAAAGGTTCGGAAGTGACGAATTAAAAAACAGGAAGTTGAAGTATGGAGTTGAGAACGCGCAGTTAAGAATAGGAAGATGTGAACAAGATTCGGAAGTTAGAGTTGAAGACAGGATTTGGAAGTGAGCAGTTGAAAATAGAAGTTGGGAGTGGAAACTTAAAAGTCAATCTCAGAAGTCAGAAAACGTCACAAGGTCGACCAGCGGAAGCAGACAGTCCACGTTAGAAATCCGATACGAACGTAGCAGAGAGTCGGAGGATAGATTGCCACAGTTCACCGCAATCTACCCAGGAGCAGCCGCCCTGCCGTTAGCTGCCGTCTGTTATCAATCATCACTGTTATCCATAGACAAAGGATATACTCTGCTCTTATCTATGGTACTCTGTTATCTTTTCACCTGTCATAGAAAGTTTTATTCTAACAATCTAACAAAAAACTTGTTTTCATTAGTGGAAAAATTGGGTCAAACGGTTAATTGTCATAATTCCAATTCGTGACATCCGTCTAACAGTAAACGTAACGTTAAATCATCGAGACCTAGAACTAAAATTTATCGATTGGTCTGTGATTCTCAAAACTTATCTGTTGATGAAATCTTTCATTTCTCTCTTACATGGGCAAGAGTATGAGAAATCAGTGTAAAATAATTATGGCTTTTTCTATTTTGGGAATATTTCTAATAATCTTTGATATAAGTCTTATAACTGGTAAGCGAATAAAATTGAGCTTCTTTAAATTTTTTCCGTCCCATTTTATTTTTAATAAAGCTGTTTTGAGTATCTATTCAAATTAAATTTAACCAATCTAGTTATGTATTTTTGAATGATAGAGATTCAGGTACTGATAAATAATCGGTCATTCAGTATCTTATCCTTATCTGACACTATTTGCTAATTTACTGTTTTCAATTTTTGAATTTATGTGATGACTTCAATGCATAAGTGACAATGAGCTTGAATCCCTGTCATTCATATACGTAAAGGTAGACGATTTATTAATTGTTTTATCAATTTATTTATTAATTCAATAATGAAACTCAAGTTTTGTTACTCATTTTTTTTCTTTTTCGACAGTGGATTGGATTGAATGAATTTAATAATTACAATAAGTTATTACATTTTTCAGCTTATTTACCAGACTCATTATCTACGTTGATTGAAGAAAGTCTACATAGTACTAATTATTACACAACTTTTGCATTTGAGTCTAAAAATGATGCTCGTGATCTTTCTGATTCTGAAAATTATTTAGGAAATATGACTGATTTAGAACTGCAAGATCTCAGTGAAAATCTTTTCAAGAAAGATGTAAATAATGCAGGAAAATATGTTGTGCTTAATTATCAAGGGAAGACACAGCCAAGGTTGAAAGATGATTTAGCACTTGAACCGTGAGTAAAAATATATAATTAAGGGCAGTCTCCCTGACTATTTTGGGGGCCTTTGTCTTTTTGAAATATGAGGTTTATCTACTTCAGGGGTTTTCAGTAAAGTTAACTTGATTATTAAAAAAAAACTTAATATCACCTAATTTACATTTTATATCACAACTGTTTATTTCTATGATATTCAGACTGCTGACAATAAACAAGGAAGTTTGGAATATACCTACTATTTCAGCTGTGAAAGCATTATATGATAATTATGAACAAGATTCAAAGATAGAAGAAACAGTTACCAACCAGGTATGGAATTATATTAACCTGTTTAGCCCGGTGGGTCTAAACAAAACACATCCAGCAGTGGTGGATCATTTCAGACCCAGTATGAAGTTTCGGTTTTTTAAATGTTTTTCGGGAGATTTTTAATATATCTTTCATATTAAGTATGATTTAATTTTTATTAGAAAATTATTAAAAGTTTTTGTAAATAATATTACTTGCATCAACATTCGTCATTCTTGGGCCCTTTAAAAAAACATCCTCTAGCTGCGTCGGCTAGCGGGACTGTTAAACATACAGGTGACACCAAAGTGGTTGGAAACATTTTCAATCTCTGAAAAAAAAATTTTTGTACACTAAAATATATTTACAGAATTAAATAATTTTACAAAATATACATATGGATAAAATAAATATAATTGATAAAATATTAAAAAATTACATCCTTTTTTATATGAAATGCAATAAATTAATATTGGATATTACAAAACAAATGGAATTGATATAATATATTCAAGACTAAATAAGTAGAAACAAGAAATAATACATATAAAGGTATATTGAAATTGATTGTTAATCAACACAATAAATCAAATACAATTTTTTTGGTTCTGTTTAATTTTTCCAAATAATTGGACGATCATTTCGGCTGTTTAGGCCATTATCAATCATCAAATTATTTGAAAAAATGAAATAGAATCAAAAAATCATGTTTGATTTATTGTGTTGATTAACAATGGAGTTCTATAAAATGAATACCGTCTATATTAAAAAATAAAATAATCAAAATTGATTGTTATAATCCAGGCGGGAAAATGTAGTTTTTTGTATCATTTATACATGGCCAAATTCATTTAGTTTTCTTTTTGATGATTGAGGTTCTTAATTATTTACATGATTTCTCGAGTGTTATCGCATGGTGAGTGCTTCTTGATTTTTGAAGCACAGCTAAGCTATTTAATTGCACTTGACGAAAGTGATTTTTTTTTTAAAAATGAGTTTTTTTTTATAGTTTTTCGACTGGGAACAATTGCTGAGATACGTGAATATCAAATATGCATTTAAAATGGGCATAAAATACAACCGTAGCAAGTTTATAATCATAAGTAAAATATTATAAAATATGCGCCCTTAGGTTGCCCTGGGCCAGTGTTTTTTTTTCTTCACATTTTTGTAAATAACTCAATTGAATCTCGTCCGATCATATTAATTTGTGTCTTAAATTGCTTGGAAATATTTGATAAAAGATTAGCTAGAAAGACAATAGCTTTAACTGAATAGTTATCGAGTAATTTATATTTTTGTAAACACCCGGGTCAGATCTGATCCACCACTGGAGTGCATGGGTTAAAAATGTGTCACAATGGGATGAGCTGTCTTAGATCTTCTTCATAATTTTTTTAGTTGTTGATTTTTGTTTGTATTGTTAACAAAGATATTTACTACTAATATTGGATATTTGCCAAATATTTTAGAAAAAATCATGCCTGGGAATTCTTACATATAGCTTGAATCATATCATGATCAACTCATCCATAATTCAGAAATTCCTGTGCCATTTTTTGTGTCATTCCTGTGTCAAAAAAAATTAGGAATCATTCATGAGAAACATGAATGAGCTTTTCACCATGACATGTTTAATTAGAAAAGTATTTAAAATATAGCAATTTATATATTTTTTATAAATTATTAATTAATTTTTAAGCACGTCCGTACTGTCAATATAAAATGTTTCAATGCGATTACCTACTTTAGGTATGTGTATACAGTAAAACTCCATTAATTCATAACCCTATATTTCGTATTTTTGCGGAATTCGCACTTTATTAAAAAAAAATTGCCCCGAAAATAACATTTCATACCAATTTCTAAAATCTGATTATTCGCAGTTCGTAAGTGTTTTTGACACCCAAAATAAATAATTTGTTTGCATATTTGCAAATGTTTTTTATTCTCTAAACTCGCGCGAAGGAATTTGACCTTCATCCATTCGGAAACATCTGTAACTAGCCTTGCCTACTGGCCAATCATGACGCCACGTGCTGGCATCATAGGTGCCGAACTGAGTTTTGCCATATGACATATGGCAAAACTCATGTACGTAATATGATATGTATATCAAATTCCATAATGCATTTTATAAGATTTGTTGTTAAAATAATGTTTTCATTTAATCACTTGATCTAGTTTCTATGTTTATGAAACGTTGCAATTTGCATATGTAGGTACTAAAGAAACTACATAAATCTTTCATATTTAAATACATTGACATATTTTATTCATTTTTTTTTCATGTTTCGTTTTCTAAAATGGCACCAACATCTTTTAATTTGTATAAATCCTTGACCATTTGGATAAATAGAGATTATTAAGAAAACTGACAAAAAATTGATATCTAAGATAAAATTGGCGGAAAAAATCAAATCCCGAATACCTCTCTGGGTTCGAACTTGAAAAATCGCAGGAAAATAATAAGCTTCAACCAACAATTCCAGCGAGACATGCAGATTTAAAAGTCTTAAATTATTTTTCATATTCCAATTCAGATGGAAAAGGTGAGTTTGACTGCCAATCAAATTAATGTGTGTGATTTTGTTGCCTTGAGAGACTGCCACGTTACCACTCACCACACACGTTTCTTATTCAGGAGAAATACGTTATTTAATAAATATTTTGTCACATGAAAAACTGAAATAAATGGAGTCATTATGTTTCAGTATGAAAACTGCGATGTCAACAGTGGCGGCACGCACTAAATCGCGGACGCAGTAAACTAACGCGTTTTTATAAAAATTTCTTTCTAATGTTGCCTTTATAAAAATTTGTTCTCATTATTCGTAATTCGGATTTTTTTTTAAATTTCGGTCTCGTGAGAGTTTTACTGTATTTATTTCCTTTTATTCATGGTAGTTTTAGTAATTTTTGACAGACCCTTGGATCGTATGACATCTAAATTTGATTGTATTCCAAATACATTTAATAGATTTTATTTGGTTAGCTCAATGAGTTCTAGGTTATTCATAGTATTTGCTGAGAACATACATAAGAATGGGACCAATAAGTTAATGCTGAACAAAAATGATTTATTTACAAAAATTATTCATATTGGTGTCAAAAAATGGAAGTCTCATTAAAAATGTATTTATTTTATTTTTTATAGGAGATAAGTGAAGAATTTGCCTTTTTGGATGCAATCATGGCTACTCCACTCATGCACAGTTTTTTATCTGTTTTAAATCATAAAGGCAAGCTCACTCATTAAATAATATGTATATCTATTATTGATTTCAAACCAATATAAAATTTTATTTTTTTTCATTCTCAATTCTTCCTGGGTGAAACTGGAACCATGTTAGTAGCGGTCTGAAGGGAGGAAATGATCTTTACAAAAACAGATCTAGAGTGCATTTCAGGGAGAATTTTATTCTGGCTTATTTTGTTTTCTTTGAATCAGATTTATCTTAATCCCTTTTATTATACATATGTATTTTTAATCTTTTAGATATATGAATTGATTGTTTGCATTTGATCCCAACTCAACAATAATATATTTTACTCACTATCACACCCGTGTATAAGATATGGATAGAGATGATAAGTTTTTCTATCTTCAAATAGGGTAGTGCAGTAGAACCTTGTTATTAATTAGAAATTTAAAAGACAACCAAAAAAAAATTTGAATTACACAACGCCTCTAATTTGCTCGCTTCAAGAATTTGCTGAAACATCCCAGAATTAATTTAATAACATTGGAAAATTGGTGATGAAATTCCATAATTTTCTATTAAATTGTATGATTTTTTAAGTACACTTACGATAAATAAAAAAAACATAGAACTTGTTTGATATATACAAATTAGTATTATATCTTATATATTAAAATAGATTGAATACTCGTGAAATACTTGTGAATGTATAAAGAGCGAAAAACTAGCAAATTGATGAAATATTCTAAACATGCTTCATATACTTTTCTGATATGTCCTTACTTCTGTACCCTCACCTGCATTGTATGTGTTTCTTTGCTATCTTCCACATTATTTTATACACCTGACTACATCTATTCCTTTCTACCCTTTCTTATTTGTCTTTCCTCAGAAATCTTTAATTTATATTCCTTCAGGCGTTCACCTGCTTTTATATTTTTCTTTGCTGATTTTTATTCCCTTCCAAATTTACATTGTGCATGTTTTGTACCTATCGCCTATCATAATTAGTAAATTTCATAAGGAAATAAAAATTCAACATTTTTTCACTAGATCTTCACTAAAACTAAAGAAAAAATGTTGAATTTTTATTATATATTAGATTCTATGTCTACTTTGATGTACAAGTGCAATAGATTCCCAATTATCCGTGATAGATGGTGAAAAAAAATCATGGATAACTGAATTTCCCAGATGATCTGAAAGTTTTGATAAATATTCAACAAAAAGTTACAAAAATCACACATATCACACCTACTGTCCGAAAGTCGCGCACATATGTTTGTTCAAATGCAAATGCCATCCAGGATGGTATCAAATTTGCTCCGGCATAAGATCTTCAGTTTTTGTTAATGCTTAAAACTTAGAGCTGAATTCTCGTGCAGCTAGATCATCACTGCTTAATTTTTTGCCTTGAACAGTAATTGCCGTGCCTCTATTTAAACCGCGTTAATCATCCAGAAGATGCATTAAAATCGTCTTAAAAATAAACTGTAGCATTCCTGACAGCAAACCCACCGCTGTCATAATTTATTGTACACAAGCGACGATGACTACTTACTGGACGAAACTAATCCTTATATATTCAAAATTAATGTTTTGAGAGATCATTCTTCGGACATAACAGACAGCTGACATGCTCGACTCTAAAACACGTGTATATGGAACATTTTTGTTTTAAAAAAATATATTTTCAATTACAATGAATTTGAAACGTCCCACTTAATCCGCATCCTGGTTGATCTGATCCCAGATAATCAGGAGTCTACTATACACTTGAGATTTATACATCATACACTATACTTGAGATTTATACACCATGCACTACACTTGAGATTTATACACCAGTAGTTATTACATGTTATTTTAAAATCAAAGATAAAAATTATTTTATCAAAGAATAATGAATGCAGCATGAAGATTTTCCACTATTCTTTTCGAAAAGTTCTACACAAAACTGTATCATACAATTCTGAAGTGTACATAATTCTGAGTGTGTTAATATTTTAGGCTTAATACCAAGTGGATATGCCGACCAAAGGTCCTTTTTGAGGAATATGTGGTTTGGATTATACCCTAGAAGCAAAGGTAAACTTACAAGCAGTGGTTTTGAACATGTCTTTTTATCAGAAATAAAAAGAAGAAAAATATCAGGTGCATTTCAGATTTTTTTTACTTTTTATAACAAAATTGGTATTTAGTAGGCTTGTGACAAATATTCGGCAACTATTTGGTATTCTGCCTATTCGGCCGTAGTATACTACTATTATTCAGAATACTTTGTTACTTTGAAAAACACAACTAGATTTTAAGGTAATGAACTTTTGATTAAAATAAAACTATTTGTAGATTGCTTTATTTATATTTCAGAAATATAGTCGCAAACATAAAACTTAGTGAACAATTTTTTATTTTTCTTAATATTATGCAAATATGAATAAACAGCAAACATTATTAGATATAATCTTCATTATAACCAAATTTAAGAAGCGGCAAGTTGTGGTGTAAAAATATCAATTCAGGGAGTAGTCCAGATCTTTTCTCTTCATAAACATTCCCAGCTTCTGAGAATAGCCGTTCTGAATGTACACTGTTAGCAGGTGCCAAAAGGTTTTGTTTGTGGCCCTCCATGAATAAGGGTTTGACTGGCGCAGAATACATTTCATTTTTAAATGTATGTCGAGCTGAGTAGCACTTATGCACTTTTCAATGGACATATCATCATTTCCAGAACGCTTTTCTGAAACTACTTCGTCATAACTCTCCCAAAATAATGTGTGAATGTTTTGGTTCATTTCTTCCTCTTCAGTTCTCGTTTTCTTCATAGATGTTAATTTCATACTTAAGTATTCTAGTAAAACATACTGTTTAGCTTTTTCAACATGCTCCAAATTTGCTGAATACTATTCGGCTATTCGGCATCGTAACCAGCTGAATATTCGGTATTCGGCAAAGTGCCAAATATACTATTCGTCACAAGTCTAGTATTTAATAATTGATACTTAATAATACATAATTGTCTTCAAGGAGTGGATGTTCCTTAAGTGCAAATTACAAATATTACCATTTATCAAATTTGAATTTCTCTATGATGGCTTATTAATTAGGCTTTATAAATTCATTTGATTATTAGAAAATGTAATAAAAATCTCTACTCTAATAAAAAACCACCTTATTATGAATATCAACAAGTTGAAAGTGATGGTATTCAAGGAGGAAAGCAAGATACCGTGCTAAATACTTATAGGTAATGAATATTTGGAACAAGTAGATAAGTTTGTGTATTTGGGAAGTATGTTTGATAGAAACGGAAAGGCTGAGAAAGATATCGAAAGGTGGGTGACTCCAGGGAATAAAGTGAAGGGCGCTTTGAATGGAATTATATTTAAGAGGAACTTGTCAACTGAGGCAAGACTAGCGGTACACAACGAAGTCCTGGTACCGACTCTAATGTATGGAAGTGAGGCCTGGAGCTGGCAGAAGAGGAACGAAAGTAGACTGAATGCAGTGGACCTCTTAGGCATATATGCGGCTAATCCATTTATGACAGTAAAGAATGAAGAAATAAGGAAAGAATGTAAAGCTGATTTTAGTATGGTAAGTAAAATTAAGAAAGGATCACTTAGGTAGTTTAGTCATATGGAACGGATGAATGAGGAAATAATGGTAAAAAGATATATGACTTAAGTGTTGATGGCATCAAAAATAGAGGACGTCCACAGAAGACTTGGCACTTCCAGATAAACTAGATACTGGAGGATCGTCCTGTTAGAAGCCTCAATAATCGGCGAGCTTGTATGTGAAGATGTATGAATGTGGATAAGGCGAGAATTGTGTGCCCGGACAGAGGAGTGTGGCGCTCTATCCTCTCTGCCTAATTAGTTAGTTAAAATCACTAGATCACAAACAATAGGAACACCATAACTTTTTATTTATTCTGTGATCTCCGGCATCACCGATTCCTTCCTTATATCATCGGGGAGTGTGCACCCAGTAAATTAAGTAATTTTATTAAATTTAACGTTTTTCCAGTTCAATATTTTGTGGTTGTGCAATGTATTTATTTTTCATATCAAAATCTCCCTTTCACAGAACATGTAATTATTTTTCTATTCATGAAGAGATTCATATCTTATGTGAAAAATTCGCTCTAGTATCAACTTTTTTATACCCCTTATTACATGCGATTGATTATGTTTATTTGTTTTCCTCATCCCAAATCTATTTTATTCTAGGACTTCACAATTGGTTATATTTTTGTACCCAAGAAGAAACAAAAAATGCTAATTACTTGGGATATTTGAATAAATTAGATTTGAACAATGTATGTATGTGTGCAATATTAAAGTTAGGTTAAGAATTTGTTATTTACAGAAAATAAAAATAATATTTATCAATAAATTGTACATGTATATAATTTAGTGGTGTTGGTTCAGTTTTAGTTTGTTTTCAGGTTCGTTTTGCCAACTCGGCTGAGAATTTGTTTTGTTAAAAGTTAGATATAGAATATAAAATGTTAAAGAAAATTAAATAATAGATGATATCTGTATATCGTACTGACAATCAATTCTGCATGAGTTTGCAACATCACTATTGTTAACTTCCAGAGTATATGTAAAAGTGAAAAGGCGTGTTACTTATTGAAATGATTACTTTTTATTATTTATTTAATTTTTGTAAGAATTTCGAAATTTTTCATAAATTTTGAAATTTAACATTCATCTTCAAGATAATTTATTATTAGTATGTACCATTTTTTATCTTTTACAGAATAATTCAATACTAAAAATGTCATTTATTTTTAATGGAATTCAAAAACCTGTGGGTTCAATGTTTGTTGGGTTTTCTCCAGAACTTGAAATAGCAATATATTCCCTTTGCTTTATAACCCGCCCAAACAAACGATGTCCAATATCTATAGCAGGTCATTTGTTCAATGTGAAAACCTATGTATACAAGTATAATGGGAACAACCTCATCGGAAGTGCTTATCCTGATATATAAATATTCATCAGTAACATGGGTAAGATTGAACAAAAATGATATGTCCAGTTTTGAGAGTTATTTTAATTCTCACATTCCACCCTGTTTAGTTACTACATGTATATTGATAAGTTATTAATTTGTGGGATTAGGTGTGGATTATCAATGCATAAATTTAATACACAGAGTTTAATGTGCGCTATAATGTAAGCCTTTTTTTCTAGCTGTTTACCAGTGGTTATACTTATAATAGTGAATACCTGTACATTTTTTGGAATAAATGTTATCTGTGGTACTGGCAAAATACAATATGGTAAATTATGATTTTATTTCTTATGGATCTAAGAAAAAGTAGATTGCAATTTCTGGAATCGAACCTTATAAGCAACAATAAATAAACATTGATGAGCTTGCTCGGCTTAACAGTAAGACTCATCACCAAAGGGTTAGAGGTTCAATCCTCGTCCTGGGAGACCTGTAAGTTAGTCCTATTTTTTATAACAAAGCATTTAGCTCAGTTTGAAAAATAGTAAGAATGTTGATGTTGATTTAATCAACCATCAATCTAAGTTGAAAAGTAGTAAAAACTTCCAACAACTGACAGATGGAGTGCCACATATCTCATCGGATATAAATGCATCATTGTTTTACATGTGATATTAAATTATTGTATTATACTGGTTTTGTGGTGTAATAAATATAAATCTATTGATTGATGTCTTTTATTATTTATTGTTAAGTACTTGAATTGTCTGCGACTGTTCAATGTTAGCTACTCAACATACGATTCTCCGTAGTTCAGTGATGAAACACGTCAGGTGTCAATTACAATCTGTATTATAAGAATACTGTTATGATACAATAATATATACATATTTACGGAGATGCGAGCGGCAGAGAAAGAGATTGCGCTCCCGCGCACATCACCTTTTGAGCCCTCTCTTCACACACACACATACATTCCCTACATGCGGTTCTCACGCGATGACATATACACATCGTAATCCCAAAGACATCACACTTTTCATGAATCATAAATATACATATGTATTTGCATCCTTAATTAATTACACAAGTTAGACCTGGTGTGTTGTACATATAAGGATTCTTCATTATTCCATTGATGTATATGTTATCATCTCATACATGTTTTTATTGGCAGTGCTTCTCATTGAATATAGATATCAATAATAGTGAAACAAGAAATTAATTGAACCATTCGTGTTCTTATACAGTTAAATTTGATTCCATCTGCAGAGTTTTCCACATACCGGATCATCATGGCGGTTCTGAACTTCCTCAAGACGAACTTGATCAAGACGGTTCCGAAACTCGTTCCGATTGTTATATTTATTTTTCTCCTATACATTTTTTTTACATCACAATTTAAATATATCATATTTTCGTAGAAAGCAATTACTTTGTGGTTAGACATATTATATTAAATAAAATAACAATCACTTTGTATGAATTTAATGTAATGTTATTTAAATACGTCCTGATGCAGCTTGAGATAAGTAAAACCGGTTGACGTATAATAAATTTTGTGGGTTCATACAATGTGATGTCATACAATTTAATTTAATATTAAATAAATCATTTTATGCACTGTCAAAGAAAGATTTTGATTTATGGGGTACCTTAGACATTAATTTATTATTAGGAGAACACATTCTTATTGTGAAGTTGTAATTATTCAGAACATTGGTCTGTGATATTTTAAATATGAATTAAATATATTAATTAGAAAGATATATTATCCCGGTAGCGCAAAAACAATATTTTTTGACAAAATTGATTTTATATGTATATATTTATAATTAATACATTAAATTAGTATTTAGAAAGATATACATATAAAGTCAAATTTTATCGAAAAATATTGTTGTACCGGGATTCAAACCTGGATCTCTTTCCAAACCAGGGAAGATGCATTATCCAACTATGCTACAGCGATGATATTTTTAGTGACAAATTTTCGAACCGATATGTTACCTTTTTGATATTAATACATTTAATCGTTCCATTATTTGGCGTCTGCTATCAAATTACTCAAAGGTATTTGTGCAAATACTCATTACTAGTTACATTACATTAAGGTATTTGTCGTAAAAATAAGGTACCGCTTGTCGATCCGTTCAATTCTGTTTTGTTCGTTTCTACATCTTCTGTCTGTTCGCCAATCATATGTGCAATTGATTGCACTTGATTTCGTTCGGTTCTTCGTCTTTGGTTTTCTCCGTATGGTTGGAGACTGCTGTCCGAGGCTAACTGATGGTTCCTCCTCTGAGGATCATCCTTCACTGTCTGTGTCACGGCTGTCGCCAACTGTTACATTCTCGCTGTGCCGTTTCCAGCGAGAACTGATCTCGGACTGTTGAGATTAACTGCCGTAAACAACTTCTGTTGATGACTGCCTTAAAAAATGGCGTTCCCTTGGTTTTTTTGTTTGCGACAAGGGTGTCTCCGCCTGTTGGCTGGACCCACCCTCGCAAATTAGCGCTATTCTATAGGTCCCTCTTTGACAGCGGCGTTATGCCTTTATTTTAGGCCTAACTTTAGACCCCGCCTTTGTCTCCTAATCAAATCATAATTATTCACACAATTTATTTGTGTCCATCTAATTATACATATTCACTTAACCTTTGAGTTCATCTTATCTGTAGGTATAAGCACTTAACATTGCCTTATTAATTAAAACTCCTAGTCCAGTGACTTCATTACCATTATTAATTTTTCTTACATTAATTTATGACTAAACTAATCTCAATAGTAATTTTACATAGTAATTACATTGTTCGTCACAATCTCTTATTCTTATTTGCCTATCAATAATTCTTTCTTACAACTTTAAATACAATTATAATTGATACACGTTAATGCATCTATTCTATCCTATCCTAACCTTGCTGCATACATGTATTCGTACGCACGAGATCTCGATCTCGGTACCACGACCCTATTTTAATCAACACTTTAATTAGATTTTGATTGTTTTATTTCTACACGTATTCCATGTACCTATGAAAGCGAGGTTCTCTAGAACCGTTTTCTTCATATCAAAGTCAGAACATGTGTTTAACCCGACAAAAGGCAATGCAGTCGCCATTGTATGCCTGCGCCCTTTATTTCTGAAAAGACAATAGTCCAAGAAACAATTGCCCAATATTGCATGACCTTGCCAGAGATCTCCATTGGCCGTTATCTCGTCCCTTATTTGGTTTTTCGTCAAGGTTAGCGAGCGGTTTTAGCTTAATTGTTCTTTCTTAGACATTCGTTATTTCTGTCACTTGAATGTGAATTATTACATCCACTTCACCCTTTAAAACAAAAAATCCTATACGACACAAGACGAAGGCCAGTTTTTTTAATGGTTATTGCGCATTCTAAGTCGACGGTCCCTAGGCAATTACATCTGACACAAGGTCTGAAGATCTTTTGTTCAAACTACGGTTTACTCGCCACGTAGCTTCATTGACGACGGTTCGCGTGAGATGGACCCAATGAAATTTACTTTAAGTCTCTAATTAATGTGATAGCTTCGCGTCACTTCGTGTCGAGGTATATCATCACTAGAGGTAATAATTAATAACTATCAGAAAAACGGTTAAAAAACCGAATTCTTATAGCGGGGCTAAAATAATGCACCACTGGCGGACGTGTTTTGTTTTGACCCACCGGGCTGTAAGAATTAAACTGGATATTAAATTTTGAAAATACAAAACCTCAGTTATTCTATGACTATGGATATGATAAATTTGTCGTGAAATGTTCACATTGTACTTTTAATTGGGATTGGAAATATGATACTTTTTATATGGCCACAAATGTATCAGCATATGTGGAAAACTTTAGGTTTTGGATGGCACATTCTAGTTAGGGCCTGTTTTCCTTTCTCATCTATAATTCTAGTTTATTGTTTTGGATCAATCTATGGACCTGACTGTCAAATGCTGTTGACTGTTTCATACTGGTCTATACGTAACGATTTTCATTTTTGATACCAATATACAAACAATCTTGTAGAAAAGTGTATACTAGCTATTTGATTCTAGTATTCATTTATAATACTAGTACGCGCCTTTCAATATAACGATATTGAAAATATGAACGCGACTAATGTCTAATCTTTATACATCAATATATATATACATTATTTTTTATCGTAAATATTACATTGTGTTGTAATTTATTATATAAATATTTTAATATTTTTACATGCATATATCATTCAGCTCGGTTAAAGGTATTTTTGATTCCAGGTCGTATTAATTTCAGTTTTTAAATAATTAAAATTAAAATAAATGTCAAAGTAAACCATTAAACTTCGTGAATTTTGCGAATGACTTTAACATGTTCAAATGACTTTAACATGTCGGAATTAAAAAATCCTTGTCGACTTTGTGCTAAATCAAGTAATCCTGATTCCGATAATGTTTTCTCAAATGAAGCTCAAAGTTTAATTGAATTAATAAAAAAATATTTGTCAATTACGGTAGGTACTTTATAAACTATGTAATCTTGATGTTAATTGTTATTCCGGATTATTGTTTTATTTTGAAAAAGTCCTTTAAGTATTCTCGTTTAGTAAATAGTAAAAATATGCTATGAATATCCTGTATCTAAAATTTTTTATTGATTTGTTTTTGAGGATAAGGTTCGCGAGCCTTTCAGGCTCTGTGGATCATGCAGACCTCCACATATTTATTACTATTCCTTGCTAGTCCAATTGAGAGAGCAGTCAGCTCAGGTATTTTTTCACCGTAGGTAATTTTTATTAGATTTTTGGCATTCTTCCTTGGTGACACATCTATTTTTTCCCAATTGAAAGCTGCCAACTGCGAACCAAACCGAAAGCGAATTGAATATTATTTATTGTAAAAATAATTGTCATTAAATATTCCAGTTATAAAAATGTCTTGGTTCTATGTGAGAGGTTTCATTCAGTATTAGATCTGATAAATATTGCATTTTAATTATTCGCTATATTTGAAATGTTCATTAACATTTTTTATTTTTAAGATTACCACTAATGACGTCCTACCCTGTAATGTTTGCGAGTCAT
This sequence comes from Eubasilissa splendida, assembly GCA_031772225.1. NCBI lineage: Eukaryota > Metazoa > Arthropoda > Insecta > Trichoptera > Phryganeidae > Eubasilissa > Eubasilissa splendida. The sequence goes on from CM062848.1 coordinate 28,482,774, forward strand.
GCAGATTTAAAGTAATAACATTTGATGAATACGCACAAAAATGTTTGATAACACAGATACAATTAATTTCTACAGTTGAGAAATACGCTATTGATGATTGTCTTGTAAAATCAGAATACAATGAAAATGTCCAGGATTGTATCAAATTAGAAAGTGTTGATATTGATTATGAAAATGAAGATCATTCTTGTAATGATGACAATTTAAATGTTTCAGAGGGTAAGCTTTTTAAACTATATTTATATTTAAATACAGAATGTGCCTTATTCTACTATGTTTCCAGTTCGTGCAATATCGAAAATGCTGCTGAGGGTTAATCAATTTTTTCCATATGATAATTTATTTAATAATCATTAATTTAGAAGATCAGACCAAAAAAGGTGTATGAATTTTTATTTATTAATAAGAATGACTCCATTATATTTTATCTGTTGTTAACTTTGTTGACTTATAATTATAATAATTTATATATTTTAGTTTTATACTTCAGAGTAGTGATGAGAAAAAATGCTACTTTTGACTCACTGGTGTGATTGTGATTGGTATTCGATAATATCAGTGATTGAAAACTGTGACTGTTATTACAGTTTCATAATTAATGCGCATGCGCCGCACGATATCGCAATACACAAAATAAATTAAAAAGCATTTTTTTTTATATTATTAAAACTTCATTTGTGTAAAAAACATATTCTAGCATAAATAATTAATATAAATCTAATTTAATATCATCACAAAGAGAATGAAAACACTTTAGAAAATGAATTTTTTTTTTTCGTTAAAATTCACACTTAATATGCCTAAAATGTTTTGGCAGAATGTACTAGATGGCGCTGATCTCCTTCATAATTATTTTAATGCGCCAAATCACGATTCATATTCACATAATATTGTGACTGATCTCTGTTTATTTAAGCATGCGCGGAATCACGGTTAAGAATCACTGATACATCAAATATCGAAAAGCGGCCGCAAAGCATGAGTCGTGAGTGTGATCACAATTTACAAAACCGATTTCGATCACGGTTAACTATTACTGATATAATATCAAATATTGAAATATCAGTGTGACTGCAGAGCGTGAGTCGTGAGTGTGATCACGATTTACAAAACCGATTTCGACCACGGTTTTCTCTTAGAATTACATAGACAATATAGAAAAATAACATTTTTAACGAAAAACTTTAAAAAAATATATTTAAAAAAAAAAAAAATTAAAACAAAAAACTTTAAAAAATTTATTATTTCTTTTAAATAACTTATATATATATTTTTTAAAAATAAAAATAAATTATAAGATTGTGCTTGTTTAATAATAACGTCATTGGTCATGACTCAGATAACAACAGAAAGTATGGGTCCATATAAATGTTAACTCTATAATCCCATATAAAAAGAGAAAGTATTATATTGAAACAATTTTAAAAGATTAAAAATACAAATTATCATGAAGCTTATTCATATATAATCACACTAATTACAACACAAAAAAGGCTTTAACTTTATTATTATTATAATAATTATCTTGTAAAAAATTAAAAACAAAAGTATTTAAAAAATATTTTGTTGTAGAAAATTGCTACACCTACAAAATTTAAAATGAAAATATGAACAAAATAAAATAAAGTTTTCAGCAAGTTAGTAAAAACATTATCTACAACAGATTCCAATAGATGGCGCTAATTCAAGTGATAATCAATTTGGACAGCGGCTTCAGAAAATCAGTTGAAATAACAAAAAAAATTATTCACGAATCACAATATTACCTGATATTCAATCACTGATAGTGAGTGTGACTCAAAAATATCAGTGATTGACTCACAGTTGTGACTTTGAGCTAATCACTACTTTAAAGTCTGTTACATTACATTTTACATTTATATAAAAATAAGGCTGCTGTGGAAAGTTGTCTGGCATCCTATATATAGGGCGAGCTATTTACACACTAATTTCACAAAATTGAAATGACACTAGTTATCTTTCATGAGATAAATTTATATGGTATAAATTTTTACAAAAAATCCAATTTCTTAGGAATTTCATTGTTTCAATTTTATTTATACTATTTATAGCTTTGACTCAACTTTCTATTGACTAGGCCGATTACTTAATAATAAACAGTAGATACAAGAACACCGATTATCACACACCGCACTTACCGTTTTAAACAAATAAAATTATCGCTGCATCGTCACCAAACTGTTTATGACTTTACTGCTTACTGTTTATAACGTTCTATTGGCTTGGACATAATCTATCAATAAGCAATAAATTGCAAAGATTCAAAATAACACGGAGCTAAAAAACATTTCAGATTTTTTCATAAAAATTAATATACAATGAAATTTTATTTCATTTATAATTTTTACATATCACGCTTATTATAATATAGCAAATGCGCATGTTAAAAAGGTTTAGGTTCAATATCGAAAACAAGAGTTTTTTTTAAATATGAAAATTTTTCAGTCCCTGTGATTTTATTTTGATTACTTTTTTTTATGTATGTAAACAGTGAGAATAAAACAAATACTAATTTAATGTATTAATTATAAATATATACATATAAAATCAATTTTGTCGAAAAATATTGTTTTTGCGCTACCGGGATTCGAACCTGGATCTCTATTTCCAATCCGGGGAAGTACACTACCAATTGTGTTATAGTGCCAGTATTTTTCATGACGAATTTTCGAACCTATATGATACACATTAATACATCTGTCTTTCCATTATTTGAAAGCCATCTACATTGTTTTTACGGAATCTCAAATACCTTTGAGTAAACCGACTGCAGACGACAGAATGGAAATAGAGATCCAGGTTCGAATCCCGGTAGCACAAAAACAATATTTTTCGACAAAATTGATTTTATATGTATATATTTATAATTAATATATTAAATTAGTATTTAAAACATCACAGACCGTCTGTTCTGAATAATTACTACTTCACAATAAGAATGTGTTCTCCTTAAGAATAAAACATACCTAGGAATTAATAATCCTTTTGGTAATTTGTTGGTAATTGTTTCCACAAATTGGATTATTTTTTTTACACAAACAGTATATCTTAAAATGACTAGAATATACTTGTTCCAATAATATTGAACAATAATGTAACTTTTTAAGTTTAACACACACAAAAGTATGATAATAATATCTGTGTCAAATATGTATATTAGATTGTTGCTGTATATTTAGGTACTCTGCACGGCAGGTTAATAAATGAACACATTGAGTGTTAAATACAGTGTTTATAATTCTTTTGAAGGAAAAAATTAGCAAAATATGATTATGTATTTATACTGGGGATTTATATATTTTCGGACAATAGTATCATTAATAAAATATTATAAAAACAAATAAATATGACAATGCATTTTCAAGCTGTTTGCTCTCTTGCTTTTATCATTATTGAGGTACGATTCTTTCCTGTTTTCCTAGAATATATATTTAAATAGGGTTGGGAACTTCGCCGTGGAATGCGAGACACTTAATTGCAAATCTTCTAACAAAATATAGTTGTCTCGCAGTACGCAACTCGCAACCGGATAGGGTTAAAGATAGATTTTGATTGTTGCCTTTCTTTACACCGTGATATTTTTTACTCAACACAATGTTATTCTCAGATTCCTGCAAGACCACGACAAAAAAAAAAAAAAGAAAAATAAAATCAAAGACTTCCAAAAAAACTGCTTTGAAAAAGAAAAGAAAAAGTACAGAAATTGAGATATCTGAACTCCAGAGTGATATAAATGATGAAATTTCTGAAATCAAAATTGAAAGTACATCAGATAACGAATCAAGTTTCTTGAAAAGAAAATCTGTCAGTTTTGCAATAAATAATTCAATTATCAAGTAAGTAAAATTTTGTAAATTTTTTTTAGTATTTAATTCATTCATAAATATGTGCTGTTGTTAGTAAAGGATTTATTGTTTCTTCTAAAAAACGGTTATCTTTATGGCATCTACAGCAGTTAGTTGGGTGTTCATCAGTTACGAATTAGTATTTGTTTTATAAACATTGTTATATAAAAGTACAATATTATATTTAAATACCAAAATTTAACAATTTAAATGTTTATCTTCACTCATGCACCCATGGCCAAGACTTTATTTGACATTTACATGGTCTGTTTTACACGGACTCTTCTAGTTACTGTAAAATGGGATAGATTTCCAAAATAAATTATATCAACACTTTTTTTTCATTGAAAGCTCTAACACTCTTCGGGGATGGAATTAATAAATTGGCATTTAAATGGAAATAAGGATTTTGATAATGGTGAAAACACAATTAATTGTAATATTTTTCAGTTTCAATAGTAAAGCGGCACTTATTTGGTAAATTGGTAGTGATATGACAATAGTTACTTACCAGGACTACAATTCTTTCATGGGAATTGTTCTGTATTCAATCTCACAATAAATCGGTACAGTTCGTATCATACCTAAATTATTCATAAACTTAACCAGTGGCGACATCTCTTGTTCACACATATCATGTAATTACCAAGTAGCCTTCAGTCAGTATATCGTCGTGGTAAATGCAATAAGCTGTATATCAAAAATACTAAACTTTTCAGGAGAGACGAAAATCTACCCCATCTCACCTATTCTTTTGCAAATTTATTATTTTAATTGAATTTGCTCTCTGTTAACAGTGTTATCACCATTTTGACATAAGTTGCGTATTACATCACATTAGGTTGACTGTTTTATGCACACAACAATATGGTCAATTTTCTTACCAATCATTTAACTTTTCTAAAATTTAATCGAAAACAAAAGAGATTTTTTTTTTTGATAGATTCAATTGTTTTCATTTTTGTTTTGTCTAATTGTTTTCATTCTTGCTTTGTCCATCCAACACTTATTGAAACTATTTTCTCTTCAAATATATATCTTGAATAAATGTTCTTATTAACCTGACAAGATATCAATTGAGTAAATATTCATCTCTATGGCTGGAAAAAAACGTCAGAGCTTTGCTAACATCGAAAGGTATCAGATTTACACCCTGATCCCAGCTAGCAGAAGTGGCCGACGCTAAACTGTCCAGGAATATTAAACAGTTTTGAGGCAGTAACTTCTAGATCCTAAAAAATTGATTACAAAACTTATGTGCTGTCACACATGGGGAATATATGGTAAACATTATTTCCACAGAATCTCTCACTTTTTGGGTTTGACTTGTGCATTTCATTTGTGCTTCACTTACACATAATATCTTGTAGTCTACTGTATGTGTGTAATATTTATCTTTCCAGTTTCTTTTGTCACATTTGTCCAGAGACATTTAAAACTTGGGCTACCCTAAATTTTCACACAAAGCAAGTTCATTCATCGAGACCAAAGATATTGTGCTTGTGTGGTAAATACCTCCGAAATAAAAAAGGGGTATATGCACACATTCTAAAACATGATAAAGCTGTCGGCTTCAAGTTTGTATATTTTTATGTTACTGTAAATTATATATTAATAATATGTGTTATTTTAATTTATTTAACTCGATTCATTCTTGTGAAACTTCTATATACAGTGAAACCCCGATTTTAAGTTTTTGAAGGGACCAACAAAAAAAAATGTAAACAGGGGTATTAAAAAAACAAATATTTTTTTGTAAAAATCAAACAATGTTTTTTTTGTTATTTTTAAATATGTAGTTATTTAAATATTATAAATTAAATTAAAGGTTTCTAGTGGTACATTACTAATACAGTGAAACCCTCTTAATACGTATTCCAAGAGACCATAAAATTTTTTTTTCTTAAGCAGGAAAACGTATTAACAGTGATTTCAATTTTGCCATGATTTATTTGAACATAACATCTAATATTGTATTTTAACTAACATTATACTAATATTATGATAACTAAGAAATGAAAATATTTTATTTATAAAAAAAATCGCCATTAATAATTACACGGGTAGATAAATTTAAAAAAAATAACAATATAGCAATTTATTTATTTTGAAAACAGTCCTTTATACTAGATTGTTTTATTATTTTTAAATACAATTGTGACGTAAAATTGGCTATTTCCAATACATTATCAATATTTTTTTGTGGTATATTTGGAACATAAAAGTACCTGAAAAGTAAAAAGCAAAAACAAAAGTAGAAAAAAAAATTATAAAATGAAATTAAAATTAATCTGACATTAAATATCTAACTACCTAAATAGAATAAATCAACGTAGTAAGATGTAAAAGTAGAATCAATGACAAGACCAAAATTCAAATTATTCAGCGTTTTTGTAGTAGAATAAGGGTAGGTTATAGGTATTAGGAAATAAAATACAAATGACAAAAGATGTCACCTATAAATGCCGGTTACGTCAGTCCGACGAAAGTTCGTTCTTTTTACAAAATGTAAAAAAAATTGCATGACGAGACATATTGTATCTCTTCCTGGTCAACTTGAAGAATGCATATTTAAAAAAGTACCGTTTGTAAACATAAACTTGTTGGGCTGACTGCATACCTAAAATTTGGCCCTTTTGATGATTTTTACACTCAACATATCGAGACACTCAACGCGATAGAATTATGTTTAAACATGGAATATTCACCTTTACTGAATGTCAGTTCAGTGAAATTATTGTTGGCATTGACATCGACGATGGCAGGCCCGAACTTACAAAAATACATTAATAGTATTTTTGTCCTTAATTACGATTAAAATTATTAATTACAAATATAAATGATGTTATTTTTTCTTTGTTTATTTACTTTGAGCCGACATAAAAAGTCAAGCAAACAGTGATCGATCAGCCGGTTATGTTAATTCAGTTGTCAGTGCCCTGTGGTTTGCTCTATTTTGTTTATTTGTTAATTAAGAATATTAAAGGTAGATATTAGTGGAAATAAAACAAAATTACCAATGCGGCTCTGGTATTGTACATGCTGAACGTATTGTTTATGAGGGCTGGGGTTCTGTTTTGTTGATTTTTGGGATTTATTTTGATTTGTTTTATTGGCCTATTCAAATATTACCTTTTTATAAATGGATAAACTTTTATGATACATGGAAAAACCCATTTAAAGGGTGTTAATTTTATTGCACCCATTGAAAGAATACCACATTAATTTTTATAAATGTCAAACAAAATTACTTCTACGAAGAAACGTGGGTTTTTTTTTGTACGGATAAATTGAGTTCTGTCATAAATATTTTTATTTCTTAGGCTGGAAACTTATTATTTGGAAAACATATTAAGCATAAAAAAGACATAATTTGTATGGGACTTTTTCGGGACCGAAGAATATAATCCTATTAGGCGGAAAAACATATTAAAGGGGAACTTATTAAGAGGGTTTCACTGTACTAGTGAAATATGCTTTGAGTCCTTGAATATGCCTCATAGCATCATCCTTTCTAGGAACTGGGTTTATGGAATGAGCAGACTTCTTCGTAGGAAGGTTCTTATGTCAAGTTTTTGTTTATACGAATTTCATCAATTTCCACTATGTCCAATGTTATTATGTTGCAGTCAACGTCTAAGTAAGTCTGCAAGAGCTATTTATAAATTCTTTCTCAGCCATCAATATTGTCTATACTATCTTCAGTCAATAATTTCAGTTTTTTAGAAACAAAATGTAAAAATTATGTAGGTTATATTATACAAACAAACGACCAGCACACTCTTGGCTCTATGGCGAATAGTGAACTAGCCGAACAAATTTGAATAAATTTTAGACGTAAATTGCGGGAAAGACAAACGTAAAACAGAGTTTTAAATGTACTAAAATGATACGGGATTGCGGAAATAACACGCAAATGGAGGGAAAATGTGAATTCCAGGCATGTAAAATCGGGGTTCCACTGTAATAATCCACATTTGATGTATCCTCCTTTTTTTTCTTTAGCTCACATGATGCATGAAATACAATAGCTGTGATATTTATTCTGTTTTGCTTTTAAGAGTAAAATTATTATTATGAAATATAAGTCATAATACTTTTGCATTTTTTATTTTATACATTTTTAATGCACATTTTGTTAAAATTTGTATGCCTCGCTAACCAAGAGAGATTACTATTAAATGTTTGCTTTTGTTTTTGCCATCTTGCAAATTTGGACAATTGATCCATTTGCCAAATAGGTAAAGGAAAATGTCTTCTAATAAATATATTCTTTTTGATAGATGTGAAAGTTGCAAAAAAAGCTTTATGACTGAAAAGTATTATAAATTGCATTTGTCGAGACACAGTTCTGATGAACCAATTTCATTCAAGTGTGAACAATGTAATAAAGAATTCACAAATGCCACTTTGTTAAAACTACACGTTGAGCACCACAGTCCAATAGAAGAACGATTAATTCATCCCTGCGACATTTGTGGCACCAAGTAAGTTTATTAAATATTTGTTCTGTCTTAAATATAATAAAATACATAGATTTTTACATTCAGGTTTAATTTCAAAACTATATTATGGTTCTGGAATTAAAACTCATTTTCACAAGTCATTATTTCCATATTTTGGTTTAATAATTAATCATTTATACAGGATGTAACAGACCTAGTCCACAATATTTTATGTGAACATTTTCGACTAATAATTTATTCAGGAATTCCCACCCATAAAATATTGTGGACTAGGTCTGTTACACCCTGTATATTACAATTGATGCAATTAATTCTGGAGATACAGAATGCTATGTATGAAAAAAATATGGTCATCCAATACAGAATTATTCTTTTAAATTTTTATTTTATGTATTAAAAGCTGCTATTGTGCTTTCATTTTTCCAGATTGAAATTCGAGAAATTCTACATGAATTACATATGCTTTCAAGATGAGGTTAATTAGTTAGATTCTTATAAGTATCTAAGAAATAATTAATGACATTATTTGTTACGTAAATCGTGACAGAGTGAAAGGGTTGAATAGAAAGAGATGACAATAAATTTTTTGATTTTCTTGCATTCGATACAAGTGTCATAAACAACTCGTGTCTGGGGTCTATTCGCACACACATTTCGCGGTCACATTTTTCATATTGATATATGGAATCATATAGAATGAAATAAAAATGTGTGTTGTCATTTGAATTAATCAATCGAAACTTAAATAATTTATTGATGTACCTAATTAATATATGTTTTGAAATCGGACAAAGTACCTACATATATTTAGATGGTCGCTTAAATCAATGTTCTAAATTTAAAATTTTTATCACAGCTTCAATTTATTATTTTGTTTAATATTATTGATTTAAAACGCTGTTGCTGTTTTGGTGATATGTCTGTTTCATAATTACCTTCTATTTATGAAACAGACAGCCAGTGTTTAAAATACAACAGTGTTATATGTATAAAAAAAATATTTAATTCTGACTTACATAAAAATAATATGCATAAAATGTTTACTTTGTTCAAGAAAACATTGTTTTCCCTTAAAATCAGTAAAAGTTGTGGATAAAATATGCTTGAAAACATATATTTTCGGCATTTTTAATGAAAATAATGAAAGCGCGGATTCAACGTCCGTCATGTTCGATAGACAATTAAAAATTATTTTCTTTTATAAGACTGAAATTTTTTTATTTTAATATTAGAAAATATAATACATTTAAAAAATAATCAGAATACATATATATATATACATATGTCCTACTGATTATTTTTAAAATATATATGTATATTTCTTTTAACATTTATTTCTTCTCTATGATAGTAGTAGTATAGAGGAGTACATATGAAAATTTATGTTTCAGTTAGTCTGTGTACATATTTTTTTTACTTCAGATACAAATTTATAGTAGTCTGTAACTTTTCTAATTGTGATGGAGAGATTGTTAAAAAATTTAATGCCTTAATAAATATAGTGATTTTGGATTGCGGTATATGGTTTTGGAATATTAATTTGGTCTCTAAATCTTATAGATCGGAATTTGCTTCTAATATTTAATTGATTTTTATTTTTGAAAATTTAGATTATTGATTTTTTTTTTGTATATGTCTATTATTTTTGATACTTTGAAATCTGTGAAGAGTTGTATACTTGGATAGTCTTTTTTTTTTAGAATAATTTTTATTATCATTTTTTGAGTGATTTCTAATTGTGATATTGAAGTTTTATATGCTCCTCCCCATCAAATAATACCGTATTGCAAATGTGATTTTACAAACGCGTAATATATTATTTTCAGATTTGTAAGTAATAAGTTGTTTCTGAGTCTTAAAAATATGTAGGCAGTTTTCCTTATTTTGTTTGTAAGATTAGCAATATGTTCTTTCCATTTGAGCTTGTTATCTATTATGATTCCTAGGTACTTGATACAGTCTTTTTCTTCAATAGATGAACATTGGTCACAAGAGTCTTCTTGAGTACAGGCTTTGGTGTGAATTTTAATATTAATTTGAGTGGTATCTTTCTGTTGAATAGCAAATCGTAGAAAGTATGTTTTATCAGTATTAATAGATAGTAGTTCATTAATTATTAGTACTGTATCATCTGCATAAGATATTATTTGACCATGTAATTTAAGTTCAAATATATCATTGGAGTATAAAATAAATAACAATGGTCCAAGTACTGTGCTTTGTGGTATGCCAAAATCAGTGGTTTCAGATGTGCTATTGTGTCCATTTATTTTTACTTTTTGTTTTCGGTATGTTAAATAACTTATTAGCCATGATAAAACAATGCCATCGAGGCCAATATTTTATTTGGTTTATTTATTAAGTTTATTATGTAGTTTCTTGTGTGATATTAAAAACTTTTCTTCGGTCTGTATACCAATGCATTTGTCACTGTCATCTATATGTTTGTTTATTATTGAAATTATTTTTGCAATGGCATCTTGTGTGCTAATTTTTTACATAAATCCAAATTGATTCTCATTTATGATGTTATTGCTACGGATATATGACATGAGGTGTATTTTTACAATTTTTGTAGATTTTGGCTATGTTGGAGATAATTGATATGAGGTGGTAATTTTTAATGTCTTTTTTATTTCTTGTTTTAAATATTGGTTTGATAAAACTTTGTTTATAGTTAGATGGGAATACTCCATTTTGAAGGCTAGTATTTATAATGTGTGTTATAGGTTTGGTAAGAGTTAATATATTTTCTTTAAGTGTTTTTGTTGTGATTTGGTCGTAGCCAGGAGTTGTATCATTTTTAAGTTATTTATGATTTTTTTAATATCATTTTCAGTTATGGTTTGGAATTGAGAAAGATATTCATGGGTGCAGTTTGGTGGTGCGGTTAGTGTTTCGGCATCATAATTTGGTTAGATTTTTTCCCACATTTGAAAAGTAATTATTAAAGATATTAGCACATTACGGCTTCTAAATCAGCGTTGATGATAGTATTTTCATAATTAATTTCCATTATATTTATTTTATTTTTTGTCTTTTCGGTTATTTTATTTTACGTTTGCCAAATATTTTGACTTGTTTTTGCATGTTCAATTTGTTTTTTAAAATATTCTTCTTTTGTTTTCCTGATGAGAGATAGTAAATTGTTCCTGTATCTTTTCCAGTATGTTTTTAGATATTCTTTATATGGATATTTCTTTGTTTGTAGGAATATTTGTTGTTTTTTTCTAATGGACATTACCAGACCATGTGTAATCCATGGTTTTATTTTATGGTATTTTGAGGGTTGTTTTTTTGCAAATTTCTATTAGTGTATCATTTATATGTTCTGCAAGTGTTTTTTTGAAATTTGTTGCACTTAATTCAACATCTTTTGCTTCAAGCGTTTTGTTCCACGGTTCTCTGGATAATTTGTTTTTCAATTTTTCTGTGTTAATAATATTATGTCATTTTAATGTTTATTTTTTCGGTGACTTTATTTGTTACTTTTATATATTATTTAAAAACTGATTATTGTGTTTTTTTACATAAAACATAGTTTTAAATAGTAACTGAAGCCTCTAAGCATGTGAGTAAATAGAATATATTATTTAAAAACGTATGTTTTTACTAAAACAAAATATTTTTAAAACGTTGAAAATGGTGATATGTCCTGCAAATTTAATGGTTTATAACACTATTAATTTTTAACATTTTATTAATTTGTCTTAATTGAGATTTGTCTCCGCAATCTTGGCTTCAAGATTATAAGAAAATATATTTCATTTACCGTATTAAGATAATTTTGTGGCACGCGAATAATGCATCAAATGGTTGCGGTCTTATAATGCTTTTATTTATTATGGCAAATAACATTAATTTTATTAGTTTTATATAAGTGTAAAGGTCGTTTCTAAGTAATAGTTTAAAAAAAGTCAAATCTAGTATATAGTTTCAGATATAAATGAATAATAAAAATCCAAATTTTCCTATAAAATAAGAAAATTTGAATTATGATTGAATGTAGCGCCTTAAGAGAACTATAAACACAAGAAATAATAATAAAAAATATTGTGGACTTGGTCTGTTCCATCCTGTATATATGTATGTATATACAAGATTATTTGTATCAGGGAGATATATGTAAAGCTTCAAATAGCGTTTCTAAATTTTTCATTCTTATTATTTTCTATTCATAATTTATGAATATTGTTTAATTCCTCGAAATATAGCATTATTTTTAAGGATTGATTTCCTCCAAATATGAGTGATATGCGTAAATTAGATTGAGTGCTCTGCAAGAAAAAAATATGGGTTTTATTTTGAGATTTCTCAAGATTATAAATAGTTTATAAAACAACATTTCATTCGATATTCATAAAAATTTATCAATATTTTTTATCACACATACTCCTTATCACATGTATTGTTATTAGAGGATTTTGCAAAATATATTATTATAATTATAGAAATGGATGTTGAAATAGACAATGATGTGTAGAAAAATTAATACAAATGTTTATTACAGATTTTCATCAAAGTATTCCGTTAAACAGCATATAATTAATATTCACAAAAAGGAAAAGTCTCACATGTGCGATGTTTGTGGCATGGCTTTTCCATTCAAAGGGGCTTTAAAAGCTCATTCGTCTAAACATTCAAATGAAAGGCCTCACTCTTGTCCATATTGTCCAAAAAGGTTTGATAAAAGTTTCATCATCTTTGTATGTATTGTCCAATAATTGTTAAAGGTTTTTTTTAGGTTATGTCAATTTGTATAGTGTTTTTATACCTCCACAGAATATAGTTTATTAGATGTTATAAAATAGTACATTACTGATAAGGCATACCCCTTTCTATAATAATTAAGAAATTATTGTGTTTTTGATATAACATAGTTTTAAATAGTACCTGAAGCCTCAAAGCATGCAAGTAAATACCATATATTATTTTTAATTGTTAGTTTTCACTAAAACAAAGTATTTTAAAAATGACGAAAATTGATCACATGTCCTGCAAATTTAACGGTTTATAACTCTATTAATTTTTAACATTGTGTTAATTTATTTCGGTGCAGATTTGTCTCCGTAATTTTGGCTTCAAGATTATAAGAAAATATACTTCGTATATGCCATAATTTTTCATATTAAGGCAATTTTGTGTCACCTGGAAAATTAATTTAATGGTCGCGGTCTTTCTTATATTGCTTGTATTGTCTTAATTATTGCAAATAATATTCAGTTCATTAGTTTTAAATTAGTGTAAAGGTCCTATATAAGTATAATAGTTTAAAAAAAAGTCTAATCTAGTGTATAACTTTTGATATAAATGAATATGTAATAAAAATACACATTTTCTTAAAAAACGTGAAAAGATGAATTATTATTGAAAGGGGGCGTCTTAATTGCTTTATTTGAAGATAATTGAATTTTATATTGATGAACGAATGAACTTTCGTATTTTCAGCTTTAAAACGAAGCCACCATTCAAAAGACACTTGGACTGCCATAATGGTGTCCAGTACAAATGTGATAAATGTCCCTCGTCATTCAATTACCAAAGAACCCTTCAAGAGCATATGTTTGTTCATCAAGATATTTGCAGATTTATTTGTAATATATGCGATAAAGGTTTTAAATGGAAAAGATCTTTTCAAGTGAGTTGATTATTCAGATATTACATATATGATTATGAACATTATGTATGTGAGTTATTTCTTAGAAATTGGTATTGTTTTTAAGCAATCCTGTGCTATGTTATCATTATCAGCTGCTGTTTATACCATATCAATAAATTCAAAAGTATTTGTGTGATAAATTTAATTGTTGTGAATGTACGTGAAAATTTGAGATACTGGACAAAATTTTTTTTAAAAAGTAGAACCACAAAAATACATTTATTTTATAAATAATGTAATATAATATAATCACCCTCCATTGAAACAACTTTCTTTCATTTTTCTATTAAGTTTTTTTTACCATTTAAAGATTTGATTGCAAAGTACTCTTTCAAGACCATTTACTTGTTTTACTAGATTTTACTTGCTCAATATTTTCAGCAAAATGATTTTGCATCAATATGAACATGTGGTAATCAGAAGAAGCAATTTTAAGTGAATATGGCGGTTTGAGGAATTACCTTCCATCCAAATTCCTTTAGTTTATCTTTTGTGATTTTCGTCATATGTGATCTTGCATTACCGTATTTAAAAACAATTAGTCTTCTATTGGTGACAGCAGGACTCTTGGTTTTTATTGCCATGTTTATATTTCAAGCTGATTACAATAAACCTTGGCCATTGTTGTGTGATCATATTCAAGGACATCATAAAGGATAATCTCATTGCAATCCCATCTAAAGATAAATATGATATAGGACTGATATGCTAATAGTTCCACAACTGAAATTCAACTGGTGTTCAAAAATAATATTTCCATCTGGTATCCCTAATATTTCTGCACAATTTAATAACTCTAAATTTTATAAAATAAGTGTTTTTCAGACGCATATGAATATCCATACCGGGGACACTCCGTACTCGTGTCCTTGGTGTCCCAAAACATTTGCCGACGGTCCAAACTGCAGAATCCATAAGAGGAGGAATCACCCAGTTGAACTTGCAGAGTACGAAGCAAGTCTAGGGGCGCAGAGCGGAAGTAATTACATACATGTGTATATCATAACTGTTTCTATTTTTTCAATTCTTTTCACTTGTAACAAAATACAAAATTATTCCTTTTTAATGCAGTTTTTATATTAAGAATATAAGATCAAACAGTAAAGCTTACCCATTCGAGATTTTTTTTGCAAAATATGTTTGTATCTGACTGGTAATTTTGTTTTCATTAACATTACAACATTTTTGAAGATTTTTCTGATTGCAACTTTAAAAAATATATCTTCTCTTCATATTTTCGGGATGTTTTAATGAGTTTATCCTTGGGGATAATTATGAACACTTGTAGCAGGCAGGTATCTGGTTTAACAGTTTATTTTAAATACACTTACATCGGAATTCTTTTGTGATTTGAAAGTTTTCAAAGTTTTCCATTTTGAGAAATTTGGTTTTTTGTAAATTTTGAACTTACCATGAAGGCTCAAAATTGGTATGGACTCAGTTAAGCTAAATGCTACTGACATTGGATTATCTGGGTGAATTTTGCCTCACTGTATTTGGACATCACTGTGGGCATTTGAAATTAAATTTCGGTGGAATCTGGATTTTAAATTTTCCTGTAATATATGTTGTGAAAATGTGCTGGTTCAGTTTTATACAATTCGAAACTAAAAAATACGTGCAATATATGACAATGGAAAAAAAATCTGTGTTTTGCACGCTTTCTGCGGATGACATGTTAAACTGTCGGAAGTAAAACTGAAAAATTAATGTCAAAACAACCCGCAAAATATGAAAATGAAGCAAAAAACATGGCAAAAAGT
This sequence comes from Eubasilissa splendida, assembly GCA_031772225.1. Classification (NCBI taxonomy): domain Eukaryota; kingdom Metazoa; phylum Arthropoda; class Insecta; order Trichoptera; family Phryganeidae; genus Eubasilissa; species Eubasilissa splendida. Next base: position 28,498,528 of record CM062848.1, read on the forward strand.
CATTGAATAAAAAAATAACTATGGATTATGAAAGTTCACGAGATTCAAAAGCAAACAATTGGAAATGCACTAAGAATAAGTATATAATACAGTAAAACTTAACCAAAATTTAAAAAAAATACAAATTACAAGTAATGAGAATATTTTTTTTTTAAGGTAACATTAGAAATAAATTTTTAAAAATACATCAGTTTATTGCGTCTGCATTTTTGCTATTAAACCAAATTAGCTTACATTTTAATTCTATATTTAAATACGTATTTCAAATAATTCTGCTAGCTCTCTGACCGATTGTTATGATTGTGTGTTTTTAAAGTTTCGTTATTCTTTTCGTTGAGTTCCAAATCTTCTTTGTCAACCATTTTTCACCCATACACGAGTACGGGCCTCCCTATAATTCTGCCACTGGTCCCTGTTCCCCTTCAGGTTGTCAGCTTGACACGTTTGTGGCCAATCTCCGTTTCTTTTGTCCAGCTATAAGCATCACTATTCAGTTTTGATTTGTAACCATTGATAATGAAAGAGTGATTTTTTTTATTTTCGATCTGTCTATCGATCCATGATGTATGCCAATAATAATAAATAACATTTTATACAACCTTTACTTACTTACACACTGTTTCTCCGCGGGGGTAGGCAGAGAGGATACAGCGCCACACTCTTCTGTCTTGACACACAATTCTCGTCTACTTCTGGTGCCATTAGCACTTGAGTCATATATCTTTCTTACCATTCTCTCCGCATTCATCCGTGACCAAACCATCTAAGTGATCCTTTCGTAATCTTACTCACTATACTAAGATTAGCTTTACATTCTTTCCTTATTTCTTCATTCTTTACTCTGTCATAAATGGATACAAACTTTAATTTAGAATATTACTTTTTCTAGAATATGCTCGTCCAGCAAACCTCGGTAAGTCTATTGAAAAATGTAAAAAAAATAATAACCCTAATGGACCTAGTTCCGGAGAGATTTCCGAGACAGAATGAAGAATATGTTGATGTTGGAATGGTAATACATATTATAATCATTGCTGAAAAACTTGATAAGATTCTTCCTTTCATTACAAAATATCTTGATGTAATAGAAGATAATATGTTGTTAAGTTTTCTTTTCAAAATGGTTCAAATAAATTTATTGGAATTATAACATTTGTAATTAATTAAACATATTACCCAGGTCCAAACAGAAGTAATTTAACTGTGAAGACTTACTTTCTAATGTACCAGTCATTGCTCAAAGAATTACTTTAATCAGTTACCATATTTTTATTTATTATCTTTGTTTTATTAACCACTTAATTGAGTAAAATAGTTAAAAAATCTAATTTAAAAAAAATAATAATTTTAAAATAGATTCTGATAAAGAAACAATAATATATGTTTTAGTTAGTTATGACATCCTGAAGAAGAAAATGGTATTTTTCGAAACCGGTAGATGTATTTAAACTCAATTAAGTGGTTAATAAAACAAAGATAAAAAATATGAATTTTAACCACAAAGTTAATATTGCTAATTTTAAAAGTATAATCAGTTACCAATCATAGTCACAACTGTTTAAATAATGATTTTACTATCACAACAATTAACAATGTGTTGAAAACTCAACCACAGGTGAGTGAGATGATTTCTGGTGGACGGAGAACTGTCTCTTATTTGAACCACGCGAGTACTGCTCAAGAAAAGCTCCATAAAATCCAAGAAGATTTGAATCTTCCTCAATACAAACTTGTACAACTCCACGTACTATATGTTCTCGAGGCTACTGGAGCAAAAACGAGCCTTATTATAATATTTCACATTTGACAATGGAATAATGGTAGATCTTAGAGTAACTTTTGAAGCTACATCAACTATTTGAAGAATTAACAAAAATTGTAAGCTCCGAACTTTCATTCGTTTCTGATACTATTCCGCATGTAATCACTTTCGAAAAATATTGTGGTAAAGATAGTACCGCCAAGCTAACACCTAAAGTATGCAATGTAAGAATTGGCATGGAACAGGGGCTTAACAATCATTTCACAAATATCATGGATGATAAAAAATTTGTGCTGACTACTCTATTTGATCTGCGATACAAAATGATTTTTTTCCACTGAGCAGCTGCAAGTTGAAAAAGGTAGACAATATGTTTTACTTAAGTCGTTAATATCATCCTTTGAAAGTAGCAGTGGTGATAGTACGAAATCAACTCCTATGAAGAAAAAGAGAACTGAAGAGGAAGAAATGTGAACATTCACACATCATTTTGGGAGTGTTATGACAAAGTAGTTTCAGAAAAGCGTTCTGGAAATGATACGTCGATTTAAAAGAACATAAGTGCTACTGAGCTTAACATATATTTAAAAATGAAATATATTCCACAACAGTCAAACCCTTATTCAGGAGGGTCACGAACAAGAGTCAATTTCCACGTTCTTTATCAAAATTAGCTGCAAAATACCTTTTAACACCTACTAGTAGGTTTCAGAACGGCTATTCTCAGAAGCTGAAAATGTTATAAGGAGAAAATATATAGATTACTCCCTGAAAATGGTGAAAAATTTATATTTTTGCACGATAACTTGCTGCTTTTTAATTTTAATTATCATGAAGATTATGTCTAATAATGTTTGTTGTTTATTCATATTTTCATTACCATTCATATTAAGAAGAAAAAAAATTGTTCACTAATTTTTATGTTTGCGATTATATTTCTGAAATATAAATAAAGCAATCTACAATATAAAATATGGAACTTTCAAAATAATTTGTTATAAATAAATGTATTTTTTATATGTTAGATAAAATTGTTATTTTAATTCTGGCATTACCTAGTGTGTATTACTCGGAGGTATTTGAAATTCATAGCAATATAAAGTAAAAAAAAATGGAATAATAGATTTTCAATTATAAAAATAAAAAAAGGCTACAGAATATTATTTCAAAATCGGAGATAGCGTAATGATAACGCATTTCTCTGAATAGGAAAAGGTGTAGGTTCGAATCCCGCCAGCAACCAAAATTATTTTTTTGATAGATTTTTTCTATATATGTATCTCTAATAATTTAATTTGTATTAAAAATACCACAACTACATTCTGAAATTGCAACTTCACAACACAAATGTTTTCATAAAGATATTGTATAACCAGATTTAGGACTGCCTTCTATTTTTTCAATCAGAAATTCTGAAAAAGATTCTTTGGTAAAAGTGATGCTGTTATTTAGTTCTGTCGGGTGTAAACATATAATAAAATAATGTGTTATTCTATAGAACAGAAGGTAGCATAACGCGGCTGCGCCACCTTTTAAGATGCTTCACCATTATTTGCATGGTAAAATGATAAATCATGAATGAAATGATCACTAAAACCTTTGTCAATGTTAAAACCACTATTTGTTACCAAACAAAATGAACTTGTCTTCCACAATACCTAACTTAAATTTGATTGCATCAATTTTTTGATCCACGGAATGTGTACCGAATTTTTAAACAACACTACAATTATCTCAAGTCACACAGATACAGAATATGTGTAGACAGTATTGTTGTATGGGTGGAAGAAGAACCACCATTTATACCAAAGCGTTATTCAAAACGAGCCATATTACATACTCTCATATTCAGTAATGTGCTTTTATAATTCATGTTACTTATACCCTATGTACAAAAGGGGGAAAAAGGAACAAATGAAACTGACAGAAAATAATAATATTATTGTTTGGGACTTGTACTTATATATGATATACCTTGAACAAACTAATGTTCAGTGCCTCCTAACTTCCTTTCCCCCCAGCCGCTAGCGAGCGGTCGCAAGCAATAAAAACGGGTGAAACGTCATTGTTATTGGTAGATGGTGGTAGGGATTTGGGAGGTAACACATCAGTTGGCAATTGATATCAGTCGTCGAAGGAGGCAGTTGAGTAATCGGTGTTGGGATTTGAAAGACACCATATTAGTTGACAATTGGTATCAGAAGTCGGAGGAGGCATTTGAGAGTTGATATCGGGATTCGGAGTACACCACTGTGGGAGAAAGCTGGTAACAGAAGTTACTTTCGTCAGTTGGCACCGGAAGCCAGAAGAGGTTGTAAGATCGGAGAGTGAAAGACAGTCCAGAAGCCGGTTGAAGATCTGGAGAAGCTCAGCCGGTTGTCGTCACCACCACGAGCACCCCTACTCGCTGCCAAAGAAGCCTGTAGAACAACTACGAGTGGCCAGTCGTCAGTCAGCTGCCCTGCCCGCTGTCAGGAGTCTAGAGATCAGCCAAGAGCAGCCAGATAGGAATTTATAATCTCGATCAGGTACCACGGTACTCCGATTAAGATTAGTTTGTATAGCAAGCCGTCTATCCAAACGGTGTCGAAGGCCTTCGCGAGGTCCAAGAGCGCCATTGCTGTGCTCTTATTCCAGTTGAAGCCCATCGACACTTGCTCGACCACCCGGACCAGCTGGGTCGTACCGTGCCCAGATCTAAATCCGAACTGGTCACCGGGAATAGTGCCCTTACACAATGTGAATGCCACCAATCGAGTGAGGATAAATTTTTCTAAGATTTTACTAAGATTCGTGAGGAAGCTGATCGGTCGATAATTGGGAGGGCAAGAGCGATTCTTTTTTGCTTTCGCAAAAGTAAGGACGTTGACCTTTTTCCACTGTTTGAGAAAATATCCCAACAGCAAAAATGCATTGAAAATTTTTGTAAGATGCACTATGGGCCTCTGAGGGAGGTGCTTCAGGAGAATGTTATGAATGCTGTCCAAGCTCGGGGCCTTGTGAGGTTTTATTTTTTTGATGATGCGTTTTACTTCGTCTGGGATAGTCAAACGTAGGTCATATCATCTTCAGTGGGCAGCCGGAACGTGTCGGATAAGAGTTTCTCGGTATCAGGGTCACCGATTCCGTTGGTGACTGTATATGTAATTTCGAAGACATCCGCCAGGGCGTTGGCTTTTTCTGAACTTGAAAGCGCGGGCTGCGGGTGCCGATTAGTAGTGGGATTACCGTTTTCTCTCGTTTGATAGCCTGGGCCATTTTCCATAGAGAATTGTCCATGATATAAGTATGCCACGATGTTGTTGGGTGCCATCTGATTTGAGTGGCCACGACGTTGGAGGGAGGGGCATGTGATTTAAGTTGGGGTTCTTTAAGAGTTATGATTTGATATCATACTCCTGATCGCTCGTCAGAACACTGCCCCGCACTCTAATGGAATTTTCGCTTCGCCACTCATTCATCAGATATCACGCCTTTATTAGTATCATGGTTATAGAAAGAATACAGGTGAATATGAACACACGGAAGATGCACAAATTAGACATTTATTAATCACAGTTTATACTCAATGGGCAAGTGGAAATACTTATAACTAACTTATTCTACAACTAATTCTACCTCAGATTATCTCGCGATGTTCTTTCGGGTCTTTTTCCGGAGACCCGGTTTCAGGTCGGCGAAGTGATGCCGTTATCACCCGGCGTGGGCGGCTATCTGCTGACTGATCTGCTGGATAGCGGGCTGGGCGGCTGCTCCTGGATAGACTGCGGTGGACCGTGGATGTCTATCCTCCGGTTCCCTGTCGCGTTCGGTCGGGTTCCTGGTGTTGGCTGTCTGTTCTTTCGACTGCGCGTTTTTTCTACTGACACTTTCAACTTTGAACCTTGTATTCAACTGCCTTGTTCAACTGCTTCCTCGGGATTTCGTTTCGGGATCTCGGTTCCAACTAGCCCTTTTGGACTTCGGCTTCAACTATCTCCTCTCGGTCCTCGTTTTCAACTCACTCCTCCGGATCTCGTTCAACTCGTCCTCCTGGACCTCGTTTCCGACTCACTCCTCTGGAACTCGTTCAACTCGTCCTTCCGGACCTCGTTTCCGACTCGCTCCTCCGGATCTTGTTTTTCAACTCACTCCTCTGGATTTCGTTTTCAACTAGTCCTTCCGGACTTCGGTTCCAACTACCTCCTCCCGGACCTCGTTTTCAACTCACACCTCCGGATCTCGTTTTTCAACAAACTTTTAAAATGGCGTTCTAGCACTTTTAAAGTAACCATGGCGAGGGCGTACTTCTCACTCGGGAGTCGGTCCGTCCTCACAGGATTGGCGATGCCTCATTGGTCCATCTGTTGACAGCGCCGTTACACCTTCGCTTGTAGGCCTAATTTTCGGTTCCGCCCACTTTCTTCATAAGCAATTACATTTAATTGCACAATTTATTTGTGTCTGCCAAATCACACAAAGTCACTTAATCTTCGAATTCATCTCACCCGTAGGTATAAACACGTAACATTGTCCTTCCTGTCAATTGAACTTTTAGCCTAGTGACCTCATTACCGCTATTCATTATTTTCATATCAAATTATGACTAAACTAATCTCTACAGTAATTTTACATAGTATGTTGATTTTTTTTTTTGCTACTACATTACTTTTCTACCTGCCGAATTATAATTACATTATTATTTTATACTTTTCCTACCTGCCCAATTATAATTACATTATTATTTTATACTTTTCCTACCTGCCCAATTATAATTACATTATTATTTATTTATATCAAAATCTCTTTACCACGGAAGTGCCGCTACATCGGCATACTTTGATTAGATCTAAATTCGCGATTGATCAGAAACTCGTTCAGATTGTTTTGCCGTATGGGACGAACATTTGCTGATGGCATAGTCCGATTTACGCACCACATAAGGTGAAAGATGTAAATTCGAGTACATAAACTTGTGGGTTGTCCGCTCTGTCTTCTCTGTCTACCCCTACAGAGAAAAGACACGATAGTCAGTAGCCGCTCATGGTGGGCCATTGCATATGGGCTCCGGCCCGATTTCAACAAAAGCTACTTACTTTATTACCCAGGAGTTAATTATCCCAGGGGCGACAATAGGGCCCGCAACTTAATGGCTTTTCTTTTGTGCGATGTACTCCATGTCTCGGCCGATGAGAATATATTGTTTTGCCATTAACCGCTTCCGAGTGAGATGTTTCTCGGAACAATTTACTTCTTGGACAAAAGGCAGCCGATTGACTCGATTTTGGGAGCTCTTCCGGCTACTGTTGCCCGAACATAATCTATTGTGTAACACGTGTGGTCAACCTTCGTAATTACGGAAGAGATAAATCTCCCCGATGAATGGCCGAGAAAAAAAAGGATGGCTTTCTAATGATGGAAGAAAAGGTTTCCGTGTGACGCGGGCCCCTGCGAAATACACTTACAAGAAAAATCAAGTATTCGCGGGTGACAAATTATAATAGGTCGGTCCAAATCAAAATCGACTCGCGACACAAATTACCGTTCAGGCGTATCATCCCCGATAGTCAGAGATTTTAGTTTTTTCTCCCAGAAAGTATTATGCAATTGTTTGATTTTAAATTGAATTTTTTTCTGCTGTTAGTTAGATAGTGTTTTACAGTCGGGGTCTCGAGAACGCTGATGGTGTCGGCGGTTGTTGTTTTTGTTTGTGATGAGTGTTTTAATGTCATCTGTGAGTGGCAAAGCGTACGGCCTTACCTCTTTGGCCGGTATGTGGGTGTCTAGCGCTTTGAATTGCCTTCGTGAGTGAATCGATCGCATTATCGATGTCTTCATTTGAATTGAACGTGTCGGCTGAAAGATATATGTTTTTATTAATGTGCTCTTTAAAGCTTGGCCAATCCGCATCCTTGAAGTTGCGCTGAGTGTGCTTGGTTCGCGCCGTCACACCGTTAATTTGGAAATATACCGGCAGATGGCGGACCAAAAATCGTCGCAGTTTGTTGGTTCTCCTACAAGGGGGGCGTTTTTGACCAGAACGATATCGAGCGTGCTTGAGTAATTAGAACTCGAACTAAAAAATCCGGAACTAGGATGACATATTCAATATCACCCCCACTTATCAATTTATTAATGGTTTGATACTGGTGTCTCTGGGTGAACTTATCCTAGGACCTTATCCTTATCCTATAAATGTCATTGCGAATGTAAACCATAGATAAAAAAGAAAACTGTCAGCTGTCAAGAATTTCAATATTTATACAAATAGGTGTTTTATGTATACAAATTGTTAAAGCTCTTCCCAATATGATGATGTCTTCATTCCATAAATTAGGTTTGAAAAGTCCTTGTCGGCTATGTGCTGATATGTGTAATCCAGACGTAGATAATGTTTTCTCCAATCATAATAATAATTTAGTGGATTTGATATTGAAATATTTATCCATAAAAGTAAGAATTTAACATTTTCAATATTGCATTCTTGTAAAGTAATAATCGAATTATTGAAATAATTTTAATTGATAATTTTATGTTAAAGATTACCGTCGACGATACCTTACCAATTCAAGTTTGTGAGTTATGCAGGCTAAGATTAATATCTTTTGACGAATACGCAGTAAAGTGTTCAACCACACAGATTTCTTTAACATCAATATCCCAAGAAAGCGCGGAAATTGAATTGGATGAGAGATTATTAGAATCAGTGAAATCTGAATATAACACTGATATTGCAGATTTCATCAAGGTCGAAACCTCAAATGGTTCTATAAAATCTGAAGAGGATGATTGCAACTTCAGTGAAAATTGTTATCCTGTTTCTAAAAGTATGACTTCATTGTAAACCTACTCTTTGTCATATAAATTAGCACATTCCCAGTGCATTTAAAGTATTATTGGATCAATATTTTTAGGTGTTAGAAAATCAGAAAGAAAATTGCGTAAAATCAAAGGAACTGTCAGGAAAAGACTAAAAAAATATTCATTAAGGGAGAAAAGAGAATCAAGAGAGTCTTCCGATTTAAACATTAAGTTGTATGATGATGAAAAAATAGAGAACGAACTGAATACTTATAAACCTACAAAAAAGGGTCAAAATTTCGCAATAAACAGTTCTTTTATAAAGTAAGTTATTTAATATGTTAAATAATTTATTCTTTAAATCTTTCATTTCTGTATTTTTCATAGAAAAACAGTGTGCGGTACTTTTCATACCAGATCATTTATTTTGAAAGTATTTAAAACACAGTTAAATTTTACCTGAGGTAGTTTGGACTGAGCTTACCTCGGATAATGTAGAAAACTGTGAGTGGTTAACTGGTTATTTTTGATGTGATTAAAAATAACTTTACTTTGATAATTTACATATACACTATAGGAAAAAATCAATAACATTTTATTTTTTAAAAAGTCCTTTATATATTTTATCTCTTCTCCCCATCATGATATTCTGCAATTTGACAAATACATTTGACTCTAATAATTTTTCTAATTGCAGAATACATTCTCAGTTCTATTACATGTACTAATATGGTACGTTTACATCTCCATTTAGTTAAATGAGATAGATGTCTTTAATAAATAATGTCAAATTTTTTTTTGTTAATATTAATTTAGTTCTATGCAAGTATTGACAATGTATAAGCATCATGCTGAAATAAAATATTATTATTTGCATTGAATTTTTTTATATAATTGAAATAATTGTGTTAAAATTTTGTACATAATATATTGTGACTTACAGAATGAATAAAAGTTTAGCTAATCAATACATGCCATTTTTAGCCTGACTCCATTTAAAAAATATTTCTATATCTTGTATTAGCTATATTGTTATCTTTCTAACAAATATGCATATATCAAAAATCTCTTAAAATAACATGCAAACATATTTATGCATATTAGATGCAGATTCATAAAGTAGCCTATATCAAATACTATCGCAAACAATAATGAAAATTTGAATAAATGATTAAATTGACAAAATACCGTCACTCATTTATGACTTTTCTTCCAAAAATAAAATTAGCTGTTTATTAGATTCCGCATTCACCTACATTCGCTGCGTGCATATTTTTCCGTAATTAATTATTTTTCTCCTTTGCATTCTATACATATGTTGGCGTTTGTGCACAAATTAAGTAATTTTATAAATCTTTTTGTTCATTAACATTTTTATGTTTGGGTACTTTATGCTTTTCAAATTCAGAAAATATAATCGATTATCTTTCATTTCAGCTTTGTTTGTCATATTTGTTGTGAAGAGTTTTTGAAATGGAGTGCTCTAGCAAAACACACGCAGCAAATGCACAAAACAAAGCCAAAGATTCTGTGTTTGTGTGATAAATACCTTTCCTGTAAACAGACTGTATATAAACACATTAAAAAACATGACTTAAGATCCTTTCATAAGTAAGTAGTAAAAACTAATATATATCATGTTGTTAAATTTAAATGTATATGTTGATGAATAAAAAAAACCAACATAATAAATTTATTGCATCCTGTCTGGGTATTGTGATTGTCTTTGTTAAATTTAAATCTCACATAAATTTTTTCAGATTTATGTTCTCTCGAAAAATCAAAACAAGGTTTTTTTTTTTGTATAAAACTTATTCTTTTCCATTTACTTCCAGGTGTATTCACTGTGAAAGTACTTTTTTGACAGAATTGAAATACAAGAAGCATTTGGCAACTCATTCATCTAACACAGAAGCCACATTTAAATGCGATCAGTGTGCAAAGACTTTTCCCAAAAGTTATTTATTAAGGGCACATGAAAAAAATCATACCCCGAGGGAGGCAAGGTTTACACATCCTTGTGACATCTGTGGAGGAAAGTATGTATTAATAAACCATTTTGATTTGTTTTCAAAGTGAAAGCATTTTGCATTTGATATCAAAATAATAAATGATATCATTTAAGATTTACAGGGTCATCTCTTATGGGTAACTGTGATCAAATACAAGAAAAATGGGGTTACCACAATAGAGTTAAAAGTGGGATGAGTTATGTTGAAATCTGTGTTGATCAGAAGGTTGTATGTGTGGAAGATAGGAACCTATTTCTCCCAGCTCTCCACTGAGTTCGTTTGAGGATGATATCGCAGATTGTGTGTCTACATGTGTGCATGGATGCGGCTAGAACAGGTTGGACAAATAAGATAAATAACTTACAATTGATAGACATTTATTGTGTGTAGATGCACAATAACAGATAAGATATGAGCAGTGAATACGTGATGGTGAACTGTTTGAGAAGCCAACTGCGAGAGAAGTGACTCGTTATAGCTGGCTGCGCCGCAATGTATTGTAGTCAGTTTGTAGGTTGGTACCGGATGCACTTTTAAGGTTGATGAGAGCTTTTTGTGTGCACCTAGGTATGTGCGTGTAGATTGTGGAGCCGATAGACCTCCACAGATCAAACAGTTTTATTGAAGATCTCTTTTGTTTTTTATACATATGCAAGAATCTTAATTATTTTCAATTTAATACTATGTATAGTCAAGTAGAAGAGATATTATTTGTAGATTTTCCTAGATTGCTTCGAGGATATGATAACCAAGCCTTCTGCCGTACTTTTTCTATGGTCTCCAAATTTTTTTTGATTCACGTCAATTGGTACTGGTACACTGTACTGTGGTATTAAGGGGTAAACAATATAATAATTCGAATAACCGATGACTCAGTTGTTGCACCCCATGATCTCATGGCCCCACGTTGCCATGTATAGTTTGCTGTTCAATCACAGACGCCACCACCTCATTTAAGCGACGAGTTGGCCCAAATTTATTATCACAATATTTACCTACGCATAGTAGTAACTTTACAACTATTATTTGTGGGTGAAATGTACATTAGAGTGGACTTTATTCTCATTTTTCTAGGAGATAGTCTATGAAAATTATTTATCCAGCTGTTGTTATTGAGATATATAATTCGTATTTTTCCCTACAGTATATTTATTGTAATTTTTCTAGATTTGCATCCAAGTGTGCTGTTCGAGTTCATGTTAAATCTGTTCATGAAAAAGAAAAGTCCTTCGTTTGTGATATTTGTGGTCACGCATTCGCAACAAAAGGAAACTTGAAAGCTCACGTATTCCTTCATACCGGTGAAAGACCGCATTGTTGTCCTCATTGTCCCAAAAGGTAATGTTATATAATACACTAATAACTTGCTATACAGCTGCTCTTTATACGGTTCTTCATTATGACGGATCTTTTTCAATTATGGCTCAGTTTTGATTTGCGACACAATTTTTTTTTATACACAACCAAAAAAATACACTTTCATTTCAAACAAAGAATAAACATCATCTTACTTTAAACTGATCCCGACGAAGATTGCAGCACTGAAGTTATGAGGCCTGTATGATAAGTACCTGTGTTAGGGAAGGAAACGCATTTAAAAAATATTTATTTTAATAATTATACAAAATACTTTGTTCAAATCACTATTTATTAATTATTCTACATGTTTCGATACCTATGGTATCTTCTTCAGGAAACAATGTAAACTGAAATTAAAAAATACAAGCGTAGATAAAAACAAAACTATAAAATGGTGAATAAGTAAGAACTAAAACGAAAACAAATTTAAAAGGTGACTATTTGCAAAGAGGATTTGGTTATTTATAATATTAAGCTTGCTATTATCACTTTTTCTTATTTCTAAAATTTTAAATTTATCTAACTGAAACCTCTAGTATTTCTATGTATAATTTCTAAACCCTTGTTAATATCAAAGGAACGGTTTGTTTCCAAAAGGTGATTGGAAAATTCTGAATAATTATTGTTATTTAGGCATAGTGGTTTAAACAAAGTAATTTTGCAAATATTGAAGAAATATTTATTTTATTTATTTCTCAACAGTCTCCGTTTAGCTCGATGCACTTAGTCCAGCAATATTCCAACATTTTTAAGCTATCAAAAAAATATGTTTTGTTGAACTTGGCAAAATAGGCCGGCGATGACTTTCTCGTTTGAGTAAAAAATCACATGGGGCCAAATCTGGAGAATGGGGTGGATGAGGCAGCAATTCGTAGTGTAATTTAACTGGTTTTGCTGTGGCAATTGTGGACGAGTGAGCTGGTGCGTTGTCATGGTGAAAGAGCATTTTTTTCAATGTCATATCGTCCCAATAAATCAGCATAGTACTGCCCCGTGATTGTTCTTCCCTTTTCCAAATAGTCTGTGAAGATGATGCCTCGCGAATCCCAAAAGACAGTGGCTACGACCTTTCCGGTCGATGGAACCGTTTTCGCCTGTACAAGTTATGTATCCGTCCTATACGGTAAACACCTGTATTAAGGTAAACATGTGAGCAATTAAATTTATATTAGTAAATCATATTTGTTTGATCTGTAAACAACATTCTATGGATCGCTGATCGCCGTTTTGTGTGCATGTGAACGTGACATATAGAACGGTTCCTGTCTATTACCCCCTTCTCTACATCCTGAACATGACCTTTTCTGTGGTGTTATCTATCATTTTTGACAAGGTGAAAGTTTAAGTTTTGAGTTGACAGTTAGCTTTTATAATTGGGTACGTTAGACTGAAAACTGTGTGAGTTATCTTCCTGCCATGTTGGAATGATAAATTGACTGAGAGTTAACGTTTGACTTTCGTAGTTGATCAAAGTGCGCAAGACTGCCGTGAAATTGACGTCCTGCTATCGAGTTCATCAGACTGACTATTGTGTGTAATCGGTTTCTCGCTACTGTGCGTGCCGATTAGTGTTTTCATCTTGCTATTGTGCATGGTGCTTGTTGTATGACACTTCGCGCTATCACCGAAGTGTGTGTTCAATAGTACTTAGTGTGGAACAACGGAGTACGTGTTCTGAAACCAAAAGACCTGTGGCTCCGGTGGAAGAAAAAAATCCAGATACCTATAGGAGCAATTCTCAGGTGGGTTGTGTTTATTCCTAATTCTCTATTCAAGAATGTGCTGTGGATCAGCACAGCCAGGATTGAACTCGGGACAAATACATGTGTGAGGTAATTTTCTCTTTAAAATTGTTTTACAAACATGTCACATTTCATAGTAGCTAAGATAACATGTAAACAATGTTATGTAACCATTTTTAATTGTTTTTAGAACAACAACAACTGTTGATTTGAATACAAATAAAATGTACGAGTTATATTATATAACATGCTCAAAATCAGAAAACTATTCATTTTATTACTCTAAATTATATAGCGACTCTTAAAATTTCTCATTGGCAATGAACCAAAATATGCTGAAAAAAATTTGTAGTTCAATATCTCAGTTTGATGTAAATGTCGTATTGTTCAAGGGCATGATTTATTAACACACAGTAGATCATTAATAGTTGTTAAGGCTCCTAACGCTGTTCTCTCCAGAAATTCGTTCCATTTAGTCTTTCGTGTTTTTTCTTTACTTCTTGAAATATATAGGTACATAAATACATTTTAATTTATTCATTCTAAAAAAGTAATTGTTTTGAAGTCATTAATCATGTTGAAATATATCTCATTATTGTATTTGTACCTTTCTATTATTGTGTGCTGTAGTCTATCACAGGTTGGCATTCAAGTTGCAGTATGCTGATTTATCATTTGCAAAATGTTTGTATTAGTTTCGCCAGGTGAAGTCCACTGTTTTGATTGTTCTTTCATTTCTGGCACGTAGTGATGGATCCATGTTTCGTCAACAGTTACGAAACGCTCTTCATCAAAAACGGATATTCAGCCACGTTCGAATTCATTAAATTAATATCTGATGGTAGTAATCGAAGATGCATGGTCCTTATAAACAGCATGCAACTTCACACGTCTTCCCATCAAAAAAAAGTAATTGAATCACTGACCGATATTGCTCATTTTCCATGATTGCAAACAAATACAAACTTGCCCACTTTCAACAGCTATTAAAACAAAACTACTTGATAAATCTGTCCGAAATTTTGACAGGCGTCGTTTGAAAGATGGCATTGATCAATGGTATACAGATTTTACATCAGTCGTAAATAGCAAGGAAAAATGTTAGACCAATTTTTCCAACCATGTCCTTCCACAACAGTGGATGGAGTTGATGACAGCACAATGTCATGTGAATATTCATATGCCGATTAGAACACTTTATTTTATATTTTTGTTTTGTTTTTATTTATACATATGCAAGGGAAACATTATTATTAAAGGAAATAAAAAATGCATTTTTAATTAAAAACATCCAATGAAATTTGTTTGAGTTTGCATCAAGGTAATGATTCGTTATAATGGCATTTTGCTTTACTGCTAACTTTCCCGGATTGTATATAGGCTGTAAAGCGAGGTATTGGTGTAATTAAAAATGATTTTTAAATACATGTGATATTTAAAAATCACTTGTTTAATATCAATCTTTTTTTTTTAAATCTTATAAAATATCTAATATAATAAAATTGATTATACATATTTTATATAATACATAAACCTTTCAAATGTATCACAATGTATATAAAAAAAATAGCCTCATAATGTACTTATATTTTTATTCTTAGACCCAAATCCTACATGTTATAATTATATAATATTGAACATATATTATTATTTAGGAGAACACATTCTTATTGTGAAGTTGTAATTCTGGCGTCTGCTATCAGTTTACTCAAAGGTATTTGAGATTCTGTAAAAATAAGGTAGATGGCTCTGTCAAATGATGGAACGATTAAATGTATTAATATCAAAAAGGTAACATATAGGGTCGAAAATTGTCGCTAAAAATAATGTCGCTGTAGCTTAGTTGGATAAAGCACCTTCCCCGGTTAGGAAAGAGATCCAGGTTCGAATCCCGGTGGCGCGCAACAACAATATTTTTCGATAAAATTGATTTTATATGTATATCTTTATAATTAATATATTTATTTCATATTTAAATATATTATTATTTTATTAAAACAAATTAGATAAATCACTAGAAAGATACACAGACAAAATGTATCTATCGAAATAAAATAGTTACCACCGGGATTCGAACCCTGAACTTTCTATTGTCGGTAGACTGCTTTACAAATTACCATAGTAATCTATAAATTGTCATTTGATTTTGATGTATGTACATATCTTACTTTTATTCATTTTTTCCTTTTGGAAGCAACCATATTTTTAATTGCAATATTTTTCAAATACCTAAGAGTGGAACGTGCTAGGTGGCGCCAGGACGCCATTTTTATTAATTAGAAAACATTAACACAACTAAATATATTGTTCTATGTTTTTTTTAAAATTTATTAAACAAAAATGTATATTTATCATTTGTCTTTTCCACAGTTACAAAACAATGAAAAGTCTTCGGAGGCATACGGATGTCCATGAAGGTGTCACTTACAAGTGTACGAAATGTCCGTCTACATTTTCTTATGAAAAAACTCTCCGTGAACATATGCATGTTCATATAGACGCTTGCAGATTCGTGTGCGGTTTCTGCAACAAAGGTTTTAAATGGAGAAGATCATTCCAAGTGAGTAGTTAATAATTGGAGATACGGTTTTACTAATGTTTCCTCAATAATTAATCATTCTTTTCATAATAGTTGCATTAATACATCTATTTATTTTCAGTGCCATTTGAATCTTCACACTGGCAAAACACCTTTCTCTTGCCTGTGGTGTCCCAAGACCTTTGCAGACGGATCAAACTGCAGAATTCATAAAAGGAGAAAGCATCCTGTTGAACTTGCTGAATACGAAGCCCGCAACGGAGTAGCAAATACTAGTATGTCATTTTTTATGTTTTTTTTTACTGATAATATTTATATTTCTATTTTAAAGAGAGCACATTATTATTTCTGAAGTCGTAATTTTTTTTCAGAACGCAGTTCTATGATATTTAATACAAATTAAATGCATCAATTAGAAAGCTATACATACAGATAAACTCAATTTACCGAAAAAATATTTTAGCTGCCACCGGGATTTGAACCAGGATCTCTTATAAGTTAGATAAGTTGTATTAAAGTAAAGGGTGTCCAGCGGAAAAATTTCAAGATTAAATTGTAATTGCTCGTAAACTATCAGGGTGAGGTAAGTGGGAAGGGTATTGTTCGACGCGCATGATTTGTGGATTTGCCAGTCGCAATGAGTCACTGGTTGGGAGCGAACCGCGTGTTCGAGGTTGAGCAGTATTTAAAGTGCGGTGATTCATTGGTTCGTGCGCGTCAAGCTTTTTGTACTCAATTTAATATTCGACGAGTACGTGATAGGCCGAGCATGCAACTTATCTGGTGTTGGGTTCAAAAATTCAGACAAGGGACAATAGTCAACCAAACTCTTCCGGGACCATCAACGTCAGCAGCGATGCCAGAACATGTGGCTCAAATTCGACGTGAAATTATGTGCAATCCGCGTAAATTGATAAGGAAGATTGCAGCCTGCACTGGAATAAAAAAATCGACAGTGCATGTTATTTTAAAAAGAAACTACAATTTCACCCATACAAACTGAAAATCGTGCAGTTTCTCAATGAAATTGACTATTCTTTACGTGAAACCTTAGCGAGAATGATGCTGGAACATTTTGGAACAGCACGAACGCTTAGAAACATATTGTTTACTGACGAAGCACATTTTCATATCGATGGTTATGTTAATAAACAGAACATGAGATACTGGTGCTCCGACAACCCAAGGGAACGCCGTCAAAAACGTTTGCATTCTCCAAAAATGACAGTGTGGTGTGCAATTTCTGCCCTTGGAATAATTGGCCCTTATTTTTTTAACCAGCGAGAGACAGTCACCGTTGACGTGTATTGCAGTTTTTGATACCTAACCAGCAGCTGTTTCCCGGGTTCAACAACAGAACACAATTTCAGCAAGATGGAGCCACACCACACACAGCTAGTTTCAATGAAGAAGCTGATGGGAATTTTTCTCAATAAATTAATCAGCAAGTACGGAGACATACCCTGGGCACCTCGGTCACCGGACCTTACACTGTGAGATTTTTTTTGTGGGGATACCTTAAGTCGAGAGTTTAAAACAACAATCCTCTAATAATTCAGGCCCTACGAGAAAATATTTGCTGTGAAGTTGCTGCCATTGAACCAATGCTTTGTTCTCGCGTGTTCGCAAATTTAAGAGTCCGATTTCAAGGGGTGTCTTGAGAGAAATGGACGGCATTTAGACGGTATTATTTATAAAACGTAAAATCCACATCATTATACTCCATTTTGTATAAATAAAATATGGGAATAACATTGTAATTTTTTAAAAATTTAATATTAAACTTAAAAATTTTTCGCTGGACTCCCTTTATATCCAATAATTTAATAAAATTGAAATTGAAAAATCTCTGGCGTTTCCTAGTGATTATTTCTCAAAGTAGGTATTCGCAATAAAAAAGGTGATAGCTTTCAAATAAATGGAATGTTTGATGTATCAATTTGAAATAAGTTCGAAAATTTATTGACTATTTACAAAGCTGATGTAATATAATTGGATAACGCACTTCCCCGGATAGGAAGAGATCCTGGTTCAAATCCCGGTGGCAGCTAAAATATTTTTTTCGTAAATTGAGTTTATCTGTATGTATATCTTTCTAATTGATGCATTTAATTTGTATTTATATTTCTGTCAGTAATTATTACGAGTTCATTCTGTTAGTGGCAAGCAGTTCATTTTTACATTCCACTCAATATTTTTCCGCTGTTACTACAATTATTGATAACTGATGGTAACATCTTTTGTCACTGGGCGTAATAAGCAAATTTTCCTTTGGAGTGCAGTAAATATATGTCCTTTAGCAATATGTAATGTAGCATTGCAATATGTAATTACTATAGTTTGTTAAATTTTTTCAGCACAAATAAAACAGATTAGCTCAACTGAAAATAAAGTGATACGGAGTATCCGCTTTGAAGATGCTATCAAACCTCGGATCATCCCAGAGTTGGATCTTGTTAAATCGGACTCTGAAACTGAATGAAATATATTTGGGTATTTTTTTGTAAAGTAGTATGTCTATTATATATGGTATTTCATTCGGCTCAGTTTATTATTAAAACAAATTAAGGTTCCTGATTCATCCATCAATTATGTTTGTTTATATATAATATTATCACACTATTCATATAATATTATCTATAATTGTAAATTTTTATTAAATACAAATACATATTTCTGACATCAATATTTTTGTCATTCACCATTTTTTGATAGTAAGTCAATAGATCACAGAATGCGAGATGTAAACTGAAGATCAAATAAAGATTTTTCCAACCGGTCTCATCTCAGAAAAAAACTACTTTTCTTTTCAAGAGTTTGAAATGAAATACAATTGGGATGGGATAGTTTATTTGAACAATCTTTATGCAGATTTTCTTCAATATTTGCGGGGGATCCGTTCCAGATAAATACCGCGAATATTAACATTCAGCCTCCATATAGAAACAGGGGCTATGTTCTTGAGTAGAAAAACAATACGTACACATGTATGGATTTTAATGAAAATATAAGAACTTCTTTAAAATAAAGTTCTTAAGTTATTTATTGAAATTATAAAACAATATTTTTTTCAATAACAACAAACAATTTCAAACAAACAACAAATATAAAATTGTGATACATATTACAATAGAACCGCGTTAATTCGAAGTTCAAGGGGCTAAAAATATATATTTTACAAATTTCCTGATGCGATCGCGTAAAAAAATCGTAAGTCATGAATTTTTTTTTAAAAACATACATATTTTGGCATATTTCGTGAAATCATTTTGAAAACGCAGTATTTATTATACTAATACAAAATCCTGATGTAATTTATTATATTTACTAATGAAACTGATTAGGCTGAATATTAGATTTATTTCTCGTAATAAGTAAAGATCCTGACTTTAAAATGATCTCAGGAAATTAAAGAATCATTAAATAAAGTACACAATATCTAATAACTATAACACTAAATTAATAATAATAAGAACAGTTTTAAACATTTTTAATTGTCAGACATATTTCGGTTTGAAAGAATCATATATTTTTCCTTGTCTCATTTATTGAACTTCCGCAATACAAATTTTACCACGACATTAAATGAGCTCATACTTTCGCCGGTGTCTCGGGATCACTAGAAAAAATAAGTTAACAATGATGTCATTCAAGGAAAATGAAGATTATTAACACAACAAACACAGTTATTAGAAATACAATCGTTAATAAATACGTGAAATAATACGAAAAGTCAATCTTTCAAAAAAAAACATTTTAACAACACAAACACAGTTATTAGTAAAAAGAATCGAAAGGGGAATTTAGAATAGGTGAAAAACAATCTTAAACGCGTCCAAGTAAAATCAATTTAGTGCAAACAATATGTCTCTATTCTATGGCGCAAACTGTCAAAGCAGCCAACTGAAGAAAGCGTACACGGAATTCCCCAATTTTATCGCAACATAATGTATATACATATAGCAGGTTCTACACAAAGTAGGCTCAGGTTGTTTTGGCAGGTATCGAGAAATACACAAAGAACGTTTCACACGGCCGCACGCATTGTTATTTTATTTATAACTTAAAACTTTCGAATTACGTGACGTAGAAATGTATTGATTTATGACGCGAAGGCCTGAAAATTATTTCGTACTACGAGTTACCGGGCTATTCGTATTAAAGGGGTTGATTAAGTATGAAACTGACAATTTGGGTCTTGAAGTGTTTGAAAAATTCGAATTATATCGAATTTCGAATAAAAGGGGTACGAATTAACGCGGTTCTACTGTATAAATTATAATCAACATCGCATTATTCTGGCTGCTAGTGCTTGGCATTAGTCCCTACTAAGAAACATTTGATTGATTTCTAAGCAACATTAAAACATTACAGAACTTGGGAGGTGGGTAGGTGGCAGTAGCATTACTGTTATGTTAATAGAGGTTTCTAAACTTATTTTGTCGTGGAATGATCTTTCAAAAATTACCGTTACCCCACTTTTAGTAAGACAACTCCGTTTTTTAGTTGTGTCATTGTGAAAAAAATATATATACAAAGAAGAATGTTGCTGCTTCTTGGAGCCCCGTATTCTCTGAAAAGTTGGTTTAGTATTGGATAATTGAATTCTGGTGTAGTATTGAGTAAAATCCAGATTCAGACAGAAAATCAACTATTTTAGCTAACGCCGTGGCCATTTTCTTTTAAAATTGTTTGGTTAAGGTAAATATAATAAAAAAATATGATAAATCAGTGTAATCTGATATAAATCGAAATATTTAATATACAATATTTATCAGATTTATTTTTCGGACAGTGTAGATATTGATAATGCGCAGGTGACTCCAGATGAATCTGAGATATCACAAACAATTGACGACCACTCAAGTGTCTGATCAAGTTTAATGCCTACTATGGACTTCACATAATGAATACACTGAGAGTTTGTCAATAATGTGATTCAATGTGTGTATCGTTCGTCGTAATCAAATTTGAATTCGTGAAAGTTTACAATTTAATGCTCAGATACGGAGAACCGAAAAAAATATCCTAGGTGAGTGTCTGATTTTCATTATGTATAGAAAAATATATTAAACATAAGTTTTTTATATGTCAATACAGCAGTAGTTGTCAAAACTCATAGATAATAGAGATACGTCAAACTCGAGTGGTAACTGTCAGGTTGAGGATTTGTCGAAATGTCATTATATTAACAATTTTGGATGGTTTCAGATAGAATTTAAAGTTATAGTCGTTGTATTGCTTTTATGATATATTAGCGTATCATTTTTAATTGATTTACTTAGTGCTAAAGACTTCAAACGTAACATAAACAAGTATAAATTCAATGCAATGTTTTTAGCGTTAAAAATTATACGACCAAAAGTTGTCGGTTTAATAAAGAAAGTTTGCCTGGGAGACAGAATATTGATTAATTTTTCTAATCATGGCAATAAATTTAGTACAATTTTGTCGTCTTTGTGCTGAAATAAGGGACATAAAGATTAATACCTTTCTTGAGAATGATGGGAAATTATCAGATATGATCTTCAAATATTTATCTATAAAGGTATGTGAAATTTGTTTATTAAATTTATCCTTGATAGTAAATTTTCCAGGGGGTAGCATTCCCAAAATGGTCAATAGAAAGCTGATTCATTAAGATTTCAAATAAGTTAATCTTTGTATTGAATTATGTAGTGCTTGAATTGAGTCTTTAATATTTATGCACCTGTTGGTCTTGTAAGTTTATTTTAACACATCCAGTGTTGAGAACACGTCCAGTGTCAGAATTAGGCAAATTATCATCTATGTAATATAAAAGCTTGTATACAGAAAGCAAGCAAATACCGCTACAATTATTCTTTTCGTTAAAAAATTATATTTCGTTAAAAAATCGTTATTAAAAAATAATTAAACTTTTTCATATGTATAAAAGTTTATTTGACTTGTAAATAAATATAGTTTATTCTAAAAAATATAAATAAAAAGTGTAATACAAGGTGCGTAAGTAGTAAGGACCGTTGCCGGATATTCTCGGTGTAGCTCTGCAGTTACGATGTTGTGCATACGCAATGGTTTCCATCATCTGTTGACTCACAACATGCAACGTTAGAGACATTCACATAGTGTGGCCATCTTGTAGTGAGTGGTTGAAATGTTCAAGATAATAAATCAGCCCGCCAACTGTGAGATACGGTCTGTGATTTGTTTCTTGAATGCACGAAACATAAAACCAGCTGACATCACCGTGTGTGTCTTGTTTTGACCTGATTTGGCGCCAAGTAATTTCCATATTTTATGCAAACATTATGATGACGATGATGAACTCAAAGACAGAATATAGACATGATTTTCATCTCAGGCGGCGTCGTTCTATGATGAAGATATATGAAATTAGTGTCCCGTTATGACAAGTGCCTTAATAATGGTGGCGACTTTGTTGAGAAGTAGTTTAAGGTGTGTAGTGTCCGAAGAAAGTAGTGTTGTAAGAATGATGTTGTGTTTCTTTAAAAAAAAATCCAGCACTTAAAAACGCGCCTCGTATAATATAATAAGTAGTATTGTTTTCATGTTGTTTTAATTAATTCACTATTTTTCATATACATATTTGTATACACTTGTGTTTCCTTTGGTTTATACACATTTATACATGCTATGAGCAATGCTCCCTCTAATTTTAGAACATGGTGTGAGCATATAAATCTTTTGTGCAATTTTAAAGACCAGACTTATTATCTGTGCGCTGGGGGACAAAATAAAAAAAAACATTACCAAACCAGTATGAGACTACTGATAGGGCCTGAGTTGACTAATGAAGATGTATCAAGACGCATAAACAAGTTAAACAGAGCTAATAACAACGATCAAGGAAAGCTGTATACCTCGGTTACATTCTCTGCAATGAAAAATATAATCTTTTACAGCTAATGAATTGCACAATGATGCAGGGGAAGAAAGTGATTATCTTGGCTGTGTAACCTCAGAAAGTGGTTCAATATATTAATATAACAATATAATAATTCAAAAAACCATGAAAACATTGGTATAACTAAAAAAAAAACGTATGTACTATTTCATCATAAGCGTCCATCGACCGCGATTTCGTACGGTTTTGAGATGAAAAAAAGGAAAAATAAAAGTTTATAGTGTTATAGTGGCCACAACATTTTGGATATTATTATTTATTTTTTGTAAGGACATCAGATTTTATTAATATTACAGTCTTTGTAACGAATATCGAAGTAAAGAAATTCTCAGTATAACGTATCTTCAATTTGTCCCCATATAACTTTTATATAAAATGTACTAAAGCATATTTGATTGTAACAAAGTCTGATCTCAGAATAATGAAATATTTTGATCCAAAATTTATGAGTAAACTTACAATTTGACACAATATTTCCGAGAACTCAGTTCATCCTTGACATAAAGCGTGTCGGACGTGTTTACAAGCGACCCTCAAACCCTGTTACATAGGAAAATTAGTGATTATTTTCTTTTCTCTATTTTTTTTCTTTGATTTTTTTTATATTTGAATTTCAAGTTTTTTTTAATATTGTTATCTTGAATTTATTTTTAAATAAAATATTTATCACAGTTTAACAATCGGTGTTTCACTGGTGCATACACATACACACACTTATACTGTTCTGTACTATGTATATTGACCAATCACACGATCAAGCGTTTTGTTGTGCATCAATTCTATAAGAGGTTATTTTGATGCTGTATGTATAATATGGTAATTAAAAATAAAATAAAAATCTATTATCTTTCTTGCATTCAATATAATGAATTTTCAGAATAACGAAACATTTTCTTTGGTCCGTGAACTTCACTATACTGAGATTTTACTGTATTGTGTTTAATGTGATACTTAAAATGAAAAAATATTACTTTACATCACGACTACGTACACATCACACTTACATAGCACTAACAACACACATAAAATGATGCCGCCGGCCGCGGCAATGGCCAATGCTGCCTAACGGCACACTCACTGTATTTATAGTAAATCATCCGTATTTTTCTTTTAATTAATAACAAAAAATAATATCTTATTCACTTGAATTAATTGAACCTAACTAACAATTTACTCAAATTGGAACGTTCCAGATACTTTCCAATTTATTGCGTTGTTCTCATTATTGGACTCTGCGGTAGTAATGAGCATATCGGGAATGTCTAAAAAGTCAGCAATATCTCCACTAACGAAGAAGTCACCCTCCGCCATTTTGTAAATAAAGTTTGTAATATGGAAGTTTAAAGATAGTAATTACATTAACTTAATTTAAAAAAAAAAAAAATAGAGATGCGTACACGGAATACATGTCACATCAATATTCTTAGTATTTTCAAGCAAAACTAAACGCTTGTGCTATGAAAATAGGACTAACTTAATGGCCTCCTAGAACGAAGCTTGAACCCCCGACCATTAGATCACTAAGCGAGTATCGTAACCACTAGGCCACAAGGACGTCATTGTGTAAATATAATATTTAAATGAAAGCATATTTGAAATATTTTGATTAATCTTTCATAAATTATCCTAATTTTGGCAGTGAATGTGTTAATCGACTGATTTGATTGTTAGCTTTTATAACATAACACGTTTTTTCTGTATATTGGTATAATTCTACATTTATGCGATGACATGTATAAATTTTTCAAGACATTTTCATGAAAATATTATTGACTTAATCCATTCTTGTTTCTTACCAGATTTAGATTTGTATTTGTTGTGATTAACTTAAATTGAAAATGATTAATTTATTTTGATTTAAATTACAGATAAATGCGGAAGACAGTTTGCCGGTAAATGTTTGTGAACAGTGCCGCCTGACAGTAGTATCGTTTGAGGAATTTGCAATAAAATGCAACAGTGCACAGATAGTGCTGGAGTCCTTTCTTAAACATGACGATTTATTAGATGAGCCATTCTACGAGTTAGCAGTAGATGAACAAGGGGAAGATATTAAGCAGGATATTAAAAATGAAGTACTTACACCAAATGACGATAGTGATTTTTGTGATGAGGATATTCTTCCCGTATCAAAATGTAAGATGATCTCATTTAATCCCACTCCTGAGATTATTGTAACTATAACTATATAATAGGAAATTAGATTTTTTAATAAAACCGCACTCATATACATATACATACAGTCGATTCCGCTTAATCGGGTCGCCAGTTAATTGGGGCAGCCACTTATTTGGGCCAAATCTCAAGAAACAGAAACCAAACCAAGGTATTAATAGTAATTTGCATTGCTTAATTGGGACGACATTCCGCGTAATTGGGACAGTAAATTTAAGATTAAAATACATAAGTTTAAAATGTATTAATAAGTTCCACAAAAGGCAGAGAGTTAGTGCAAAAATTTCTCTTTTGCAAGCAATACAGTTTGTCGCTGACAGTTGGCGAGCTGTAAAAACCAACACTGTATAAAATCTTTAAACCTTGAGATATTTTCGAAATTTTGAGCAAAAAAGAAATGAGGACATGTTAGAAGTTCTATTGTTAATTATCAAGAGTCTTCAACAATACATAACAATTTACCATGTTACGACGCAAATAAATAATGGAGATGCAATTGTTGAAGCATTAAATCGAAACATCAAAAATTAGATGAAGAAGACGATGATTAATATCCAACTGTGCCTGAAAGTAACCGGGAGAAGAAAAAAATTATAGCTGGGGTACAGCGTTATTTTATGCAGGAAGGCAATGAAAGGAGCCCTACGTATTTAAAGAAAACTATTCATCATTTCATTTTAAGCTCGTTTCGGTTAATTGGGGAAATTCTTGGTTCTGATGTGTCCCATTTAAGCGGAATCGACTATATTATATACTGTTGGCCGGTAAGCGACCACAATGGCCGCACACATGGCCTTTTTTTAATAAGATTTGCAAGCCAAAATATGACCGCTATTGGAATGAGCAAAGGTGATTGAGTGTCTCTTTTTAATTTTATTTGTTTCAATTATAATGTCATAAAATATAAATGAGATTGAGGCAAGAAAAAATGCTGAACTTAATTTTTTTGAAGTTCTGCCTCTATAAATCTTAATATAGATTGATTATCATTTTCATACTAACTAACTTACCATTACACCATTTCCATGGGGATAGGCAGAGAGAATAGAGTGTCACAATCTTATGTCCCGACACACAACTCTCCCCTCATACATATTTATACATTTTCCCATGCATGCTCATCGATTGTTTATGCTTCTAACAGGACATTTTACAGTATTTAGTTTACCTGGGCATGGCATGTCTTTCTAGTACCATCAATAATTGTTGTTTTGTTTTGATTTAGAATTTGTTCAATTTCATTTTATTAAATTCAGTGAGCTGCGTGTATGAGTGGTTCAAATGAGTGAGCGAATCTCAATGTGAGAGTGTATTAGATTGTAAGTGTAAGGTGCGATAAAGTCAGATTTCAATTAACTACTCCCAATTCCAAATATTGGAAACAATCTTATGTATTTAATATTTACTGGGAATATTCTATATACAATATTTTAATTCTAAAAGTTACTAAAGTTGTGTTTGCTTCTCAAATCTTGTAATTCGTTGAGACAATCAAACAAATACTTTGAAATAAATCAAAGGTTTTATTAATTATTTTAGCTATTACAAAAAAGTCCAAAAAAAGGAAAAGAAAAGAAACTGATCCCGATTATGATATAAAACCCAAGACCCGCTCGAAACAGCTGGGTCGCGCTGCTGAACTAAGCCAAATTAAACCAAGAAAGTATTCGAAAAGGAAAAAAGATAAAGTGGATGATGAAAATGCAATCTCAAGAAAAATCAAAACTGATTATTCATTTTTTGAGTAAGTTATTTTTCTTTATTTGTTAAAATATTTCTACCTTAGAATAAATATATATCGTTGAGGTGTATCCTAGCTCAGATACTTCATAAAAAAATGAAGTTCTACACATTTTGCGTTGAAAAGAATGTACCAGAAGCATTTTTAACACACGATACAACTTATACATTTTGTTAGTCATATCTCTTTCACCTAATTGGTCTATTTCTGTGCCTACGTTGTTATTGTTAATTTTTGAGAATTCTCACAGTAAACTTGTTGAGTCAAGTTCCCACTACTCCAACCAATCCTGCCTTTTATTATAGGTGTGCATCTTGAAAGATTGGCCATGTAAGGTATTCTGAAATATTAATTCTAATTGGAGTATTATTTTTATAGGTATATTTGCCATATCTGTTCTAAAAAATTTCACCGTTTGAACACATTGAAAGTACACACGAAAAACTGTCATGCTGTTTCCTTTAAGCTGCTTTGTGTTTGCGGCTTATACCTCACAAGCAGGTCTACTGTTTTGAAACACATCCGAATGCACACCACAAAAACTGATCAAAGGTAAGTTGGACAACAGTTTGTGACTATAAAACGGTTTTGTCCTTTTCTGTGATTAAGGAATGATTTATTATTGGAATTTGTTAATACGTATTTAGATTTTTAGGACCATCGAATTTGAATTTGAGTTTTGAAATAAAGTCAAATTTTGAAATTTGTTTTTCTATGTTTTGTAATAATTATTAATTTTTAAGGTGTAATCATTGTGATACAGTTTTCCCTTCGAGACGTACCCTTGAAAAGCACATTGAACAGCTGTCTACAGACCATTATCCATTCCCGTGTAAGCAGTGCCCACAAAAATTTGTCTCCGCTATAAAATTAAAAGCACACGAAAAAAAGAAACACACTCCACATGAACTGAAGTACATTTACCAATGTGAGCTGTGTGCATCCAAGTTAGTATTGTGACATGTTCATTTTTTCATTAATAATTAATTAAATAATAAGATAAAATACTTTGTTTAAACCACTATTTATTGATAAATCAACATGTTTCGATACCTATGGTATCTTCTTCAGGAAACAATGGATACTAAAATTTAAAATGCAAGCATAGATAAAAACAAAATTATAAGTGATGGGTAACTAATTAGAAACTACTATTAACTAATTATCTATGCTTGCATTTTTAATTTTAGTATACATTGTTTCCTGAAGAAGATACCATAGGTATCGAAACATGTTGATTGATCAATAAATAGTGGTTTAAACAAAGTGTTTAATCTTATTACATATTTATATTATATATGGCCACAAAGTAATTTTGCTAATAATGAAGAAATAATTAATTAATTAATATGTATTTATGAGTGTTCATTTTCATATTAGGGGTATGTCAACAACTAACGATAATAGCTGAGAAATTTAATTATTGGTACAATTTTGAGAGCACTATTGTGAGAATGTGTATCAAAAAATATGTACTCATTCGAAGTAAGTAAGGCACTGAACAGTGACATATTTAAATATGATTGTGGCAAATTCCAACCGTTATACATTTGGCATAACGTAAGATAGCAAGTTTGGAATACTCGTGTTGACTTAAGTGAGAGACCCCTAGAACCATAATCCCATTGCTGCAACCCATTAGCCTACTAACCCTAATTGGTCACCTGAATTTTTATCATTTTACATTAACAGGCAATTTTTTTTGTACTGTTTTTATATGTACCTTGTAAAAGTGCTTCATAATAATTTCAGTAAAAATACACTAAGAAAGTAATATCATATTTTTGTGCCTTAATTTAAAGATCTGAAACGATCACTAATTCTTAAATTGAATGGTAGGTGGATGGGTTAATAAAGTAATTTGTATAAAGACTTAATAAGAACAATTTTTTTTGTAGATTTAAAACTAAACCTCAACTTAAAGTGCATATAGATGTTGATCACAACAAGATCATACCCAGCGTGTGCGATATCTGCGGTCGCACTTATAGAAGTGTTGGACTCATGAATTATCACAGACGTACCCACAGTATTCAAGAGACTTTACCATGTCCAAAATGTCCAAAAAGGTTTGTTAATATAATATTATTTACATATACTATTCTATTTTTAAAAGCAATAAACTTTATAGATTACGGTGAATCTCAAATACCTTTAAATAATAACACAGAACTATGTTCTGAAAATGCAACTTCACAATAAAAATGTATTCTCCTTAACTATATTATTCCCTGCTGTCATCCCTGAAAACTTTAATTTATTTATATTTTAATCTCATGAAAACTGGCAAATGCATCATTTTGAGATGACATAATTCTTTTATTGTGAATTGGAAACAAAAATTGTGGAATAAAACATTAATGAAAGTGGGCGATAAATCTATAACATAATATATGGAGTTTCCAAATTCTCTCATATAACATTGTGCTGGTGATGTACAAGGCGACACACAACATGGTGCCTCTGTATCTTCAAGAACTTTGTATCCCAGACAATTTGAATGGTAGATGTCAAACTCTCAGGTCAGCCTCTACTTCGACGATAGGAAGGGTTGTAGAACCGACAAACTGTTGCCAGAAGTTTAATTTAGTGAACGGGCATTTGCGGTGGTAGGCCCATAAGTGTGGAACTTTTTGTCCTCCATCATAAGAAACAGAGCATCAGAGACTTTATTTAAGAAGAAACTAAAAACGCACCTTTTCAAAAAGTCATTTCCATAAGTAAAAATAACAATTTTTAATTTTAAAAACAAAGATAATTGTAGAACTATAAACAGTTTATGTGTAAAGTGCCCTTGAGGTGAAAGTTTTTACAAAAATGGCACTATATAAATTATCCATTATTATTATTATAATGGATATTTTTTTGGTCCTGCTTGAAGAACTCTTCCCATTAAATTTGTGTTGGTCAAAAACACAACAAAAAAGTATTTCTCTCTGTAATGACAGATACGCAAATTAAAATAAATTTTCCTCAATCTTGTAATATTTTTCTTTTTTAAATGATTCCAGATTGAAATCTAAAGCTTTGTTAAAAAAGCACCTGGACTGCCATAGCAATATTTCCTACAAATGTCCAAAATGTCCGTCAATTCTGAACACCAAACAAACTCTTCACATTCATATGCGAGTTCACGAAGACATTTACCGATATGTGTGTGCTTTCTGTAACAAAGCTTATAAAAGAAAAGGAGAATTAAAAGTAAGTTGCGTGAAATAACCATGATTATAACATAATGTCATGTCATTTGGTATGCAATAACATGAACGCACGGATAAACTATTTTATAGGACTAGCAACAAGCAATCGGCGATACTGAAATTGTACAAACGGTATTCTTACATATCAACTTTGTATTATATATATCTAATTAATTATTCTTCATCATTCCACTTAAAGACATTCTTGAAAACACTAAGATAATGTTTACATAAATAATTATTGAACAAACGTAAACATTACCATTTGTAATTTCAATACAGTAAGGCCCCGCTTAACGGGGAGGATACGTTCTAGTACATTCCTGCGCTAAACGAAACAGCGTTAAACGAGGTAAATAATGGGTATAAGTGAAAATAATAATAAGGAACAGAAAATAAGTTACTTTATTAGTTTTTCTTGTAACATGTATTGTTGCAGTGGTTTTAATTTACAGACTCCATTAACGTTACCACCCAGTAAAACTGTTAAATGATCTTTTGCAGCTTTGAATCCTGGTGCTCGTTTTTCTTCACAGGATAAAAATGTACGTTTTGACATTCTCTTCCAAAAAATTCATCAACATTGAAAATAATTGGCTCGTTCAATGATTACAGCTGCTTTTTTGTCTCCATTTGCCGCTTCTCCAGTAATCTGTATGTTATGAAGATTGTTTCTGTTTTTAAATCTATGAAACCACCCTCGACTAGCTACAAACTTTTTTACTCGTATTGCCTTTTTCATTTTGAATAAGGTTAAAAATTGTTCTCACTTTTTCCATTATAATTGATCAATTTAATGGTATATTGCGTTCAACTTCATCGTCAGTCCAGATGGAAAGTCGTTTTTCCATTTTTTCAACAATAATGTTGCTTCTGGAACAGGTAATTTTGGTTGCTGAAGTCCTTGTGGTTGTAGTTGCTGATGATAAGATTTTTTCTTTATTTTTTAGAATTGTTCGTATTATTGAAGTAGACAAATTTAATGCAGCACCTATATCAAATTGCCGTTCATCTGCATCTAATCGTCTAAGCACTTGCATTTTAGTTTTCAGCGAAATGCTTTTTCTTGTCGCTTTACTTTCTTTTTTTGCAATCTCTCATTTTAGGAACTAAAAATTGACATATTTATCACAATAATATAATATAAATGTTCTGGTTATATCTTTATACGTACACAATAACATTGATGACCAATAATAAATCAACTCTGACGCAGCAAACGAGTGTTCATATTGAAACGCACCACGAGACTGCACGCGAGTGTCAAGGCAACAAAATCGTATGCAATTTCGGGGAATTTCAATTTGATCGCGTAAGACTGAAACAGCGTTAAGCGGGGCCTTACTGTATATCTTTATTCTACGGTCGTCTTGCGTCGCATTTGACAGTGCGACCATAGATAAGAAAAGATAGTGTGATGCGCACGCTAGATAACAGATGGTCAATATAATTGCCAGTAGTAAAAATTTGTACGATTTCACTAATATATGTTTTTTCTTACTCCTAATAAAGACAATGTACACTTCATTTTAATATATTTACATACTGTTATTGAATATATAAAAGAGAAAGCATTTAAGTAATCTTAACCTAGAGATATTGAAAATACATTTGACATATTTGCTATTTGGCAAATATGTGGAATTTTTTCTTACTGGCAATGTGACACTTACATATCAATGACATGAAATTACTTTATATTCTTCTATATTTCTTATTCTTCAAATTGGTAGACATGTTAACATTCTTGGTTTGTTCAATGGTTTGAAATTATGAAAAAGACATTTTATTAGTAACAAAATAAAATGATTATGGTATTTTAGGTTTATTTTCAATTCTAATCAAAATTGATTTTTAGATTTTTTGTTACATTTACGAATAATGTTGAGATAAAATAATACATATTCTACAATTATATTACATTTTATTTTAAGTTATGATGCACCATCTAAGCTTTAATATACTTTGATCATTAAATTTATAAACTAGTTTAAATAGAATTGAAGAAAAAATATATAAACGTAAAAGATTACAAAGTTTTTTGAGTAGCTTGTTGGTGTAGCGGTTAAGACGCTGGTCAGGGATCTAGTGGAAGATCTAGTGGTCAGGGGACACCAGCAAGTTAGTTCTATTTTCATAGTACAAGCTTTTAGCTTAGTTAGAAAATAGTAAGAATATTGATGTGACATGTATTCCGTTTACACATCTCTATTTTTAAAAAAAAATGTTAATTGGGTTTTGAACAAATTCAGGTGAAAATAATACCTTAAGGCACAGGTACATGACTTGTTTCAAAAGTGCATAAAGAACAGTATAGAATTGAAAGCGAAACTAACTATGATTTATTGCTATATGTATTTTATATTCAAAGAGAATGACAAAAATGATACATATATTGACGAGAGATCAAAGTTTTATCTGCGGACATACACATATTAAACTGTATAAATCTTGTCAAAGTACTGCCTGCAATACTACAATGTAATGTGTGGCGTCTCCCTTTATAAGAAATATATTCACATTCTTTCTATCTATAGAACATGCAGATTTTCTTTAAGATGATTCAATAAAAATAATGTCATTGAATTCCTCAAAATAGGCTATTATACTCTGACCCTTATTCATATGCAGATTGTTTCTGTAGATACACATATAAAGTAATGTATTAAGTAAATTTGATTTACAGTTCTGCAAAATCTCTGCACAGTACCTATCTAATGTCAAAGTCATGAAGCGCGATATTTGATTGTCTATTAATTGTGTTGCAGTGCCATATGAATCGCCACACAGGGGAAAGACCATATGTCTGTTTGTGGTGTCCTAAAACATTTGTAGACAACTCTAACCTCAGAGGTCATAAGAAGAGTATGCATGCAGCAGAATTAAAGGAATACGAAGCCATCCACGGTCCCCCAATAGGTAATTCTAACATCTGACTTATGAAGGGTGTATGAAAAGTGCATTGCCTTCGTCTATTTATTCAATATTAATAATATTATTGTTATTTTTTACACAATTAGGGGTTTAAGCCTCATTTCAGTAGACCACAGAGTTAGTCCTATATTTCATAGCACAAGGCTTAGCCTAATTTTAAAATGAAAATATTAAGAATGTTGATGTCGAATGCATTCTGTGTACGTATCTCTATAAAATGTAAATAAAATATATATTGCTTATTAGTGCTAACTTGTATGCTGGCGCTTTGTCAGTTTAATCTCAGCACAGAATGTTTAAGCTTGGTTTCAGAATAAGATAAATATTCAAAGCAAGTTAGATGAATCACTTGCAAGGATCAACAGAAAAACTCTATCTATGTAAAAAATATATATGTAGTTACCACTGGGACTCAAACCGAGAACTTTCTCTTGCCGGAAGAAAATGTTACCAATAACGTCCGTGTCCCAATTATGTATAACAATATATAGATTTTTTCTATTTATTCTTATAAGTGTTTTATCAATTAATTAATTGAATTATCAATAAACTAGGTTTTAAAATGTGCAACTTCACAATTAATAACGTGTTTTCATTTAAATATTTATTTTTCCAAGCTATATATTTTGTTTTTAATCTTTTGAATTATTGTCGCCATGTGGTGTAGATTTTTTGTTTATAGCTTGGCCTGGTGACTGAATTATTTTGATGTTTACTAATGAAATTATTTTCTTTTCTTTCCAACCATGTACATATTTTTTGTCACACATAAATTGTAACTAATTATTTATTTAACGTTCTTATTTTATGTACATATATAAATTATTAAGACACATTCTTTTCTCAAAATTTATGTTATTCTTCATCAATGAATATTTTTGTCAGAATTTTGATTTAAAGAAATGTATTATTATTATTAAAAAAATATTGCTTTCAGGTCCTGTGAAAAAGTGTGATGTCTCCACGGAACCAAAAGTAATTGAATTAGTCCCAAATATAAAAACTCCGCATAGTAAAATTGTGTTACCAAATTTAAATATTGAACCAGTTCCGATTGAATATTTCCCTGACTTAAATCCAGAATAATGTCTTCTGATAATGGATGGAAATGAAAACATAGTGATTTGTAAAATCTGTTAATAAAGTCATTGTAAATTATAATTCTGGTTTTTATTGTACTATTGCGATATTAAAATTTTCAAAGATCTAACAAAATAGTGATAAATATAAGTTAGCAGTTTTAATAATTGAGTTGAGAATGATTTAATTAAACGAGTCATTTGTTTTCCAAAACATATTTATGAAAAAAATCATTGAATTAAATTATCCATAACTACATAATATAAATAATAAACAATTTTCGGATGACACCAAATTAATGAGACTATTTTTAATTTTTTGCATGTATTTTGACATTGGTAGTCGTATCGGATGCTTACTTTATTTTTGGCTGTAGAAAAGGTTATACTCTTTTAGTGTACTCGGCACTTTTTTACTTATGAAATAAATTAAACAAAGAATTTGCATTAAGATTGGAATAAAGGGCAACACCGCATTGGAAATGTTGCTTTTGGCGAGTCTTCTATGAATAAAACAAGTATTTACAAGAGGGCCATGATTATGTTTATGCAGCAGTATTTTGCGTCAAAGCCTATGAGTTTTTACAAACGGAGAATATGTTTTAGAATAATATTGAAAAAAAAAAATTTCTATAAAAAAAGTTATATATACAGTATATAAATAAATTCTTGAGACCACATATCATATGTTATAAATTTCTAGGAATCAACCAGTCACTTCATCACAAGTCCTTCTGACATTGAGGTTCTATGCAACTGGCGTTATCCAACAATGTACAGGAGATTTAAGCGGTTTACATATAAATACTGTATCAAGAATAGCGTATGCAGTCACAAAGTCAATATGTAAATTTCGTCCGCCATTCATCCCAATGCTAGATAACGCCGCTGAAATTGTAAAATGTGTAGAAGGATTTACAGAATTGCTAAATTCCCAAATGTTATTTGTGTTATTGACTGCACTCATGTCCCCATTTTAAACCCAGGTAACTAAAATATTGAAACTTGAGCACCAAATATAATCAAACTTGAACAATCCTTAAAGTTGAATCCTGATTTTTAACATTTTGTTTTATGCGGAGAAGGAGGTGAGTATTACAGGAATAGGAAGGATATTTTTTCCTTTAATGTTCGAGCTGTGGTTAATGCTGACATGACAATCATGGATGTTGTGGCTAGGTGGCCAGGATCTAGCCATGCCAGTAACATATTTAATCACAGCTACGTACAACCTAGATTGGAGAGAGGTGACTTCGATAATCGTTATTTCGTAGGAGATAGAGGTTAAACTCGAAAACCATACATAATAACACCGCTTTCCAATCCGGTATCTGTAGCTGAGAAATTATATAATGAAAGCCAAATACGGACAAGAAACGTCATTGAAATGACATTTGATGTTTGGAAACAGCGTTTCTCAGCTATAAGCAGTAAATTAAGAATCTACACTAACTGCGTTGTAGTTGTATTTTTAATCACTCCGATAATAAACATGCAAATATATATTTATTTTTATAATCTTAAATTTGCCATTGGCTAACACAGCTTTTAGAGCGGACTCTGAGTTTTATATGGCATTGGGTCATCAAATCAGAGAGTGAATATAGACAGGTCATATAAAATAAAAGAGGTTTTTAAGTTACGAATATAACGAAACAAATTTACAACAGAGGGTGAAAAAAGAATTCTAGCTTATGTCTTAGGCTAGGTGATGATATGAGCACACTTTTTCTATCCCGACAAACAATCAACGGTACATAAAATGAACATTTTAAAATAACAAGATAGAGGGTCTTGAAATTCCTGCACATATATAAGTTCTGATGTTGCTCATTGGTTCATTATTCAAAGAAATGGCCTCGAAATTGAAGTGCCGTAAATTTGAAATATTATTTTTAAACTGAATTAATTGGTCCGTAATATTATTCGTGATGAGGTAAAACTGCCCTGTCACAGCGTGCAGCCTACCATAGGGGCATGGCAACAGCGGTTCTCTACAACATATGCATTTAAAAAAATGATAACCAGTTCAGATGTAATGTGGAAGACATGTCTACTGATGAATGAAAACCATACAAAATTTATGAAAATAGAAATACATTAAAAGGCGAGGTGTCAGGTAAAGTGGTAGAATGACATCAATAAAAATAAAAATGTGAGAAGCACCAGATGTATAAAGTGCATGTAAAGCCAGACAGCATTAAGAAAGTAAAAGGTGAGAAAGCGTCAATTATTCATGGACTGGTTTATATATAATTGATGCTTTTCTTGAGCTAGCTGTTGCATCAAAGCATGGCTTTCCTCTGCTAGCCTCCGCATTAAAGTATTTGTGTCTGAGGCTAGCTGCTGTTCTAGGACATGTGACTGTTTAGAATGTAACAATGACAGGACGTGCTTCTCCTGTAAATGCTCCCGTACAAGGGATGCGGTAGCCATGTTACTTGCATGCTCTTCGCCAGCGTACTTTAAAATTTGTCGCTCCCTCTCAATTTTTAACAATGTGAGAGTTGTCTTAGAGGCAGACAGTTCACAAATTTTTCTTTTCGTTTCCAAAGTTGTGTTTGACGCTTTTCTTTTCTTATTATCTGAACCTGAAAATCATATTACAGTTGTTGACAAGATTGAATTGTAACTTGATTACTGCTCTTGATTTTTGCAATAAATGGTAAATTGATATACACACAAATAAATACAAAATTAATAAAATAATTATTACGTAATGATGGAGGTGTCCTTAGCAAGGTGCGCGGTGTTGTGGAATCCATCACAACTGCAGATGGATGTTCCGTTATGCATGTGGCTGCTTGCTGTACAGTAACTACGTCCTCCATTTTAATAGGGGTCGCATCAACTGCTCCACATTCTGGGATTGGAGTTTCTGAAATAATAACAATGTATTAGTTTTTTATTACTGTAATCATTTCAATGGTCAACGTAATCGTAATGACAGCATGTATGACCACAAACCTTCAAGTCGGACATCACTGTCGAACACCGAAGGAAGTCCTTGAAATGACAGTGGCATCAATCCAAGGATCCACTCTGTCATCTCTGAAGTTCTCGGAGGAGATGAACCACCGCCAGTTGCCTGTCGACCTTTTTTTTCATTAGAAGACTCCTGGAACAGTATATGTCCGCAATCAATTTACAATACTAAGTATCTATTCAAATTCATTAGTTTATTTAAAAATACTAACCTTTTTGGCCGCCTTTTTCATATTATTAAATTTCAATTTCAGTTTATGGACCGACCGATATACCGATCCCCCAGCGTTAAAATCTTCTGCTAAGTTCGTCCATGCCTTCTCCTTCTGAGAAGCACTGATAGAGTCAGTTTTTTTATTTAATATTATAGGTGCGTATTTGTCAATGAGACCCTGTAACCTCTGTAACTCCTCACGGGAGAAGTTGGACGAACGATTTGAAACTGTCGAACTGAAACACAGGCACGAAATTTCAATGAAAATCATTAACAAAATTATGCTAATAATATTAAGTACTTAATAAATAGATTTTACTTACTCAGAAAGGTTAGACATGATGCGAAAACTAATATTTAATGTTTATTATTACGTTTTCGAAATTACCGACGTCTGGCAAATAGAGCATAGATAAGGTACCAACAACCGGCAAACGATTTTAACCACGAGCCACGAGCGTTAGTAAAAAGTTACCATAGTAAAAATTTACTACTGATCACACAACCGGACCTTAGATGCATTTTCCCCGTGTGTGCATTTATCCCGACTCTTCCTTTCCTGTACGAAGTATAACAAAATTATTAGCGCTTCAAACATGGGAATGAAAAGACCCCTAGAACATTGCCTTTTATAAACAAAAATGTATTGAAGTGCGTGAGAATAATTATTATAAGCATAAATATTGATATAGATACGAGAATTGCTATCATTTTTAGATTTTGGGGATTTTTATATGATACAAAATTACTCCCGAGTTTTGCCATCTCACCGGCTCTGTTGAACGCATTATGGTTTGTCCGCATGGCCCTCTTATCTATGGCATGGCATGCACACCGCTGACCAATCCACGCTTGTGTGGCGGCGTGTAGGGGTGCTTCTCAAAATGTAATATATCCATTTTGACACGAAGCAGACGGCCAGGGCGGACGTGAGTGCTCTGAGACCTGGCGATTGGCCTTGCGTAATATCCATTAAATAAACAGATTGGTGAGAGAATAATTGTTCACGAACGGGATATTCTTGGAAGTGCATTTCGCAGGAACCCGCGTCCCACGGGAACCTTTTCTACCGTCATTAGGAAAATAAGAGCTGGACGTGGAAAGTTAAAAATCAAAGTTGAAGGTCGACAGTTGAAAGTTGGTGTTCGAAGCCGGAGATCAGAGCTGAAAATTGTCGGTCAAAGATCAGAGTTGAAAGTCAGTAGTTGAAGATCGGAGTGGAAAGTTGGAAGTCAATCTCGGAAGCTGGAAGACATCGCGAGGTCGACCAGCAGAAGCAACAGTCAACATTAGAAATCCGATACGAAAGTAACAGAGTCGGAGGATAAACAGCCACAGTTCACTACAATCTACCTAGGAGCAGCCGCCCAGCTCGTTCCGAGCAACCAGCCTGATGACTTGTCGTCGGAGCAGCCGCTGAGCCAGACTGGAAATAGTCAGTAGGTAGCTGCCTACGCCAGGTGCTAACGGCGCTTACTGCTCCACCGGCCTGAGGCCATGTCTCCGGAAGAAGATCCAGAGGATCGTCGCAAGATAACCCGAGGTAGAATTAATAATAGATTAAGTTAGTTATAAGTATTTCTACCTGCCCATGAGTGTAAATGTATGTCCAATAAATGTCTAATTTGTGTATTTTCCTCCAGTAATCATGGTACTAATGAAGGCGTGATACCTGATGGATGAGTCGCGAAGCGGAACATTTTATTAGAGTGCGGGGTATCGCTCTAACGAGCGACCAGAGGCATGATACATGTTCGATTAATATTGAATAATAACTCCCGAAAAACCCTCATATCAACGTCATTCGATATTTTAATTTTAAAAATTGTAAATGAAAACACATTTTCTGAATTTTTTAGCATCATTAATCAATAAATTTAACTTTACAATTTACACATTTCACATTTTTTATTTATCAATGCTATTCAATAATTTGCATTTACATTCTTGTTCCTGAATCAGAATGAGCCCTGGTTGGCCATACCAATAACCCGGTTTGTCGCGTCTGCTTTAATTTTTTTCTTCTGCTTAATTTTTTTGAATAACAAAATCCTACGTCTGCTAATTTTTTAATAAAAATGTTGGTGTTCGCCAATCGTAAAATATGAACGCGACTTCTATGCAGACTTGTTGAATGCTTTTTGAAATGTTATGTCAAAATCAAAATATGTTGACGTCTGGCCATAGATAAAAAATATACGTTTGGTATTGATGTGCGGGAATGCGGGTTATGATTTATGATTGTAATTTTCTGGGACGGTCGTGCACTGGTACGGCTCATGTCTTTTTTTGAGCATGTTTTCTGCAGTGTCCGATGGTCTTTAATCTATCTGTTTCAAAATCAAGGAACATGTTTACTTATCAGTATTACACACTTAATTTTTAGTCATACTTTACAGTTCAATAAACTTGATAAGAAATTATAAGTTTTTTTTTTAAGAATAAACGATTAATAATAAACAAGATATATTGAAATCATTGAATTCAATCGCTGCATTCAAATGGCGGGAGATTTGTCACATTATTGTCGCCTGTGCGCCCAAATCAATGACGACAAAACGATTTTTTTGTTAGATAATGGTAAATTATCAAATATAATTTTTAAATTTTTATTTATAAAGGTTCGTGAAATTTTGATTAATAGTTGACACGCATTTATTAGCCATTGAAATTATCAGGATAATCTGTATTTACTGTTTACAGATAAATATGGAAGATTCTTTGCCATTAAATA
The DNA here is from genome assembly GCA_031772225.1 of Eubasilissa splendida. NCBI lineage: Eukaryota > Metazoa > Arthropoda > Insecta > Trichoptera > Phryganeidae > Eubasilissa > Eubasilissa splendida. The sequence continues at coordinate 28,538,691 of CM062848.1, forward strand.
TTTGCGATACATGCAGGATGACCGTGGTATCCTTTGAAGAATTTGCAATAAAATGCAACGATGCACAGATGGTGCTGGAGTCTCTTCTTAAACATGAGAATTTATCAGATGGGTCATTCTTCAAATCAGAATCATTCAGGACCAAAGAAGATATTATGCATGACATTAAAACTGAAGCAGTTACATCAAATGATGATAGTGATTTCTGTAATGAAGATATTCTACCCATAGCGGAATGTATGTTTTAAGTTTATTATTTATGTCTACGTTATGTTTCTTACACGTATTTATATACACTAGTGGACTTAAGTGTGGACACTTTTTATAATTTGCTTGTATGCGATATTCATTCATCCATTTTAAAATTATGTTAGTGTTTAAATGTAATTATGTTAGCTAATTAATTTGAAAACCTATTATACTGTTATATTTATTAGCGTCTTTTTATATAATTAAATAACGTAAATTCTGAATAAAACAACAACAGATAAAACACATATTATTTATTAATTACAAAGATATTGCAAAATATTTATAATTAGCATTTAACATTAATATTTCATTGGAAATCCTTTGCTCAATCCTTCGAGGCATTGTGTCCACCAAATGTCGTAAATCTTCAGGTGTGATGACATGGAACCATGCTTGAATAATTGCTTCAATTAATTCTCTTTTATTGCTGGGGTCGCGATGAGAAACCAATATTCTCAGCCTTGACTAGAGATTTTTGATAGGATTCTAGTTTGGACTGTTCCCTGGCTAAGGCAGAACATCAATATGGTGGTCCTGTAACTATTTCAGCTTGTTTTAGGTGTGTGACGTGGGGCTCCATCCTGCTGGAAGATGCATTTACCATGGTCACCCTCAAACAAATCATTGATGCTGGGCAATAATTTTGGCTCCAGAATTAGAACTTGGTACCTTTTAGGCGTATTTGTGCCATCTACCATTCCCAGTCATCCGACATCATCTCTTGTCATGCCCATACCATTGCACTCACATGATGTTACATTGTCACAGTGGTGCATTCTGGTGGCATGTCTTCGCCTTGATGACGACAAACAAAAATTGACAGTTTGGTCTCATTACTTCATATCTCTTTTGCCCAGTCTTCTGAGGTTTACTCCATCCGTTTTTGCCTCTGTTTCATGTTGAGGTAAAGCTTTTTTCGAGGTATTCTTGCTCATAATCCATTCTTGCATAATTTTTGCCTAACTGTTCTATCAGTAATATCAAGTCCAGTAGCTTTAATGACCTTATTAATATCTTTGGATGTTTGACGGTGGTCCTGTAGGACAAGTCGACAAATTCTCCTTTTATTTTGTGGCGTAACCTTCGGCTTTCGATCGGGTTTTGGGGTAGTTTTTGTAGTTTTGATCTCCTTGTAGCATCATTGGCAAACTTTTCTTACTCCAGATTTGGTAGCTCTTCCACCCAATCTTTTTGCAGTTTTTTCATACGTGTAGCCTTTTTCACAAAGCGTAACAGCTATGCTTCTCTTTCCGGTGACCAATCGGTATTTTCAATAATATAAGAACTAAAAAATGCTCTGACTGCACTTTAACATGCACAAAAAACAACCTCACTTTACTTTAAGCAATGGCTGACTAACACAATTGCCAAACTAATCATGTTGCATCTTAAAGTGCCCTGATTGGAGCATGTGACGATCCTACATGCTCTGTGATTGGTTTATACTTAACACGTGATGTTAAAGTGTTGCCACTACTCAAAAATATAATTTCGTTGTTTTCAAGACTAATTTAATTTCTAATTTCTTTTAAAAATAGTATTTAGAATTTTTAATTATCGTATAGTATGTTTATTAATAAAATATAGCACAAGGAATACAAAAAAAAAACAACTTAGAAGAGATGTATAACAAAAAAGGTAGTCAAACGACAAGTTACAAGAAATTTCGAAAAGTGTCCACATTTAAGTCCACTACTGTATATATGTATATAGTAGCTCTGATTATCTGAGATTTTATGTTTTGTATATTATGTACTTAATTTTTTTTATAATGGATAAGTACTTCATGTGGTCTAGTGGTTACAATACTCTCCTAGTGATTTAATGGTCAGGGTTTCGAGCCTTGTTCCAGGAGGCCATCAAGATAGTCCTATTTTCATAGCAAAAGCGTTTAGCTTAGTTTTAAAATAGTAAAAATATTGATGTGACATGTATTCCGTGTATGCATCTCTATTTAAAAAAAATACAAGGATATATAAAGGTACACATCGTATCTTTGTGTATGAAATAATTATTATATATAATTTACAACTTTGACAAGCTAATCAGAGCTAATTGAGATTATATTGTAGTTCATAATGAATCCGTGATGATAGTAATAGTGGAATGATTGCATTTTGGAGACTATTAGTGTTTAAATAAAACAGTTTATTTTTATTTTAGGTATTAAAAAAAAGACTAAAAGAGGAAAACCAAAGGAAAATGACTCTGATTACGGCATAAAACCAGTAAAGACGCAACAAATAAAAATATATAATAATTCTGAGTCATTCAAGCCAAGAAAATATTTAAAGCAGCTGAAAAACCAAGATAATCCAAATATTGTTAAAAAGGAACCAAAAACTGATTATACATTTTTTAAGTAAGATAATACATGTCTAATGTGAAGGGCAACCAATAAGTAGCTAATGAAATATTTTTATTTTTCATTATTGTCTACTTTGACATAACATTTTTACATTATTACATTTTCTAAACCTGTTATGCCCATTAAAGAAAATAATACACTTTTCCCTCCAAATGTCATCTACGGGCGCTATAGTATCCACAAATCTTCTCCCACAGAGACATTCCTTCAACTTTAAGAATAAATAAAAATTACAAGAGGAGAATAGGTGAGGTGATAGAGAATTTCAAACTCAACTTCTTTAATAGCAATCACGGCAATCACAAATTATGATAAGAGGTGTTGTCTTCATGAAAAAGCTTGCGGTGTGTCAACTTATCCGGGACATGTCAAGTAATTAACATCAAGACTTTTCCCAAGTGCAATATTGTATATTTAATTATTATTTTTTAAGGTACATATGTCACATCTGTTCTAAACAGTTTCGCCGACTCACTCAACTGGACAACCATACTAAAGAGATTCATTCTGTTCCCTTTAAAATCCTTTGTGTTTGTGAAATATACCTGTCAAGTAGAAGTTCAGTTATAAGACACATAAAAAAACACACTTCAAAAACGGGATACATGTTAGTATTTTGCATTTTTTTATTGGAGAATAAATTTCTAGCAAAGAATCATCACAAGTCTAATTCCCCCAGGGGAATTTAAAGCATTTTAATTTATTTAATTGAACCTCTAGACTTTTTAAAAATGCTTTGAAAGAAAAATATCTAGATAATAATAAATTAAAAATCCTTATGAAATTGTATGTTCTTATTTCACTGGTTTATAGTTGCACCACTGCAAAAGCACGCAAATAAGAAGCAGCCAGGTGGCAACATTTTTAAATTCACACGTTTTTTCATTGTGGTACAGTGGAGCCTCGTTATAATGCGGTTGTTGGGGTTTAAAAAATTTGAAAAAAGTAGGTTTGCGCTGAATCAGGGTTCAAGAAAATCACATTCAATATCTATCTATATATCAATATGTATCTCAATGTTGACTCAAATTCAAAACACCCCTATTTTCGCCTTTTTTGACCCATTAGCTAACAAGATTTGATTTAAAAAATCCTGCCATAAATCATTGTTGTTATAATAGATATTATAAAACATGAATTAATCTTTAGTAAAACTTTTTAATAAACAAATACAAATACGAGTGCTGCTTGAATGAATCATGTCCAAAAAGATGTCTAATGACCCATCACGATATATCCAAATTCGCATTATAAGGGGGCTTTACTGTATTATAACACGATTAACTTCTCAGCAGTATATTTTGGACAATCTTTATGTTCATATTTACATAAATGTGTATTTTTTTTATATGATTTTAATGTGTTTGTATTATTTTAAGGTGTAAACATTGCGACACATTTTTTTCTACAAAAAAACTCCTCCGAGACCACATAAAACAGCTGCCTAAAGATTATTATCCATTTTTATGTAATCAGTGTCCGCAAAAGTTTCTCACCGCATCAATGTTAAGAATACATGAAAAAAGGCATCTTCCTTTCGAAGTAAGGTGCATTCACCGTTGCGATGATTGTGGATCCAAGTTAGTACATAATATATTATTATTTTCAATCCATTATTGATAATTATTTTCTTTTCAAAAGTTCCTACATTTTTTTTCAAAAAATTTTAAGTCACATACAGGTTTCTCAGTCCCGGTGCACTGGGTATAATGCATTTTGTCTTCAAACAATGTAAAGTGTAAAGTAGTGGAGAAAAAAGAAATAGGATGTTTAAAATATTGATAATAATGTGTGTAGTCGTAAATACTTTGATTGCTAGTTCTGGGTTTTCTTTAGGTAATGTTGAATACAGTAATTCAATCTATGTAAATCCAAAATACACCAACCTTTGTGAACCTGGGCTGGTATACGCCGATGTCGCTCTCCTTGTAGTCTAGTGGTCCTTAACTCTGCTGGCCAGCCTCCGAAAATTTTCTCACAACCAATAATTCGAAAATATATAATACAAAATGTTTTTATATCACCGCCATAAATAAGTCCGTCCGAACCGAAAAACTGTCTCTTTCCAGTAGCAGCTTCGCTTTTGTTTTCTGTTTTTAAATCCACATAAATAGAATACACATATTCAAAATTTTATACCAGGCCTACCTATTGAAGTATAAAAGCGTGTAAACGATGTGTACATAATTTAAGACAGAATTCATTATTAAAAAATTCCTTATTAAATTCTTTCTAATTTCATCAGTAAAATTATAAAGTTGTGTAACTAAATACACAAACGTACCATGCAAAATTATCTTATACATGGTATTGTATTTTTTATAGGTTTACATCAAAGACTCTCCTCAAAGTACATGTTGAAGTAGATCATAATCGTGTCGTACCCTTTGTTTGTGACATTTGTGGTCGTACCCTCAGAAGTCGTGGACAACTGACTAGTCACAGAAATAGCCACAACAATGAAAAGTTGTTCTCTTGCACAAAATGCCCTAAAAGGTTTGTCAATACAGTACCGTTTTTTTTTTTACATTTTGATGTATTATTTACAATTATTCTTATCAGTTATCAGTACGTATATTATTAATCAACTTTACCGGGCAGTAAATTAATGTAGAAGTAGTATATTTGAAGTATCAATTTTAAATGTTTGTCACATAAGTAAAAGAAAAATAAAATTAAAAATACAGCACTCGATAAATTTACAGAGCATTTAAATTTAGCAACATATTTGCAGTCAACCATATGAAAATGATGACTTGTTTAATAATTCTGAGACTTCACCGACAGTATTCTTTGTCACGGTGCTTGTCTGCAAAGAGTATCTTTATCGAGTTTTAATACAATCTTTTCTGAAAATCAGTAATTTAATTTAATATTCCTTTCGCATCAGGGCTAATTGACCTGAATTTGTATGATTATAGTGACAAAAATCAATGTTTTCAACACAGCATCATTGGATCTCATTGAAGTAGTATGATTCTTCTGTAATTTTTTAAAGTGTTTTAAGTACGTAGAATATATGTCATTTAAATATTCTTATTATTTTTCAAATTTAATGGTTTCCAATTATGATATGTAGTAGTGTATTGTGTAGTCACAGAGCTAACAAAGAGAGCTATAAGCATTGATAAAGAGAAGTTGTTGCTGTCCGTACATATTAGTGTGATGTTGTGTTCGCTCGTTGCCTTATGTTGTAACTGTAATTTATTAGTGATTCAGTATAATAATAGTCGAGTGGTAATAATATTTAGCATATTTGTCTTACATTTAGAATATTTAAAAAGAAAATCTGATGTGTACGCTAAGAATGGTATTTTGTACTCTTTTAGCTGACTGTAATGTTTTTCTGCTCCTCCCCAAACTAATATTGCATAATTAGAAGAGCAAAGTACACCGATCTTATGAGTCAGGGGTTAATTATACTCCATACTTATTGAAAAAGAAAATGAATTTTCTTATGTGTCCCGCTAATATGATATTTCCAGTTAAGATGATCATAGATATGTCAGACAGTTTTTAAAGCCGGCGCTGAGACCTAAAAAGAGTACATATAAGGATGTACAAGTGAGTATATTTTAGAGTACGGTTTTGAAAGGAGTACAATGAATCATTTTAGCTTTTCATTATCTGATTTCTGTTATTTGACATCTGCTCTCATTCTTATCATGGTACACCATGAAATTTTTAACTTACGACTTACTTTATGCTACAAAGAAAGAATTATGTTTTTTTCAGGTTTAAAACAAGTTATCGAGTTAAACGACATATGGATAGTCATAGTCACATATCCTACAAATGCCCAAAATGTCCAGATATTCTAAATACCAAAGACACTCTTCGAAATCACATGCGGGGAGTTCATGAAGATGTTCGCAATTATGTGTGTGCTTTTTGTAATAAAGCTTTCAAAAGGAAAAAAGCACTGAATGTAAGTTGTGATATTGTCTTCCTCTTTAATTTACTATTTATAGTGATGTTTAGCAATCACAGCAGAATTTTTTTTATTTATAATATTATGCAATTATCTTAAATTAACCTTTAAGCGAGTGAGTTTTTGAAATTAAATTGTGCACCGACTTGATTTGGCTATTTTAGTTGTGATTGTGAAAACTCTTTTGAGGAATGTCCCTTTTCACCGTACACTCTATGGCCATACTCCTTCAGAGGTTAATAGTAAAAGAGAGGCTGAACATAATTTATATTCAACTTACCTAATGCCGGTTCAATTTTGTTACTCATTCAACTTGCTTGTCTTGTAATAATAATGATTCTGATGGATATTTACACATTGAGCACTTTCAGTGGACCACTCCATTCAATGTACAGTGGTGCCTTGACTTCCGAGCTTAATTCATTCCGTGATGGAGCTCATAAAAATTACTCATATGTCAAATAAATTTCCCCCATTGAAATGCCATTAATCCGTTTTGGCCCCCAAAAAAAAACGCAATTTTTTTGTTACATGTTTTAGCTTGTGTCTTCTTGCAGATTATAGCTTCTGTCATGGTATCTCCTGCGAGCTGCTTCTCCGTCAACCACACAATCAGCAGCTTCTCCATATTTTCATAGATAGATGTCCGCTGTTTAGAAATTATTTTAACACCCTTCTAACATCTCTATCGACTCCTTCTACTTCAGTATGGTGCAGATCATAGAAGTGCTAGGCTTGTATTGCTTTGCCAAGTCGACTACACTCACACCTTGGTCATGTTTTTCGATAATTTATTTCTTTAATTCGATGTACATCATCCGCTTCTCTGTCCTTTGCACTCACTTTTTACGGTTAGAAAAATGAAGTTTTACAAAATAACTGCAATCACAAAACTGATGGTTCTATTGCGTAACAGTTTAAAGTGAACAAGTGAAACACGGGATGCTGGGCGGATGTTGCGGCATTTACTATGTCGTTCGCTGCGCCAACTAGCGGTGGGGTATCGAAGTTGGTTCGTAACCTGAATTTTAACTCTCAACTTAAAGCAAAAAATTGGCTGAGAGACGGCTCGTATCTGTAAAGATTCGTTAGTAGGGACACTGGTCAAAGTCAAAGTACCACCGTATTGGCAAACAGATGGTACCACTAATGCCTCTGGGTGCCACAGGTAATTTTAGATGTTGCTGAATTCATATTTATTTTCTTTCAGTGCCACATGAACCGTCATACCGGTTACCAACCATATATCTGTCCGTGGTGTCCAAAAACATTTGTAGACAATTCTAATCTTAGAGGTCATAAAAAAAGTATGCATGCAGTACAACTAAAAGAATATGAAGCCGTTCACGGTCTCCCCATGAGTATGTTTTTTTTTTCATTATACATATATCAGATGTAATTATTATGCTAGTCTAAAGTTATCCATTAAAGTTATTTTGTCTTCAAATTCTTACGGATTTTTGTTTCAGAAATTTGTGAGAATATATATATATATGTGTGTTCATTGTATATTCATTTCAGTTAGGCTTGACGAATCGTGTATGCTAACTCAAATATCCATATTGTTCAATGAAAAATATTTACTGTGTAATTCTTCTCTAGTTTTATACAGTAAAACTCCGTTAATTTGTGTTCCCATATTTTATATTTTCATGTAATTCGCACTTTTTTTAAAAATTTTAGCCTGGAAAATGACATTTTATACTAATTTCTACTGATAATTCGTAAAACCTTATTATTCGTAGTTCGTATAAATTTTTTATACCCAAAGTAATTAATTTGTTCACGTAATTCGCATATTTACGTGTTTTTAAATCCAAACTCGCCCAATTATTTATTTAGATGTGCGGAGTTAATTAAATTAATTAACTCCATTTTAATTTGTCTCATCTATTATTCGAGGCTCAATATGTAATAAACACGAGTCTTAATGTGTTAATCAGTTGATAATTTCAGATGCTGTGACAAAAAAACCTGGTTCCAAGGATACAAAAGTAATTGAATACACTCCAAATTTGAAAACACCAAAGACTATTATTTTACCAAAGCTAGATATTGAACCCGTTCCTGTTATATAATGCCTTCCAACTTTTGCTAAGTTTATTAGTAATACTCTATTAAAACGATAATGATCCCATTTCAGTTTGTATTTTCATTCAAATAACAAAGCTTGTATATTCAGATACAATAAAAATGCACAATCAAAAAAGGAATTTTGCAAGATGTTTGTAACATTATCAATGCCAAAAATGTGTTTTTTTTTAAACTGTTTTCACATTATTACCATTAAAAACACACATGACTAATTTATAAACATCTGTAAAATTTTAAAATAATATACCATTTAAAAAAATGTGTTTTTTTAATACAATATTCAGAATGATATAATACTAATATGGTGGACCCATTAACAAATGTATGCTGACAAGCCAAGGAAAGTTTCATTGTATGAGTCACACATAACATTATGAAAGATTAAAAAATAACATTATAAAAGAATTTAAAAAATTCTTTGACAATTATTGTTTATGCTTCTCAAAAGTTCAGCTGCACATATGTATTCTACATCCTATGAAATCAATTAATGTCTTTGCAGAGACTTTAAGCATCAGTATATTTCATTGCGTTAATAATAACAGTAATTTTAAACGCTGAACACAGGTAACTCAACCATTTTGTAAATGATGAACGTTGAGAACAAGATTAGGCAGATATTACGTTTATTATCATTCACAAAGCTGCAATCAAGTGCAATATCTTTATATAAATTGATGCCTGGCGAGATTATTTTTTCACTGCATGTAGGCCTATCATTGAAAATGTATGCCTAGAAACTTTGTGAAATTTTTAGGTAGCTCTTGAGGATTCTTAAAGTTAAATTTATTTACCTGTGCAAGTATATCGGTTAGTATAAAATATAAATGAAAAATACAATAACCGACAACATTTTAGCTCATCAGAATTTTTGGAAGAAAAAGATATTCCGTTAAAAACTAATAATTAAATTGTGGTGATTAACCATTGGTCAGTCTTGATGGACTAACTGTAAGACACTCCTAGTGATCAAATGATCGTGTTTCAAGCCTTGTCCCACCAAATTAGTCCTATTTTTATAACAAAAGTACTTGGTTTGGATAACGTCCGTAGTTAAAATCGTTTGCGGTTTGTTCGAACTTCAAATTTACTATAGTCAAAGCATAGATGGAGATGTCTATAGGTGTGACAAATAATCATGAAATAAGCTTTATTTTATGCATTATCTATGGATTTTTTCGTCTAGGTGTTCGATATGTCACTTACGTGGTGAAATTTTTTCATATTATGTCTAATAATGTATATTAAACAACAAGATCATCATCAGATGAACTCTCATCACTAAAATAGCAGGACATTGATTAATTGTCGTATACCGCAACTTTTTAAATATCAATGTGTCAGATGACTTTTGGAACAGCTGTGAAAAGTCCACCACATTTAACTATTGATTCCCGTTTTACTATCGGATATCGCAGAGTAAAATGAGTTTACTACGGGATGTACTTTCGAGAAGTAAATATTACTAACGATCAAACCCGTTTTAGCAGAAAATTTTACTTTAGTAACTTTTTTTACTATAGTAAAAAGTTACTACTGATCACACAACCGGCCCTAAATTGATAATAAAATAATGCAAGCCAGTTAATCAGTTAATTTTTTAAATTTTATTACAAGTTTGACATAATTCAATTCCACGCTAATTCCCATTTACAATAATTTCAATAAATAATGTTTTTCTTCAGAATTGGGAAAAATGTTTACACAATGCAATATTTGTACAATAAAAACTTACATTTTAACTTAAATATGAGTAATAACTGAATCATATTCATTAAAAAAAGCTTGAATTAAAAGAATGTTATTTAATTTATGACATATCACGTTCTGCACATGCTGAAACCTTTTGACAGAATGGTCCATAAAGAAACCACTAGAAACATTTGTGGTTTCTGTAAGGACTATTCATTAGATATAATATTAATATGGATATATAAAAAATATACTACATATTACATTATTTAATGCTACATATTGCAATACTATTGTGTTATGAAGTTCTAAATTAAATTGTAAGATTTGAATGTAAATAAATTTTTAAAAAAACATGTTCTTAAAAAATTCATACTGAGCCTAAAAATCTATCAAGCAAAAGAGCTGTGAAAATGATAATAAAAAAATATGAAAATCTTGGACTTTATATATTTGCATTTTTAATTTTCTTGCAAACATAAACTAGAACTAAGGTTCTTAATATTATTGTCACAAACAATATACAACGATCCCCTCCTGCGTAAAGTATCATAGTCAACAAACAGGTTTTTAGTTATTCTAGTATTTCACATATATTTTTAATTGACAGTAAATTTTTTTATATGTTGTGTTAGAACGTAATAGAATATAAAATAAAAATACTCTCACTTAAAATATGTATCAAATACATGTGAAACACAAAAACAACCAAAACTTACCTATTTGTTAGTTACAATACTTTATATAGGAGGTATCGAAAATGGTGGGAAATTAATATGTAAATTTAAATACAGTGCACTCCTGTATGTATAGAGAAAAACGTTTTAATTTAATAATAAATTAATTATTCTTATATCTGTATTTTTTGTCATATTAATTGTAAAAATTCATGGAATTATAATAATATACTTGCTTATTATTTTTAAAATAAACAGGTGCATTTATAGCCAGTATAAAATTAATGATTTGAAAGGTAAACCTGAATTATCAATCTGAAACTTCAGGGAATATCATTGATCAATTTAAAAAAATCTCATGTATATTTTTAAGACTACGCTGACTACTTTAAGTTAAATATAATCAAAAGGTATGTAACACATCCTTCGAACCAGTAAAAGTGGTAATTGTGGAAGACAGACTACAAAAAATACTGTCAAAGGACTTAATAATATAAATAGGGCCATCCACACAAACATCGCCCATAAAGATGCTGCAGCCATCATTTTTAGCTACGGTTAGGGACACTTTCAATTCCATCTTAGCATGATTACTGAATAATATATTCCAGTATTGTCACTTCACTTGTACAAGAAAACATGGCTGCCTCATTGTTACTTGGATCTCTGTACATGCCTTTAGCATGCTTGTTCTTCATATAATCATTTGTTCTGGATATCTGTAAAATATTTATTACAAGTTATTTTTACATAATTTGAAACATCAAAGTTAATCTGTGTAAAATGTTTGAATTTCATTTGCAAGAAATATTCATATTTGTCCAAAAATGTGGACGTTGAAGGTAAACATGTTTGATGCAAGGCTTTACATGTCTGCTGATAGTTTAGTGTATTGGTCAATAGTTCAAGGTTCAGTTCAGTTGACCAATCAAGAACCTGCTGATTGGTCAAATGTTAGCAGGTTGATTATGAGATGAAGGTCAAAGGTATTGGATACATTAGTAAACATATCAATGATATACAGTATTAAATTATTTATGGAATTTTTCTTCACCCCACAAAAAAAACCATTGTGGGTAACTACCATAACCCAACTTGAAAACAAAAGTGACACTATCCAAAAAGCTTGTTTCTTGGTATGAGCATTTTAAGTTTTATAAAACTTTATGTGTAAAAAATCGGTATAAAATCATTGGGCTATTAACACTGTGAGGGTTTTTGTATAATGTGTAGTTTCTATATTCATGCTAGATCTAATTAATAATAGAAGAATGACAAATTTCATCTATTGAGTGTGACTTTTGTTTTCAATATGTAATATTTTATAAATTATTTGTTTTGTCTAAGAAATCATCTAGACAAATTAATACAGTAATACCCCGACTTACGCGAACTCAGAGTTACGCGGTTCGTTTGGCGACACTACCGGTTAGACGTTGACCGTTGACAACAATGCCGCTAGACTGCCGCCTACTATATTCAGTGTTTCTCTTACTGTGATACGCATTCAATGTGTTTTGCGCGGATTCTACGTGCACGATTACGATATAAGTTAAGATTAATTTGTTATACATTTTCTAAACCCTTAAAAAAACTATGTTGTCCAAACTAAGTAAATCTGATTTTCCTACAACTAGTAAGAAAAGGAAAATAATATCTTTGGAATGTAAACATACGACTATCATAGATTTTGATATCAGAATGAAAATTTGTGAATTGGCAAAGAAGTTTGAGCTACTGGAATCCACAGTAAGAATAATAATAAAAGATAAAGATAGAATTCTTGAAGCGGTGAAAAATGCTCAATCATTGGAACATTTTACATAAATTGTTTATTTTTTAATATTTTGTATTAATGTGTATAAAGAACTCCAATTTTATTAAATATTTTTCTTCTAAACTAGTGTTTTTGTTAGTCCTTGGTCTCAATTAAACAAAAGTGTATGTATTTATATGCAAAGTTGTACCCCGACTTATGCAAACTCGAGATAAGCGATTTTCGTCAGTCCCACCTATCGCGTAACTTCGGGGTATTACTGTATAATAAATTTTGAAATTAATATATCAATAAAATATATTTTGAATTTCAGTGTAAATCGAAAGTGCGAAATGGGACTGCTTTATAAAAAGCCAACTGTTATATAAGTGCAACGTTAAAGTTAAAAATTCAGGGGAAAATGAACACCTGAAAAAGCAGTTTAAAATTTGCAAAACCCGTTTTAATTAGCTTCCATTCTGTGTTGATGAATGGTTTGATCATCAGTATGGATGGGACTGCAAAAGCATTATATATTTATGTAATACACATTCACTCAGAGATAAAGTGTTATAGCTGATGTAAGTTATTTACAATTTGCAAAAGGAAAATTGTATTATGGAGTTGTCTAATTGTCTACCTATATTACTATTGCATTAATAAAAGATGAATGCACCCGACATTTCTGCTGAGAGATATATTAATTATAATAAAATTGTTCTCCATTTTAAATTGACATGATGACAGGTTAGCTAAAAAATAAAATGTTATTCCTATAAAAATCATACAATCACCATTCTATGAGAACATAATAAAATCTTCCGCTGAATTCAAAAATGTTTGTCTACAATTTTTGGAAGAATTAATTCAGTAGTAATTAAGAGGTATTTGAATTCATTAGTGATTTCTTATGCTTAATTGTAACTATTTAAATTATCAATTCAACCTTATGGTGATTATTATTTCTTTATAATTTGTCCTGTATTTCAAAATGTCATAAATAATGCTCAAATTATTTATTTTGATTCATTGATCTTAAAAAAAATCATGTATTTCAAGTAGGTACCCATTCTATATGGGAATGGACATCAATGTTTGTGTCAGATATCACTTGACAGCTGCAGATTTCTTATAAATACAAAATTAAATATTTTTGTTATCTTTGGTCATTAGTCAAATTTATGGGCAGAAAAAATCTAAGCAATGAATCTGCACAAATATAACACAATAATCATGACAAATTATATTTGTTTTACTTGCTTATAAGGTGATTTAAGAAAATATATAATGGATTTTTTTTTATCTGTATGCCTCAAAATATAAGAATTTTACTTTAAAGCTAGTTCTCCTGAGAAAATGTAAATATATTTCATTTTCAAGGGTAACAAATAGTCAAAGGTAAGGACACAATCATATTTAGGTTCAAAATTTTTTTAATAACTAATTTTTACTACTTACTCACGTACGATATAATAACTAAAAAATATATTAAGGGGCAGACCGCTCAAGTTGAACATCATTCTTCTGGATAGAGCTAATATTTAAAAAAATATTTGTGTGGATGACATTTTATGCCAGTAAATAAACATTTCGAATTCACATTTCATTCCCAATAATAAAAAATGAATATTTATTGTTTTCAGATTTTTAAATTTCCTATTTTAGAGAAAATTGCATAATAAGTTTTTAAAATTATACTACATGAAATAGTTTATGTTGGTATCTGTGTATATTGTTATCTTTTTCACTCTTATCGGACACCTGGCGGCGGATCTTATCGGACGAGTTGTTGTGTCATAAGCAAGTGAAAAGATAATTTGCTCGAATTTCGAACTGATATGTAATGCGTTTTTATGTAGGTCAGCAGCCGATCTCTCATGGCCGCCGCGTTAACCCATGTACCTCAATGTACAAAACTGAATTTATTTAATTTTATCTTAATATAATAAATATTAACATTAATACAAATCTCAAATAAAAAAATAGTTCGACATTTTTATTATTCAAAATAAAACCTACGCCCTTTTCGGTTAGCGCCATTTATTATTACATGGTATGTAAACAAAAGGTGTGATCACAAAATGAATCTCGAATATTTATTCTATTCTATTAAACCAATCCGCCCCTGTAGAGTGAGTTATTAAATATTATTATATATTTTGTAATAATTATTTCGTTTTTTTAAAAATCGGATTATAAATTATTTCACTTTAGGAAACTACATATTTGATAACTAAAATTTTTGAAAAAGCAATCACCAACCAGTTAAATAATTACGTATTTATATATATATATTGTATATGTATGTACATCGTGTGGTATAATATCGCATTATGTATAATGTGATTGTTTGTTTGAAAACTAGGTACTGTGTAATTTACTTATGTAGTATTTTCACATGGTATAATATAAAATATATGTCAATTTGTATTACTATAATATTACGTAACGAAAAATAAAGTGAATGGTTCTTTGAACGCAGTAATTGCTAATGGGAACTTGTCAACCGATGCAAGACTAGTGGTGCATATTGGAGTCTTGGTATAAACACGGATGCATTTAAATGAAACCTGGAGCTGATAAAAGAGGAATACAGAGAAAATGAAGTCACTCAGATGTGTATGTAGTAAAGTAAAAAATGAACGAATTCGGAATGAAAGTAAAGCTGATATTAGCGTTGTAATTAAGATTAAGAATCATCATATAGGACGAATGAATAAGGAGAAGATATTAAGAAATATATATGACGCCAGTGTTTATGACACCACAAATAGAGAACGTCAGCAGAAGTCTAGACACGATAATTAGAAACCAGATAATGGATTATGGTTTTGTCAGAAACCCTAACAATCCACGAGTATAATAAGCTGTGTGAATGTGAATGAGGTGAGAGTTGTGTATCAGAACAGGAGATTGGCATTAACTCTCTGTCTACCATTAAACGCATTAAAAAAGTGGCATTACGTATAAAACTGTTAAGTATAATTATCGCGCTGTTTGTATTAATGTCCTACCCAAACAGTGAGAATATTTTTGAACGATCGCTGTTCATGTTTCAATTGGCATGTTGTGTATAAAATATATTAATTTCTACGCGATTTTATCCATTAAATATTAAAAATAAGGTCGGTGTATGTTTTCTATGGTATTCAAACTTTTATGAAAAGTTAAGAGCATTAATAAGCATTTACGAGTACCTACCTATATGCGTTCGCTCTTGAAAAATGTTTGCTTCGCTTTACGGTTATTTTCCCTTTCCGGCAATAGTCTGGTCCCTGACCCGACATCAGCGGGGTATTACTGAACACATCAATAATGTTTTCACATGTTTTTGTAAAGTATTGCAGGGCACGGTCCTTTCACCCACCTACATGAGGGCTCCTATCTAACGTAGGACTTGATACACATTGACGTCAGTGGCATAACTATGCCAATGCATTGGCGCTCACGTCAGATAGGGCACCAAAAAGTTCGCGCCCTACAATTCATTTAACATTGGTATTTTTGCCAGTGTTGATATTTTTTCTGGCCTAATAGTAATTCACAGCAAGAAATCGAATTATAAAATTTAAAAAAAACACGTGATAACAATATTGATGTATACAGTAGCAGTATCTCGTTAGTATGTCGGGTTGAAGGGACCAAACCATTGCCGTAAAATGAAAATCAACTTAAATTAATCGCGTATTTTTTTATAAATGAGTGAGAATATTTTGTGTATAAATGAGACAAGGGATGAATTTTGTTCTTACTATTTAATGGATACACCACGCGATACTAATATTTGTATATATTTTATACAATAGGTACTTATTTTTCCATTCTGCATTGGGGTCCAATTTTTGTAGTTACGCCACTGGTTAGACTTGTAATACATTAATCCAGCCATACTCAACCTTTTTTTTCTTCGGGCCACATACACATGTTAGGTAAGTTACGTGGGCCGCAACATTATATTGATATGTTGAAAAAAAATTCATATCGGATAAACAGTATTGGTTGAAACCCGTTTGATTCAAGATTAGGGCGCCGCCACTTGATAAATCAACTAATACTTTTATTAACTAAAACATAATGATAATAATACTTATTGTTTATCAGCATACCAGCTCAAACATTAACAATAGTGTATTTCCCTGTATGATTTTTTTTCTTCATATCTGTATACCCGGGAAGGGGTAGGTAAGTGCCGCCGGCCATCAGTTCCAGTCACTTCGCAGCGAGCGATGATTGCTCGCGCGTATTTCAAGATATTCAAAATTTAGAATGTCTGATTTTTTTAAATCGCGTTCCTGATAATAAATGTGTTCAGTATGGCCGCATTAATCCAAACAAAAACATGTGTTCATACATACATCAAAGTTCCTGTTTTTATTCTGTGCATTGTTTTCGATAAAAATCATAATATTTTCATCGAATATCTTTTGTCTCATTAGAAAAATAAGAATTTAACATTTAGATTTTAGAAGTACACAATTGTTTAACTATTTTTGATGTTTATAGCGTTAACTTTGTGGTTAAACATAAATATTACCCAATTTAAAAAATAACAAACTTTTTATGAACCACCGATTAATTTAACGTCGATCAGTTTCGATACTGGTGTATCTTCGATAGGAAGGCCGTACAATAACTTTTGAAGTTAGTGTATACCTATATGTATATGTACAGTGGTATCGAAATCGACTGACGTTAAATTAATCAAAGTGGTTTATAAAGAATTGGTTTTTAAAAAAAATCATAATTGAAATAATATTAATTAGAACCTAGATAATACAAAGGTTTTTAAGATAAAAATGCACGGAAAAAAGTGTAACATCAAATGTACGGATATAAACTTAGGATTCTTTCAGGGATTACCCAACTCCTGCCCACGACAGTCCACGAGTCCAGTTCGATTGCTAAAACACCACTAAAAGGTTGCGTCAATCCCCGCGAAACAGATATTTAAACAGCAATGAGATAAAACAGCTCAAAAAAGTCAAGTTGATCTTTGACTTGCTAGCAATTAATATACATACATCAATATTATTCAAGTTTTCACTACTCACTTCATCAACGAAAAGTTTCTTAATTAATCCTGTATAAAGCAAAAGTCACAATCACAAAAGATGTGATTCTCTCTGTAACCACCTATCGTACGTTTGCACAATTGAGTGTGACCTTCGCGGGAACGATTGTGTGCTTTAATCACAACACTTTTTGAGCACAGATGTCATTAAACGGCGCAGACACGCGACGACTCCAGTCGGATCCGAGTTGTACGACTGCCGGACGAGGCCTTTCGGCTTTGTTGCGCCGAGACGGCCGAGACTGAAAGCTCCGGTCCGCCGTCCGCCTCATTTCTGATACGGCTGTCTCTTTTTCGCTCGCCGCCAACGGACGCAAGAAGGCGACAGCATCATCGTGACATCACAATTTTATGCAACAGCGTGAACTATTTGTGATGCAATGTGCTCGTTGAGTATGGAGTGTACCCCCGTCTTGAGCACTAAAGACAGAGGCGTATTTCAAATACAATTTGCATTAAATATCAATAAATTTGACAGTGAACAACGTTCGGTTTTGAATATAGTAAAATGTGTGCAATGCGCTCCGCCGTAAATACTCACTTAACATTGTGTAAACAGTTTGAGGTCATAACTAAACTAACCACATTTTCTGAAGGCAAAATTAGTCATTAAGTTTATTATTACCAATATGACACGTTTTATTATTAACTATTATATTAATACATCCATCCACGTTGGTCCCTTGCGACTAAAGATCGTGATCTCCGTAAACTCCCGCTCTCTTAATTAAGCTTTTCCACATTTTTCGGCATCCTGCAGATCTTAGGGCTGTTACCAGAGAAATGTCTGTAACAGCCCTAAGATCTGATCGCTCCAACGAGTAGGTGATATTCTTCTTCTTCGTCCTTCGACGTGGCCCACCAAAACAAGCTACTCCGAGCTATCTTCGTCTCAGGCAAATAGTTGAGAGTCTGTCCCTGACGTTCAGTTTCATGGAGACATTCGTGCGTCTCGCCGTCCATTGTATGCGCAATATGCGTTTCCATCACAACATTTCAAAGGCATCAGTCTTCTCCCCTAGCCTTAAGAGTCCACAATACCACATCATATAAAAATATAGAATGCACCAGAGTCTGTACAAGCCTGACTTTCGTTGTCTTGGAAATACCGCAGTCTTGCCATATTTATACAAATAATTAATACAAATAACACACACAAGATATTTATAAGCATTCCTATATTTATATATTATTACAAATGTAATAAAATACCACAGATTATCGTGTGTTTTCCTTTTCACTTATCTCAAAACAACACAATAAAACTAGTAAGCAGTTGTCACACAACTATGTTAATAACATTGCAAAATCTCGCCTGCAAGTGTGTCGTCGTTGATAAGGGATAAGCAGATAAGATTCTGTGACGTTTAAGAATGATATGATTTTTTTTTAAATAGAGATGAGTAAGGAATAAGGAGTACGTGTCTCATCAATATTTTTACTATTTACAAACTAAATTAAACGCTTGTGCTAATGAAAATATGATTAACTTGTTGGTCTCCTGGAACCGGGCTCGAATTCCCGATCACTAGATCACCGGACGAATGTTTTAACCACTAGACCGACAAGGATGTACATCTATTACTTATTGTTGTACTTTCCTGCTGTTCAGTAATTAAGAATGATATACTAGAGACATCTATGATTTATAATGCGTATCTCTTTTATAATATAATTATTTTTGGAAAAGGGAATGAGACAATTTTCGTAATTTATAAATTATTCTATACCGGAAGGTAGGTAGGTACAGTAGCAATATTATTTCAAAATATGATTTCAAATATACGAGTAATTGTACGTACAAAACGTAAGGGCACACGCCGCCCTTGGCTACTGAAACCATGGGTGACTAACTAACTTAACTAAAATCTAATCTTTTTGTTAATGTTTTTTCTTTGTACCTATGCATATTGAACAGCCTTGATAATTATTCCGTTCATAGTTTCTAAATGCGGAACTGTTCTTAAAACTACATTTGTAGAAAATCTATCACGCGATTTAAACTGGTTTTACTTTAAAAGGTGTTGTCTTAATTAGCACAAATATTTGTACCTATAGGTATATGGATTTGGAAAATGGGATACTTTTATCCCTTTAATTAATGAAACGTATGTTTGTTTAAAATTTGCTATTGAAATAGGATTGCCACCACTAGGAGTATTGCTTTAAAGTTTCACATTGTCGCATTATGGTAATGTAGAAATAAGTAAATAATATAGTTAAGTATAGCCGTGGAGGTCATTTTCGTTAAGTATAGTCAAAGATATTATATTATCAGATATTATCGGTTATTATTTTGTAAAGATGAATCCTCTGGCATTGCGTGGTTCTGACGGATGCAAGGCAGGATATTCTAAAGGGTTTGGAGGGAGTAAATCGAGGTTCCGTCAGGAACTCCGATCTGCTCAAGCGTGGCAGGAATCTTGAGTTGTTTAGGGCCATTTTTTGAATGTGGGTCTCCAGATGGGAGATCCTCCGGAGAACTGCTGAGTAGCTTCATCATTATTATTATTATTTTTACTTTTTTTACCTACTCTGTGATGTACTGTTCTTGTGGGTTAAATCTGCCGGCAGTGGTGCGTGGAAGGCGAGTCTCTTATATGTTTTTCTTTTGTGCCGTCTCGTTTCCCGGAAGGGAGTGCCTCTTCACTTCTCCTCTGCTCCCGGGCCTCGTTAATTGTATTATTTCATATTATATTTTGATATTATCAGTATCCATATAAAGTTTATTTTCTGTTTTTAACATTGAATATTGTTTTTCGGTGACTTCCTGAGTAAAATGAGTCAAGAAACTGTGTTAAAAAAAGCGCGTTAAAAAGTGCGTAACATTTTATAAAATACAGTGCCCCTACATCCTACTCCTCCCACCCCAAGAACAAACCTCGTTTTTCTTTGTTTTTAATTACTTGAAAGTTATTTTCAAATGTTTATTTATATGTTCAATATTTTTTTACTCGGTTATATATAATTTTAAAATAATTAATGTAAAGTACAAACAGCTGTTAGTTACCTACTACTGCTGTCCTTAAATCGGTTTATCTGTTTGTGTGGCGGGGCGAATCAGAAAAACATATTCTATGCAGGGGTGGTAATGTTACAATTTTTCCGAGAAATGAGATATAAACTTATTTATGACGTATTTTCTTATTTTTAAAAGATGATGATAAACTGATAATGGAAATCGGACACTTGTGGAGTCCGGCAAGGATCCGTTCTTTACCTTTTTCTTTTTAAAATGTATTTAGAGGATATTTTTAGAGGCACATAAAGAACATTTTAGCGAATCGTCATAAATGCCCAATTCATCATCATGATTATATCACAACAGTCTGGGGTTCTGTTCTCTATTCTGCACCTTGGTTCGCTGATCGTCGACATTGAGAGTACGCATGGTCCATCTGGTCTCATTTAGCCAATACAGTAATACCCCGAAGTCACGCGATAGGTGGGACCGACGAAAATCGCTTAACTCGAATTCGCTTTTAAGTCGGGGTACAACTTTGCATATAAATACATACAATTTCGTTTAATTGGGACCAAGGACTAACAAAAACACTAGTTTAGAAGAAATATATTTAATTAAATTGCAGTCCTTTATACATATAAATACAAAATATTAAAAAAATGAACAATTTACGTAAAAGTCATTTCGCAATGCCTTCTTTTTTTCATGCAGTATTTCTTAGTAGCAAGCTAATAATTTTTTTATTCCTTTGTAGCTATAACGCGTTCTTCGTTGGAGTCGATGTTTTCTAAAATTTTTAAGCCATTTTCAATTGAGCTGAGACCTTCTGTCAAGCTTGAAATTGTCATGTGCTTTTCTGGGTCTGAAATGTCTTCATTATCGTTTTGCTTACGCATCAATTGTTAGCTCCTGACTAAGTGAATCCAACAGCTCGTTGACATCGTTAGCATCCACTTCCAAATCTAATTGCCTGCCAAGATTAACAACTTCTTCTATCACATGAGCGATATCAGTTTCTAACAATCATGTAGCGGGTGGTAGTCTAGCGGTAGTGTTGTCAACAGTCAACGTCTAGAGGCATTGTCGTCAAACGAACCGCGTAACTCTGAGTTCGCGCAAGTCGGGGTATCACTGTACTTCGTCTTTCCTCTGGTGTATGAAATATTAGGTTCACGTGGTGAAGACTCTGTGAAGAGTTATGTACGAGCTGGATGTCCGGCCAATCGTAGTGCGTTGAATTTTAATAAATTTGATGACGTCAGGTTCTTTGTAGAGTTCATTAACTTGTAGGTTGTAGCGGCAGCGCCAAATATTATCTTCACATATCGGACCAATGATTTTTCTCAGAATTTTCTGCTCAGACACCTGCGATTTCAGAGTTTTGATAGATTTTTGTTGAGTAGGTTTAGTATTACTGCCCTTGTGTGATAAACCTTCGGATGAACGTGAACAGGTATATTTATAATATTTTATTTAAATACCCAAATAATCAATATTATTTGTTGCGTTGACCACATTAAACAAAAGACAATTTTCTTATTTAAAGAGAACACATTATTATCGTGAAGTTGTAGTATTTTCAGAACATAGTTCTGTGATATTTTAATACAAATTAAATGTATCAATTAGAAAAATAAACACACAGATAAAATCAATTTATCGAAAAAATATTTTAGCTGCGACCGGGATATGAACTATGAACCGGGAAGAGTTCAATTCATACACCATGCCACCGTGGGGTACGAACCTGGATCTCTTCTAGATAGATTCTTGATTTATTTCTTTTGTATTAAATACTACAGAACTATATTCTGAGAATGCAACTTCACAACAAAAATGTGTTTTCCTTAATAACGATTAATTTAGATTATTTTTTAAGCAGAGCTCTGAAGAAATAGAAATAGTGTACCAGTATCTGGGGTGCTGGCTCAACGAATAGTGCGATCAAAATTACAATCGACAGGGTGATGAACTTCTTCAAAATCCAATATCATTTACAGCAGATACTTCAACCGTTTTCTACGCATTGTACGATGTTTGATCTTTTTAGTACATTTTACGTCGTTGAAACCTGTCCACTCACCCAATTACTTGTTTATATATTGAAATGTGGTGTTGAGCCGGCCATACACGCAACGTTACACCTGACAGGTATACCTGTTAGGCATAGCGTTGCATAGGCAAACCGGAGCGTGCATGTGACAAAATTGGCAGGTATCCTGTTTACGCGCCTTATTACTTCGGTTGGCACCACTGGGTTTCTTGGTTGATAATAATGTGCACGTGTGTGCGTGATTATTGCCGCCTATTGTCGGAATCAAAAAAAGACGGTAACGAAGGTGTGATTCTCATTACCTCCGCAGCCGTGACCAGACCAGCAGTCCTAGTGCCACCAGTGCGCGCTTCAGCCAGCCGAAATCAGTTCATGTATCATGTGTACTTATTATTAATCTGAAACCTGTGAACCAGCGATCGAAGGCGTTTACATAAACATATCCCTATCTGTACAGGCGACCTGACAACAATTGAAAAGTCATAATTTCTACCTGAAGGTAAGTGCTAACTTCAGGCAAGCCTGAGTGTGTGTGTGTGCAGGTCTCGGTTGTTCCATCCACCGTTGCGTAGTTCGAAAAAATGGCGTCTCGCAAACGCAGCGTAATAGTGAAAGATTTTATTGAACTGTATAAATCTGAGCCATTCATTCTTAAATAATCACAGTAATCTTGAGACTCTACATTTAATTCCTTTATCAAATTGACGCGACTGTATTGGCTTATTTTTAACAACCACTTTTTTGCGGTTTTCTTTCTTTCTTTCGTAGGATGACGAGAATATCTACCAGCGCTCCCGCATCGCTGCAGTTGCGCTGTACCGATATACCAGGTATACCGTTGCGTGCATGACCAGAAGACTATGAAGATTCAAGTTCGAAACGGTGAATTCCTGAGACGAATGAAAAATAAAAAAATAAATACTGAACTCATTATAGTATCAATAAAAGAAAACTAACGGAAGAAAAGCATAAAATAATTCATTCATACAAGTATTGCGAGGGAAGGCATAAAGAAAACTTGTTTCCTGGCTGAAGAACTTAAGAGAGAGAGTCAATTGTAACACCAAAATTATTGTGCAGAGCAGCTGCGCAGACAAAGTAAAAATTGTTATGATGTTATCCAACTTCCGTCGCGAAGCGGAACAATGAGATGAAGTATCATTTCATAATATTATACGTATACCTAATATATATAGTTTTTTAAATGTCAACGGTGACAGAAGTGTGCCAATCAGAAAAAGCACAGTGGGTACATGATACAAATGTGTACATTGCCAGTGCTGCATTAATTTTAGTACTTTTTGGCAATTCTCTTTTATTAGGAGAACACATTCTTATTGTGAAGTTGTAATTATTCGGAACAGACGGCCTGTGATATTTTAAATTACAACTTCACAATAAGAATGTGTTCTCCTAAATAATAAAGTTGTATCAATGTGTCCAAAATTTAATAAAAATGAATTGATAATTTTGGCGTCTGCTATCAGTTTACTCAAAGGTATTTGAGATTCTGTAAAAATAAGGTAGATGGCTCTTTCAAATAATGGAACGATTAAATGGATTAATATCAAAAAGGTAACATATAGGTTCGAAAATTGTCGCTGTAGCATAGTTGGATAATGCACCTTCCCCGGTTAGGAAAGAGATCCCGGTGGCGCAACAACAATGTTTTTCGATAAAATTGATTTTATATGTATATCTTTCTAATTAATATATTTAATTAATATTTCAAAAATTCTCTTTTATCTTTTAATGCAAAAATTTCATTAAGGAATCATAACTAGGCCTCGTAATTGTCACTGCTATACGTGGAAATAAACAAAACTTCTGAAATAAAACTTCATTGATTTACAGAAGAAGAACGAACTTTCTCGTAATTTGACGTACGTAAATATAATTCTAGAACGGGTTAGTAATTACTATTACTGTTTGTTTTTAATTGTAAATATAGTTTACTCACTTCCTATATTAACTGCGTCGGCACGGATACATGATTTATTACATCAAGATTATTATTTCCATTCTTAATCAGGATTTAAAAAAAAACACGATTGACCCAAAAACTGGAACCGGAAAAAATAAGAGAAAACTCATTTCCGTAATTACAACGTTACGTAAGTATGATGCAATGCTTTAATATTTGTCATTTCTGCGTTCTACATACTATACTCTTCCATTGTGGGTTAACGAAGGTCGAGTTGCCAGTGGAAAGTAGGTCTTCGTGGATCAGTCTTGCGCAATTCATAAAATACCAGATTTGTCTCGGAAGGTTGATTTACATCTAATGCAAATTTTTTACGCAGTCATTGAAAAGTTTGCGTATTTGGGAAGTAGGTTTACCGGGGACGATAAAGTAGAGAAATATATCGAAAGATGGCTGCCCACATGGAGTAAAGTGAATGCAGTTTTGAATGCAATTATCTCTAGTAAGTATTTGTTATGTGAGGCAAGATTAACACTATGAAATGGCATGTTGATCAGAAGTATTATGTGTATTAGCAAAGCTTGGAACTTACAAGATAATATAATAATCTGAATGCAGTCGCTTAGGCGCATCTGTGGAAAATCTATGATATGATGACGCAATGAATTTTCTTCTTTTCGAGTCGGTTTGACCCATAGATAAGGTTTGGCCTTCGGTACTTCTCATCGTCCTCGCTTCATCAGTTAGAACCATCCCACTCATCGTCATTACGTGCTTCTGGATACACTGAACTGGTGACGGCGCGCAAATTATATTTCTAACACCGGCGTAGTATCGAATTTAATTGATTTGAACACTTTGCAAGTGAAATTGAGTTATTTATTTGAGAAGAACTTCTTATGACCGATACCCAAAACACAATAAAATTGATCAAAATATCTTTATACTCGTATTATCTCTAAATATTATAAAAAGAATGCAGTGTTTTAAAAAAATATATTTTAAACAATATGAGATGAATCAATTCCATATCCCGATGTATGACAGACTTAATTTGGTAAAAAAACGCATGAATTCTATCTAGAATGCACAGTGGATGGATCCAAATAATCAAAAGGGTAATCGGCTTAAAATAATTCAAAGATCTATTCCCCGCACTCCCTGGTTCTCCAAAATAACAATATCAAATATCTCTAGAATGAGAATTGGGCATTGCCAGGTAGCCTCACATTTATTTAGATTAAACTTAATAGATTCCTCGATGTGTGAGTGTGGTACCGAGGAGGAAACCCTTGCCTATATCTTTTTTGCCTGTCCATTGCGGATCACAGATTATTTTACAGTAATCTCGCCAATGATAATTTTCAATTCCCGGTTAACTTGTGTCATCTTCTTTCCCTTAACTCGCCACATTTAATCTATATAATAGCAAATATTTTGAACGACAATGGTATTGCCTTGTAATATAATATTTCCTATTCTATAATATAGTATTTTTTTCTATAAAATAATATTTTAACTTGATTAATAGCACAAATCACTCTTGAAGGGTGGATGGCCTATTTAAAAGAAGAAGAATATGAGATGACCCCTGCAACAACACTGTATATCGGTTTTGGGAAGATCTGAGTTATGAATGCCACAGCGTTGTATATCTGCTTGGGCATCGAAAAGTATATTAAACAACCACATAAAATAAATAAAAATACTATTACACACAATTTATCAGTAATCTTAGTACATATAATACTGTATATCATCCAATATGGCCGACGCTCCGTCAACATGTGTAAAAAACGCTATACAGTGTTGTCTCATATAATGTCTCTCCTGTTTTTAATTTGTACTTATGACTGCGCAGACTAAATTGTCGGTGGGAAATTTCCCAGCGGACCGACGGCCGGTGTAATGCATGAAAACTAATTTTAATGTATTAAATGTCTGTGATGAAATGATTTCGAACAAAATGGATATATTAAATATGAATTAAATATATTAATTAGAAAGATATACATATAAAATCAATTTTATCGAAAAATATTGTTGTTGCGCCACCGGGATTCGAACCTGGATCTCTTTCCTAATCGGGGAAGGTGCATTATCCAACTATGCTACAGCGACAATATTTTTGACGACAAATTTTCAAACCTATATGTTACCTTTTTGATATTAATACATTTAATCGTTCCATTATCCGTTACAGAATCTCAAATACCTTTGAGTAAACTGATAGCAGACGCCAGAATTATCAATTCATTTTTATTAAATTTTGGATACATTGATACAACTTTATTATTTAGGAGAACACATTCTTATTGTGAAGTTGTAATTATTCAGAACATAGGTCTGTGATATGTGATAAAATTGATTTTATATGTATATCTTTCTAATTAATACATTTAATTCATATTTAAAATATCACAGACCGTCTGTTCTGAATAATTACAACTTTACAATAAGAATGTGTTCTCCTAAAAAATGGATATATTTTTCGGTTAAAAAAAAAATATATAATCATTGCGCATACTTTTCTTTTCAAGCTGTACTGCTGTACCCGTAAATTAATGTAGTGTTTTTAAATTTATATATCCTCCGATGTGTTTAATGGTTGCCGATGAATTCAATTACGAAGATAAATTTATACAAACGTAATATCTGCGGCATATTATTGTTTGATATGAAGATATTATACAAGCTCGCCTTTTTTATTCCCGGCACGACCAACTGTTATGTCAGTTTTAATAATGTATATATTAATTACAATTACGATTCTGTTACACTGAAAAATAAAGGCAGCATATTTCCGGTTCCTGCAAAGGCTGGCGGGTATTAACATTACAAATGGAGACGGCGATCGCTTTGACAGCTGCTAAAATGACATAAAAAAGAAAGCAATGAACTGTATATCAATAGATCAATATTTGTGTCATAATTTACCTATATAATTATAGCTACTTTCAAAAATAATCAAGTCGAAGACACAAAACATCTCAAAAGATTTTTGGGGGTTAGGACGGTGGTTAAATGAAATAAATGTGATTGATGTTATTTGCGTGTGTGTTGAGGTTTATTATGACAAATGATAAAAACAATGAAGACAGATAGAAATGAATACAGTGAATGAAGATGTAGGAAATGATGAAATGAAACGAATTGGCGGTCTTGCTCGGCGAAGGCGTGCCGGCTCGCCTTCGCCGAGCAAGACCGCCATTGTGAAACGCTGAAACTGGAGAGACTGCTTGGTGGTGAATTCTCAAGCCAGGCTTGTAGCAGCAGCCGGCAACGGTGTCGCTAGCGTCGATGCCGACTAAGATGGCGGTGGATTCGAATTACGATCGCTACAAATTTATTATATTTTTATTCTAGATTACGCTTTTTTTGTAGGAAAATTTAAATTAAATTAAAATATGAATTAGATGAACATGTGATATTTTTGCTCTGAAGGTGCAATATTCATATATATATGTCATAAATTTCAAAATAAAAAAATTCGAATTTTACTAATGTATATTATTGTGATACTATACCAACTTTGAAATTAAATTTATATATGATTTTTTTATACGCACTGTATGAAATTCATTTTAATAATTATTTAAAGTGGAAGCTCAAACTGTAGACTTTTATTCATTCTTAGAGGGGCGTGCTACGTTAATCCTGATTTTTAAGATTAACAGTTTTGTTATTACGTATTTCTTCTTCTGTCATTTTGCGTCCAGTGTTGAATATAGCCTTCCCTTTTTTTGTTTTCCACTGCTCCGATCGAGATACAGATATACGATTTACAGAAGTGTATCAGAGGTATTATTATAAATATTATTAGATAATATCGGCTGTGTTAAATAGTGCATCTTAAAATTATCAAAAAATGAAATACAGTCGTGTAAATATTAAAAAAATACTTTTAAATTAGTATTTAGGATGTTGACATTGAATATTTAAAGGAACGATATTATTATCAGATAATAATATGATTATATATATTGTATTTGCTTCAATTGTCCATCGTTAGAGAGTTTTTTGTGATGAAAATTTTTGTAATAAAAACATGATTTTTTTGTAATAAAACGAAAGTGATGGTCACGGTCAAAAGATTGTATACAAGGGCGCGCTTTCAAATATAATTAATATTTTCGTGTTTTTTTACAAAAATGTGGGTTTTTATTATTCATTAATATCAGAAGTAATAAACTAGATTTGACTTTTTTTAGAGTATTACTTTGAATGGACCTTTACACTACTTTACACTAATATAAAACTAATAAACTGAATGTTAATTGCCATAATTAAGAAAATACAACCATTATAAGAAAGACGGTGACCATTTAACAGAATTGCCACTGAATTACCTTGATATGGAAAATTATTGCGTATACGAAATATATTTTGTATAATTTATATATTATTGAAGCCAAGATTACGGAGACAAATCTTAATTGATATATAGAGTTATAACCATTCAATTTGCAGGACATATCAATTTTCGACGTTTTTAAAATTCTTTGTTTTGGTGAAAACATACGTTTTTAAATAATATATTGTATTTATGCACATGCTTTGCGGCTTCAGCTACTATTAGAAATCAAGTTTGATATTAAAACGCAATAATTTTTTACTAAATAATATTTATATCGATCCTAATAATCTGTATTTTTTTTCTTAGCGTCAGATCGCCGATCTTAGTTAAAAAATGCTGAAAATATATGTTTTAACGCATTTTACCTTTTTTTTAGCTTATTCACAACATTAGTAATAAATTTCATAAATTAGATGTCTTTTTATTGATTTTAAGGGAAAACAACGTTTTCTTGAACAAAGTAAACATTTTATGTATGCCGCAATAAAATATTTCGTTTATATATAACACTGTTGTATTTTAAACACTAGCTCTCTGTTTCATAAATAGTATGTAATTATGAAACAAACATATCACAAAAAAGCCAACGTGGTGTTTTAAATCGATAATATTAAACAAAATAATAATAATTTTAAATTTAGAATATTGATTTAAGCGACCATCTAAATATATGTACTTTGTCTGATTTCAAAACATATTCATATATGTGAATTAGGTACTCAATAAATTATTTAATTTTCGATGGATTAATTCAATT
This sequence comes from Eubasilissa splendida, assembly GCA_031772225.1. NCBI lineage: Eukaryota > Metazoa > Arthropoda > Insecta > Trichoptera > Phryganeidae > Eubasilissa > Eubasilissa splendida. The sequence continues at coordinate 28,568,588 of CM062848.1, forward strand.
GACAACACGTTTTTATTTCATTCCATATATCAATATGGAAAATACTTCAGATGCGAGTTGTTTTTGACATTTGTATCGAATGCGAATAAATCAACATTTTTATTGTCGTCTCTTTCTATTAAAACCTTCCTCTCTCGCTTGATTTACGTAACAAATAACGTCAATAATTATTTATCTAATACTTATAAGAATTTAGCTATTAACCTCATCTTGAAAGCATATCTAATTCTTGTAGATTTTCTCGAATTTAAAATTATTAATCAAAATTAAATTATTACAAATTTTGTGAAGTTTTTTAGTGTTCCATTCAACAAATATCCAACCGCGCATAACAATTTCTGATATTTTTGTGAAAAAAAGCAAAAAGATGAATTAGTATTGAAAGTAGGCCCTTAAATATGGGATAGGTTTTTAAATGTCGCGTTTGGTTACTATGATGTGTTTGACACATGAATATTGCTATGTTTCCAGCCATGTTCACTTTGACATATTATTATTACGAATTTATCGTTATCGTTTCGTTACTTAGTAACGGGCAAACAATTATGTTAAAATTATGGTAAGTTTGAATAAAAATGCGAAATATTATTGAAATATTACTATATTTTTCAATGTGAAAAATGTGGCATTCACTGTTTAGATAATTTACGATATTTGTAAAGTATTATTATCAATAATTAGCTTGAATATTTATCTCATCAAAAATTGTTAGTTATCTCACTTTTATTTATCGGCATTCGGTATAGAATTCAGATTTACGGCTCTTAATGCCTTCTAATTAAATTCTTTTCTTTGTTTTTCACTGATCTAATTTTAAAAAATCTAGTAAGGTAGAAGTTATAACTCACTCCTGAATGATTTTTTAATTGTTGTTCATTCCTCTACTTGTTTTTATAAAATTATTTGATTGTGAAATCGCCATCACAAATATTCATCAGACTTGTGGTCTGTAACTGGAGTAATATGCTTGAGAAAGATGTGAGATGAAAAAAAGTCAAACATAGAAAAATATAACAAATTCAATGTGAAAAAAAGTCATTTTTCCCCTCTGGTTTATGAAGTGTTAAATGCACATAGTGAAGACTTCCATCTGGGCCAGATGCCCATCGAATTGGATTTTAATAAATTTATTTCCGTCATGTTCATTGTAGACCTCATAAACTTGGAGATTGTAGCGGTGATGCCAAATATTATCTTCGCAAATTTTTCAAGATTTTGTCTCAAACACACGCAATTTCAAAGTGAGAGTCGACAGAGCTTAGCGTTCAAGTTGTTTGTATAGCAATACTTCACTGTACTATTAATTTATCAACATTAGTCTTATAAGGGCCTTGTATAGACAAACTTTAGTTTTATCTGATATTCAAGGGGAATTTAGATACTTTTGGAAATCAAAAGTATCTATTGGCTGATAGTATCTATCTTGTTATTTTATCATTAACTTGTAACCATCATCATAGATCATAGAAATTCAAATTTTTCGACACTTACTATATATATCTGATGTCCAGTGTAGTGAAAATTGTATTTGAAATAAGGAATATCAATTCAGGTTTTCAAATAGGAAAGAAATAGCCATTTATCACATTAAAATAAATGGCATTGGGTTGATTATTAGTTGTGTAGTTAGATGGTAGTTATTAGTCATGTAGCCCCTTATGCATGTAGGGTAGATTCCTTGTACACCATACAAATATTGTATATTATGATATATATTGAACTTAATATAATCAAAGAACATACTATATTTTATTAGATTTTTTTTTTACAGGATGATTCTTGTGACAAGTATACATTTGTTGGCGAGTGGCTGGACCCCGAGGTGTCCACAGCCAAACAATTCCTCGTGCATTTTTTCCCCAATGATGGGTCTATCAGCTTATTTGACGTGAAGCAAAAGAGAACTTTTTTAAAAAGAACTCCTATACCTGACATAAAATTAAATGATTTTTACATTGGTGGAGCAGTGAGAGTATTTGGCCGTTTAATAAATATTATGGATTTTGCTTGTGAAGACACCAGAAAGAGATTATTTAAATCAACTGAAAGGTGAATTAGGTTTTTTTAATAATCTTATATTTGATAATTCTTTTATGATGCGTGTACACGTATCAAGTTTGTCTCGTAGACTCTTTTTGAAAATTGCGTAAAGTACACACATAGATGAGCGCAAAATGAGCTGTGATCTTTCATATGTTGTATGCAGAGTATGACTCAATTTTTATCAGCAATCGAAGTCTCATCCGTGTACATGCACCACTATGTGTCTACAGATTTCCTTGCTGTTACATATCATCAGACTTAATGTGTCGTAGTAAATTCACATTAATTTTACAGAACTTTTGCAATGATTAAACCCATCTCTAATGAAAAGGTGGGCGAGATCATACAATGTATTGAGGAAAAAAAATTCCGTATAATGCAAATGAAGATGACCGTTTTAACCAAAGAGACTGCCATTCAGGCATTCGAAGGCTTGAGAGAAGACCAAGATATTCAGTAAGTTTATCCTATATGCTTTTATTCATACATCTATTATAAACCTTTAATATCTGTAAAAATAAACAAGGTACATATAAACCAGTGAAGAGATAAATTGCCTTTTTGACACACTAGTGTGTCAATGATGTCAATGGTTGAAAACTGTGACTGTGATCAGCATTTTATAATAATATCTAAAAATCTCCGTGAGAATGTCTCTGATCTCACTGGCTGATTTTTCGAATCCCATTGCAGGGTAACGTCACTAAATACGCATCAACTTGATGGACTCTAAATGGAATCCTAAACATCGGCCAGAGACACAGTAGAATAGCGCAGGAAACTATATAGACAATTTTTAACAGTCCTGAAAACCCAAGAACACTCATTACATTAATACATTTTTAAAATGTAAATATTTTTAGTGGAATTCTAGATAATTTAACCAGTGGGCCGATCATTTCTATGGAGCTTGTTAGTGATAATGCAATCAGTAAGTGGACTAAAGAAATGGGGAATAATGATCCTGAGTTAGCCGAAGCAGGAACACTCAGGAAAAGATTTGGCATTAATAAAGTACAGAATGCCGTGTACGGTTCCTCCACAGCCGATGATGCATTGAAAGTAAGATAATAATCTCCCTTCAGATTCACCTTTAAATTATTATTATTATTAATTTAAAATAGCCCGTATTTATGAAAATAGCAAGCTGTGATAATGATTAAAATAATCCATATTGTAAGAAGGAGGAAATGTAAAAGTTTGCAATTTGTTCTGTGAGCAGTCACTATTGTCCACTTATAACCATCGATAAATATCCAATTACTTCACTTACAATTGAGATTGTTTTTTTTTTTTCAGTTGGTTATGTAATTTTCTATGGGTAGATTCCTAATTTAAATACTACTTCTTTTCTACTGACAATGTTGTCAAAAATAAATTATTGATTTTAAAATTAAAATGTATAATCATATAGATTTGCTTGTGGTGATTCCAAAAATACCAAATAAAAGATATATAAGAGGGCAGTATAGTGTATTACAATAAGTTTGAAACTTCCATATTGCTCTTTTAAAAGCTTTGCTTTTATACACTTTTGTTTACTTTACACAGTATACAAGTATACAATACATATTGTGAAGTTGCAGTTTTTCAGAACATAGTTCTGCGATATTTTAATACAAAATAAATGTATCAATAAGAAAGATATACAGATAAAATCAATTTATCGAAAAAATATTTATGTTGATACCCAGACTCGAATCAGGAACCCTTTCTATCCGTGGAAGTGCGCTGACCTATTACACCACATCAACATTGTAAGTTAACGACAAATTTTCGAACTTACATTATGCACTTTCAAAATGATACATCTGATATTTCATTATTTTAATGCAATATACCTTATATTTACGGAAAATCTCAAACACCTTTGAGTAAAATCCAGAATAACACCAGAATTAAATTAATGAATGAATTTTTATTAATTTTTTGGAAATTTGTTGTTAACTTACAATGTTGACATGGTGTAATAGGTCAGCGCACTTCCCCGGATCGAAAGGGTTCCTGGTCTGGCTCCGGGTGGCAACAAAAATATATTTTCGATAAATTGATTTTATCTATATATCTTTCTTATTGATACATTTAATTTGTATTAAAGAAAAATATGTTTCACTTAAGAAAAGCACTTGCCTTAATGTCATAACATTCTGCAATGTAATTTTAAATATTTAATTTTATGGGATAATCTGATGTATCGTTTGTTTTCTTTTAATATTTGAGCTAGAGCAAATGTAGGATTTATTTTGTTTGTTACAGGAGCTTTCATATTTCTTCCCTACTGGCAAACTGAAATCTTTGGGTCCCCCTGCAACTGGTGTATTCAATAACTGCACCTGTTGCATCATAAAACCCCACGCTATTCGTGAAGGCAGCCTGGGGAAAATTCTCAGGGCCATTGCCGACGAAAGATACAATATCACCGCACTTAAAATGGTTTACATGGAAAATGCAAATGCTGCCGAGTTTTATGAAGTGTACAAAGGTGTGGTTCCAGATTACATGGTACATAATCATTTTGTATTTCTATTTGCTTGCCGCAGGGGACCCGCCTACCTCTGAGCAGGTCTGTTTTGAAATTTTCCGCCCATCTACCAAGACCAAGTTTTCCCCTCAGTCTTGATCCGGTTGGCGCGTGTGTGAGGGCTTTGTGCGTGTTACGGGACTCATCTGCTCTTGCTACATGCTATGTAGCTTCCTCGCTTGATGGTAATGATGATGGTGTCTGTCCTCTGCTCATTTTCAGGTTTTTTATTTTGGCAGTGCTGATCTCTAGTTTCATTTCCCTACTGTACATTATGAGGTTATCCATGTACAAGGCCAGCTTGTGTTCAAAATAAATTCTTCTTTTTAATGGATTGTTGAAAAATTATTATATTTTTAATACTAATGATAAATTATTTCTATTTAGATGGCATTTATAGTATACAGCTGCGATGGGCGACTGGTTGTATATTTTTTCTGCAATCATATGGTGGTCACTCAATCAAAATTATTCTACTTTGTATATTAAAATACTCCAAGTAAGCGAAAATCAGCTTAGGACTAAACTTTGAATGTTTTATATAGATTTAACCCTTAATTGTGGCATACTTCTGTATTCCTATATTAATCTATAATTATATAGTCATTATTTACAGTAACGGTTCTAACATTGTTATGTTTGTATCATATGTATGCAGTGGCGTGCAGTAACTATAGACTTAGGTTGTGCTATTACCACGATATTATGTAATATACTAGGTACATAGGTTTATGAACGTTGTTTAACCGACGTCTTTAAGCAAAATGAATCTATCATAACAAAAATGCATTGTCTTAGAATGCAAAGAACAATCATGAAAATAACACGTTTAGTAAGGTAGTAAAATTTGCGAATTAGTAAATGAGGAAGTAGGTGCTTCTATCAGCTCTAAGCCAAGTTCAAAACCTTTCAAATGTTATTCTGTTAGGAAACAGCACAAGTAAGGACTCCGTACAACATGGATCAGCTGATCCATTTCTGACTCTGCCAAATGGATTTTTCAATTTAGTAGGTAGCAATTGTATGGCTTAGTAGCAATAAATGAGCAATAACCCAGTAGAGGACTACAGTGCTCCGATGGCGTCGCGCGGTAGCATCCAAAACTACGCAACTAATGATTCTGCTGATACATGTTGGACGCTAGCGTAATTATAACATATGGATTATTTAATTTATATTTGTTTCCCAGAATTTTTTGCTTGTATGGACAGCACGCCCTTGTATATATGTATTCTTGTGTTATAGACAACCTGAATATTTAATATGTTTACAGTGTATTAAATAAATTAATTAAAGAAAATGACTTAGACAACAACCTGCATAAACTTTTTGTATTGAGTGGATTCTATGATTTATTTATATATAGGATTCTAAATAGAGCACCACACTCTTGTCCTGGCACACAATTCTCGCCTCATCCATATTCATGCAACTACTCATACTTCGATTATTGGGGCTTCTAACAGGACCATCTTCCAGTACCTGATCATGCCAAGTCTTCTGCAGACCTCCTCTATTTCTGGTACCATCAACACTTGTATCATATATCTTTCTTACTATTTTCTCCTCATTTATCCGTTCCATATGACCAAACCACCTAATCTCACTCACTATGCTAAGATCAGCTTTATATTCTCTCGTTATTTCTTTGTTTTTTAGTTTGTTATAAATATGTACAATCTTAATATACCGTATATGATTGGTTCAGAAGCAAAACCTCCACTGTCCAATTGACAAAATTGAGATTAATATATTTGTAACCCATTTTATAGCCAGAGTGGAGATTTTTAATTTGCTTTTGATAAAATGCTTCTAAAATATACAAATATGTTTTCAAAAGCAATTATCAATTGTAAAACTGCCACTATCTCTATTTTTAACAATTGGATAGTAGATAGTACTGAACCCCGTACTTATAATACTTTCACTAGCCTAAAATAAAACATTATTCTAAATTAATGTCCTGGTGGCAGAGTGGTTTAAAGATCCTGTGATTATCAATTAATCTTACTTTTGTAGTTTAGGGTATTGTCTAAATATCTTTGGCATTTTTCTTTTTTGCTTTTAGGGAATGATTGTAGAGTTGACATCGGGACCTTGTGTCGCCCTGGAGATTATAGGTCCACCGGATGTTAATACTCCTGTGGAGTTTCGAAAATTGGTTGGCCCCACGGATCCGGTACATATATTATATTTTATTATCTATAAAGTAATTAGGTGGTTAAATGTTACATTGTAAAATACCAAGCTTGTGTTAACTAACTTATTATCACGCCATTTCTCCGCGGGTATAGGCAGAGAGGATAGAGCGCCACACTCTTCTAAGTTTGTTTTTAATGTGTTTAAGATAATATTCATAAAAGGTTAATTTTTAAACCTATGTCTTTCCTCTTAAATATCCCACATTGTGCAAGCATTCTTCATGAAGTCTTTAAATTTATAATATTTAAAATGTTTATTTATTCATTTATTGATTTTCTTTTCCTTTAATTCCTAATATTAATCCTATTCTAAGTGGTGAATAAGGATCTGTTTCATTCTCTCGTTTTAAGTAGGATCATGTACAGGACCAGCTTAGATTAAGTTATATTTTTATAGGGACATATAATCTCAATTTTGTACATGGCATACATTTCACAATGGTTATAGCTTCTGTTTACCATAAAAAATTATTTGACTGATTGCTATAACCGTTATTTTTTTTAATGAGGGAACACACATTGACGGCTATAGCCGTCATATCCACAAACGTGTTATGCTGGTTTCTCGCTAATTCTATCAATAAAATTATTCCTCAATTACAAAATAGCTATCTTGAAGTTTGTCAAATAGGAGACACATTCAGACTTTTCCATGACTCCATACTCGCATGAATTTTACAACACTAGAACACAATTAGAATTTTAGTTACACACTCCATATAATATTGAGGTTAATACGATTAGATAAGCAGTGATGATTTTTTTTTATTTTTAGGATAGCATTTTCACCTCTTACAGTTAACTTCTTCTTTTGCCACATTCATCTTTACTCTAATATGGTAAAATGTAGGGCAATGATTTTTTTGATGTTATGAAATATCTTTAATAAAAATTACATGATTATTTTAGGACATAGCCCGTCAATTACGGCCCCACACTCTCCGTGCCAGATTTGGAAAAACACGTCTTCAGAACGCCGTTCACTGTAGTGATTTACCAGAAGATGGTTTATTAGAAGTGGAATATTTCTTTAAAATATTAGATTAATTACTCATTTATGAAATCATTGCACGTACTTAAGCTTGCTTATAAATTTTGTTAAATGTATTTTTTATATCGAACAATGAACTGATTAAACAATAATAAAGCATTTTCAACTCTTTGGGTGTTAACATATTATTACTTGCAGATATAAGTGTATATAATACAGTCAAATGTGCTACAAAGAACGATGCAACAATGAAAAATGTTATGATAAACATTTAATATCAATAAATTTAGAATATTACAATGGACTGTGTAGGAACACACAATTTTAATCGTTTATAAAGGAAAGATCGTTTATATTTTTTATATAAATAAATTTTGTTATTTTAACAGTTATAATTTTAAACAAATAATAAATGTAAATAAAATAGTCTTCGGCTGGCTTAAGTGATCACTATATATAAATATAACGTTCACCATTCTCACCCATCAATCAAATTTTAAATTTTTAAAAGTTGTATATATGTGGACTCACTTCGAGTATCACTACACTAATAATAATAATAATAATAAGCCCTGTAATTACTCATACTTCCATATATTTTCCATTAAAATATAATAAAAAAAATAGCTTCGCCTCTATGAGATATCAAATATAGACATATTCAAATATTACTAGTTATATTTTTGATTTTGTGTATTTTCACGTTGAATGATAACTTTGCTCTGGAGCGGGTTGGATTACCTACCCATAAGCACATATATTTCATTGTACGCCAGAACATGCTATGGATAGATGCTATAACGCATGAGGTTTTAGAACAAATTATATTCATTTTAAAATTCTACACTATTTAATAACAAATTATCTGCTTTTTTATGCAGATAGTCATAGAATTTTATTAGATTTCAGTGTTCTTTTTCAGATATGTATATGCCCAGCTATGTGTATATTTATAAAAACAAATAATATTTAGAAATAAAACAAACATTTTTGATATCTAATATCTGATTATATTGAATTCTTATTAGTAACATGTGAATATGTTTCATTCTCAGACACTCCCCTGCATATGTTTTTTTTTGTTGTTGCTATTTTTGAATTGGTGAACAAATAGGCATCCCGCATAATGACTACATAAATAAATGAATCCATGTTAGAAAATTGTTGATGGAATTAATCATAGTGAGAGCCCCATCTGTTATTTGACGGCAGAGGTAACGCTCTAGTTCTAGCGTGGACACCAACCATATCCAGATAAAATTTTGCTAATAATCCAACCGTTAGTTTATGTATGTATTTATTAATACAGTCGAACTCGGTTATAACGAGTATGAAGGGACCAGCTAAATTTGCTCATTATAACCGTTATTCATTATTACAAAAAATATTTATTATCCAATAAAATTAAAAGCTAGTCAAATACATATAAAAAATCAAAAATCTATAATTTTATGAACAAAAACATTTTAAAGTAAATTACTCCATTCAATCACATTATTTCTTAACCCTTCCAAAACCATGCAGTAACGTAGGTCTACAGCTCCAAATAAAACTGTAATATTTCGGTTAATATACGCAACATAAAATTGATATTTGAGTTAATTTTAAGGAAAATGTTTATGCTTAGAACTGACTAGTGTAAACCCAGTTGTGTAAAGCGAATCCTACAAAAATAATTATTTTTCAATTCAGTCAGTTGTAAAATTAATATGCTGGATAAAATACCATTTGTGTTAAGACAAATAGAGATGGTACATTAATTTCACAATAAAAATAATAAACAGACGAATATATGATTTCTCTTTCTCACTAATTTAATGAAGGGAGATAAGAAATAAGGTAGTATTGTATAGGACTTGATGTATGCTTCGAATTATATTAGGATATTGATACCATTTTCGTAATTAATACTCAATATTTAGAGTATGTTTATAGGATTAATAATTTTAAAGCCATTTAAACTAATAAAAGCTTTCTTCACATTTAAAATGTTAAAAATTTCTTACGGTAATATGAGTTGACAGCATGGGTGCATTTGGGTAGCAATACACCCATGCATTTGGGTATTTTATATCATGGTATGGTAAAGGTTAACAAAATTCAAAATACTACTCTGTTTTAAAGTTTAAAATTTACTGCTACTTACTACGCCCACAAAATTAACATCCATTGTTTTTGTCTAAGAATTCACAAACCTGAAAGGAATCGTAAACAAAAAGAAACCTCTTCGGCAGACGCTGTTTTCGATTTTACAACTGTATAGTGTATTTTTTTCACTTGTTAACAATATTTGTGTATGTTATATCAGTGAAGCGAGATCATTATAACAGTCGAGAGTTGTATGAAAACAGGCCTGAATCAAAATAATAATAAGTATTTCCTCATTATAACCGTACTCGATATAACAGAGTTTGACTGTATCTACACCCTTATGATTTATTACAGCACGAATGTCCACATATGCATGTAGCATATACATAAAAATAGATTTTATATACAAGTACATATTAATCACTAACAAGAGATAAAACAAATTGGTTAAACACAGAATGGCTTAAATACCTCGATCAATTATACCTTTGTCTCAATACAGCATCAAAAACTTCATTTATATTTAAGCATTGAACATCGGAATATATCAACAAGACCTAGATCATTCCCAAGCCTGTGAAGTCTTTGTGTTTGATTGATTTATCAATAAACATAAAATTAATGTAAATCTTTGCATTCGATTCTAATATAAGAAATGTAAAGTGACAAATAAAAAAATGTATTCTGTTTTAAGTTGAATTTTCCCTTTGGGATTTAATCATGCGCCGTTACATATACATTAGAAATACCGATTACATATACCGTGTCACGTAGCTAGTTGTCCAAATTTCAGGGCTAGATAAATTTATCTACATATTTAATAATAGACCCTTACTTTAAATCCCTTATATGCTTTCTCATTTACATACATCTTACAGTACATATGTTTTAACCTTTTGTGGGTGAACATTTCAAATGTTTTATTTTCCAAGATTTTAAGAATTTTATTTAACTTGTATTAAAGCAATTGAATTTATTAAATTGCAAATTTTGAAGTTGCTTATCTCCTTAACTGTTGATATCAAATTTTTAGAAGCTGTATATGGTATATGTTATCACGTAGAAACCTTTCAATTATTTTTTACAAACTACGCTGTTGCCATCTATGGTTGAAAATTTGATATTCATTCCCATGTAACAGTACAGATGTCACTGAAGCTGAGACTCTTTTTGATAGAAGTATGAAGCTATATTCTTTATGTGTATATATGAAAATTCATCAAATTATTAATGCATGGATAGAATTGGTGAACGTTACATTGTGTAAAGTGATCACTTAAGCCAGCCGATGACAGGGTATAAGTCCTGCAATGCCCAAGATTTCCATACTTACCTTTCCATATAAATAATAGCCATGTCTCTATGAGACATCTATAATATATCTTGATGACAATCAAGATATATTATAAATATAACTTAAAAAAAAAATATAAAACTCAGTAATTGTGTTCCTATATAGATTTGAATATATTCAAATATTGCAATTTTTAGTGTTTTATAAAGATACAAATTGTATATCCGGAACACTGAAATCCATTTTTTTTGCTATTTGACCATTTAATTTTAAGATAATGTTTTTTAGAGGCTTCCATGGTAAAATGTGTCACGAAACCGAGATAAAAAATTGCGTAAACAATAAAATATACATATGTTAAATGTTTATTATTTTTATTTTCCACATAACTTAAGAATACCACATGACTTGAAATAAAATTCAGACAATGGTTGAAGAGACCAAAACATAATACAATGAACTGGATATGAGGTGGGGCGGTAGAAAAAAAAATGAACATAGGTAATATAAGTTTTTCGGAGGCTTCCTGGGTAAATGTGTCATAAAATTATGACATTTGATTTTCAATTATTATACTTAAAACGACACTATTGATTTTTTTTGAAAAGATCTTTTCTGTTGCTGTGTCCTACTATTTTTATTATTTATTCAATGCGGAACATAACTGCGTGTGACAGCCAGAGGTGTAACTACATTGATGTAGCCAATACATTGCATCGAGGGCCACATTAGATATGGGCCTGAAAGGTCCGCATTCGATAAAAAATTTGGTATCGATACCATTGCGAGTATCGATACTATTACCGGTGTTAAAATGAACATATTTTGAGAATCTACCACAGCAAGAAGTGAAATAATAAAATTTAAAGAAGACAAATCTTCTCATCTTACGACTGAAGATTGGTTCCACGTTCCATTCAAGGACGGATCCAGTGGGGGTGTGGTGATCGCCCCCCCCCCCCTCCCCTAATTTCAGACAAATTTGTATTTATCGTTCGAAACTCGCAATGTGTTTGTTACATGTGCGAAAATGGTTATATTGATTCAAAATATTTCAGCAGGCAGCTAAACCGCAAATGCACCAAAAAGATTTATTTATCGAGTACCCGAATGATACCGGGAAATAAAAACAATAATGGTTGGGAAACCAAATTTCGAAAGTCGCCGCCGTCCCCTGGAAAAATTCCTGGATACGTCGGTGGTTCCATTGTATTGGTTCAGAGTGAACATGGAACTTTGAAGGATAAAACTGCGTACCTAGTAAGTACGTAATATTCTTATATACAATGCATGTATAAGGGGGCCTTGTTTCTGTTTTGTATTAGGGGCCAATGATTTTAGTTACGCCGCTGGCGACAGCGTGCTATTGTGAGCGTCCCTTTTTAACGACTCATACAAAGGACCTAATTGAGGAGTTCAAGCAAAACCCCCACCATCCAATTGACGAAATTGAGATAAACTTATTTTTACGTTTTTATATCAGAGATACATTTTTGATAAAATGTTTCTAAAACATACTAATATATTTTGAAGATCAGTTATCGATTGCACTATAACCAGGTATAATCATTTTCTAAAATTACTTTCGTCAGTGGCGGTTTTGCTTTTGAACCATTTGAATATTGAAGAAAAGGTTTAACACACACGCGAAGCGATCCCGCGAGTGCAGCATCGGGCTCGCTGTTGCCTACACGGCCGTACCTAGACGGATCTCGCGCGGGGGTTACACTCACCAGGCGGCCCCTGGAGACCAGGCCCTCGCGAGCGGCCGATCGCCAACAGACAGGCAGTCAGCTAGCGGCCGCGGAACAACTTGGCTCACGGCAGCGCGCGCCAATCAAAACTGAACCGATTCGCGCTCGATATTCAAAACGGTACTTAATTCTAACCGCGATCCGAGCAGTTACAAAAAGTCTTCCAAATTTGATTTATTTACTGTCATTTTTTAACCGAGTTGGTGATTGTTTATTAAAAATTGTTTGTGCTAAATAATTGATACTCGGAGTAAGTAGTTTGCGCAATATTAGATAATAATGTTGGTATCGTTTTAGTATTAATTTTGTGACATGAGAACCTACATTAAGATTATATTTAAACTGTAAATGCCGGCACTTGTTTAGAGTATGTTTTCTTATAACACGTTATTAGTCCATTGTAGAAAGTGAGAGCAATTATTCAAAACCTTTTGGTTACAAATTCTGTTAAATTTCGAACACGGTTATGTAAACAGTTTTATCTGATGTGAAAATTATTATTACTTCATCGGATGATATAACAATATTTTAGAAAAATGAAATAGGAATTATTCCGTGGATTGCAAGTTATATTCTTCATAAATACACACAAATCGTACATTGTATTCAACGTACGATTCAATGCATGAATATTGATTATATTTTAACTAATGTTTGTATCCCGATGTATGATAGACTTAATATGGTAAAAAAATGTACGAATTCTATCTGGACTGCACAATGGATGGATCCAAATAATCATAAGGGTAATCGGCTTAAAATAATTCAAAGATCTATTCCCCGCACCCCCTGGTTCTCCAAAAGAACAATATCAAATATCTCTAGAATGAGAATTGGGCATTGCCAGGTAGCCTCACATTTATTCAGATTGAACTTAATAGATTCCCCAATGTCGAGGAGGAAACCCTTGACCATATCTTAATTGCCCGTCCATTGCGGATCACAGGTTTTTTTTACAATAATCTCGTCAATGGTAATTTTCAACTCCCGGTTAACTTGTGTCATCTTCTTTCCCTTAACTCGCCACATTTAATCTATATAATAGCAAATTTTTTGAACGACAATGGTATTGACTTGTAATATAATATTTCCTATTCTATAATATTATTGTATTTTTTTTCTATAAAATAAAGTTTTAACTTGATTAATGGCACAAATCACTCTTGAAGGGTGGATTGCCTATTTAAAAAAAGAAGAAGAAGAATTAATGTTTGCAAAAGGTGTTATTAATAATAAGTATTTTTATAATTTGCACAGTTATGTATAGCGTATGTTGTAGTTACTCAATTTAGGAAGTTAAGTGAATCTTCAGCATTAATCTTCAAACCTGAATTTTATTTATGACCAAATTTGCGAGTATGTATGACTTCATGATAATTTTTGCGAGTTCAATGTCATCCGAACAAGCCTACTTCTAGATTCAAATACATATAAGAACATTTTTTATATTTATACCATTGTATTTATTATTGTTTTACAATTTTTTAATTAAATATACAGATACGAAATCTTTAAATCAGTCCTAGAACTAGTGCGAAAGACATTTTAATATTTCTGACAATGTAAATTGAGTTGTTTGTATTGATAATTGATAATTGATAAATGTATCTTCTGATCAAAAAGGTCACATATCCATCTGATTCGTATATTTCAAAGGAAATACACCTCAATCCAATGCAGTGTATCCGTTTACTTTCAAATTTATTTACGCGTAACACACACGATGTTGGGATATTATAAACACATATAAGATACTTTCAGTTTTATCAAGTTTTTGAATTAATTGACGTTGTTAAAATTGCCACATACATTTTAGCATTTTACAGTAAAAAATAATAATTTTTGTGTACAACGTTTTGAATATCAATCGTGTGGAAAATTAAGAAACAAAACAATTTTCATACAGATCGATTCACCACAACTTTGATAACCTTTCTGTTCAGAAGGTAAATTTTTCAAGTAAGAAAACAAACGAATTTCTTTCTATTGTCAGCGATTTCAAAAAGGATTTTACATTTTTATATTATTACGGTCTCTTTACCTACTTAAAACTGAATCTTTAAACTAACTATTTTAACAATATGTTATTTCATGTTTAGTATGTCTGAAAGATCGTTAATAGTAACGTACATTTTTTTTTTAAAAGCTTCCAAAATATTTTACTTTATGAAAACAATTTCATAATTAAAAATAAAAGCTTTTTAGCCTTTTAGTCATCCCAGGACAGTTGTGTTGCGCTAATTCTACAAACACTTTGTGCATTTTAATTTTATTCTTCTGTTGATTTGCGTCCAGTGTTGAACCTCACTTTTATTTTCGCTCTCCACAGTTCCCTATCTCTTGCGCTTTGGTTCCAGTTTTGCCCAACAACATGCCTGATGTTACCCTAGGACGGGTACAGATCTAGTAAATACTCAAATTTTCCACTTTTATTATTTTATTCTTGACAATAAAGGTGTACGAGTATATAATAAAAACCTTTTTTTTTTAAATCAGTTATTTTCTACTAAATGTAATGAAAATAATAAATAGTAAATTATTCAATTCAAATAGGTCACAAGATCGTTGATAGTTTCAAAATCACCGAGAATGCAAATTTAATAAAAAATAAATAAAATTCAAGGTTTATTAAATATTAGTTACTAGACAAATAGATTAAAAGTCACTTCACCATTTAAAAATAGAAGCTCGCATTTATGATGATGAAAATGGGGTCATTTAATAATAATAATAATATAAAATCAATGCAGTGTAGAATATGATGGGAAATAAATAATGATAATACAAAATGTTATTAAATTTTTAAATAGTAAAACTACTTTTAGTCCATCTGTATTATAGGCCGACAAGTTTAATTATTAAATTTTATCTTTTGAACTTTCCTATCGCAATTTTTTTTTTTTTTTGTTTGGTTCATACTTCGTTTGGTGTGTGGAAAATAATCGTGAACTTGGTAACGCTGCAACACCAATTTGCATCGGATGACCTTTTATATCGTTGCGACTTGTGCATAGCAAAAGTATTTGGGGAACATTTTCGTCAAACAAAGAATTGTAAGCGGGCTGGGTTTTTTGGGATATCTACAGTAAAAAAAAAAAAGAATCGGAATGTATGCGTTTTTATAGATTTTGCATCATTGATGATGGTGTTTGCTGACTTTCACGGAACTTTATTTATTAGTATATGTCATCATCGTCGTCAGCCATTGTCGATCCCTCACTGGAAATGTTTTATAATATAAAATAATACCACCTTTAAGCCATACATCAAATAAACACTTGCGGCGTTTTGTAACACGTCTATTCGAGCGTCGGTGTGTATTGAGAATACCGCGCAGCTCGTGAGACTGAAGTATTTCGTTTAGTTCGTGCAAGTTTGGAACAGATTTTGTGAAAAATTGTGTAAATCATTATTTGTTATTTCTAAATTATGTAGTTCTACAACTGCATGCGCTTGGACATAATATATCAAATAAATTTAGTTTTTTTTTTTCACAGAAATTATAGTCATGCACAGCTTTTTTGATTGAATATAGTGCACGCTCCTGAGAAATAATCAACTAAATTTATCCATCAGTTTTCAATAATTTTAGGTCATTTTCCTATATCTTTCCAAATCATACTAATTTGACTGGCAGTAGAATAATTTTTTAAAAATAGATTCTTATAACAAAATATAATAATTTGTTTTTATTACTCTGAAGAGAGAAAATGATTTTTTTATGTAAACCCATGTGGTTAAATACAAAATTAATTCTGTAAATTTATTTTCTTTAATCGATTCTTAAAAGTCGTAGATTTTTTAATTCTACTAATAGAATATATAATAATAGAACTGGTAACTAGTTTTTGGTATTCGAGACACTCCGTGCAGTACCATGTCGTGTGCATCGTGTGCATGGTGTGCTGGCTTGCACAAGGCGTGTTATTAATTAACCGCGCAAGGAACGGCCGTGTATAGATTGTGACGTGTCCTTGAATTATTCAACCACTTTTTTATTCATCAGAACTTACAGAGATCTCACATGAATAGTCTATATCTGTACATCATCATGTCTTGGCTTTGCTCATATTTTAACCAATCGAATTCACCTTTATTTACAACCAATGGAATTCAAGTAATTTAGTTTTCGAAGAATTAACTTGAAATTGTTCTGCATCTAAGGGTCCCCGCAGAAAACAATTTAAACTACCAAAATAAATAGTATACACGCATTTATTTTTATACTTAAAATACGTGTAACATGAAACAGTGGAAATCATTTAATTATTAAGGAGAACACATTCTTATTGTGAAGTTGTAATTATTCAGAACATTGGTCTGTGATGTTTTAAATACTAATTTAATGTATTAGTTATAAATATATAATCGACAGATGTATTAATTTAAAAAAGTGTAACATGTAGGTTCGAAAATTTGTCATGAAAAATACTGGCGCTATAACACAATTGGTAGTGTACTTCCCCGGATTGGAAATAGAGATCCAGGTTCAAATCCCGGTAGCGCAAAAACAATATTTTTCGACAAAATTGATTTTAGATGTATATATTTATAATTAATACATTAAATTAGTATTTAAAAGAAATCATTTAACATTAAACCGAGGAGACCGAAATACTTTTTCTCGTTAAGCAAATTCCATGTCAAATGAAGTGACGGATGCCAACCTAGTCAATAGAAAGTTAGGTCGTAATGTCAAAAACAGTTAGCAATCCGGTGACGACGTGGCCACAACAGGTAATCCGTGCCACGGGATATCAACCCTTAAATCTAAAACGACGTTCATAACTAAAATTTACTAATAAATAGGAAGATAAATTAATCATAATTCACACATCATATTTTCAAATTCGTCAGGCCAATATGTGAATATAAACCAGATAACAGATAAGTAATGAAAAAAAATTTCATTATGACATTAAATACCTACAATATTTTTAATTTCGTCAGATCAATCTACATCTTGACCTTAATCTTAATCTAGATTGACCTGACGAAATTAAAAATATTGTAGGTATTTAATGTCATAATGAAATATTTTTTTCATTACTTATCTGTTATCCGGTTTATATTCACATATTGGCCTGACGAATTTGAAAATATGATGTGTGAATTATGATTAATTTATCTTCCCATTTATTTTAAATTCAGAATCATAGATACAGATCAAAACTATTAAATTATTCTTGAGCGAATAGTAATTAATATTGCCATGGGCCTCTGCAATCTGTATTTGTGGTATGTGGTTTGAGATGATAGTCACTGGACCACGGATTAAAAGCTTCTGTATTACCAGTGTAGAAATGTCGCCTTTTATAATTAATGTACTTATTATAATTTGCATATTTTGTAGGAAGTAAGCGAAAGATAAAATAATATAAATCCCACGTTATGCATACAGGCATTATATATTAAATGACAAGACATAATAATGTTGTAATCAGTTGTTATATGTAAGTATATAATATTCGTAAGTGATTTGCGGTTCTGTAATATCTGATTATCAATCTATCTATAATATCTTATTACTTTCAATTCTTATTTATGAACTTATATATATTACATTACACTAACGTATTGAGTTTCTAGATTATAAACGCTACCAAAAACCTAATTAAACGAAATTCAATCAAGTTTAATATATAAGTTATAATCTAAGTCAAAATGTTTTCAAAATGCGAGATCTACTCGAAATAAAGATTTTAATTTAGACTTGCGACTGCGCATTTTATGAAGTTATATTTTTTCGGTAGTTTTTACGTAGTCACACAGATCACCACACAAGAGATAGAGAATTTCGAAGTGTGGTGCTATTAAAAGCATATAAGGATATTGTAAATCTCCTGGGTGGATGATGTGTGAAACGATGACCTCTTGATATGTATGAATAATTATAATGAAGTGCTGATCTCTATTAGGTAGAGAAAATTTAAGTACTTTGGAATATAAAATAATACAAGTCATACTACAGGATTCAAGGGAGATGCGGTGCAGGAAGAAGGATAAGAATTTGTGTGACTGGTTTCCATTGCACTTCACAATCTTGTACACAGGAGCTGCCTCTAAAGTTCAAATAGCAGTGATGATATCCAACCATTATGGGAGAGTTAAACTTTGAGTAAGAAGAAGATGATAAGGTGTATGTTCTAGCAATAAATAAGACTGGAGACCCCGTTAATAGTTAATAGGTACCCGAAAGGTGTTGATATATGTGCCCATTATTATGAAAGTGGTCTAAGTCAAGAAATTAAAAAATATATATTTATCAATTATTTCGTCGTTCACATTGTATTAAATTAATATAATATGATGCAAATTGTAATAATTGTTAAAAATTTGATGCGTTGTATTCCGTGTATTGTTACGACGTTCGACGGTATTTTTCTTTCAACCTTAATTTTTTTTATTTCCTTATAAGAGCTACATGCAACATTTATGTGTCGAAATAAATTATAAATGTAGTAGATCAAATAAATGTTGAAACATCAACATTTTTTAATCAATTCAAACGCAAACCTTTAAATATCTCCAAACGAAAGAAACGTGACTTAGACCACTTTCATGATAATGGGTACATTTTTGATCGGCTCTACCACCAGCGCTAATGTGAAGTAATACTTTTTTAAATTCACCACAACAAGTAATGAAACTATAAAATTAAATAAATCATTTATCATATATATTACGAAAACATGTAAAAACATAATGGATGTATACGCGCATGTGCAGTCTGGTTCCTTACTTACTTACTTACCACTACGCCATTTCTCTGCGGGGGTAGGCAGAGAGGATAGAGCGCCACACTCCTCTATCCTGACACACAATTTTCGCCTCGTCCACATTCATAAATCTTCTCATACATGCTCGCCGATTGTTGAGGCTTCTAACAGAACCATACTCCATTATCTGGTTTACAAGTATTTAGCACGGTGTCTTGCTTTCCTCCTTCTCGAATACCATCACTTTCGATTTGTCAACATTCATCATGAGGTCGCTCTCATTGCATACATCGTACATTCTACTCACTAGACTGTAGTTTTTTGTTCTTTATTGACCATTAGCACCGCATCATCGGCGTACAATAAACAGCATACAAACAAATCGCCCATTTTTGCTCCTACATTCAAACACTCCAGTTCTTTCACACATTTATCCATATACAAGTTGAACAGCCATGGAGACATTGCACAACCCTGTTTGACACCCTTTGAATGTCAAACCATGGTGTGAACGTTCCATACAGTGTGTGTCTGGTTCCCAACCCTTTAATCAGGCCTATTCTCAAAATTGCAATATTGAAATGAAGGTGATTGTTACACCAACCCTCAAAAATAGACAGATAGTTTTGACAGATTATGGTACGTTTATCTCCCTCACTCCCTCACTCTCTCTCCCTCTCTCTCATTCAAATATAACACTAATATAATATGTTGGGTTAGGAATCAGATCATATTCATCATCATATCACCGTGAAGCGAAGCAAGGATATTTTAAATTGCTAAAGTAATTGTTTTATTCGATGATTTGGTGACAAGATACCAATTTCTTTTTTACTATTTAATGTACAAAACCGGGAGCGCTTCCATTTTGCATTATGCACGTCTTTGTCTAAACAATTGACTTCTACCACGCATCCAGGCCACGTTACGAACCCGCCTCTGTGTTGTAACCTATCCATCACGGTATACGGATAGACCGAGAACACCACGAGACTAGTCGCTGCAACAAACTTTATCTTGTAGCTACGCAATAATCGGCAGGAAACTCTGGTAAACAGAAAACTCGTACAGACATTATTTGCAACCGGTTTAGTATTACACTTTTTTTTTTTTTTTTTCAAAAGAAGAGGCACTTGTTTTTTCCCCGGTGTTATCTGTCTCGGGTACAGCGGGCGAGGGTCCATCCATTCTGCGTTCTAATTTTTTACGTTCACATTCATCAAATGTATTTTATTTGAAATTGCGAGATGGGCCCGAGGCGACTGCGGATTTTGATAGTGCGCCCCGCGTCACTCGCAGCGGGAGAGAATGCCATTCGTTTTATTTCTGACGTTGAAATCCACTGCGTTTAACCCTTTCACGATGGACACCTGATGGAATGATTCATTCCTATCTTGAGGTGAGGATCTCTGTTACCTTTAAATCTTGTATTTAAATGGAACGAATTAACCCATTGCCTGCTGTTCGAAACGTATTAATTAATTAATTCGCCCCATGGCCGAAATCTTAAAAAAAAATCCAATAGAAAATAAAAATATTACAAATACGTATTATTTTTAAATTGTATATTCAATTTTTTTAAAACAATAATTATATTAATATGATTTTTATTAATACTTTTATTATTTTCTTAGGTTATGTAATAATTGAATAGCTGATATATCCGGCATTGAACGGATTTTAACTTTTAAAAACTCCCAGAGTAAAAATTTCAAGAAGCTTATTTTTATAAATTGTATTGATACTGTGTGTTATATTCGTATTTAACGTGTTGTATAACATTATATCAAAGCAGTATCGTACAGGTGTGTGCCTAGTTCGTCAGCAACCGATCGCTTGGTATGCCTTAATTACATATGTAGTATATTAAATTAATAAAATATATTAATTCTTCTTTTACGATTGTACGGATCTTGGAAGTCCACAACTGAAGGTATTATTGATTGTCATGTATCCTAGGATATCATATTTGTTAACCTCTTGCAAGTCTGTCCACCCATTTTTGTTTCTTAAATCATCCCCTTCCCCTTATGTGAGATGATCTCTCGTTCGTGTCCATTGAAACCTTGTAGATTTAATTTTCGTTTATTCTTATTCATCTCCTGTTACTTTCATACATCTGACATAAGACACAAGCGCTAGTACATATGACAATTGGTTTTATCAGCATTATTTTTTACATTTAATAACAGCAACCTTGATTACCGTAGTTTACGTAGAGCGGAGTAATATGCATTTCCTGATTTTTATTTCTTATTTGATGTCATTGTTCTGCGTTTCATTGTTTATTTCCAGATTTTTAAAACGCTCGATGGAATTGAATATTACGTTTAAACCTTGGTGTCCAAAATTTACATATTATTATACAACCCAAGTTAGTCACACGTGACAAATATATTTTTAGACGAACAGTTGAGGTATTTTAGTACGCATGGCCATGGCCAATGAATAGAAAACATTTAAGACCAGCTTAACAAATAACTTTTGTATGAACCGTAGCTATTCCTCGTACAATGAAAGGTTTTCTGATATAGGTTTTCAAGGTTAAATCAATTTAATTAAAAAATCTTGCTAATATTACCTATCTATACCTTTTTTCTCTCCCTTTTTCTACAAACTCAAATATTTTTAAATAACTCTTATTTATTTATTTTGGTCTATGCTTATATAGCATTAAATTGGCCTTCTAGCTAGAAATATAAGCTTTTACGTCTGTAAAAAACTGTTGGTATCGAAAATACTGAGTCAACAAAGCGAAGTGCCAATCTATAAAACAATAATAAGACCAGTAGTCACTTATTGTTGAAAACGCGGTTGCGAAATGTGATGTCTAACCTAAATCGAAGAAAATAAATGAGCAGTTTTTAAACGCAAAATACCAAGAAAAATTTATAGACCTACACTAGAAAATGGAACTTACAGATTAAAAATGAACCATGAGCTCGAAAATTTGATTTAATTTTAAGACATTAGAAAGATAGGTTGGTCATATTAAAAGAATGCCAGATATCAGAGAGTCAAATATCATGAGCAAGTGGATACCCCAGTGGAAGCGACCTAGAGGCAGGCCAAGGAAGAGGTGGGCTGACTGTGTGGAAGAGGACTGGAGCAAGATGGGAGTGTCCGGGAACTGAAGAAGATTGCCCAGGGATAGGAGGCTAAATCCCGCCCTGGCATATAGTATCGTGGAAGAAGAAGAAGGGTCTTTATAAACATTATAAAAATATTGAGGTTTTGGTCAGCTCTAAAATGTTTTCTGCCGGCAATATAGCCAGTTGAGCCGCCACTTGTGGTCAGCAAGTAGAACAATTGATCAGCAAATAATGTCTTTTTAGGCAGCTCTAAAGTTATTTCTATATATATATAGCTAATTAAATACATTTGCAGCAATATTAGTGATAAAGAGGCAAATCGTAATTCAAATTTAATAACATTTTGGCAAGCTGTCAAATTTATTATATTCTGCTAAACCTAACCTAACCTAACCAAATCTAACCTAACCTTTTTAATAATAATTTTGTTTAAATGACTATTTATTTAGAATACGCATAAGTATTAAGCTGACTAAAGATTTGTTTACCTGCTGAGAGAATTTAGTTTGTTTGCTAACCTAATTGATATACTTTCACTGCCGACAAAAACATAGTATGATGTCCAAATAATTTAATAGCTGTTTTTTCTTGCTAACTCAATATTTAAATGGCGAATCATTTAATAACTTATCTTTATTAACTAGTGTTTAGTAAATAAATAAATAAGATGGATGCGAAAAGCATACATAGGACGATTTCGTAAAAAAAGGCAATAATCTTGTTTACACAATTAACTTCTAATATATCAGAAACAATAATATTATATACTTTTAAAATTAGCAATATTAACTTTGTGGTTGTAATTCATATTTTTATTTATTATCTTTGTTTTATTAACCACTTAATTGAGTTTAAAGATGTCATAACTAACTAAAACATATATTAGTGTTTCTTTACCAGAATCTATTTAAAAAAAATCTATTTACATATCTATAACATAAGTTATGACATCCTGAAGAAGAAAATGGTATTTTTCGAAAACGGTAGATGTATTTAAACTCAATTAAGTAGTTAATAAAACAAAGATAATAAATAAATAAATAAATAATAATATTATATTTGCTGTAAAAAATGTAATTTTTACCATAATACGGCAACATTCTAGTTTTAAAATTTCTGACAATACAAATAGAAATTGTTTTCTATTCGAAAAATGTCTAATCACAACCGAACTCGTCCACCTAATTTGTAATTCATAGAAATATGACACTTCAATTAAATCATTTCAAATCTTCTTCTTCGACGGCCTCATGACCGCGGATTGTGCGTGACATGCAGGACGTTTCTATGATTTTATATATGGTATAAATCCATGATAGGAACACGTGCAGGTAATGACAGGTCATGCTGCGTGCACGGCCTTATCATGGAGTATTTTTATAACGCTCATTGCAGTCGCGCTAGTAATTTGCGTCTCTATAATGTCGAACGTATATATTTCACTAATTGAATTTCAATTTAGGCGTTAAACAAAGATTACAATGATTTCTGTTAACCCTTTAAGATTTATACGTAACCGTAAAATGAAAAGCTACTTCACACAAGGCGTCGGATAGGAGAGGATCTAGGTTCGAATCCCGGTAGCAACAAAAATATTTTTTCGAACTGCAACATTACATTAATATCTTTAATGTTCAATAATTGGTATAATTTTTAAGACTGGTATGAATCTCAGGTTTCAGCACTTGAAAAGGAGTATCGATTTATAATGTTCCTACTAAAATATTTCTGAATGATCTTAAAATTGTACATATACAATATTCTTGGGTGAAGCAACGTTAAATAATCAAGATTTGCCATCAATTTGGTCCATTAAAAAGAGCAAAGTATTACGTAATTATGAAACAAACATGGCAATTTTGTGCATATATTTCAATGGTACATTTGAATCTGTCAAAATAGTTTTGGATGTGAAGCGTCAGAGTAAGTATGGAACTCCCGAGAGGAAACCGATAGTTATTACCACGTACAATAGATTGTTCCTAAACTCTCGTCTAATGAAGAATTTTGTCTAGGTTACATCTACTACGAGAGAGTAGGGCATGACATCATCTTGTTCTCATATTATTCGTCCGCTCTCGAGAATAACACAATCTAATTACTGCTACATTTGTGAAATGTTGCGCACAAAAAATGTATTATTATTCTCGACATCGGCTTCATGTGATGAATGCCCGTCAAATGTTATTCCTAAACCTTTTGACCGAATAGTATTACATATTTGACAGAGAACTAAGCGTTTTATTATTTAAATTTGTTTTTTTTTTTATCTTGTACAACACATCATTCATTGTTGATGGGAAAAGATGCCAATGTATGACGGTATCTATTAGAAATATTGCCACGTTAGTATAATACTTTCTCGTACAGTTTTTGGAACTAATTCTAAATTATTAGGAGAGCACATTCTTATTGTGAAGTTGTAATTATTCAGAACATAGGTCTGTGATGTTTTAAATTACAACTTCACAATAAGAATTTGTTCTCCTAATAATAAAGTTGTATCAATGTGTCCAAAATTTAATAAAAATGAATTGATAATTCTGGCGTCTGCTATCAGTTTACTCAAAGGTATTTGAGATTCTGTAAAAATAAGGTAGATGGCTCTTTCAAATAATGGAACGATTAAATGTATTAATATCAAAAAGGTAACATATAGGTTCGAAAATTGTCGCTGTAGCATAGTTGGATAATGCACCTTCCCCGATTAGGAAAGAGATCCAGGTTCGAATCCCGGTGGCGCAATAACAATATTTTTCGATATATATTCGATATATCTTTCTAATTAATATATTTAATTCATGAACCTTTAGGTATGTACTGTAGCGTATAGAGCTAACGTGGTTATTGATATCCCACAATGCAATTAATAATCGCCTCAAATTCGGTGCATTATTTTAGTTATTAAAAAAAATAAATTACTAATATTTTGGTCGACGCATTTAATATGAATATAAAATAATATCTTTGAAATCTCTCTTTATGTCTCTCATGTGAAACGTTTAACGATCTGTTTTCATCTGGATCTGTTCTCAGTATGTTTTGGAGATCTCGTGGATTCATGGAGATATGTTCTTCACTCGGTCCATCCGCGGTATCGGAATCTTCACCATATTCAAAGACGTCGATCTTTTCTCTCTCTCTCTCGTTTTCTCGTTTTAATCGTCCACAACTCTGCGCTGTACATGAAGATATATATGAAGAATACCAAAGTCTCGGTCAGTTTCTTCTTAAACTTTTTGCATATTTCCCCGACATTTTGTATCAAATTTTTGAGGAACGGTTTATGGCATTCGGTTTCTGATTTCTGATTAACAGTTTTCTAGGGGTTGATCAGAGATTCATAAAGGTGTAAAATGTTTCAAGTCAGCGAGTGGGCCGGGCCTGTTACGGATAACTGGTTGGAGCGGTCGACAATAATGTCATTTTCAAGATCAAGGTTTCGGCTTTTCATCAATTTTGTCACGTTCCGGTTTATTTCAAGTTCAATGTTTCGACTTTTCATCAATTTTGTCACGTTCCGGTTTATTTCAAGGTTTCGACTCACTGTTTCGACGCGTTGTAGAAGTGCCACCAGTTCATTAGAAGTGAGTGGGTTGATGTCATCAAGTTCGAAATTTTGCTATCTCGATGATGCTCACCATAGATATTTCATAAACTTGGCGGTAGAATACATCTTTGTTGTACACCTTTATGGTCTTTAATATTTAACATCAAGTTATCGCCTCGTACAAATTTTTGACTAGATATACTAAATGCTTTAAAATTTTCATTTCTATGGGCGTTTACCACACAGCACTCAGCTTAATACAGTTGAATGCTTTATTATAGGAAACAATTAGTATCTGAATCATTGATTTTTTTGTTAGTAACCTTACATTGAGTGTTCGTTCCCGAGTTACTTTGCCTTTATTTTGGTAATATTTAGGCTTTTCCTTGACTTTGCTTGCTTGGGTTGCCTTGAGACAACTATAAGTTTATCATCATCAGTCTACTATGCCATTAGATCTCATAGATTGTCTTTAAACTACAAAACTCCTTAATTCATTATTTATATTCCCTCGTGTACTCTACCGACATTTACGGAAACCTATCTCGCCTAAAGATGGCGGTACGTTATCGACACGACTTTTGGTGCCAAAGACACGAGCGATTATTATTTTGCTCAAGTTCTAATTCCATAAGATATTGATAACGAAATGCATTCTTGAAATTCATGCGAGTGTTCAATGATGTTACGCGATGTACAAACTTTACGAATAAGACCAGCACAACATGTATAGGTATATATTTATTTTAGTTAAACTCTGTAGCAGTCTGCAAGCACCATTTTATCTGAGATAACCGACTCTCCAGCATCCTGTTTTCAATGGCCGTGTTCATTACCTAGTATAGAAGAACCGTGTGAAAATGTCTGGCTAGTATATACCGTGGGTAATCGACATTTCCATGTTTTTATTTCCTCGCCTAATTCAATTGAATTGTGTTTTTTAGTGTTTGTCGCCTTATCGCGCTTTTATTATGATTAACACACGTCACTATGCTCACAACACTTCATCAATCGTTATCTCGAGACGATACAGCTACACCATCTTGTCTGGAAGTATAAAAAGTACATAGTTTAATTTATTTATCATTCGAAATCAAAAATGCACACAAATTAGCAACCTATATAAAAACTTTTAATGCAGTTTTCTTCTCACATAGTTTTTACGTATTATTTTCATTTATTAACAGTTAAACATAGACCTTTTTGATGTAAATTGGTTATTCAAAATTGGTGTTAGCTGCAAGTCAACGCGTTTATGCCCGCCGCCATTTATATTAAGATTCGACCAATGACAGTTTCCGCTACTCTGAAATTTAAATGGCCACTGTATATGGAAGCTAGCTTGTTTTTGAAAGAAAGTTGCATTTATTTTGTGTTTTAAATCAGAGTATAGAGATTATCATTCATAATAATAAGTGCATTAATTAATGTATTGTTTTCCAAGTTCCTATCAGTTTTTCTCCAAATAAAAAAATATGGAAATTGCTGAGATTACAACTAGTACTCTAGCAATGTTCAATTATTTATAGAACAAAATACAGATTTTTTAACCTTTACCATACCACGATATAAAATACCCGAACGCAGCCAAGCTGTCAACTCGTGTTACCGTAAACAACAGTTAGAAAAAATGTTTTTATTAGCTTAAATGGCTTTAATGGCACGAATTTACTCTAAATATTGAGCATTCAATTTTGAAAAAAAATTTTAATAACATAATTTAGAGCATTCCTTAAGTCGTATACAATGTGTCCTTCCTTTGCATCTCTCATCATTTAACAATTATATTTGTTTGTTGTTCTTTTCACTTTGAAAATAGTGTGTGATCTCTGTCTTTCATATCACAAATTTTATTTTTACCAACGTTAATTTTACAACGGATCGAATGGAAAAAATAATTGTTTTTGTACGATTGGTTTTTCATTAGTCATTCCTAAGCGCTAATATTTTCTTTAGAATTATCTAAAATATGAATTTTATGTTGCATGTATTTACCGAAATATTATGGTTTGGGAAGGTTTAAGGAATATATCGCACACCCAGATCAAAACTCAAAATAACAAGAATTTTGAGTTATTATTGTATTCGAATACTCGTGTAATATACGCAACTAACTTAGCACCAGTTCTTGATTAATGTCATTTTAGGATATATTAATGACCTAAATTGTTATTTAGTTTCATAACTTTAGTAATAAAAAATTGAGAAAAATGTTTTTATATTTTTGTTTACTGAAAAATTACTTTTTGAGTTGTCTTAGTTTTGATCCAGGTGTGCGATATATCCACCTTTTTTTACTCACCAGAGTTGCGCAAAAAACGGTTGTGTTTAATTTCAATCGGAACGTTTTAGTCGCGAGCAAGATTCAGTTTGAATATTACTCATAACTTTGATTTATTTATATTTTTAATGACTTTTTTTTTTTTTTTGAACCGCGTATCTACTAAGCGATTTAGTCATTATGAGTTCAACATATAAGTATGTTACAAAACTTAAAATTAATTAATGAAAACACTAGGTTTGTATCTGATGGGAGATGGGACCCATTAAAAGGATATAGATAGCAATGCGGAACTTGATTTTTACAAAAATTAGACACAGACTTTCGAAAATTAGTGTTTTTTCGCAGAAATATGAGGAGGGTAAGGGACTACATTAAATAAATATAATCTGTTGTTGAATTTGATTAGAAAGAAAATTGTAAGCAGTATAATGAAGAGAGCTAACGCTATAGAAACTCAGACGTTTTAAGAACCATTTTTGATTTTTCCACTAGCGATCCCTGCCTGCAAATGTGTATATTCATTATAATTCGTATGTGAGTTTGGTTTTAAGTCAACATCATGAAATAACTACATACACTGTTTTATCAAATTCTATAATATGCAGCGTACAGCTATATACATATCTAGATCTTTTTAAAATACTAACTAAATGTATTCATTATAAAGATATATACATATAAAATCAACTCTATCGAAAAATATTGTTGTTGCGCTACCGGGATTCGAACCTGGATCTCTTTTCCAATCCGGGGAAGGTGCATTACCAACTATGCTACAGCGACAGTATTTTTGACGACAAATTTTCGAACCTATGTGTTACACTTTTTAAAATTAATACATCTATCGTTCCATTATTTGAAAGCCATCTACATTGTTTTTACGGAATCTCAAATAGCTTTGAGTAAACCGATAGCAAACGACAGGATTATTAGGACATTTGGATTAAATTTTGGACACATTGATACAACTTATATATTATTAAGGATATGTAATAAATAATAATATGTAGATCTCTTCACGCCGAATCATTTGGTGTGCTACGTGCATAGTCGCGTAAAAATACCAATTTCCAGAGCCAAGTGCGGAAAATTTATTAACAGGCTAGAATTTTATTTATAAGATTAGACTATAATTATTGTGCTGGGTGAGCATGTATTGAGTAATTGAGTATAATTAAATATATCTTTTGTATTTATGTACAAATAAAATATTATTTAAAGCTTTGTATTTAAACATTCACATTAAAAAAATATTTGTATTTCATAATTCATGTAATTCACATTTGGATGAAAATATTTGTATTTCATAATTCATGTAATTCACATTTGGATGAAAATATTTGTATTTCATAATTCATGTAATTCACATTTGGATGAAAATATTTGTATTTCATAATTCATGTAATTCACATTTGGATGAAAATATTTGTATTTCATAATTCATGTAATTCACATTTGGATGAAAATATTTAAAGTAAATCGATGACCAATATGATACATGCAATATCTCATATGTATATAAATATTATGCATCAGTCCATATCAAGGTCAAGTTACTCGTTTGTTATATACGTATTCAATTTTCGTATTTTCTGAGTCATCGATGATTTTCTTGTTTCAGTTGTCTCGCCTCATTGCATAATCCAGCTGATTCGCGATGTTTCCCAACCGGTCTTAGATGCTTTTTCATTTCTCGGATATTGAGAAAACAGTCACAAAGTTCATTATACAATTTCGTAGAAATATATGTAATTATATGCGAAGGTGTTTCTTTATTAACAGAAAAAAAAATGTTTATAAAAAGTACACGGCACCGTATTATGTTAATTATGGTAATTTGTCATATTAAATAAACACATCAATTGTGAAAAATAATTCACATCTGTGTTTTTGTTTGAGTTTTTTTGGATTATTGTGGCGTGTATATCTTCGAATTCCATTAAAGGGTCCATCATCAGCGCTGATGAGATATGTGTATGTTGGTGTTTTGATTAAGTTTTATTATATATACGTCTGATTTTTTTTAATGCTAGTCTGTATTGAAGCGTTCTATGTTAAACGACATTCGTTCGTTTTTACAGATCAATGTGCATAGATCAACCGTGCGATGTCAAAGAACACATGAATCAAAAATTGTCTGTAACGGTACTTTTTCCGACAACACGTTTCCTTCAGGTCCGGAAATACACTTATTGTATAGCGATTCCTTCCTTACACTCTGCACTATAAGGCCCATATTTCATCGTAGATATATATCATTTACGGTTCATTTTAATCACAAGGAAATATAAAACGAGTCTCTAACACGTTTAGATCGGTTTTTTTAGTAGACTGAATTTCAATCTTAAACTTTCTTTATCTACAGCCAGTGTCGTATCTAAACATTGGGCCCCAGTGAAAAATAGAATAAAGGCGCCTCATACGTAAACGTAATGTATATTAAAATTTTGTATTTTTTACATGTACAATACATTTACTAATTGCCTAAGTATTTTTTTTTGCGGAAATAACGCATGCAAAACAACAATGCGTTTGAAGTATTTATATGCACTCATATGGGTATCATATCTCATATCAGTGCTGGCAAATGAATCGTAAAAGTATCGATACCAAAAGTTTTGTGGGACATTGGCTACATTGGTATTACCCCACTATCATACAAATGTTTACCTCAGGTGAACATTTACTTTATATTATACTTATACTTAGACTAATATAATTACTTACATTAACTGATTATTTACTGAATTTAAATGAAAAATGTTTTTATTTATTATCTTTGTTTTATTAACCACTTAATTGAGTTTAAATACATCTACCGGTTTCGAAAAAGACAATTTTCTTCTTCAGGATGTCATAACTAACTAAAACATATATTATTGTTTCTTTACAAGAATCTATTTTAAAAAATAAATAAATTGAATTGAATACAATTAAAAAAATAGCAGTTAATAATACAGGTTTGATAGACACTATTTTAAAAATAAATTAAAATAATATAATAATCAATTTTTATATAAATCACAGATAAAACATAATGATTATTGGCGTAGGATTTTATACATAAATAACTTTTCGAATCAACAGAATCAACCGGTAGATGTATTTAAACTCAATTAAGTGGTTAATAAAACAAAGATAATAAATAAAAATATGAATTTTAACCACAAAGTTAATATTGCTAATTTTAAAAGTATAAATGAAAAATAGCCTTTTCAACATTAAAAATACCTTCCGGCACCCGCTGCAACAATCAGATAGATTTGTATGTGATTTTTACACTTTTTT
The DNA here is from genome assembly GCA_031772225.1 of Eubasilissa splendida. NCBI lineage: Eukaryota > Metazoa > Arthropoda > Insecta > Trichoptera > Phryganeidae > Eubasilissa > Eubasilissa splendida. The sequence goes on from CM062848.1 coordinate 28,600,416, forward strand.
CTAGGTCTAAAGCTACTTAATTATTCTTAATTATACAAAATCATTTTAAATTTTCTAAATATTTAAGGGAATATATATTTATAATTAGTAAAAATATCTTATTCATTCGACGTGCTCAGTGCTTGCGGTCGTTTGTTCTGCTTCTACAGAACGAATTGATTGCCTCCATTTTTTCCAATCCTGGTCCTTGTATAGCAATGGTTTAGATGTGCTGCGAGGCTCCGATCATTTTTCGAACTTGGTGTCCAACTTTTTGTATAGTTTTTTTGGTCTAGTTTGTATCCAAGCTGTCCAGCCCCATTACAGGGTTCATCATCAAGGCTAATGTCGCTGGTACGACGTATGACGTAATGACGTACAAAATGAAGTTTAACGATGCGGATTTTACGTTTTATAAACAATATCGTCTAAATGCCGTACATTTCTCTCAAGACACTTTACAATCGGTCTCTTAAATTTGCGAACACGCAAGAGCAAAGCGTTGGTTCAATGGCAGCAACTTCACGGCGGATATTTTCTTGTAGGGCCTGAATTGCTCGAGGATTGTCGCTGTAAATTCTCGACTTAAGGTATCCCCACAAAAAAAGTCGCACGGTGTAAGGTCCGGTGACCGAGGTGCCCAGGGCATGTCTCCGTACTTGCTGATTAATTTATTGGGAAAAATTCTCCTCAGTTTCTCCATTGAAACTCCAGCTGTGTGTCCCGGTAGCAACAACAATATTTTTCGATAAAATTGATTTTATATGTATATCTTTCTAATTAATACATTTAATTAGTATTTAAAATATCACAGACGTTATGTTCTGAATGATTACAACTTCACAATAAGAATGTTTCATTATTTAAATGAATGAATCTCGCATTGCTGATCGATAGATAGAGGTATTTTATATTTATATCGTTCAATTACTTATACTTTCCGTGACAGGATCTACAAGAGCTGAACCAGATCTCGACCATGTTTTTCTCCCCCCTTCATGCGCTTACCGTCTCCCGTTGGCCATATCACTATTTGTACTTAAACCAGTTGTCGAGATATTGCTGCCCCCTTGCAGCTCACCTATGCGAGGTCCGTCTCGTCTCGTCACCAGGACTGCACTCGGGACTGTTTGACTGCTTCGGATTTCATTCATCATCGTGATGTGAAAATCGCTCATCACATTAACAATCTCGCAGCCAGCTCAAGAGTCTACAGGGCACAGAGAATTACGCTATTTTATCTCCCCGTCACGAATTTTAACTTCTGAAAAATTCTGAAAAACTGCAACTTCACAATAATAATGTGTTCTCCTTAAAAATATATAAGTTTTATCATAATTTTATTCTGGCATTTGTCCCAATGTAAAGGTGATTGCTATTTAAAAATGGAATAACGGATGTATCAATTTGAAATAGTTACGTCATATAAGTTCAAAAATTTGTCGTCAACCAGCTCAGTTGATGTGGCGTAACTGGATAACGCATTTTCACGGATAGGAAAAGATTCAGGTTCGAATCCTGGTGGCAACTAAAATATTTTTTCGATAAATAGATGTTTTCTATATATCTTTCTAGTTGATTAATTGAATTTTTATTAAAATGAAATATATTTTCGTTGTTCTTACGTAGTTAAGTATATTTGCTTATGTAGAATTAGAAATAGCTCATCAATAATAATAATGGTTAATTAATATATTTTTTTAAATCTTATTTTATTTAAATAATCAGTGAAAAAACAACGGCTAAATAATTTAATTGATATATGTGGGCACACAGATCCATGATCATGACTGCTCTCATTGAAAACGAGACGAAGAAGAAGTAGATTATTCTTTCTTTTATGAAACGTATGCAAGCACCTATTTACCTAGCATGATGCCGATCAACGATGTTCAACATTAATGTGAGAGGTTCGAAATTTTTGAATCTGATATTTAGTGGTGTTGTAAAGCAAGTGTCATTGGTTAGATTTTTTTTTTTTTTTTTATTTAATTTTAAATTTTACTGGGGTACCTGCTGAATACAACTCCTGCATAAAATAATATGTAAGATTACTCGTTCCATCTGATTATTGTATTTAATTTACTCCCATTAACCCTTCCCAAACCATGCAGCAACACAGGTCTACCGCTCTAATGAAATCTGTAATATTTCGGTAAATATACGCAACATACATTTCATAGTTTAGTTAGTTAAGGAAAATATTTACTCTTAGAAATGACCAGTGAAAAATCAATTATGTACGGCGAATAATACGTTATAATATAATATAATTAATACGTTGACAAAAATACAATTTGTGGCAAGACCGAAAGAAATCACACGTTAATTTCACAGTGACAACAATAACAAACGAATATAATGGCGTCTCTTTCTCACTAATTAAATGAAGATAGATAAAAAGGAAGGTTGTATTATACAATGCAATTTCCTATACAGAACTTGATGAATACTCAGAATATAATATTACATATATTATATTATGTATAAATGTACGGCATTAACCATTTTTTCAAAACCATGTTTTCACATTTTCAAGACTAATATAACTCTAATTTCTTACGGTAACATGAGTTGACAACATGGCTGCGTACGAGTATTTTATGTCACGGTATGGTAAAGTTTATATGATACACACTTTTTTAACACATTTTTTCCACCCCCATAATTCAAGATCTTTCTTATTTGGGGGTGCATAACCCTATTGTTGTTTTATATTTATAGCAAAAAATATTTTTTCTGTTAATAATAAATAAGTCAAAAAAGTCGCTAAAAAAACGGATTCGTGGCAAATTTTAATTGTGATTTGGAGCCGGCTGTGTGTGATCAGTGGTGACTTTTTATTATGGTAAAAATAAGTGTTAAAGTAAAAAAAATGTTTGATCGTTGGTAATTTTACTATCGAATATCGGATGGAAAAAACCGAAATCGTTGATCAAATATGGCGGACTCTTCGCAGCTGTTTCAAAAGTCATATGTCACATTGATACTTTGAAAATTGCAGTATAGGACAATGAATCATTCAATATCCCGCTATTTTAGTGATGAGAGTTCGACTGATGATGATCTCGTTGTTTAATATACCTACATTAGCACATAGACCGAATTTTTTTTCCAGCAAAGTGACAGATTTTAAATGCAGGGGTGAATAAATTATATTTCATGATTATTCGTCTTACCGCACTGTGAAGCGAGATTTCTGATCTATGCTTTGACAGCAGTAATTTTGACGTGCCAAACGTTTTTTTTACCACGGGCGATGGTAAAAAGTTACTGTAGTAAAAATTTACTACTGATCACACAACCGGCCCTTAATAATGAATTGGCGAATTTAAAAACATTACTTCTCGCTTTTCACATGGATTTTTCGCGTTTCGGCTCTGCCCTAGCTAGAACTCGTTTTTCCCGGCTTCTGGCTCGGGCTAGGGCCGAGTGCCGAGTGCCGGGGGCCGAGTGTCGATTGCCGCACTGCCTCTGGCAGAGGGAAGTGGCAGCCGCATGTGGGCCAGGTCTATCCACGCGCGGTTCCGCCCCTGATCGGACGTACCTAGTCTCTATTTACACATGCAAGTCTCGTTCTACAATAGTTTAGTGGAAAAGATCGTTTGCCAGATAATTGTTTTTCCTTAGAAAACATCTAAAATTGAATTAAAATAAAAGCTCACCTTTGTGTCTAACAATTTATTTATTTATTTCCACTAATGCCCTTGTGGGCTTTTACATAAGAATACATTTTTATTTAATTTAAAAATAACAATACGTTTTTAATTGACATTTCAATATAATAGTTTAAATATAACATAAAAAAACTAAAAACTAAGTATAATGTACATACAAATATTTCTTCAGCTCAAGTATGCTCCTGCAACGAAAAATGTTAACGAAACTCAACTTGTTACAAAGTCGATGCATCCGCGATATTGGCGAGTTAACAGCATAATTATTTCTATGTGTACCTACAAAGAACACTTCATGTTGTCTCGTTTGAGGTGGTACTTTATGTGAAACCATTTATATGTGTATATTTCCTTTGAAATGTGTATTTGGTAGATATATGCGGCATTTTTATTCTGACAGTAGATACATTTTTCAAATAGGAAAACAAACAACTTCATTCCTACTATCACAATTTAAAATTTTTACAACATTGTCCAGACGTGTTTGAAATATAAATCTAAATTTATATTTTTATTTGATTAATCTGTTTTTACATCATTTATTAATCGCAGCGTCCCGGAACAGGCTGACTATTCTGTATGCCTATAAAAAAATTACAAATAAATCGAGATTGTAACAGATAACATCTTCCCAGTTCCCAAAATAGAAAACATTTACGACATCTCAATTAATCAGTTATATAATAAAGAAAATAATACTGTAAAGTTTGAAACAAGCACATCATTAAGATTTAAGAATAATTTTAAAATCCCTAAATACCAAACACTATAAGCAAAATTTTATATACTTAGGGATAAAAAAACTGCAATAGCCTCCCTACACAAATTAAAGAGATAAAGATATAAAAGAACTAAAAAAAAATATTAAATGAACACTACAGAAGCACACAATTAGATAATAAATAATATTATAGATTATAATTGTATAACTTCTAACTCTATATAAATTATTACAGTGTAAGTCCCTCTCCAAGCACAAGAGCTAGTCTCTTTTTTGGAGAGGTAAGCGCGAAAAAAAAAGTAATTTTAGTGATGTAAAATACTAAATTAACTTAACTAAATATATTATAAAAATTGTAAAAAAAATCTTAGTACTGGCAAACCCATATTGCATTGTAAATACGTACTAGTTTATATACATGGCGTTACACGTGTAAAATCCTTGAGAACCATATAAAATTTATACGAAGCTTCTAGAACTATCAATTTTCATTGTATATATATGTATATACATATATTTTTCGCACCTGCCTCTCCATACTACCATCTTCATTCAATTTTCTAGCCCCACCACTCCTACAGGCCTACGTTACTCGACATGAAAATATACCCATGTCCAAATTAAGCGGGAATCCTTCACCCGCGTGTTGTCGAAAATCTATCGGTAATCCTTAACTCCTGAAGGATAGAACGTTTGTGTGCCTCGCGGTCCACGAGTTTCGCAACGTTCACTTCCAGTACAGCATCTCGAAGGCATCCGACAACTTCCAACAACTGTAAGATTTATGAAGGTGACCGAGGCAAGAATGGAGGGCCAGGACAAAATAACGGCCATCGATCATCTCTGCTTATCCCCCGGCACGATGGATAGTTTGTTTGTGGTCGTTTAACGTTTTAATATATTCAGGAAATATTGGTTTCCAATTACATGGTTTAATTATTAAATATACTTACATCGTGCGGTTTTTCAAATGATTGCATGCAAGAGTCAGAATATGATAATGCTGATAAGCCTAACAGGTCATTAACATTGTTTTATCTATTAGTTCTACTAATATTATTTATTTAATAACGAACACGTTAAATAAACACACAATAATTCTCAATTACAGATTATAATTTTACTTAAACTGAAAAAAAGTTCAAAATATTAATTGATTATTTTCCGAAAATGAAAAAAATCTTTGGTAGGCAATGAGCGTTATATAAAAGAAAAGAAAAACATTACTTCTACGTGTGACCATATATTGTGAAATTTTGCAATTTTTTAAATATAATAAAACATATCTTAGTTTATATTAGGTTGTTAATTTTAATATTATGTATTTTTGGACATTCTTTACTAGGAAATATTTGTTCAATGGTTTTGGTTTGCCAGTTGGGAATTCGATATATTTAGTTATTAAGTCGGGCATTTAATTTACATTACATTAATTCTTTAAAAATAGGATTAAAAAAAATTCAAAAACGTATTTTTCACCCACGCATAGGGTGAAGATATTACTACTAAACGAACAGTACGGCGTTGGTTTGAAAACGAACTAACGTTCTGGAACGGAGACGTATGTAAGTCTTAACGATGAAGTGGGTAAAGGGTGTCCTGTTACTGTTGAAAATAACAAATTGAAAATTTTGTGGAAGAAACCATGCGAAAGCACTGATTTACCGAAGAGAACTGGTGTCTGACCGAAGATTAGTTTTTGGTAGAAGCCGAAGCCGATTGTTCGGCTCTTGCCGTAACCTTAATCGTACTTAGAAATCTTAGAACGCAGACTAGAAGCAATGCAAATTCTACACTGTTACTTACTTTTCTGCGTTATGGTGTTGATAATAATTGTAAATATATCCATTAAATAAATAAATTACACTTTTTGCGAATGAAATAAAACTGAATTTTATTTTATTCACAATAGTTTGTGCGTTTTCAGCACTTTTCGGCGACTAAATACAAAGCTTCGGCAGATTTTAGCCGAAGTCAAATGTGCAGCCGAAGGTGTATTTTTTTGAAGCTTCGGTCGGACTTTAAAGAGGACCCATCCTGTTTCTTTTGCTTCAATAACAGAGAAGCAACACAAAATGTCTTTAAATAATTGTTGGATTCTAAACCGCCTGAGTTTTATACTACTAGATTTCTACGTCTACTTATTAGACTTAGATAAGATTGCAATTTTTTTGTAAAGTTGTATTTTCAGAACATAGTTCAATTGGAAAGATTACAGAATATAAGTTTAAAATTTGTCAAAAATGTATTCGATTGCTTTAGCGAAATTGTGAACGCACTTTTCCCGGATAGGTCCAGGTTCAAGTGCCGGTAGTAACTTAATATTTTTTCGATAAATAGATTTTTTCTGTATTTCTTTCTAGTTGATTAATTTAATTTGTATTAAAGATTACAATTGATTGGCAAAAATTTGTCGAATCAAATGGCTTTTACTTTGATTAATTATTGAATTTGAAGATGAAAATCGGTCATTATTTTCGAAACAACCAAAGCATTTTAATTTATTTTGGGAGTACAAATTCATTTTAGTGCTTTAAATCATAACTGTATATAGCAATTAAAATAAGTCATACATATATCTGTTATACAATTAATGAATTAATTTTTTTTAATGTACCTTACTTAATTGTAGAATTGTAAATGAAAGAATCGCGAGAACACAAGAACGTAATAATTATGAAAAGACTTCATGATTTATCAAACAATCTAATATCACAATACATGTTCTCATCATCTTATAGATTTATTTAGCTTAAAATGTATTTTTATAAAGTTGTAAAATGTTACAATATACTAATTAATGTTGTATTAAGCTTTTTCATAATTCTTTCTTTTAAGAATTGATTTTTTTCGTGTTTTCCATTAGCGTCGTCACAGACATGAACTAACGCAAATTCTTTGTTTCAATATTTTCAATTTAATGTCACCTACGTGATCATTTCGGCACCACTTACGCAATCAAATAGCTCCGCATTTTTTTTTAAATATATGACTCGATTGGAACGAAAATTTACATGCATTAATGTAAAAAAATACGTTTACACAAAAATTTAATTTTCGAAGAGTGAATACTTTTACTGTTGCATAAATGTGTCATAAACTATCGGATTTATGTTTCGACCAAGAATGTGCGTAGAATGCCCCTCGTACCGCAACTGATGTTCCAAACAATTAGAAATCACTCAAAAGATGATAATAAAAATTATTCTAAAAAAAAAAGACTATCCAAGTATACAACTTTTCACAGATTTTAAAGTACCAAAAATAGTAGACATATACAAAAAAAATTCAAATTTTCAAAATTAAAAATCAATTAAATTTTAGAAGCGAATTCCGATCCACAAGATATAAAGATTAAATTGATATCCCAAAACTAAAATATACCGCAACTCAAAATCAATATATTTATCAAGGTATCAAATTTTTTAACAATCTCCCCATCACAATTAGAAAAATTACGGACTATCATAAATTTGTAACTGAAGTAAAAAAAATATGTACTCAGACTAACTGAAACATTAATTAACTCGAATATACTCCTTCTCTATACACGAGTCTTACTCTCATAGAGAAGAAACAAATGTTAATATATATATATATATATATATATTCACTGATTATTGAAATTGTATTATATTTTAATATTAATAAAAAAAGAAAAAAAACCCTCTCCTATTTACACTTTATTTCATTCACTGGTATATGAACGTTGTTGTTGTTGGAACAATATAGGTAAAACATAAATGCACCTTACAACCAGTAATTAACAGCTGATGTCTGGTATTGATCATTATACACCGAACATGAAATTACGTCAGTCAATTGTGAATTATTACTTTTGAATCCTGGTACCGACACTGATGTATGGAAGTGAGGCCTGGAGCTGGCAGAAAAGGAACGAAAGTAGACTGAATGCAGTGGAAATGAGATCACTCAGGCGTATTTGTGACAAATCTATTTATGACAGAGTAAAGAATGAAGAAATAAGGAAAGAATGTAAAGCTGATGTTAGTATAGTGAGTAAGATTAAGAAAGGATCACTTAGGTGGTTTGGTCATTTGGAACGGATGAATGGTAAGAAAGATATATGACGCAAGTGTTGTTGATGGCACCAGAAATAGAGGACGTCCGCGGAAGACTTGGCACGACCAGGTAAACCAGATAATGGAGGATGGTTCTGTTAGAAGCGTCAACAATCGGCGAGCTTGTATGAGAAGATGTATGAATGGGGATGAGGCGAGAATTGTGTGTCAGGACAGAAGAGTGTGGCGCTCTATCCTATCTGCCTACCCCAGCGGAGAAACGGCGTGATAGTAAGTAAGTAAGTATTACTTTTCCATAATTTTTTTTTCAATACAAATAAAATCATAGAATTTTTGATAAATATCGCGCTTTTCATTGCCATTCATTTTGACAACTGTTTATATTTCCATATGTGCGTAAATCTTTAGTTGTTCATCAAAATAATTTCAAGGGACCTTTGGATACGCGGTACTGTCACAGTGCAAGAGCCAAAAAAACAAGTTTTTTTAACGTGCCAACATTTAAATTTATTTATAATTAAAAAGGCGACATTTGCTATAAAATTATACAAATTATTACTTCGAAGAAATACTGTGCGGAATCATTAAATCAAAAATATACTACAAAATTATGAGTATTAGCAATATATCATATATATATTTACATATATATGTGTATATAATTTAAGGTTTCCGCGAGCACTAGTGTATGCAACTGGTGTATCTTCTGGGTTAGATCGGGTTCTTTGTACATGGTTTCCCTCGAGTATCTCAACTGTAAGAGATTTATATCTCATGCGAAAAAGTACGATTGTACCGTCATTTTTTGTGCCAACGCCTTGACAATGGCACGTTTCCCCAGGGAAACCATGTACAAAGAACGTGTTCTAACCCTAAAGAGAAACCAGTTGCATATATATAATATAATCTTGAAGTGTTTTTCCTCCTAAAGTATATACATCTAATAATAAAACAAATGCCGAATAGTTACATAGTTAAATTAAATATAATATTCATTTCAACAAGCTATTTTAATCGTCTTCTTCTTCTGTCTAGTTACAGAACAACATACAGAATCCACCTCGACACTGGAGCCAATCCGCTTTCAAATGTTTCGCGACCAAGACAGTTTATTTCAACCTCCGATTGCCTTTGATTTTCCTTGAATTTTCAATGTCAGCAACCTCCATTTTTTATTTTTTTCTAACTAACACTGTGTTAATTTATTAATAGTCAAACATAGCTCTTTTTAATGTAAATTGGTTATTCAAAATCGGCGTTAGTTGCAAAATCAGTTGATTTGGCCCGCTACCATTTATATTAGAATTCAACCAATAGCAGAAATTTATCAACCAATTTGCTGCTCAGAAATTTAAATGACCGCCAGTAAGGAAACTAGCTAGTTTTTGGAAGGTGTTGCATTTATTTTGTATTTTTAACCAGATTATAAAGATTATCATTTATAATAAGTTCATTAATATATGTATTGTTATTTTTATTTGTTAACGTTGTTTTATAAACAACTTATTGAATTAAAATACATCTAAACAATTGGGATTGTCAATTTTGCATGTAAACGGTGTTGGTCATAAATTAAATAATTTGGAACCGTTGGAGATAAATAAAGCGTGTAAAACTAATCAAAAAGTTATAAACAATCAACTAAATTTAATTACAAGTACCATTCTAAAGTTTTTTCCTAAAAATGATTATAGTAATTTTGTATCAAGTAACAATTTGAGTTAGATACTAAATTTATTTATTAAATAATTATGTTTTTTAAAAATAGATTCTGTTAAAGAAACAATTACATTAGTTATTGACATCCTGAAGAAGTTTTCGAAACCGGTAGATGGATTTTAATTCAATAAGTGGTTAATAAAACAATGTTAACAAATTAAAATAATGAATTTTGACCACAAAGTTAGTTTTACCAATTTAAAAAATATATATATTGTTCTTCAAGTTCCTATCAGTTTTTCACGTTTTTTTACAAATAAAAAATATGGAGGTTATATTATTGATAGAATCGGCGTTAATTTTATAGTTTCATCATAATGGTTGGATATAAATAAAACAATGTTATAACTCTACTTGAGTTTATTAGCAATACTCCAGTTTCGAGAGAAACAGTAACTCTCATCGACAGGTGAAGTATTAAACTAACTACACACAAATACAGGAGACAGGGCTTAGGTGGTAGACATACAAGTAATTAGGTACTGACAGATGGTGGGGAAGAGGGTGGAGTTACTGGTGGACGGTGGAGGGGTGGTTGTAACGGGAATATTGAAAGGAGAGGAGATGAGTTAGAAAATGTAATATTGTATATTAATCATATCAATCAGAACAAATAAGAACGAACAGTGAAAAGTGGAAGACGCTTGGGAAGAATTATTGAAAGACGATATTTGGGTCCAAAATTTATGGCACTTAACGACATACATTATTTTTTGTATGTTTTCTAGTACTGCGTTGTCACTAATGTAATCTATTGATATATACGACGTAATCACAAATCGACAAATTAATACTAATTCACAATTATTTTTAAAGCTCATATTTTTATAAAACGTAATGAAAATAAAGTGGGGCTTGGTTTTCATATAAGGTTTTAACGACATTATATATTATTCATATAATATATCTGTAGATTGAAAACTTATTCCTTATTTTTAACGAAGAAGCGTTTGACGTCCAAGCGAGGTCAACTTCTTTAAAGTAAATAATGGACACGTTGACTGCACGCGTAGACTGGCTGCGACAACAACTATTCCGTAGGCAAAAAATGTAACTACAGATTATTCTCGATATTCCAGGGTCGCATTAATTGGGTTGCAAATTCAGCAGGGCGGAAAAATTAAAATTTTTAAACATCTCAAAATATTACTTAATACAATATCGAATTTTTATGTATGGCGTGCCCTACTCGCTGCAATGGAATTAATTGTACAGGCCAGTAAAACTTAATATGTGGATGCAAAAACCGCTCAGAATATATCGATACAGTCAAAAAGCCCATCCCTTTAAATATTATGTTGCAATAAAAATATTATTAGTCTCTATTATGCTTCACGTATGGTGTAAACCAAATTTAACGCTAGTATTTTTGTATTTGACTGTATATAATAACAGATAATAAAACAAGTGACTAAACGGAAGTCGCGACATGCGCTTATTAAACTAAATGACTCAATGTTATTTGGGGGCCGGGTTAATCTTGACCGCAAATATTTAGCGTTTACTTTTGAGCACAGCAGAGCATAAAGTGGACGGGTGCATGGGCGGGTGTTGAATTGTAAAAAAAGATATTCGAGTTGATATTTTACCCGAAGTCTACTTTATTTGTTTGGATGCAATAATGTTTGATTGACTTCAACAATATATTGTTTTAAACATGTGTGCATACACGAAATTTATTGGTTGTTTCAGTTTGTTTGGTGTTGTATTTTTTGTAATATATTACGCGAATTAAAGCACATCTTTATTTAACGTTTATTAAACGCAATGTTGAAGTGTTTCAATTGTGAACCGTGCGTTACATGTCGTAATACACGAAAATGTATTATTCATTGTTGTAAACTTTCGGCTGAAAATAATACAATACGAAGTATACGCTTGTCCGTACGCTGTACGAAGCGTGAAATTAAATTTTTCACAATGACAAGCTGTTCTCGTCACCTTTTTGAGTTTTCTCTCCAATTTTGATGTTGTTAATGTAATTATTTAACGGGGTAATCTTTGTAGGATGGCTGTCAGACAATATTTTAGGAATCGTTTAATTAACTATTAATATTTTCCGATCAACGCAATCAGGTCACGTTAAAACTACTGAAGATTTTCTCGTGAGAACGAGATTTCAAAATGAATGCATATAAATGAAACAATGTTATAACTCTACTTGAGTTTATTAGCACTACTCGCGTTTCGAGTGAAACGGTGACTCTCATCGACAGGTGAATTGTTAAATTGACTAAACATAAATATAGAAGACGAGACTTAGGTGATAGGCATATAAGTAATTAGATACTGACAGATGGAGTAGGAGGGAGCTGAGTTACTGGTGGACGGTGGAGGGGTGGTTGTAACGGGAATATTGAGAGGAGAGGACATAAGTTAGAAAATGTAATATTGTTTAATAGGTTAATACCCGAGTTCAAATTCCTTTTTATTTCTAAACTTTTAAAATTTTTCATTTTATTACCTTTACGCGTGACGGGATGGAGATTATGTGTAGTCAGTCATTTTAATACTTCACCTGTCGATGAGAGTTACTGTTTCTCTGGAAACTCGAGTAGTGCTAATTAACTCAAGTAGAGTTATAACATCGTTTCATTTATATCTATCCATTATGATGAAACTCTACAAAGTTAACGCCGATTCTATTATTAATATGAGATTTCAAAATTTCTGGATATCCTTGGCAACATTTCTCACTGCGTTCTTAATATGCTTAATGACCTAGCTTCTTCAATTATTTAAACAGAATGTTATTAACTGACACCTTGTGTTTTATTTTCATCTTTACTGGTTTCAAGCGTCTCAAAACCTTTTTGAAATCAATAAGCCATACAAATTTATCGGAAATCGTCTGATGCGTTGGAATCAACTCCGTTGTATCAATTAAATGGTAAGAACAAAATTGTCTCATATAATGGCAATAATCTACGACGATCTCTCAATGAGACTTTGATTTCTGAGAGTCAATAAAGGTGCACATGGGCTGATAATTCATAAATCGCTACGCACTCAATTCTGCACTGCTCGAGGCGAATCTCTGAGAGAAATTTTATCCGTAGACATGGCCATAATCATGAGAAAAAAAAACAAAAGTGTGTTTTTAGATTATAGCTATGTACCAATATGCCTTCGCAATTGAAAAATCTTTTCTTGTAATGCTTAACGGTGATTTTTGCATCGTGATGATGGTATTATTCTCAATCAGATATATTAAATGGGGTGTGCACATCGATAATGCTTTCAAAAGTTTTCGTAATATATTTGAGAAATATTTTTCGCTTATGAGATACCAAATGTATTGTAGGACGCGAACTTTTTGGGCCCCTATCAAATCGCATCGGATGCATTGTACGCCGTCGGCTCAAAGAGCGGATTTCATAATTCGAGTTTACCATGCGCGGTCATTGAATAAGTGTCACAAAAATTTCAAAGATTTACGACTCGCATCAATAGGCAAGAACTTTATAGAAATATAACGCTCGTTTATACTAGGCTGTCACTAGGTCTAGGCCATGAGCTCGCTCGGATCTCGTACAGAATAGTCTCTCGGCAAAGTGAAAGCAATAAATATTGTGTTGCGCATGACCTCTGAAGTCACGCTGTGTGTTGCCTGTGGAGAGGGTACTGGGTTCATTGTGACGGGACATTAGGACGCACCCGCACCGCACATCTTAGTCACGTTATTCTAACGATAATTAGCGTTACTGTAGCACATTTACATCTGACCGTTTACTTCGTTGTAATAATAATGACGTGTGTCATTTTATGCCGCTTATAAAAACTCACCACGGTAAAAGTTCAAGCATATTCAAATTTATTATTGACTCTTTCGTTTCGATGATTGGTTCACCCGAGTAGGTTCACACGTGCGGTGGGCAGTGTCGGGTAGAAATTTCGGTGAGAACTACACCATAATACAAAAAGGCTCGTTATTATTATTTGTCGCATGTATCTGTGTAGTTTTACACTAACATTAAAGTACGCGGTTATTTAAATCACGCGTGGTAATGTAATGCAATGCAAGATAAAATAAATGTTATCGGTCGAGTCTCTGTCGAAGTCGATAAGGAAGATTGCAGCCTGTACTGGAATAAAAAAAATCAACAGTGTGCACGTCATTTTGAAAAAGAAACTACAGTTTCACCCGTACAAACTGCAAATTATGCAGTTTTTCAACGAAAATGATTATTCGTTACGTGAAACCTTTGCGAGAACGTTTTGGAACAGCACGAACGCTTGGAAACATATTTTTTAGTGACGAAGCACATTTTCATATCAATGGCTATGTTAATAAACAGAACATGAAATACTGGTGCTCTTACAACCCAAGGGAACGCTGTCAAAAACGTTAGCAATTATCCAAAAACGACAGTGTGGTGCGCAATTTATGCCCGAGGGATAATTGGGCCTTATTATTCTAACCAGCGAGAGACAGTCACTGCTGACGTGTATTGCCGAATGATTGAAGAGTTTTTGGTACCGCAACTGCAGCTGTTTCCCGGGTTCAACGACAGAACACAATTTCAGCAAGACGGGGCTACTTCACACACAGTTAGAGTTTCAATGGAGAAGCTGAGGAGAATTTTTCCCAATAAATAAATTAGCAAGTACGGAGACATACCCTGGGCACCTCGGTCACCGGACCTTACACGGTGAGATTTTTTTTTGTGGGGATACCTTAAGTCGAGAGTTTATAGAAACAATCTTTAAACAATTCAGGCCCTATAAGATCATATCCGCCGTAAAGTTGCTGTTGCCCGTGTTCGCAAATTTAAGAGTCCGATTGCAATAGTGTCTTGAGAGAAATGGACGGCATTTAGACGATATTGTTTATAAAACGTAAAATCTGCATCGTTAAACTTCATTTTGTATAAATAAAACTGTTGGATAAACTTATCATGCCTGTCTCCTGTGGTTAGTTCCTAGGTATGGCTGTTAATGTTGACTTTATGAAGGGTTTTATCTCTAGAATATTCGGAAGTATATACATAATCTCCTTTGGTAGCCTGGTTTCAGACATTCTGACTACGTCTTCGATACTCGTTATTTTAGCTTCTTCGAGTACACCATCATCAGTACGCTTATCTTGCCATTTTATTTTTCGTATATATCTACGGAGATAAATATATTTTCAATGAAATGGGGTAATAGATATTTGCTAGTGTGACGTATGCTACGACTAGTTCACTAGTTACGAATTGTTCATAGTGCGAACGTAAAGTGACATAAATTACATCACTTCAAGATTGAAACTGTCAATAAAAAGTGTTGGGAAAATGTTTACATTTTCACTTTTACTGCGACGTCTTTGACTTCCTTCTCGCTCTGAAATATTAGTAATTCTTCAGATGTCTGCGAGTGTTGTTCTCGATTCTTCCGCCGCGTCACTCGGTGCGACTTTCGCCTGTCGCGGCCGGAGGAGGAGGTGACTCAGGCGTCTCCCACACCGCATACTGAGCGGCTCTTGCGGGACCATCGACCACATTTGCATATATTCAGGCCTATTCTCAAAATTGCAATATTGAAATGAAGGTGATTGTGTTACACCAACCTTCAAAAATAGACAGATAGTTTTGACAGATTATGGTACGTTTATCTCTCTCACTCCCTCACTCTCTCTCCCTCTCTCTCATTCAAATATAACACTATTTTTGAGGGTTGGTGTAACAATCACCTTCATTTCAATATTGCAATTTTGAGAATAGGCCTGATTATTACGTGTAATCATAATGAAGATTTTAGAATTTTAATTATGTCATTAAACTGTTGTAGGCAAATTTGATTATTAGTCGTTTTCTATTAAAATCGACTCATTTTTTAAGTGGAGACATTCATTACTTATTCATCTTTTAGTATTTACGTAGTGCGAAAATGTTTTTCATATTATTAATTTATGTCAGAAGTTATACAACAGATTATATTTTTTAAACCAAAAACTTAGATATAATCTTTGTACTTATATAAAACTAATAAACTAAACATTCTTTGACAACTGATTGAAATCGTTTTCAGTATGTCAGAAAACTCTTCTGTGTATAGTTTTTTGGGCTAATCTGTCGTGGTGTATATCTCAGAAAATTCATACGTATACTCGCGCACAGAATATGTTTTCTTATGAGTTCAAAGTCAAGATTTCAAAAGCTGTGCTAAAGATGTTAATATAAATTAATAGTAAACTAAAAAATAATGATGAATTTGACATAAATATATGAAATAAATGACAAATTTTAGATAAAGATATTTTCACTTATCTTATATGAATTAGGAATTACCTAAATATTGTTAATTAATCTTTGATTTAAGACGATTTCGGCACTAATTTTTCTACAGTGTGTATAAAATATATTTTATTGAAAATATTGCAAATAACGGTGCTTATTCATTTCCACTGGTAAACGGTAATGGTGCGTATGCACGGATGAGACTTGTCGGAGGTCGCGAAAAAGACGATAGAGATTAATGCGGAGCGAACTATCGTCCCTTGTATTTTGTATGCGGAGTAGAAAGGCAAACTGATACATACCGACATTTACCGCTAAATATCCGAGACGAGAGATACAAATCTCATCCGTGCACATGCACCATCATATTATATACATATGCAGTACCTACGCCTCTGTGCCAGCTTACTGTTGAGAATCTGATTTTTTTTTAAATTATTTAAAGCAATATTTTTTATCTGTAAAATGTTTTCAACACATAAAACTAGAATACGCCTGAAAAATCGATATTTTTAATTTTTATATAATAAAAATAGCTTCGTCTATATGAGATGTCTCATATTTATTTATAAATTATTCACTTATATATGACAATTGATACCATAGACTATACATAGGAGTAGCTAAAATGGCAGAGTGACAGCTTAGCATATGATAGATACCGGGATAATTTGGAGGCGTTTTGGTGTCGATCCAAATATTATTATGATCGGTGTCTTACCATTCGTTGAATTCCTTGGTATGTTATGACTCATTCGATTACAATTATTAGTTTATTAGTCTAGTCTAGGAGGTGCGCATCGCACTGCACCGCACACGATAAGTATCATTGTCATTGAACGGTAAACAAATATGAATAGTTATTAGGAGAACACATTCTTATTGTGAAGTTGCATTCAGAACAGACGGTCTGCGGTATTTTAAATATATTAATTAGAAAAATATACATATAAAATCAATTTTATCGAAAAATATTGTTGTTGCGCCACCGGGATTCGAACCTGGATCTCTTTCCTAACCAGGGAAGGTGCATTATCCAACTATGCTACAGCGACAATATTTTTAGCACTTTCAAATAATGGAACGATTAAATGTATTAATATCAAAAAGGTAACATATAGGTTCGAAAATTGTCGCTAAAAATATTGTCGCTGTAGCATAGTTGGATAATGCACCTTCCTCGGTTAGGAAAGAGATCCAGGTTCGAATCCCAGTGGCGCAACAACAATATTTTTCGATAAAATTGATTTTATATGTATATCTTTCTAATTAATATTTAAATACATCAGAATAAGACAATGTTAAAGCTCTTGTATTTTTTTTCCCACCACACGAAAATATTATATACATGGATTAAAATGACTAAAATTAAATTTTATTTTTGCAAGTTTTTGTAATATATTTTAACATTGATTATTGTCACAAGTTTATCACGAAACTGGTTTAGAAATAAGGCATGAGAAAGTTTCGCGACATTTTTATCTCGTGTTTTATTTTCACCTTTATTTCAAAAAGATTACGGAGTAACGTGCTAACCTCTGGCATTGAGCTTTTACAGAGCGTCCAGTTGCTTGCGGTGCTAAATTATCGTATAAGAATATAATGCAGATTTTAAACCTGTAAATTGTTAAATTAACTATTATTATTAATAACAATAAAGTAAGATAGAAGCAATAAAAATTATTTTCTCTTTTAATATAGAATAAGCTTTATAGGTACTTTCAAAATAGAACAATCGAAAATGGCATTTGAAAAATATGATGTTTGGTGGATTCGTAACATTTTATAGGAGGCTTGCGGGTGGACTGCAATATATAAGAACGTTGTTAAGGATACTTAGTATTTTTAGAATAAATGTGCAGGAAAAAACGTATTTCATGCAGGTGTATTTTTTAAAATTACAAATAGGTACACAGATGTGATTGTTATTGTGGAATACATAATGAAATCCTGGTACCAACAATGATCTATGGAAGTGAAGCGAGTATAATGAATGTAGTTGAAGTGACGTCACTCAGATGTACATATGGTATATTCATGTATGATAAGATAAAAAAGGCTAACTTAGATGATTTAGTTATTTGGATCGAATGAATGAGGATAGAATGATAAAAATATATATATATTTATTTAATTTATTTAGACATATATAAAATTTGTACAGCTGCAATAAAGACAGATTGTAAGTATATATTATACACACATTTTAAAATGCATTGCCCAACTAGGTAAGCCTGTTAAGGGCAAATTGGTAAACAAATACATTTAACAATACCAAAACGCATTGAAGGCAAAACACAATAAAATCGAATACGTAACATACAAAGCAAGTAAACGTGAAAATATTTAAAAAATAAAAAAAAATATATATATATAAAGAATATAAGAAAGAGTGAAAAATAAAATACCCATGTGCAATACAATATGATATAAGCATAAATAAGGTAAATTCAAGATCAAAACACACAAAAGTACGTATAAGAATTATTTCATTATATAAAACAGTTTACTCTCAGTATCTGCTCTTCCTAATTTCAACAACGAATTTGAAACATTCCGTTTAAAAGCCTCAATGTCAGTTAAAGTTCTAATTTTATTTACTATATGATTGTATTGAGTGAATAATCTTTTACCAAAAGTAGTTTTCATTCTTGAAACTATTTTAAGGTTATTTGCTCTTGCGGGATAATATATTTCAGTTTTCACAGATGCAGCGTTTAT
Organism: Eubasilissa splendida; assembly: GCA_031772225.1. Classification (NCBI taxonomy): domain Eukaryota; kingdom Metazoa; phylum Arthropoda; class Insecta; order Trichoptera; family Phryganeidae; genus Eubasilissa; species Eubasilissa splendida. The sequence goes on from CM062848.1 coordinate 28,619,497, forward strand.
TTAAGCTATTAAAGCATGTATAACTGTCTTATATCCAAAACCTGAAATTCCCTAAAAAGTGGCTCTGAAGGATACAAAACGTCACGGCGGTGATATATGACGAGAATGTTGATGAAACCAAAAATAAAGGACGTCTTTGGAAGGAAGAACAGGTAAATTAGATGGACAGAGGATATCCTATTATAAGCCTTAACAATTGACGTGCGTGATGAGAAGATGTATAAATGTGGATGAGGTGACAGTTTAATGTCTCTCTGCCCCTGTGCGGAAACGACGTGTTGGTAAGTAACTAAGTAAGAACGCATGGTTCATTGTAGCATGTATTTTGTACGCAGAGTAGAATTATGCAACTGTTACACACCAACCTTTAACGATAAATCTCTTAGACGAGAAATCAAAGTCTCGTCCTTAGACACGCGTCTTTATGGCGGTAAAATTGATTTCAACACAATTAAATCCAATACGTCACAATTGACGAAACGTTAATGTTACGTTACAATAGCAATCAAAATTGCAATAATATTAGATTGGTACGAACATAATTGAGGTTTACAACCTTCAAATTCAAATACATTTTTCTCAGATAATAATTAATAAACAAATATTAGATATCTCATAGAGACAAAACTATTTTTTTATTATAATTAATGGAAAATATATGGGAGTATGGGGTAATTGCAGGGCTTACTATCTGTCTTCGGCTGGCTTAAGTGATCACTTTATATATATAAATATAATATATATATATAACGTTCACCAATTCTCACCCCTCAATCTCAATCTCCACATTTATCAAATTTTTGAAAGTTGTATATGTTAGTACGTAGACTCGCTTCGCGTACCATTACACCATCGCCATCTATGGACCAAATTTGATAATTCATTTTTGCCTTTTTTTAAACAGCATATATATATATATATCTAATTATTAATATTCAAATATTGCTAATAATTACTTACAAATCTTTTTATGACGGTGTTGTAAAATTTCGGAGTTGATAAAATCTCGAAAAGCACTTTCGGCAGCAGCTTAGTTTTTATAGATCTTACACAGGAGTAAGTTGTCGAATTGCGTAAATAAGTGACAGTTGATTGTTGAGACTGTTGGCTAGATGTCTGATGAGTATGGTGGTCGAGGCAATGCTTCATACTTCAACAAGCGTCCACAGCGCAGAACAAACTTTGTAAAATTGTTAATTGTTTGATATTTGTAACTATTTCATGTGGTTTAGGACTATTGGATGACTAACGCCCGACTATTGTGCAAACTCTCGGATTGTTGGGTGTAAGAAGGTAAACTGACGCCTTCAGTTTACCTTCTTCATCTTCAAGGCTCTCCCTTCCCCGGCACGAAATTTTTGGAACCACTATTGTGTCTGACATTACACACCAAAAACATTGTTCACCCGTTTTGAAATCGTACATTTAAAAAATTTTAATTGCTTTTTTTTCATCGGCGTTATTACGTCAATGCAACCAAACCAAACCAAAAGTTCGTCCGTGCCCTAGTGTCGTACGTCTCGTGGCGTAATGTCGGGTTAGGGACCAGAATATCGCTGCAAAATGAAAGTCTCTGTAAAGCTAAGCAATCATTTTTTCGTATAAAAATGTATAAAGACACACTTTTGTATTTTTTTCATTAAAGTGTGAATATTATAGAAGGCACCACGTACATTTTAATACACTTATATCTTAAATATAATACATATACAGGGGGCCACTTTACCCTTTTGTATTGGGGGCCAATTTTTATAGTTGCTCCATAGCCCAATTAATAATTAATAATAAAACCGAAAATGATGTTACCAAATGCAGTTTAAAATAATATTAGCACGAACACGATGAATGAAACTTTTGTTGAAAAGAATGGTTACAATTCAAAAGACAAATAGCAATTATTTCCTACCAACCTAATGACATGTTATAATAACACTAACAGCAGTCACTTTTGTGTTTGAAACGAGACACTTTGTTTTATAATGTGTTATAATTTTTGTCCACGTAAAGATTAGCGCTGCGCCGTGAATATTAAAAGCGAATTCCTTATTTGGATCAGCGAGTGCAATTCAGCAGTCAGCGGAAGACGTTATTGAATAAGTTGTACAGCACCAGCGGCCGTGATTGAATTTGATTAGGCAAAGGGCATGCACCTCCGAAGGGCGCCAAGCTGCTTCAATTGTAAAATTGGTGCGACAATGAAAACCGCGTTGCAGCAACTGCCAAACAACAGACAAATGAATTAGTCTGTAATATATACGCTCTTGCTTTTAGTGGATAAATATTTTTGACGTCCCTGAACACACTTAACGTTTTTAACCATAAAAAAATATCCGATGTATTTACTTTATTTTTGATGTATGAACAACATCTCAGTTCGCGTCCTCCAAAAAATTTCAAAACCCTACACATTTTATTCAACACAAAGTATGATATTCTTACGTTTTGACACTAAAAAAATCACATGTTCGAAAACCCACAACACAGAAAATTAAAATGTTTTCTTTCACGTTCAGGTAAAGAACGTATTTATGAATTCAGTACCTGCACGGTATATAAAAAATAAATACATATCTACACAAAATACATTGCTAAGTTACTGTTTTATAACAAATGAAATTTTAAAATATCTCTAAAAAAATTAAAAAATCTTTCCTCCTTTCCATTGAACTGTATATATATACACATAAACACATAATCACATACACACACACACACACACACACACACACACACATACACATACACGACATTTACATAACCATGAGCGTAGTACTTATACTCAAAAGTTTTTTATTTTCTATAAAATATGCCTTATGCCGCATCAGGTAGAGTAAATCATCGAAAATCGACAAATGAAACGAAATCTTGTTACGGAAGTAACAAACATACCTCTCACGAATCGAGCTTCACAATACACACTGCATCCACGGTACAGTGCCACACGGCAGCGCGCGTTCGTCCGATGGAGTGACTGGCAAACATTTCATTGGCAATTTGACATTGAATTTTGTCAGATTTCAATAAAAATAAACTGCATTTAACTCATCTGACCAAATTAAACAAGATACGAAACATTTTTTCTTTGTACAACTTAAATACATTATTTTCGCCTTTCATCCTTGCTGGCATGTCAAAAATGCCAACTTTATTTCTCAATATTATTCACAACCCCTCGAACGAGATCAAACTCGACAACCCCGAGTTCACCACCAGCTGCTCATTTTTTCTTTCGTATTCGTTACAGAGGGATGTTCAATATCAATCAATCTATTATTGGAAATAGAGTTTATCAGGCCTATTCTCAAAATTGCAATATTGAAATGAAGGTGATTGTTACACCAACCCTCAAAAATAGACAGATAGTTTTGACAGATTATGGTACGTTTATCTTCCTCACTCCCTCACTCTCTCTTCCTCTCTCTCATTCAAATATAACACTATTTTTGAGGGTTGGTGTAACAATCACCTTCATTTCAATATTGCAATTTTGAGAATAGGCCTGATTATATATTTTTAAATATATTTCTAACGCTATTTTCATTGTTGACTACGGTGTCGCAACCCGCGTATAAAAAGTATAGATTCTGATGTATTTATAATTAAAATTTTAAGCAGGTTTATTAATTTACTAATTGGTATTATGATGTGATAGATATCGTATATCCTGGCATTGTTATTAGAATGTTTTTTTTTTATCACAGACCGTCTGTTCTGAATAATTACAACTTCACAATAAGAATGTGTTCTCCTAAAATAATAAAGTTGTATCAATGTGTCCAAAATTTAATAAAAATGAATTGATAATTCTGGCGTCTGCTATCAGTTTACTCAAAGGTATTTGAGATTCTGTAAAAATAAGGTAGATGGCTCTGTCAAATGATGGAACGATTAAATGTATTAATATCAAAAAGGTAACATATAGGGTCGAATTAGGAAAGAGATCCAGGTTCGAATCCCGGTGGCGCAACAATAATATTTTTCGATTAAATTGATTTTATATGTATATCTTTCTAATTAATATATTTAAAATTTATTAGAATGTATTTATATTAATGTATCGATGCAACTAAAGGACCCTGATTAAATTGTAGTGACGTGAATGACGACTTGTATCTTAGGATTGCTACCACACCACAAATAATTCGTATATTTATTAGACATACCTTGAAATTATGTTTTGTTGTGTATTCATTATATATGGTATTTATCTAGGAGTATAAATTTACTATCTTATTTAGAAATGTGGGTTATAGGCATTTATAATACATAATGTCATATTTATCAGAATCTATTTTCTGGTATTAAGAATTCTTATCTAATTATTTTCATATGGATAAGTTGATAGTAAAGATTCTTTGAAGTATTTCATTTATGTTATGTACACATGATAGGGAGCATATTTAATTAATTTGTTTTTTAAGATTTACAGTACAACGGATACACAGTTGACAACATACAATAGAACAACTTTTATCATTAGGAGAACACATTCTTATTGTGAAGATGTAATTATTTAGAACATAGGTCTGTGATATTTTAAACATGAATTAAATATATTTATTAGAAAGATATACATATAAAATCAATTTTATTGAAAAATATTGTTGTTGCGCCACCGGGATTCGAACCTGGATCTCTTTCCTAACCGGGGAAGGTGCATTATCCAACTATGCGACAAATTTTCGAACCTATATGTTACCTTTTTGATATTAATACATTTAATCGTTCCATTAATAATGATTTATAAACGTCTATTTTTACGACTCATTTATAATAGTCGATAGTGTATTGGTTAGTACACCCGTCTGTCACGCAGAAGACCGCGGTTCGGTTCTCCGCCGGGAACATTTTTATTTGATTTATTTTACAATATTTTATTTTAAAACCAGAAAAAAAATACCCATATTTTATGCAGGGGTGGTATGATACACCTGTCTGAGACAAGTAGTTAATTTTCGATTAAATCGCTACGATAGCTGAAAATATTACAAAAACAACTTGGCAAGTTAAATGAAAATATCGATTTGATATATGCATTTTGAAAATGAACATTAAAAAAAATATATAATTGTATAATAAATATTTATTTCATTGTTAAGTAAGAAGTTAGACAAGGAAATACTATTTGATTTAATACGCATCCTTACTGTAATCGTTAATATATTAAATCGGATCTAAAAGTGAAGTTAGCGTTCATTAAAATTCCGTCAATTTAACGAGTTGAATTCACATTATGAAATGGTATGATGAAATGCGACCTTAATTATATTTTTATGCTGTGACTACATTTGCATTAAGTGCGTCACCATCTTTGATACATATGGGATGCTATAATTCGCGACAACCCATGTCATGGCCATGCCGAGCTAAGTGAGACACCAATCCAGGCAACAATGTAAGCGATTTCCGGATTCATTGATGTTTGTGAATGCAGGCTCTGTGTTCAAATTTGAAAGGAAACTGACATATTACATCGTAGTGAGGTGTATATTTATATACAATGTAATATATTTTTTAAAAACTAAAACTTCGTGTTACACACATTCAGTTATTTTGTAGTGAACTGTTTAGTTTATTGAACAATTTATTTATATAGGTTTATATAGCTCTATATAACAGACACAAGGCGTTTAAAATAAAAAAATACGTTTTGATAAAAAATATTCAGGAATCTCTATTTCTATTCGATAAAGCTGATTAAAATTTTCCACATGGTATTTTTAAAATAAAGCAATTCTCTTTTTAATTCGAATTAAGTGAATCAATTAGTAGGTTCGAATCCCGTTAGGGTATAAAATATTTTTTCGATAAATAGATTTTTTCTGTAGGTATATCTTTCTAATTGGTTAATTTAATTTGTATTAAAAATAGTGTAAAAACTATTATTAATTAAAATATTCGGAAATTCGACTTCTTGGTATGATGGTATCAAATAAAATATTGAGTAGCTTTTCGCAAATAATACTGAATATATAATATGTTAGCAATATTTGAATATGCCCCAAGAGCACACAATTACTGTATTTTTACCTACAAAGGCACTGCTATTAATTAAAATAATGAATATTGATTTTTCAGGCGTATTCTAGTAAAATTTGTTAAAAAACATTTTACAGACAAAGAATATTACTTTAGAATAATTAAAAAAAAAAACAGATTCTCATAGTGATGACATATATGCTGTTTAAAAATTATTAATTATCAAATTTGGTCCATAGATGGCGATGGTGTAGTGGTACTCGAAGCGAGTCTACCTATTAACATATATACAATTTTCAAAAATGTGATAAACGTGAAGATTGAGGGGTGAGAATTGGTGAAAGTTATATATATATATAAAGTGATCACTTAAGCCAGTCGTAGACAGGTCGTAAGCCCTGTAATTACCCCATACTTCCATATATTTTCCATTAAAAATAATAAAAATCGATGAAATATCTGATATTTGTTTATATATATGACTATTGCAGCATACGCATATTATAATGTACTTTGAGTATCTTTTCTGGAGCCATTAATGATATTAACACTCAGCCGCCATCATTACCAGCTGTCTCTCGTACCTGCGAAAGATAGTCCTTTATAATTACGGCTCCTCAAGTGGCTGCAGAGTCCAATGCTGGATCCATGAGCTCATGAGTATGAGTAAAAACGGCTGTAACACTAGCAATACTCACTTCTAGTCTCGTGTGAGGAAAAATACACAAAAAGCATTACTGAAGACCTGTTGTAATTTATTTTGTACTTGAACAATTATATTTAAAAACCTGAATACTTAACATCAAGCGTTGATTTCTGTCATTGTACTCCGTGCACATAGTTTTCGTCGCGTCGTGTACTTGTTTGATATCTTCATGTACCAGCGGTTGTGTTGTGACATGTGATCGCGTGAGTCGCCTGTTTCCGGGAAATCTCATCTATCGAGTACATACTCACAGCAAGCTACTGATTAGAGTGGTTTTATTTGATTTTGAATATTGATTGACCTTCGAATATTTAAAATTAAAATTGTAAATTAGCAAGATAATGATAAATCATTATTCAATTTGTCTATTTGTTCTATAAAAATTGTAAAACTCTTTTCATTCAGATTATGGTCCGCTTAGTACAGTAGTCCGGTAATTAATGTTTTTTGTATGTACAAAATGAGGTAACGATGTATTTAGAAAGTAATAAGATGGGGCGGTGTTGACGCAAATGACTAAAAAATGGCGTCACATGCCTCAAAATATGTTTTTCTGGTTCGAAAGAAATATCTGTATATTCATTTAAATAAATTTGAGAATTGGACTCTGGTGACAGGTGAACGTACTAACTGTTGTACTGTCGATGGTCACGAATGACACGTGAAAATATATATATAGGTGGGTGACTGAGGGGGAGGGGGATAAAAGGAGTACCAATATCAAATAGATGTCATTTTTAAACATAACATTTATTATTTTTTAATAGATGTAGATGGTAGATGGCTCTGTCAAATGATGGAACGATTAAATGTATTGAATTCAAAAAGGTAACATATAAAGTCGAAAAATTGTCGCTAAAAATAATGCCGCTGTAGCTTAGTTGGATAAAGCACCTCCCCCGGTTAGGGAAGAGATCCAGGTTCGAATCCCGGTAGCGAAACAACAATATTTTTCGATAAAATTGATTTTATATGTATATCTTTATAATTAATATATTTAATTCATATTTAAAATAACATTTATTTATTCTATTTTCTTTTCGTGCAGAATTTTACAAAGTTGGGAAGAGTCTGGCGGTTCGATTTTATAAATCTTAGTCATCTCGAGTGCAATTTTATAATAAAAATCACCACCAAATCAACACCTAAAACAAGACAGAATTCGTGTATATATATATTTTCACGTGTCATTGGTGACCATCGACAGTACATATATATATATGAATGAGACGTAGGTACAAATATATTTTTAATAAACTTTTTAATAATTAAGATTTTCACAAAGTTTATCAGGTGTAACTATTTTTAAAATAATATTCGATTAATGTGCTTTTGCTAAAACTTTACCCGCTGAATTATACGTTCTAAGAGGTGGCGTTACGCTCGCGTGCAAGCTAATCATCTAATTATTACATACGAATGTGCGTAATTAATTCCGTTAATGTGCAGCCTGCCAATAAAGTTTCAGGGCCCAGCAGCGCCTGATTCGGGCTCGCGTCTCTGTAGATTAGCCGGCGAACAATGGGTCGGCATGAATGAGCAGCCTCCGGCACGATCCTACAGCCAATATAGTACACTAAAAATTCAATGTCAGACTCTTTTGTTGGCACACCTTTGTGCAATACGTACACAGTCAACGGCGGTGATGTGCGGAAACTGCGCGAGCCCTCAGCCTCGGTCAAGTTTATACAGTGCGGATGGCGCATTGAATTAGAAAATCATTCAGATTATATTCATCTTCTAAATTCAAAAGGATAATAGAAACAAATTAAGCAAAAGTTAATATGCATATTTACAATGTTCTCAAGAATCTCAACTTTATCAATAAAATGCGAATTAATAATTTAATTAAAAACGAATAATAACTTATTTTTCTAGTTTGAATTAAATACTCTTTCAAGAATAATACTTAATTTACTTTTGATAATCATTTAAATATAACAGGACTTTATTTTTGTATTATATTTATTATAAAGATATTCATATAAAATCAATTTTATCGAAAAATATTGTTGTTGCGCCACCGGGATCTCTTTTTCCAATTCGGGGAAGGTGCATTACCAACTATGCTACAGCGACAGTATTTTTGACGACAAATTTTCGAACCTACATGTTACAGTTTTTCAAATTAATACATCTGTCGTTACATTATTTGAAAGCCATCTACATTGTTTTTACGGAATCTCAAATAGCTTTGAGTAAACCGATAGCAGACGCCAGAATTAACAATTAGTTTTTTATTAAATTTTGAACACATTGATACAACTTATATATTATTAAGGAGAATACATTCTTATTGTGAAGTTGTAATTATTCAGAACAGACGGTCTGTGATGTTTTAAATACTAATTAAATGTATTAATTAGAAAGATATATAATTATAATTACATTTAATTTGTATTTAAAACATCAAAGACCTATGTTCTGAATAATTACAACTTCACAATAAGAATGTGTTCTCCTTAATAATAATAAATTGGTTGATTACACCGCATATCATAGACTCTCTATTTTAAGGGTTGGGAATAACTGTTTAATGTTACGTGCACCACACAAAACAGTTGTCAAAAGACTAACAGAATCTTTATCTATTTAGTGAAAGCAAAAACTCGTTTGTACCGTTGACTAATAGTGGCTAAATTCAAACAATAGATTCTACCTACCAGTACCGGAAGTTATATATGACTGGACCTAAGTAGATGAATTAAATATCGAGCAGCATTTATTTATCTCAGATATAATAAAAATTGGTGGGTAGAAGAAATCAGATCTCATGGAAGGTCGCAAACACAACGGGCCGACCTGGTCAGGGTGCTGGAATATGTTGAGCTCATTTCTGGACTGCCCTAGAAATACCACATAGGTGGCGGAATCAAACAGCTGTCATTTGCAATATCTATTCGCAATAAAGTGTATCAATTATCCGTAGCTGTTATTTATGATTAAATATTTTCAAGGTAACCATTTTGATTGTATGGTAGCAAATAAAAAAAAATTTCATCCGCAACAATTAAAAATGCATTATTTCTATGAATTCAGCACTGTACATAGTCTTTGAAATATTCATATATAATCACTAATCACAATCACATGTCATACATAACGATGTATGTAGTTATTTGTAACATTTCTGCTGGACATAATTTGAATTATGTATCATACAGTAATACTATATATAGTACCAAGTGGAAATTGTTTTTTTTTTTATGACTCCACTATCCAAATAATGCCATAGTAGTATTTATGTGTGCTTAAATAATTACGTTTATACAATTTATCATAGTTTGATAAAGAAAAATTTGAACTTCGTTTTTTGTATTTTTATATCAATTCATTTTATTGATTTCATTACATATTTTTATAATATATTAAATGATTAATTATTTTTATTCACTTTGTAAGGCTATGCTCCTAGGAGTGCAACTGAGCAAAATTTTGAACGTATAACTTTAATAATAAAAAAAAAACATTAGTGTCTCGGTGGGGAAGAGCGGATTAATATTTTGTTTAGGTCTGTCAAGGGGTATAGGATTTATTTATTTATTTGTTTATTCAATAATATACGTGTATTTCAGCTAATCCCTGCCCACTTCGCTTAATCAGAGTCCGTATCAAGGTGGATAAAATATTGTACAGAGAACAGACATACGTTTAATTATATATATATAGTTATATGAACCTTATATGAATACAAGCAAAAAAGCCGCGCATTACTAAAAATTCTGGAAAACAAATATAAATAAAATAATTGGATTAACATAAACGAAAACATTATTTTTCAATTAGCGCCATCTACGTACCAGTAGAGACTTTAATTGCTCAGTTCTAAAAACCATCACGACAACTCACCGCTGTACCCGTGGCGCTCTTTGGTATTCTCCGTATCGAGTTATTTATATTACTCTATTCTGTCTTTAAGCTAGTGAATTACTCAAGTCTTATAAATGGCTATTAACTGAATTGAAAATTCATTTCGGTTGATCCGTTTTGTATGGAGTCGTTTTTAAACAGAATTACATTAGAAAGGCTTACAACTGCGTGCAAATCATTGAAGTGTCTACTTCCTCTTTTACTAATTCGTACTAATCGTACTGCTAACGTGTTGATTTCATGATTATTCTATAAATTTGGTGCTTGGATTGGTTTTTGATTTGGGAAGAACAAAAAGTAATTGGTAGAACTATTTCCTACGTTAACCTTTAATAAAAATAATTATTTCCTTTAGTTATTACGTGAAGAATTTTCAAAACATAAATTAATCATGTTCAGTCATAGAAAGTGTTCTTAAAAACGTCCATACATTTTTATATAGGTAAGAAGGTATTATTTTACGTTAAAAATTAAACTTTAAAAATACTATTAATAGTATTCTAAAATTAAATACATGGTAGGGTCATATAAACGACGGATTTATTTTCTCTAAAGACGTTGGTTAAACGAAAGCACATGTATTGTATTACGTGTATTATATATGATTGCATAATATCATTAGTAACAGCATAACCTAAATCTATACCTATTGCACGCCACTGCTTATTTGTATAATATGCGTGTAATAAAAAGAATAAAATATATTTAAAAAAAAACAAAAATATTTGTACATACACATAATATACTCGTATACCGTAGATGTGTTATAATCGGGCAATTTAATCCACTGTTGATATTACAGGTATTTACTTTTTAAAAAAATTATATCTTAATAAAAAAGTATTACTTTTCTCAACAAGGTTAACATGAAAACGAACCGTGATCGAAAGTACATATTTATAGACAGTTGGTTATTCGGCTCGCTTGGCATTATTTTTATGACCTAAAAGATGTTTTACCGTCAAGGAGGAATCCTTGATCACCCTGTAGAATACAATTTAACTGACAGAGCATAATCTTTTCCTGAATGATGTACATATAAGCTTCGTTTTGGAAACGTTGTTTAAGGAAACAGGCATTATAACACATATTATTATTATATTAAGGAGGTTCTTCGTCACCTACCTCCTCTCAATCATCGACCTTGACAACTTCCAGGGTCCTCCGGATTCCGTTCAGTCAACGGAATCGTGGACTCCCAATACTCCGTCTCCCTTTCGGTTTATATATCAAGTACTTTATAAGAAAAATATATTTAGTAAGTAAATTATTTCTTCATTATTAGCTAAATTGCTTCATGGCCTCATTTTATATAAATATTAGATACAATACTTTGTTTAAACCACTATTTATTGATTATTCTACATGTTTCGATACCTGTGGTATCTTCTTCAGGAAACAATGTATACTAAAATTAAAAATACAAGTATAAAAAGTTATTGCTATTTAGGCATCTCAGATGCGATGCCTAAATAGCAACAACTATTCAGAATTTTCCAATCATCTTTTAGGAAAAAAAACATTATTTTATTCTGCTGAAGCGAGTAATAGTTTATTGAGGGCGCATTTCTTTCGATATGAAATTTAACTTAAATTCATCCCTTGAAGAATGGAAATTTTCCAACCAATTTTCTGCTTTCCATCATTAGAAAAGCATTTGTAATAATAACCTTAATATAATGATGAAAGCCCGTCAATAAATAATAATAAATAAGCGTACTGTTTACATAAGGGGGTGGTGAAAACGAGATGTAGGAAGGTGATACAAATTTGGTATAGAGACAGACCAATAAAGGCTCAAGGACCAACCGGGAAGCACAACTTACCTGGATTTTCTCTGCTGTAGTTAGGTATAGTAAACCTAAAGGAGTATTCACACACACTCACGGCGACCGGTGATCTGATCTTGTCATAAATACTGAACACGTGGAGATGAAAAAAATAATATTTAGACACATAAGAGACCATATGATTTTTTCATCATTACAGAATTCTCTGGCGTATTGGTCGTGGTCATTCAAATAATTCTGAAATTGTCTTAATTATTATAAATATTCTGCAGTTTATTAGTTTTATACCTGTATGGAGGTTCTAAGTTATTATTTTTAAAATAATCTAACCATGCATACATATTCTAATTAGGATTGATGAAAACTCTCCCAGCTCTTATGCGTGGAGCGTACAACGCTGAATGATTTTACTGACAACTAAGTTCCTAGGTTAGTTTCCTCCAAAAGCAATGCACTTAGACCAACGTCTTTTCCATTGCAGAATGTAGTACTCGAAAATATTATTCGTGAGGCTGTTTAGAGCACGCGTCGTAATTCGTAACATGCCCGCTTGTTTCTCGCAATGATGCTCCTTCACGTCTTTCTTGATTTTAGGGAATAAATATGGCTGGTGTGGTGGAGTCCTGATCCAGCATTCGTTGGCGAACAATTCAGACCGGACAAGCTTAACAGTTTGTTCTTTGGGAACACTATATAATATGCACGAATCTTACGTATAAACGTATGAATTTAAGATGTTGGTGATGTCTGATGGTTGATTTTGAAAGTATTTGAAAAACTATTCATCATCTGTCAACAGTATCGATCGACATCGCCGTAATACAACTTTCTTAACGAATGTTATGAGCGTTGATCCGCCAATGACAGATAGTTGATGTGTTACCAGTGTACCTGGCAAAGTTGTCGACCTTTCTGATACTTGCAAGATCGTTGACTGCTCGGCCCCTGCAGCGCTAGCTTATTATTATGTCTGATTTAAGACAAAGGGTTTCACGATTGTCCCGTGCGCACGTGTCGGGTGTGTTGGTGGTCACGAGTTACTTCCAAACAGACGTCATGTTAATGTTGTTAAAAGATTCTTTCATTGTTTATTTTTTAAATGACATTAAATGGCAGAACGTTAAAATAATTTCCTCCGGTTATATTATCGTTATTACAGAAACACCATATTTAATGGGCATTAAATCATTTATGATGATTATTAACAAATAACACGTAATTGTTACAATTTTTTTTTTTTATTAACTTATGGGCTTTTACAAAGTTGGTTTGGTATATAAAAAAAAACATGAGCAGCTAACACAAGTAGCTTGTAAATAAAAATTGATATAAAATATATATTAAAATAGAAATTCATAAAATATACACATATATATGGCTTTAAAAAAAATAATTTAAAAGTAAGCAAAAAAAAAAAAATTTAAGTTTGACACAAAATGGCTGAGTATCAAAATCAATTATATCTTTGACTCAGAACAGCATCAAAAACATCACTCTTATATTTAAACTTTGAATATCGGAATATATCTACAAGACCAAAATCGTTTCTATGCCTGTGAAGTCTCTGTGTGGGTGCATTCATATATAAATGTATATATGATGAATTGTACTCCGCGCAGGAACGTGGTATACAATCAGTTCAGTTAAATTAGGGGCGTCTAGTATAATAAATCACTTAATGTTCTTCTACACGACGAGTTAGTTAAATTAAGAGTGCTCATTAGAAAATCATAATTTAATTGTTCAACGGGTAATTTGTAAGTGAATTGTCATTTTTTTTTAAAGAAATAAAATGATGTTTGAAATATTAAGTTATTTAAGAAAATATCTTCTTGATGTATTTATTTGGAGTAAGCAAACAATTTTATACTTTGATCTTGTTAATAAGATCCAGCCTGGAACCGAATTACTTCCGACAAACTTCTATTCAAATTGTTGAATTGAAATATGTATTCGCAAACAAAATAGTTGTCATTCGGGCCATACCGCATTTTATAAACTTACGACATATTCCATAAAGAAGGAAGTAACACTTTAAAATGTTTCATTCAACGATTCACGATTCAACTTGCAGATTCCGTGACCTTTTTATTTAATTTAAAAATAATGTGCAGGGAACTTATAAACAAAGATTTCTTAATAAAACATTAAAATAAAACAAAAAGTAAATAATACATATTCACAATACAAAGAAAATTGTTATATAATATTAATACGCATTTATAAAAATATCATTTTATAAAAATTAAAATTTACTTACGACTTTTATTGCGTATGTCAATGTAATATTCCTGACAGAATAATACATATTAATATATATTAGAATAAAAAAAAATGAATTAAATATATTAATTATAAAGATATACATATAAAATCAATTTTATCGAAAAATATTGTTGTTGCGCCAGCGGGATTCGAACCTGGATCTCTTTCCTAACCGGGGAAGGTGCTTTATCCAACTAAGCTACAGCGACAATATTTTTAGCGACAATTTTCGACCCTATATGTTACCTTTTTGATATTAATACATTTAATCGTTCCATCATTTGACAGAGCCATCTTCCCCGGTTAGGAAAGAGATCCAGATTCGAATCCCGGTGGCGCAACAACAATATTTTTCGATAAAATTGATTTTATATGCATATCTTTATAATTAATATATTTAATTCATATTTTAAAATATCACAGACCTATGTTCTGAATAATTACAACTTCACAATAAGAATGTGTTCTCCTAAAAAAATATATTAGAATATTGGAAAATATGAACTTTTTCATAAAATAAATCAGATGTTTAATGATTTCCAGTCATTGATGCCACACGGTGGCATTCAATATTATCGTCGTAATGCGTGGCTTAAAAATTAAAAATATGTAAAAATGTTTGTGCACTTAAGTATTAACAATTCAAAAATAACAAAACGTGTTTGATAAATTACCGTTTTGTGTAAAACTAATCTCATTTAATAGAAACCGGAAATGAGAGGCACAACGAAATTAGATGCTTTGCTAGTTACATATTTAAATATCCATAATTGGAAAAAAAATATTTTACTTTGCTTGTTATTATATAATAATTCCAAGGACGTGCTATTTTTGTCAGATATGCTCGTTCCAGGTACCTGGAGAACGGAGCGTATTCGAAAGCTGAACACTCTAAACACATGTCTTATATCAGAGTATCATATTCTCTAAATCCTTAAGTACTCGGTTTTTTTGATGACATTGAGGTTGAACCTTTTTGACGTACCTTATATGCCTTTCATGGTTTAAAAATCTGTTCGGATCCAAGTTACTGTAAAGAAAATCCAAATTTTGAATTTACAATATGAACATTTAGCCAATGACGAGGATAATCTGGAGCCACACGGAAAAGCAATTAAAAGCTGTCCAAGAATTTGAAAACAAAATTCTCCGAAGAGTACGAAGACCAGTTAAATTAAAAATCACTAATGGCGCATCCAAACTTGTCGAGGTTTTTTAACAACCAAATATCTCAGCAGTATTAAAGCTATGAAGGCAAAGAAGGGCAGGACGTATTGTCAGATGTAATGACCCTGGCACACCAGATCCTGGGGTCCCGAGAAAGCGATGGGAGGACAATATTCAAACCATTGCTTGAGACAGATAAGTGACATGAGCCTGAAAGGGCCGAGTATAATCATAATAACTTTTTTTATATTTATAATACTTAACATTCAAAATTGGAAAAAAATTAATAGTACTAAGCTTCATATTAAATTTTACGAAAGTATAATGCGATGCGAATTTAAATTCTTCGACTAACGGACGAGTAGCAAAATTGTATGGGGAAACAACCAAAATAATATTTTTAAGGAGAACACATTCTTATTGTGATGTTGCGGTTCTTCAGAACAGACGGTCTATTAGATATTTTTAATACGCATTAAATAGATATACAGATAAAATCAATTTATCGAAAATATATACTTTTTTATCCCGTTAGCAACAAAAATATTTTATCTATGTATATTTATAATTGATACATTTAATTTGTACCAAGATAATATAATAAAACAATGAGAAAATATACATTACATATTATTATATTTATTAATGTTTATTAGAAGGTGGTGTAGGATATAATTAGCAGGTCCTACGAGTAATATGCAACTTATGTATAAATAACTTGAAGGCAAAGACCTATACGGGTTAAGATTCCCACATGAAGACAATAAATGTATGAGAAAGTCGATTTGGTATTGTTTATTGTATGAATCCACCGGAAACCGCGCACCGCATCTGAAGACTTAAGTCTCGTCAGCGGTGCCCGCATCATTGACTAACTTTTAGAATAAAGGTGTTTTATAACTGAAATACTTGGGGTAACACATCCGTGCACAACATTTTAGGGGTAGATTTATTTGCCTACTTAAAATGAGTCGAAAATGTATGTGCTTAACTATGTCAGAAATATAAGCATTTAAAAAGGTCGTAGTAATACAATTATTTCGATTAATTGAAATATTTTATTTATTTCAAATCATATATTGAATACAAACAAATAGAAGATTATGAGAACTTCGAGCGGCCAGACTGTTATTTTAAAAATATGATTTAGAGATATAGAAAAGCAAAGATGTAGAAAAATAATGGGTTAATTTCGAAAATATTTATTTCGAAGTACCTACGTAGAATAAAAGCTTAACATATTTTTGTGAAAATCTCATACACCTTGGATATTTTCGACTCGTATTTTAGTTCATAAAATATTGTGGACTATGTATAAGTTGACTATATAGAATACAAAACTTTTTAAAGACACTAAAATTGTTGAGATATTGGAGGAGTTAGAAGTTTCAATAATCGAAAAGGGTGCGTGAGAAGGTGTGTGCATGTGAATGAGAGAAGAGTGCAGTGGCGTGTGCTAGACATGGACCTAGGTTATGCTGCAGATAACTATGCTATACGATGGAATGTATTGCCACCAGATTCATCTGAACTGGAGAAGAAAGATAGAAGAAATACAAACTTTCAGAAGCATTTTGTTAATACAGGGTGTAACAGACCTAGTCCACAATATTTTGTGGGTAGATACCTGACTAAATTACGAATCGAGAACGTTCAAGGGATATGTGCCTAATCTCGACCATGTCAAAGATATAAGCATTTCAAAAAAATATCGTAATAATGCGATTATTTCGATTAATTGAAATATTTTATTAATTCAAAATTACATCAAATGTATTAATCACATTAAATGTCATCACATTTTGAGTATTTAGACTATTTTTCAAAGATATACACTAGTCATTGAACAATTTTGCAAATATTTATTTCGAAGTATGTAGACTTCAAGCTTAACACAATTTTGTAAAAAATTCAATCAATTTTTTTTTCCGTAACAGTGCAGAATTCGCACATATTCCTTGAAAAATTTTCGACTCGTAATTTAGTCAGGTATTCACCCATAAAATGTTGTGGTTTAGGTCTGTTACACCTGTATATCTGTGAGAGTAATGTTTCCGTTCTTGAAAAATATTAATATTACTGTTATAGTTATTAAGTGAACAATTAAAAATATTGCATCACAAAATAATACCACACATATAACGTGACAGAATTCAAATATAAAATTGTGTCGTTGAAAATAAACTTATTAATTATGACAGTTCGAATAACTTCAAAATCATTGAATTTCGGATAAATTTATTTGACGTTCAATGGGTAGCTAGTGATGTCCCCTAGCCGTTGGCTCCGTTTAGACTATTGTCTTTTGGACACCCTGGATATAATGCGTTAATTGTTTGCGCGTGGACTTTAAAAAATATATCACCATATGTTTTATAATACATGTTATAGAAATGTGTTATTTAGACTTATTTCGCAGAAATTATAGTATGAGTAATATGACAGGACTCTGCCTATCGAAGAAACAGCGCGACGGTAAAATTGTGCTTCTAGGTACGTGTATCTGATGGGGTCTACTAAAACACCACAAATAGCAACAAATAATCTCTAGTTAGAGTTTAATATGTTCGCTAATGTATACGATTGTTAATTAGATTTTTTTTTGTTGTTTGCAGTTTCCACACTGGAGATGAAACGGATTTGTCTCAATATGACGAATCCAGGATAAAAGAACTCCAATTTCCAACTGGAAGGGCTACAGTTCGGAAGAGCGAAAATATATATATTGTTTTAGCAAGTGATTTAGTACAAATAAATACTCAAGATGAGGCTCATCAAAGCGTTCTTTAGGAGGATAACCAAAGATTTGAAGCAGAAGGAATTACTGCCTTTGAAGATATTATTTTTCGTCCATGCATCGAGTAAGTAGTCATCACATTATTTGTAACATTTAAAATAATGTTTGTAATTGTATTTTATATTCATTTTTGTATCACACGGGTTATATTTGCATTATCTATTGGGTCGGTGCGTTTTAATTAAAAATATTTAAAATAAACAGAATGTATAAAATAATTAATAATATTTTTCCTGCATTATTTACTCTCAACGTTCTAGTAGTGGATGTTTTTTTTTAGAAATATAGATATTTAAAATGAACACAAAAATCGTGGTAGTGCCCATGGTATTAGCTTTATTGGAAAGATAATTTTATGCCATTAGTGTCAAAAGATAATTTTATGCCATTAGTGTCAAAATATAATTTCGCTCATATGGACGCCGCGGCTGGCTCCAATAAAGCGCAATCTGGAAGTCTAATTTCTGACCACTTTTTGAAGCAGCTAGGGCCGTATATCGGCAATAACGCGACGAATGTTAGCTTTAAAGTCGTCTATTGTCTCTGGTTTATTGAAGTAGACTAGCGACTTCATATATCTCTACAGAAAATAATCCAAAGGTGTTAAATCACACGGTCTTGGAAGCCAATTTATAGGTCGAATGTTTCCTTCAATAGATTGATTGTGGCGCGCGCCGTGTGACATGTTGCGCCGTCTTGTTAAAACCACAGCTCTTCCACATTAATGCCATTCAATTGGGGAACGAAAAAATCAGTACTAATGGATCTATAGCATTCTCTATTGACTGTAACGTTCAGCCCGGCATCATTTTTGAAGAAATGACAGCTTCTTTAGTGCGCACTGTACGACGTCTCTGCGGATGCGTATTATTAATTAAGGTATGCGTGGTGCGAAAACCATCCATGTCGACCGTAAAATGAACGTAGCGCACGGTAAATTTCGTGAACTGAACCACGAATTTCTAAATAAATTTGCACAATTTGCAAGCGTTGTTCTGGTGTAAGTCTATTCACAATCAAACTGAGCACAAATTAGCATCAGCTGTCAAATTGGATGTCGCTAGAAAAATTGTTGCCAATTCGAAGAACAAACCTCTAAAAAAATACCCAATTTTATATTACGATTTCGATTGAGAGGTGAAGAAGTCATCGAGACAATTTTGAAGAGCAGTATCATTATCATAGAAGATTCTTCAGAGATTGTTGGATAAAGAGCAGAAAAGATAAAAATCTGATGGATCAAGATCAGGATAATAGGGCGGGTGTGGAATAATCTCCCAACCGAGCTCTTGAATAGCCACTTTTATAATGTTACCAGTACGCGGATGGGGCATTATCATGCTTAAAAATTACTTAATGCCGTCTTATCGGTAATTTTTTTTTTTTTGAAACGCAGTCTCAAGGCGACGGAGTTGTTAGTAATATATCTCAGAAGTGATGGTTACATTCCTTGAATACAATTCATAGTAGATGATGCTTTCTTTGTCCCATTAGATGGATAATAATTACCGTATTTGGAAGGATATCGTAGATTTTGGTTTTTTGTGCTTGACACTCCATTTTCTTTAGTAAACAATTAATAAAAACTTACTACAAATTAAAAAATTCGAAACGTATTCTAGAAAGTAATTTTATGCTGTCGACATAAGTCAAAAAAATGCTACAAACTTATGTATCAATTCGTAATATAGAATATTAGAATTTTTACGTAAAATGGCTGCTCTGTAGAATAAACCACGTGATAGGTATTTTTTATAAATTATCGACTCAATCGAGCCATGGAAAGTGTTTTTTAAAAAAAAAAAAAAAGATGAATACATGTCACATCAATATTCTTACTATTTTCAAACTAAGCTAAATGTTTGTACTATAAAAATAGGACTAACTTGCCGGTGTCCTGGAATGAGGATCACTAGGCCAGCGTCTAAACCACTACACCAAATAATATAATAAATACAGGTTAAAATAATAAAATTGCACAACATTTAAAAAATATTGTGTTATTTGATGTGTATAATTGATAATATCTATTATTATTAATAATTAATGTTGATCCTTCTCTACATTGTAATAATAGTTTAAATAGTAATAAATCAATCTGATGCTAGTTCTTTCTTCATTGTTCTTTTGTTCTTTTGATTTGGAGAGCTGACCCGCGATTGAGGCACCCAAGGATGCGATAATGGGTTATTAGGCTCAGAAACATTGCACAATATTTCTGTAAGCGTAGACCCTACCGATGCAGTTTTATCCGCCGCCAGTTGGCTCCGCGCCCGCTCGGGCCGATGGATAGTTCCGTCTCGCGATGGGCAGTTACCACATTTCGCTTGGGATTGAGAGATTGATAAAATTGTATGTTTTTTTATTTTAGAATAAATATGTTTAATGTGTGAACTCATATTATGAATCACCTAGGATTTATTTATTTATTTGGACACACATAAGATATAAGCATTGTACAGCTACAAATTTTTTTTATTTTAAAATGCATTACCCAACCAGACGAGCATGTTTTAGGGCAAATTGCCAAACAAATTACATTTCACACAACCAAATAACACATCGGAGGCAAATCACAATCAAATAGAATACGTAACGTACAAGGCAAATAAACGTACAAATATAAAAAGAGAAAAAAATACCAATGTGCAATACAATATGTAAAAAAATGTAAGTACATATAAGGTAAAGGGAATTATGCAAGATCAAACACACACAAAATGTAATTATAAAAATTATTTAATTATATAAAACAGTTTATTCTCAGTATCTGCTCTTCGTAATTCAAAATTCCTAAAACCAATTTGAAACAACCCCTTTAAAAACCTTAATGTCAGTTAAAGTTCTAATTTTATTTCCAATTTTATTGTATATTCTGGGAGCTTGAAAGGTGAATAATCTTTGACCAAAAGCAGTTTTCATTCTTGGAACTATTTTAAGATTATTTGCTCTTGTGTGATAATGTATTTTAGTCCTCACAGATGGAGCGCTTATTTTCCTATGAAAGCTAGTTAGTATTTTCAGCATATACATATAATTGTCTCATATCCATGATTGTCATTTTTATATTGTAGGATAAACTTCAAAATGACGAAAGATGTGTATTTATTAATTCGTTGGTAAAATAATAATTAATTTCGATTAATTCTTCAGAATAAACCTTCTCAATGAACTTTTCAATTAGTATAACGGAATGTATAGAACTAGGAGCTGGCAGAAGAGGAACGAAAGTAGACTGAATGCTAATCAATTAGGTGTATATGTGGTAGATCTATTTATATTAGTATAGTGAGTAAGATTAAGAAAGGATCACTTTGGTGGTTTGGTCATATGAAACGGATGAATGAGGAGAGAATGGTAAGAAAGATATATGACGCGAGTGTTGATGACACCAGAAGTAGAAGACGTGCGCGGAAGATTTGGCACGACCAGGTAAACCAGATACTTGAGGATGGTCCTGTTAGAAGCCTCAATGATCGGCGAGCTTGTTTGAGAAGATGTATGAATGTCGATGAAGCGATAATTGTGTGTCAGGACAGAAGAGTGTGGCGCTATATCAGATCTGCCTACCCCCGCGGTAAACGGTGTGATGGTAAGTTAGTTAGTGAGAAACATTTAAAACTATACAACAATAATCTTTCCATCGCATACATCAAAAATATTTCTCAAAGTGTTACAGAATATATTTATTTATTTTATTTTTATTTTTATTTGTAACTATATAATACAATGTCAAATCTGTTTGGACTGTGCCCGTCTCACTAGAGAAATTCTGTGTCGAGACGGGCATAGTTTACAAGCAATTGTTCAATTAATTAGAATTACAAGTAGTAGATAGAATTACATTTATTACTATATAAAAGGTGTATAAGAAGAACAATTTTAAAGTGGACTTAATTTTTGGATCACTTTGTAGCAATAATTAATATAGGTATGAGTCAATATGTTTGGGTGATTGCACCAATACTGGCTCTACCCATATTACAAATCCAAATTTTAATATATTGTTTCATGTTCTTGGGACAATTCAATTGATTTAAATCTTTTAGCATTCTATTAAATAATTTAGGTCCAAAATATTTGCAGTTTCTTTGACCATATGTTGTATGTACTCTTGGGGTTTGTAGGTTATTTGTATTTGTCCGTGTGGAAATTATATTTTGAGTTGTTTTAAAATGTGTCTGTTTGTATTTATATATGTATTTAAGAGTACATTAGATATGCATTTATTGTATATATATATATATTTATTGTACAAATATATATCTACTAGCCTGTGGGTTGTAGCTCTAAGCGATGCGTTATAATTCTTTTTCACATCACATCATTCTACATCAGTCCATATCGAACTTTGTCCTCCAAATTTCTATTAGAAATGTCAAGAAATAATATTTGAATTTATTCTAACGGTATTCTGCATTTCTCAAAGCGCACTTTTAAATAGGTACCCAATTAAAATGCAGTTTGGTAAAAATAAATCTACAATTTCCAAAAAATCGTAACTGACCATCCGTCAAGTGTACGTAATCATATAATATTATTTAAGAAATATTAAAATTATCTTATTCCTTCACATAGATTTAGTATAAAACTATATTTTGTTTAGACTCTGAAAATAATAATTTTTCGAAATTTTCTTGTGAAACTTTGTGATAGGTCATTTTAAATTATATTTAAAATAAAAACAGTCTTTACTTTCATTAATTTGTTATTTATTATATTTATTTTTGTTATTATAACAAAATGTCATCAATGTTCAAACACATTCTATTACGTCCCCTCTCCTGCGCTTGTTGACCACGCCTCTACACCCTAAGTACTACGTAGTCATTTAGTCCTAAGTTTAGTATTAGTAACATTACTGAAGATGATGCGTTATTACAACTCTTTACATTTTCACAGCGTTGTTCGTCCTGTACCCGTACCTGACGATCCACATGCGAGAGCTGGGCATCAATGTGGAGGAGACGGCCATCATGTCTGCCGTCACCCCCGTGGTGGCCATCGTCATGCCGCCGCTGGCCGGCATGGTCGCTGACAAGATAGGCAACTTCAGGGTTGGTGCATATTTCTACAATAACACTACTCAATCATAAATGTTAATTAATTTATTAACTAAGTGTTAGCCGTCAACTACAACATTCGTCACTGGTTATGATGTCTCAACTAAATGACGTGGTGATTTCTAATCTGGCGATTTTTTTATATACATACTTGTGATATGTTGATTAGATTGGATGATTTTTGTGTCACGCTGCTTCACACTATAAGAGATAAAAGAATTGTACGGCAGTCCTGACAGAGATACGTTAGTATCGAAATCGGTTGATGAATATATACCATTTTTAATTGTGTCTAACTACAAAGTTAATGCTACAAATATCAAGATAAATCTTTTGTTTAGAGGGAGAGGTGGTTTACAATATTGTAAATTATTATATTTAAATAAGAGTATATTAAAGTATTATACCATACGACAATTTAGATTATAATATAAGCTAAATGTGTATTTTAGATTGCAAACTATTAAATAATGATAATAAGTGATCAATGGGCTTTGATTATGGACACATTTGTCATATGAAAGTATGAAATTCAAAATTTCTGTGATAACCCTGAGAATTTTAAGTTAGTTAATAATTATTTAACGGTAACCTTCTTAAACTCAATCAATCAATCACTGCCTCCAAGCGATAGTTAACAAACACAATAATTATTCATGTGCTTATAATTCAAGTACCTTCTTAACTCATCTGTAGAGCTCAAAAGTTGTTTATTTCTAGATTCCATAAAATCCAGAATTGTAATAAAACGTACATTTAAGTATTACATTAGTTCTCCAAGTATGTTTTACAGCCCGTCAAACAATGCAATATACGTAAAATACTTATCGTTCTTAAAATCAGTCGCGTATTATGTTAAAATCAAGACGTAGAGCTGCTTAATTTAAAAATACAGTCTTAATGTATTCAAAAAAAATTTAAATTCATGAAAAATTATGAGTATTTTGTTTAATTCAGAAGGAAGTCGCAGATTTTCAGTTGTTAAGTAGAAGGCAATTCCAGTAATAACGTTTTTGCCCGCTGAAACTTGTTTCGCCAATTTCAGCGTAATTTATACTACAAAAAATTTAACGAAAAACACAAGTCATCTTCGACCAAAATAATAAGGAAATGTAGCTAAGTAACAATTCTTTGTGTTAAAAATGTCACGCCAAAATGAAATTATGTCTTCATTTTTTTATTATTATTATTTTTATTCTAGTTGTTTTTAATCTATACATATACATATATGTACAATTGAACAAACGTCTTATCTATCTGTTTTCTACGCAATACATACATATGAATCAAATTTTACACATTTACTTTTTAGAACCCTGCGAAAAATCCAGACACCCCCTACCTCGTCATTTGTAATTTTTCTAAATTACACTCTAGGACCCTGAGGGAAAAACCCATCCCTCTCCCACCGCCTAACCAACTCCTCCACCGCTTTGATGTAAATCTCGTCGTTTGTACGTCACATTTTTTAATAATGTATAAATACGTCATACACAGGCATACATCGAATAAAATAATTCTACAATAAACCTGACACTTTATCACTTGACTGGATTTGAAAAAAAAAACTATCTGATAATTAATTTTAAAAAAAATGATCAGATGAGTTTCGAGTATCCAACCAGTATGGATAGGTAGAAACCTACTTCACATGTGTTCAATAATTTAATTCGATGCCAGAGGCAGATAGACATTTTCTGTGTAAATTTGAAAATATGATTTTTTTCCTGTTGACTGGCTTTCACTTAGTACAAGGTGAATATTATGTTCCAGGCCGATTTTTTTTGACCCCCATTTTGATTTAGCAAATGTTTGTCAGTTTGCATTTAGTAGTCGTAGAGATTAGTTAATTACAATATATTATGGAGCATCTAATGCCTCAACAATGCTTTGAAGTAATTAAAATATTTTATCTAAATAACAATAGCAATGTTGTAACCATTAATGGTGATCGCTCTCGTCACATGTTGGAAAACTTCTTGGTGGCCGAGTTGGGTCAATTGGGCTTGAAACACGTGTGGCTTCAACAGGACGGTGTCACCTCCGCGCACAGCTTGAGCTACTATTTTTCCCATGTCTTATAATGTCAAACAGTGATGATATCGGCTGGCCTCCTCGATCACCTGATTTGACAGCCCCCGGCTATTTTCTAACGATAATAAGCCAATAACAATTCTGAAGCTACACGACAATATTCGAAATGAAATTACTGAAATAACACGCGAAGTGTGCGAAAATATTATAAATAATATGTCTAAAAGAGCACGTACTTGTGCCGCTGCCAGAAGCGGCCACTTAACCGATGTCATATTCCATATATAATTGTAATAAACCAAACAACATCGGCCTGTAGCATAATATTCAGCCTGTATATACAATATACTAAGAAATGCAGATGTCAAATGCCCAATTCGTAGAATATTACAGGTTTGAGATGACGTCCGTAGATTTTCAGAGAACTACCAAACTATTGAACCTAGTAGTTTCATTCGGGTTTGCAAGTCTTCAATAACGCGTTTGAGCATAGTTAATTAATTTATATATTATTGTAAAAATCTTGTAACATTCCAAAAGTAAACGATTGGCGTGCTACGTCCAATCAGGTGATATTAATTAAAAATATTAAATTACTAGTAACCACCTTGATAATATGTTAAAGCGTTTAACCTTTACCATACCGTGATATAAAATACCCATATGCAGCCATGCTGTCAACTCGTGTTACCGTAAAAAAAAAATTAACATTTTTAATGTGAAGAAAGCTTTTATTTGTTTAAATGGCCTTAAACTTGTCAATCCTATAATAAACTTACTCTAAATATTTATCACTAATTACGAAAATGGGATGATTTACTTTTTTTCTTATCTCTCTTCATTAAATTAGCGAGAAAGAGAGATCATATATTCGTATGTTTGTTATTATCTTTATTGTGAAATTAATGTACCATCTCTATTTGTCTCACCGCAAATGGTAATTTTCCCAGCATATTAAATTTACAACTGACTGAATTGAAAGATAATTATTTTTGTAAAATTAGTTTTACACAACTGGTTTTTCACTAGTCAGTTTCAAGCATAAACATTTTCTTTATAATTAACTAAAATATTAATTTTATGTTGCGTATATTAACCGAAATATTACAATTTTTATTGGGACGGTACACCTGCGTTACTGCACGGTTTTGGAAGGGTTAAAATGAATTAATATACCAATAATGTGATACTTCAATTTGAATCACCTCAATATTCAAACTGGACAGACTCTGATGCATCATGGTGTATCGCTAGTAGGTTGGCTATCTTCAGTGGTGGATCTCCCGTAAGATTGAAAACGCTCAATCTCTGAGCGGCAAATTTGTAAGAGCAGCAATTTTCTATAATATATTTTTAATTAATAAATTATTTTTAAAAAGTTTAAAAGCTTGGTGATTTTTTTAAAGACTGTTGGAAAAATTAATAAAAAATTATAAAGTGTCAATATTGAATCAATTTCATCGCTGAATAAGACACGTATTTTTGGGAACTATTAATACGTACATTAAAACGAATATTTTGTTCCATACAACGAATTATTTGTGCAATAAAATAATAACAAATTACCAAGGTTAGGTTTATTTATTTAATGTTCATGTTTTATTATCGTTATACACAAATAATTCGTTTTATAGAACAAAGAATTTATTTTAATGCACTGTTAAATCGAACCCGTTATTTTTTTAACCTTTACCATACCGTGATATAAAATACTCGTATGCAGCCATGCTATCAACTCGTGTTACCGGAAGAAATTAGAGTTCTATTGGCCTTTAAAATGTGAAAAAATGGTTAATGCCATAAAATTACTTTAAGTATTGAGCATTAAATATTTAAAAAATATGTAATATTATAATTCGAAGCATTCATCAAGTTCTGTATAGGAAATTGCATTATATAATACTACCTTCCTTTTTATTAATCTTCGTTTAATTAGTGAGAAAGAGACACCATTATATTCGTATGTTTTTTTATTGTTTTCACTGTGAAATTAATGTGTGATTTCTTTCTGTCTTGCCACAAATGGTATTTTTGTTAACGTATTAATTTTACAACGGAAAGAATTAAAAATAATTATTTTTGTAGGATTCGCCTTACATAATTGATTTTTCATTAGTCACTTCTAAGCGTAAATATTTTCCTTCAAATTAACTAAAATATGAAGTATATGTTGCGTATATTTACCGAAATATTACAGGTTTAATTAGAGCGGTAGACCTGTGTTACTACATGGTTTGGGAAGGGTTAACGCTCAAAATTAAGAAAAATGTCATACTGTAATAAAAAATTAGAAATAAATCTTCCACACGTGTTCTAATCGAAGTGTGCATAACTTTGAATGCAGTTCTGCACAAAAATATATATTTTTTATTAAAAATACTCCATTACGGATATAATAAGATACTGAACGATCAATGTGTTGCAAACGAATATTTCGAGTATATAATGATTAATTTAGTTGAAACTCGAGGCTATACGAGTACCAAGTCTATGGACCCCGTTTTTCATAAAATTAAATGGGTGGGTGTTAAAATAAACATTTCTTGCAAAGATGGGGTTGTAAGGTTACTCGTTTCGTTTAAAACGTTTGCATTGTCCAAAAACGACAGTGCGGTGTGCAATTTCTGCCCGAGGGATAATTGACCCTTATTTTTTTAACCAGCGAGAGACAGTCACTGCTGACGTGTATTGCCGAATTATCGATAAGTTTTTAATGCCACAACTGCAGCTGTTTCCCGGATCCAACAACAGAACACAATTTCAGCAAGATGAGGCCACTCCACGCACAGCTAGAGTTTCAATGGAGAAGCTGAGAGGAATTTTTCACAATAAATTAATTAGCAGGTATGGAGACATACCCTGGGCACCTCGGTCACAGGATCTTACACCGTGCTACATTTTTTGTTGGGATACAATAAGTCGAGAGTTTACAGCAATAATCCTTGAACAATTCAGGCCCTACAAGAAAATATCCACCGTGAAGTTGCTGCCATTGAACCAACGCTTTGCTCTCGCGTGTTCGTAAATTTAAGAGCCCGATTGCAAGAGTGTCTTGAGAGAAATGGACGGCATTTAGACGATATTGTTTATAAAACGTAAAATCCGCGTTGTTAAACTCCATTTTGTATAAATAAAATATGATAATAACATTGTAGTTTTTTTTTCAATTTAATATTACAATTTTTTGTGTCTCAACTCAATGGTGACGGATAAATTGCTTAACTTCACATTTTATATTTATTTTTATTTAAAATTTTGATTATGATAAAATATGTTGACATTGTATATTTTTTTTCTTCTGATGAAATTTTCTGTTATTTTACAAATTATGTTAATACCGTAATAGGGCGTGTATAATAATAATAAATCAATTTATTCCTTTTTCCTTTTAGCGTTAAAAAAATGCTAACCTGGCAGCAAATGAAAAAAAAAGCGATATGTGAGCACAGAATGGTCCTGGGTAAATAATAATAATTTATTTTTTGAGTAATAATATAGTGTGTCATATTGTTATAATAAGATTTAAACCATTGCAGAAAAGTAAGACATATTATTTCGGCACCCTGCCTGCTACACTAGTATTTTACTGTATTATAGCATTATATATAGTTTAGTAATAAACAAATTGTTAAGTTCAATATATATAAAGAGTAAAACAAGATGCAATTAAATGATGGATCATTAATTTTGTCTTATACATGTTGCGCTTATGATATTATGTAACGCTGTTTTAAACATTCCGTGGAAAATAATGTTAAAATAGGAATGATTTTTAACGAATTAAAAATGATGCCAAACAAAATGATTAATCGGCTCCTGGGCGCCGTTCGACCTTCATCGCACTCGGCGAAGATCCAACACGGGTCGCGGATTAACAGCGAGGGCATGCACGGCTTCGCGATTGACCGAATCGTTTACCGTTATCGACAGATCCACTAGTTTTTCCGTAATTTGCCGCGTCCAATTAACCTGATCCGCGACTGCGTCCGGAGCATTTACCGATCTAATTCCGTCCGCGCAATGTCACGCGGGTGAGCCCCGATCGTCCACAGCGGTAGCCAATACCGGAATACGTGGAAATGTCCATTATTGTGTTGGTCACAATCAGCACGATAATGGACAGGATGTCAATTTGATAGCAATTCTTTTGTCGAGGTGTTATAACAACCGGATTATCGCGCGGCGGGCGTATTTGATGTTCCGCGGAATGCTGCGGATTACACTGTTCGCACGTGGTTTGTTACATTTTTGCGACATCTGATTTAAACAAGACGGTTTTGCAAAAAAAATTGTATTTGGCGCTAGCGTGCCCGTATCTGTTGTAATGATAATAATGAATTACCTGGAATTAAGTAATCCAACACTCGGCAAGGGTGATGGCCATTTGCGAACTCTTTGTAAAACATGTTTTTTCATATTTGCAAATTGTACTATGTCCATTTTTTATACATTATTTAACCTTTTTATTAAAACCACATAATGAGTCATTTAAAACGTCAACCAGTTTCGGAAATCATCATTTCCTTCTTCAGGAAGTGGAAAAAAACATATATGTCACATTATTGAACAAAAAACTTCTATTTTAAAAGAAAAAATTAAATTAAAATGATTTAAAAATGAAATCTAGTTATGACGATGAAAGACGTGGAAATTGACTTGATATAAAATTATTAGAAACATTTTTTAGAATAAGACTTGATGGTTAAATTAATTTTATATCATAACGTCCACATCTTTCATCATCATAACAATTTAAGTTAAGTACTATGTTTAGTTTTCAAATAATTATTATTTAAAAATATTTTTATTTTATTTTTAAAATATTATAATAATGTAGCGTATGTGTTTTTTGGTTAGTTAATCTGATATACTGAAGAAGTAAATTATGTTTTTCGAAACCGGTTGACGTTTCAAATTACTCTTAAGTGGTTTTAATAAACAAAGTTAAGTAATCTATAAAAAATGTACATTTTAATAATCATGAAAATCATTTTGTTGAATGAAGGATTATTACAATATTATCAGGAGGACATTTCAGAATTGATTATAAATACAAAAGTAGTGTGCATGTTAGTAAACTATATATACTTAACTATGAATCACATTTAATTATAATTTAAAATACAGATGATGGGAAGTAGCGGGTTGAAATTTGGAACGAATGGCATTCAATAGTACACATATTTATATCCGGTGATTTGAGAGTGTGGCCAGGGGGGGAGGAGGAAGATTTTGTTGTGTGAAGGCCGTACACTCTAAATTTTGCGTAGTTACTAATAGTACTGGGGGTGGGTGGACTCGCCGCTTACCCAGGATCGTTTATAAGCAAAAGCTCATATGGTCCTACTCATTCGCCCCCAAGACAAGACGGAGCCGCACAGCCCCCGTCATAAAAACCCTCATTGGCCCCGATCCTTTATTTATTGTTAACAAACATTTTAACAAATAGACATGAACAAATAAATAAAATACGTAGTTTTGGTCGGGGAACCGAGGGAGGAAAATAACACGCCCCCGAAAAGGGAAAAGGATAAAACAAAATTGATCATCAGAACACCACTGCCGGCCGTAACATCCCAATAACGTGAGAAAACAAGATAGGCACTACAATACAACAAGATGAAAATAACAAATTAGAAAATAATGTCTAAGACTAAAGAATTTAAAAACAGAGTGTAAAGAAAGAAATTTAAAATACGCTGAGAGTCTCAATTAGACATTGGGAGTCCCAGGGGTCATAAAGCCCCTAAACAGTTCCCATCTAGACACCCAAATTCTCACGAAGGTTCTGTACAATTCCAGATTTCCTTTGCAACTGAATATATCGGAGTTCTTGATGGAATCCCTATCCACCCCCGCCAAACGGTCCTCCTCTTCCTCTCCTCTCTTGCATCCGTCAAGTACTCGTATCTTTTTTAATTTTTTGGTTATTTCATGCCTTGATCAGCTTCCATCGTTTCCAGTTGCTGCTCTCCATATTCTCGGCCATGGGCGGAGCCGCCGCTCTTCTGCTGCTGCTGGTGCCTGTGGGGCGGGTGACGGTGACCTTCCCCCCGCGGGCCGACCTGGCCGTGGGCTGCCCCGCCCGCGAGCCGCTCGCCATCGCCGCCCAGTACCCCTGTGAGCCGATACATCCTTACGCCTTCGACGTCGATATGAGGTAAAAAAATCTTTAAAAAATATATTTTTTAGTTAATATTCATATGCATGAAATAATTATATTTATTAGATTCAATTTGAGTTACTGGTTGCTGATGAAATTAACTATTCTCCGACACCGATATGTTCTTTATAAAACATAATAACTAAATAATGTAGATGTATGTAGATAGATAAGGTAAATGTAGAGAAAGAAAAGTATAAATATAAATTTGAATCAATTTATGTCTTTATAATAACAAAATAATACCTATAGTAAAAACGCGTGTCTTAGATAATTGTATTATTACCCCTTATGGATGTTTAATATCATATTATAACTAATATATACGTAGTAATATTAGATACCTGAATAACAACAACTATTGACAATTTTCTAATCATCTTTTGGAAACAAACCATTCTTTTGATATTAGTAAGGGTTTAGAAATTATACATACAAATACTAGGGGTTACAGTTAGAAATAAAATTTGGTATATCAATTTTCCTCTTCTTCTTTCAAATAGGCAATCCACCCTTCAAGTGTTATTTGTGCCATCAAACAAGTTCAAACATTATTTCATAGACATGGTATATCAATCAATGCATTAAATTTTAACATGAGAGAGGTGCCGTAAGAATTTTCAGTACCTATGTTAAAAAAATATTCTATAATGATCATAAATGTTTATAAAATATTAAGGATAACACATTCTTATTGTGAAGTTGTAATTATTCAGAACAGACGGTCTGTGATGTTTTACATACTCATTTAATGTATTAATTATAAATAGTAGTTTAAATACTAATTGAATATATTCATTATAAATATATACATATAAAATCAATTTTGTCGAAAAATATTTAGTATTTAAAACATCACAGACCTATGTTATGAATAATTACAACATCACAATAAGAATGTGTTCTCCTTAATAATAGTAGTTTACTTCCTCGGATTGGAAATAGAGATCCAGTTTCGAATTCCGGTAGCGCAAATACAATATTTTTCGACAAAATTGATTTCATATGTATATATTTATAATTAATACATTAAATTAGTGTTTATAAAATAATTATTTAATAATTTAGCGTGACTTAAGGTAGTTCATAAGATACGTTAGTTATAATTCAGCTTTTCAAGGTTGAAAGGACAGATAAACTGCAAATGTCGTATTCGCGATGCACGTTTCTCGCGTTATGCGGATCGTTTGTTGCGACAGTACAATTTCCAAAAGTGATTATATTTATCGCACCAGGTTTCCTCTGGCCACTCCTACTTCCTGTAGTATCATCCTCTTGCCGTCTTTGTGGCCAGGGTTTTTAAGATGAGACGTTGTTATTTTTTATAATAACCTATAGGCGGTGTGGTATCCGTGTCATCCTCGGGAATAGTGCCGTGCGGGATTAAATGATTTAATCACGCGCATTTGTTTTGAAACAATCTGTTCGAAAAATTCTCTTTCATGATTGGTTGTGAAAGGGCCAAGAAAATTGAAAAGGCAATTTACCTGTTCTGTTTAGTATCATTTTCAAATTTTTTAGTAAAATTGTTTATTTCTGCATTTATTTGGCCTTTCTGACATAATAATAAATACATAATATACGAGATGTTCAGTCTGCTTAACTAGACTGAAGTCTGTGCTAATGGTGACAAGTTAATCCGTTATACCTAACAGTGAGATTTAAACAATTAATCTCGATTAGAATAACCAGAAATATTAAATGATTTAAATAACGAAAATTTTCTCGTTTACATATGTTTAGTGATATTCACGGTGCATTTTTTCAACTTAATTTAATTTATCGTGTTGTTAATAACCCGACCCTGCTTTATATCTAAAAAAAGTCCCTTCTGGCGCGCCGGGCACAAGAATATGGTAGATTTCGTCTGTGTTTTCGAAGTGCGTTTTTTACATTTTTCTCTAACAAACGGAGTTACGAATTTTTGAACAGCCATCATGAAACGAGATAGCGGATAAGGCTGGCTAACAAGCTTAGCTTAGATATTCACAATTTTTTAGTCAAGTCACAAGTTAGTCTTATTTTCATAACACAAGCGTTTAGCTAAGTTTGAAAATATTGTGACATGTATTCCGTGGACGCAACTCTATTTTTTTTTTAGAACTAATGGAGTTGTCGTGTCCACCAAGTATATTATTCTTCTTCTAATGCTTGTCCGTTTAATGAACGTTAGCAACCATTTTTTTTTTAAATTTTAACATTTAAACTTTGTACTACACATATGATATGAATATTGTCATTACTATTTTCGAGAGATGCAGTTTCTCTCATCATCAGGTGATAACTAAACTAAATACAGAATTGTAGTCTATTCGAAGTCATAATCATAGTCATATACTAAAACTAAAGGAATAATAATGAACAATTTGGAAACCGTTGTAATACAAAAGAATTTAAATTCGGAGAAAACACTAATTAACAACATAACATTCCCTAGCACTACGCCTTTACTGTCCATATTCCCGTTAACGACAGTGACGCCCCCCTCTTCTCAAGCCCCGCCCCATTGCCCGAATAGAATACAATACTGTATTTAGTTTAGCGTTTTTAGTTTTTGCGCCTTGCACTCATATGAACGGTATCAAAGTAAAATACATCGATGAAAGTTAAGTATGTAAAATATATTGATATTTAGATTGTTTTTAATAAATAACACCAAATCAAATATATCACATATCACTAAAAAAATCATTATTTCTGATTCACAAATTTTTCCTGTTTAACAAATTTCATTGATTATTAAGAACACATTCTTATTGTGAAGTTGTAATTATTCAGAACAGACGGTCTGTGATAAAACAAAGTAGATGGCTTTCAAATAATGGAACGATAGATGTATTAATTTGAAAAGTGTAACATATGGGTTTGAAAATTTGTCGTCAAAAGTACTGTCGCTGTAGCATAGCTGGATAATGCACCTTCCCCGGTTTGGAAAGAGATCCATGTACGAATCTTTTTCGAATATTTTTCGATAAAATTGATTTAATGTGTATATCTTTCTAATTAATACATTTAATTAGTATTTAAAACTTTCATTGATTTTATTTAAATGAATTGTACCGAATAAAAAGAAAAATAATTATTTCTTATTCACATTAATAATATTCATCAATTTTTCTTGTTATAACTTTCTAAAGTTCATAATAAAAGTACAGAAAATGTAATTTTAAAAACACATTTTTTCGTTTTGTTCAAAGTAATTTAGACCAAGAATTTACGTACTCACCTTTTTTATTGACCTTTTTCATACGTAATATTACAAGAATAATTATTACACTTCTAAGAAATTCCACGTGGGTACAGTTAACCAATTGTTTATTCAAAGAAAATGACAAATCCTCAACAACACGATGATTTAGAATACATGAATAGTCCATTCAAATGGAAACGTGTCGGAACAAAGCAACTGCCGGGTGTTATTGTAACAGGTGGCAGCAGCGACAGCCATTTATTTTATCAATAATGTTTTCATTATGAATAATTTACGATGATAAATACTGGAAACACTGACAGTTATCCTAACCTAGTCTCCCGTTACGTTATACAGAATGAATATTATGTTCCAGGCCGATGTTGTTTTTGAATAACTTGAAAATAAATCACAATTTTTTAATTTAATTTTAATTTGTCGATTATATGATTTATTACAATTATGCATAAAATGTGACATTGGCCAAATCTGATCTTTTAATCACATTTTTCATAATATTCTCACACACTTTACGTGTTATTTCAGCTATTTCATTACGAATATTGTCCTGTAGCGACGAAATTGTTGTTGACCTGTTATTTCTTGATGGCCCAATCGACCCAATTCGGCCATCAAGAAAGTTTCCAACATGTGACGATAGCGATCACCATTAATGGCTACAGCATTGCCTCTTGCATCCTGAAAGAAATAGGGCCTAGTGATTTCGCCGGCCCATAACTCTGCGCGGATGTAAAGGTCGTTGGTGTATCAATTGAGGATTTTCAGTGCCCCAATAAAGGCTGTTTTTTTATTAACAAAATGAGCTTCGTCGCTCTGTTGCGTCATGTGATGTTGCATATTGTTGAGACGTTATACATTCCGTAATCAACTACTCTCTACGACTACCAAATTCGAACTGATAAATGTCTACCAAAAAAAATCGGCCTTTAACATATTATTCACCAGTAGGTCAAAACTAATCAAAACAAAACGGATTTTCATAATTAATAATACATACGTTAAAAATATTTTAACAAGGACAGACAAGGAAGAAATCTAATTTTTTATGGTTTAATGGCTATGTTCTCAACGAAATTTGTAACATAGAATGTGTTTATTTATTCAGCGGGCACCCCATTAAGATATGCCAAGAGAACTGCGTTAGAAATTTTTTATATGATCTCACTTTCACCTTTTATTTTTCACCTTTACCGATACTGAAATTGATGCCAGATTTTGAAGGCTTTACCATCTTGCCAATGCCCCATTAGACGGTGGTGACAAAATATCATGTGCCTACCTATAATCCTGATTTTTTTTTGATTTGCGATATGTAATTATATATCTTATATTATATGTACTGATTTTAATTTTATTATTTATACGTATTTAACATAAAATTTCAAATGCAAATATTGAATTTTATTAAAAAATATACTTTTTAACGAATATTAAGAGCTTAAAACATATATTTCCACTACTCATTCGTATCCGTCGGTAGTGCAGTGGTTAGTAGGTATGCCCGCCTGAGAGATCGTATATTACGCGAGTAATCAGGGTTCGGTTCTCCGCCAGGGAGATTGTTTATTTAAATTTTATTTATTTAGCTGAATTTATGAATATTTTTCCAAGCATATTCTATGCAGGAATGGTATGATACATGCGTGTGAGACACATTAAATTAATTTTTTTGAATAGTTATTTGGGTCTGGGTTTTTAAATTATGTATATTTAGAATTCGATTGTGTACATAATTGTTATTTTACATTTTAGTATGATTCGTTCAAGGTATATCTAGGCCAGTATTTGACAATAGATTTATTATGCAATGGTTTATCGTAGACTTCGACATAATGTTTACAATTTAGAAAGTATAGACGATATTACAGAATACATTATATACATATATATATATTATATTATTTCTTCGACATATTGGTATCAAATTTGCCTATTAATTATACACAGAGATATTAACAATATCTGTAAGCCATATACTGTAGTTTTTCATTTAGGCTCATTCGCTGCACTATCGCAACGAGCGGGAGAGGGGCGGGGGGGGGCATGCTGATCGCTAACCATGTCCTTGGGAATTCAGTCCCTATGGAGCGTGTCCTTACCAGTTGTTCGTGAAATTTTCTCTGAAAAATTGATACTGGCTTCCACGTAGCCACGACTTGACACGAGTGGACTTTTTCCTACGGGGCTACCTTTAATTCAAGGTATACAATAACAACCCTCCTTCTCTGGACCAATTAAATAAAATATCCGACAAGAAATGGCAGTAATCACGGAGAATACACGCCGATCGGTTCTCAGAAATTTTGCCTTCCGTTTAGAAGAGTGCCGGCGAAATAACAATAAAATAATTTTTAAGAAATAAATTCCCAGGTACTGTATTTAAATGCAAAATACAAACATTTTTTTATTACATAACTTTTATTATGAAAAATACTTTTGGTATACTTGTATGTAAACTTTCTGCAAGGCCTGACTGTTGTTAAATTAAATTCTATGATTTTGATTGATTTAATATTTTTGAATAATTCTTTACAATTTTTCAAAATTATTGTCCGCGTCAGTACTTTGTGTAGCAAAACTATGCTATTGCTGTTATAACTCAACATATTGTGGACATAATCTAACATAAGCAATTACGGTGGGCGCTCAACTAACGGTGACTAATGTGAACCATGACTAATCACTTGGTTGTGAGAGATTTTTTGCGTCTGCTGACCGTCGACCGGTCGTTTTCGTTAAAAATGAGTTAGCCATAAGTTCATCATGACATTGATCGAAGAAGTTAAATAAACAATCACTTTGATATTGAAAGATAGATTGATAAAATGATTTTTTGATGATGCAAATCCTATTGAAAGAAACAAACATTGCAATAAAAAAATTGTAACGTTAGTGTTTGATCGCTATCAAACTCGGCACAGGCCTTGATAGCTCATAAAGTTAATGAAAATGTAATAAATATATTAGAACACATTCTTATTGTGAAGTTTAAATTATTCAGAACAGACGGTCTGTGATATTTTAAATATGAATTAAATATATTAATTAAAAAGATATACGTGCAAAATCAATTTTATCGAAAAATATTGTTGTTGCGCCGCCGGGATTCGAACCTGGATCTCTTTCCAAATCGGAGAAGGTGCATTATCCAACTATGCTACAGCGACGATATTTTTAGCGACAAATTTTCGAACCTATATGTTACCTTTTTGATGTTAATACATTTAATCGTTCCATTATTTGAAATATATATTTATACATGTATTGTTTCTGAGGCACCTTTGTAAAACTTCATAATCACGCGTATAAAAAATGATAATTAATGCCTTTATACGGCGAAACGCGTTTCAAGTGAATTAAACCAGTAGAATAAAAAAAATCTGTTTTAAATATACGATAATGAATATATTTGTACCTACATATATTTAAAAAAAACACTGAATTTCATTGATTTTTTAAATAAATCAAGGTTATGAAAATGATTAATTTCCCGTCATTATTGACGGATTATTTATAATAATTCAATTTTTAGTTATCGTCAAGTTAGGATCGTTAGACGCGATCGTAAATCTTTATTTTTTTCATCTGTCACTTTTACGAAATGTGTGCTAGTATATAATATGTACATATGTATTTCATATCATTAATTGATATGGTGATTACTTTGTGGTGTAACATGATTATTTAAATGATGATGATGAGAGTGACTGCAGCTGTCGAAACTGCAGTAGTGACAATTACCCAACGTGTTTGTAGTACTCACAAAGTTTAATTGTGAAAATTAAAATAAAATATACATATTTCATTTAGCGCTACTGTAAAAGATACGGTACACGGAAACATATACACGTTTGTTATAAAAATAACTATTGTTTAATATTTTAACAATGGTAGACAATGGGTGAGACAACCGATCTATCGAAATAAACAATGGATTATCAAAAATGTTTTACTTACTTATTCCTTGTTATAATATTAACATCCCATTTGACATAAAAACTATTTCTCATACATTCCTATAGATACGACGTAATAATAACATCTTCTGTTTGATTTTTGCCAAGACAATGCAGATATTTGATAACACCTTTCAACAACTGTAAACATTGGGATTCCTTAAACCATTCCATCGTAATGTGTGCTCCTGATTGATTGGTAATATGGCACTCGGTTGAGTCATTTTAAAAATCATATTAATAACTTATTTTCCGCAAACACAAATAAGTTTTTTGTACATGCCCACAATAAAACCAAATCAAATATATGATAATAAATAAAATACGTCTAAGTGTAAGAGAAAGAGAGCAGTGAGAAATAAATTAAATAAATTGGCCTGTATATATTCAACACTGGACACCGATTCGCAGGCAGGAAACTAATGAAAATAATATGCACTTTTAAAATTAGCAATATTAACTTTGTTTTTTATGTTTGAAAAAATAGTGGGTTTTCAGAATTTTCTAATCATTTGATAGAAAATGGTCATGGTTTTGATAAAAAATTGGGATTGTCAATTTTGCATATAAACGGTGTTGGTCACAAATTAAGTAATTTGGAATCATTGGAGATAAATAAAGCGTGTAAAACTAATCAAAATATTATAAACAACCAACTAAATTTAACTACGTGTCCCATTGTAAAATTTTTTCCTAAGTATTATTCGAGTTAGGTACTAAATTTTTTTTTTTTAAATAATTGTATTTTTTTTTTAAATAGATTTTTTAAAAATATCTTCTGTTAAAAAAACAATAATATATTTTTTAGTTAGTTATGACATCCTGAAGAAGAAAATGGTATTTTTCGAAACCGGTAGATGTATTTAAACTCAATTAAGTGGTTAATAAAACAAAGATAATAAATAAAAATATAAAATACTATGTAATATTTAAAATTGTATCTATATTTAACTTTGTTTAGACCACTGCAAGTTATTTATACGTCAACTGGTATCTATACTAACGTATCTTCGTCAGAACTGGCAGTGATCAAATTGAGATACAAGGGATTGAAAAGACGACAAAACTACATATTTTTATTAATAATAAAAAATAATGTATTAACATCATTATAATTATATAATGCTTCTATATATCTCTGCACATTAAATTAAGCCAATACAAAACAATTAATTTTGAGCGTATTAGTGTATGTGACATAAAATATGAAATTTTTCACTTGGGCCACTCTGCCGCTGTGCGATTCAAATATCTTACGCTGTTTATTTAATGATAAGATGTAACTAATTTTCAATTATTTGTATTAGAATTTTATCTAAAAATATATTAATAATAAAGTATATCAAAATATAAATTCTAACGCAAAAAAATTAACATGACGCTTATATAACAATTTGACATTACAGTCATTAGAAAATTGTTTAAGTTAGCATACCATGCGAGAGGTACCAGGATTGGTAGGTACCTCAAAATCATTTTGATTTAAAAAAGATTTTGGAAGCGCCTGGTATAGATCTCGGTAACAGCATAGGTGAAAATATAACATCAGGTAAAAGTGAGAAAATTTCGAAAAATTCTGACGCGCTATTTCTAACGCAATATTAGTAGCGAATTTTACTGGTGAACCCTGAATTGTTAATTAAAAAGTTAAAATGTTCAAGTACAAAATACTTCTTTGCCCGATAACTTATCTAATGTTATTTGATCATCGCCTCTTAGGACCAATAAATGGGTAGTTACTGCAATAACGTAACAAGTAAGTAAAAAACTTTTTTTTGTCTGTTTTTTCATTTTAGGATGGAGGTTTGCGGGATAGCCTGTGACTGGCCGCCAGAAAATGACTCCATGACTCTCTCGGATGCTGTCAGTTACGTCGTCAAGGTCCGGAGTCCGAAGGAAGAGACAACCGAAGTCTTTAGGTACCCTGTTACTCCGAAAGATCTGCCACGCGACTCTTCCGTACTGGACCAGAACAGCAAAAGAATAATCCACAACAGTCTGCGGTACAAAACGTCCATAAGAAGAATATCTCACAAGTTGTTGTTTTTCCCGACAGATGGAATGTACGGATTTAATTGTCAAAGCGTGGTAGAAAATTCTACCCGTGTATTGTGTGCATTTGGGCAAAATCACACTTTAAATGAGACTGAGAAAGAAACGGATATTAAACAGCTGCATTTCAGGACTAAGGTTTTACCGATATCCGAAAACTCGGATCAAGAAGTCATGGCTCTATCAGTCAAAACGGAAAAACGATTCATAAAGATGTTCAGTGTCAAAGGATTGGCAGAAGCAGAAATAAATACGGCAAACATGACGAAAGAAGAACTGCATGATGTACAATTTTTGGACGCCGCTTGCTCTAATTATTACGCAGAGGTAACGTAACAATATTTCATTAAATATTAGCGGATCTTGTGACTCGAAAAAAATTGTACCATAAACAAAATTGAAATGCTCGCGAGCGAGTGACCATAACTTTACCACAAGGCTTTCTTACAGGCCATCACTTCTGTTCAAGAACTATAAATATAAATGACGCGTACCTGAAAACATGACGAGTTTGTGTACTCATGTGATGATAATGTGGCGCGTAAGGTCACGCATTTTTGTAAATAAAGAGTAATATGTTGTCGCTGTAATAATGTTGTGTACACATTAAATTTATATACATACTCATTCATCTCTATAACAATCTAGAAAATTTCAAACAATTTTTCGTACATCATTGAAACAATTATTATCATATTAACCGTTGTCGGTATGCTAACCAGTGAGTTTTATTTCTAATCTATTTACTTTACGAACCTAACCTAACCTAACCAGTGAGTTTTATTTCTAATCTATTTACTTTACGAACCTAACCTAACCTAACCAGTGAGTTTTATTTCTAATCTATTTACTTTACGAACCTAACCTAACCTAACCAGTGAGTTTTATTTCTAATCCATTTACTTTACGAACCTAACCTAACCAGTGAGTTTTATTTCTAATCTATTTGCTTTACGAAGTGTAATTAAAAAATTCCGGTATTAATTCGCGTTATTATTTTTTTATCTCTTGTGATCTGGGCTGTGGTGTCATTTAAGCACCTCTGGCTAATCTGCAGAAATATAAAATGATAAGATAATAAAAAAAAGAATTGCATGCAGATTATTTACATGCAATACGTCTATCACGATAGCATATTTTAATTTTGTACATTTATGTACGAACGTACGACACCTTCATAGTAATCAAAGAGAACATGATATTGTTATTTTTCTACTGGCATTTAATACAAAAGTAACTGTAATAGATATGTTTTTTTTCAGCAAGAGCAAGATATATCCGTGGAGTTAATGTTTGAACAGAAACCTCTCGAGGAGGAGAAGGTCAAGCGTTCACCGGACTTGATGACCATGAGTGTAACCTCCTGTACTCCGCGGTGCATCGCTTCCACCCCTCGCCAAGGTCTCTGCTCCAACCTGAAGGAAGAAGTCGAATTGGACGCGTCACTTACATTCTGGTCTTACATGGCTGTAAGTTTGTCTTGTGGCAATTTGACTTTATTTAGATTTAGTGCGAACGAGGTAGGGTGGTAGCTGATTAGTGTGTGTAAATGGATACTGAGTAACATTAGGAATAGCTTTAAAAGAGAAAGTTAATAATTGGGATTAAATAACCACAAGATACCAAACTATGATTGTTCAATGGACTAATTTGTTCAGATTTTTAAAGACTTTTTACATCCGTTTGGTATTCAACATAATGAGAAATAACGGTTACATGTGTATGTATATATATATACAAGATTCACATAAATGTGAATCATAATATTACTTTCGATAGTATATTATTTTCAAAATAAGAGCCAGAATAAAAAAAATCGTCCCAAAGCACGTATATAAAAATTGGACAATTACAGATATAACACAACTCCAACTCAAAAACGAGCTACACTTCATAACACTATACTACTATTTCCCTACCCCAAACTCACCCACACCCAAAAGAATAAACCCCTTTTAAACTATAACTAAATCAAAAACACACTCTTAAACCCCCCCTAACCACCCAAAGCCAAAACTCACCTCCCCCTATCACAACTCCCTCACACAAAACACCACCGCCCCACAAAAAATCCCCAACTACCAAATACCCAAATAAAACCACTACTAAAAACCTTACAACATCCCAACTCTAAAATAAAAACACAATCCAATACAAAAACCAAAATCACCCAATAAACCATCCTACTCAACCACTTACATTTTCCCCCCATAATCCACAACCACCCACTATTAAACCACCCTAAAAATTACACCAACATTCCACAACAAAACGACCCCAAAATCATCAAAACCTTTCCCAACTTCCCATATCCAACATAAAACAAACCCTTCCTATCCTAAAACCTTACAAAATCAATACATGTCGTTCCTCCTCCTACTTATACTAACCTAATCATACATTCCTACCTAATCCCCGACTACCAACATCATCTACTAAACTACACCCCCATCTACACATACTACCCCATACAACCATACATCCCCCAACCACCCATCTCTCAATCCTCCACATACCCACCCTTCTCTCCAACACACAACAAAACAAATGACACCAACAACTTAATAACAATCAACTGCAAAAACAACTCCCCTTGTAATAGAGAATAGAGTGTAGATAGATCCTATACATTCAACATAGACCACAGACAATAACAACCTCACCTAAACCCCACAACTTACCCCTGTCCTATTCTCACCCAAAATTCATTTGAACCTCAAAAACCACACCCCCCACAGTATTTCCACAACTGTCCTCCGTTGAACGTAAACACTTAAATATAGATACTTCAAAACCCCCCCCCCCTATAAATATACCCCCCCCCCTCTCACAGAAACACCTCTCTATAAACCCCTATAAACATAACCCCACACAACCACACCTATACACCCCACAAAAACAATACCAATCAAATCCCCCCCAACAATGCCAATATCCATTAAAATCAACATCCGTTTATTATAAGACGCTACACCGGCTCTATACAAATGCACCTCCAGCCTAATCTCTCCCTACCTATACCCACCACTGCCCTTCATCATAACCTAGTCCCTGTCTCTGCCCATCAACACTATGTAAAAGTTAACAACCTATTTATTACACTAATATAAACTATAAAGTTTAACTATCAGAGTGTTACACATTTGACCCTCGGGTCATTGTTACCATTTCCATGTTAACCCAATGTACACCCCCGAACCCCATATAAACAACATGTGTCCATCCACCTGAAAGTATCTAGAAAACAAGCTTTGGAACCGCTATGCACAATCAAACAAGCATACCTTTCCATGTCCACACTCCAATTCAAAATTTGAATCGATAATAACTAAACCAGACCTCTGAGACCAAAATAACTAAACTAACTGCCAATACCTTTCCCCCATAAAAAACACCACATATCAAAAAAAATACTACAATCGATTCTCCTGTCAACTTAAAGTGGCGAAGTATAAATCTATCACCCAACTATGATTATCTCGAGAAACCAAATCAGTTTCGACGAACACTTGCCAAATACATA
Organism: Eubasilissa splendida; assembly: GCA_031772225.1. NCBI lineage: Eukaryota > Metazoa > Arthropoda > Insecta > Trichoptera > Phryganeidae > Eubasilissa > Eubasilissa splendida. Next base: position 28,664,073 of record CM062848.1, read on the forward strand.
TTTTAAACCGTACAAGGATTCGCACACACACTATTGGTTTTTGTTTTTACCAATATATATATAAATTAATAGTTTTTATACTATAATTTATTTTTAAAATCTACGACACTCTGATCATTTAATTGCTACCAGGCCACATACAGTAATTCTTAGACCTTGAACTAAGTGTACATGTAGGAGAGGGGTTTGGAACATTAGTTGCGGGACGAGGGGCATTCTACACACATTCTTTGTGGAAAAATATATCCGATAATTTATAACACATTTATGAAACATTAAAAGTATTTACTCTTCTTAAATTAAATCTTTGTGTAAACAAGACGTATTTTTTACATTAATGCATATTATATTGTCAGCGTTTAAATTTTAGTTCCAATCGAGTCATATATTTAAAAAAAGTCTCGGAGCTATTTTACTGAGTAAGTGGTACCAAAATGATCACACGAATGACGCCAAATTGAAAATATTGAAACAAGGAATTCGCGCTAGTTCATGTCTATATATTTGGTTGTCTGTGATATACTCAACTTCTCTATAAATTATGCACTAATACTAGTAATAAAAAAAGTAAAACTTATTTGTGATAGATTCGAAGTGTGCTTTTGTTTTAAATTACGTGACACGCACGCACGCGGACGCGCAGTAACTTATATATGTAGGAAAAATAAGGTCATGACGTAGGTCGTCCACCAGCTGTTCCACTGAAAATAGGGCAAATAGACACGATGCGACTTTTTCAGAATATTAAACTAAATGTCACCGTATACCAGTAACCACCGCAGTAATCCTTAAAATTGTCATCTGATTTTAATCTATCTAAATTTTTTACTTTTTTAGTAGAAATTAAATAGAACTTACTAAGGCACATTGATCAGAAATAAAAATTGTACTAATAATTGCGATTACGATTTTCATAACGGCGCAATACATAAATTATTTCATCAATACAAGTGCTTATCCAATTATTCCTTAAATATCAAGTTCGCAACCATGTGGTAATAGATATGACCTTTAATTGATAAAGGACTTACTCAACTGCAAGCCTCGAAGCGGACGTATTCGTTATCGCCTATCGCTGATACTCGTTCCAGTTAACATACTCTTGTTTATACGTCTGGATCAATTTTACCATTAGAGTTTAAATTGCGCCTGCCGCTTGAGCTATCCACAAATTACGAACCAATTTAGACCCTAATACAGTAAAGGCATATTAATTATTTTAACAATTTGTCAGAGATAATACAACTCGATGCTCTTACGCCAAATTTGGCATGAGTGCATCTACTCGTCCATTTTAAATAAAATGCTGCAAGTAAACGCTATTCTAAATGGTAACATTCCGATTTTTAAACACTTAAATTAGAAAATGGTTGATGATCCTTCTATCAATGTTTCAAAGGCATAGCGTAATCTTATGAAGTTTGAGAACAGTTCAAAGTTTATGTCGATGATCTATACGCTGCACTTTCACTCTACTAGATTTTTTTTAAATAAAGGAATATTTACCGCCCATTGAAAAGAGAAATGAGATTCTATTACAATTATTAGACTACTTTGCTAAATAGGTATTGTACATGCTCTAAGAATAAATTGTGTAATGTAATGTCAGTTATTTTATTTTTCCAGAAGTAATTTCAGTAGAGATGATATAACATCGTCATTATCGTGTAACAATCTTAATACATCATATTTTAGAGGTTGATTGATATGTCAAAACAAGAGTACTCTATGGTAGGATTTCTTAAAGTTACGGTAAAAAAATTCCAAAACAAGATACGAATTATTGTTTTAGTTCGTCATGAGTCTCTATCCTGGATTTCTTCTAGAAGTGTCTGCATTCATCTTGTTCATTATTTGTTGGATGTATTTTTGTCTAAGCCTCGCTCTTTATCTTCTTCTCTTAATCTTTCTCTCAATTATATTCTGCGATATGCGTTGTGTCCTATCCATTAGCCCCTTTAATTTTCTATGGTGTTTATTAAGGATCTCTTTTCTTGCACCTTCAGAACATCCTTGTTTATAATTCTATCAGTCCAACTTATATTTTTTATCCTTATCCAGCACCACACCTCAAATGCTTCCAACTCATTCAAATATTTTTTGGGTACAAAATCCAGTTAAAACTAAAGAATAGCCGACGGGATTTCTGGAAATGGAGTATAAAAATTGATTTGAACTTAAATTTAGGATTAAAGAAATTTTTATAGCTACTCGTATTTTAAGGTGAAATATATTTGAATTTATCAAAACAGACTATTCGAGTTGATAATAACGTAGCTTTTCTAAATACATTAGCACAAAAACTAAACTTGAAATATCGCAACAGCTTAAATAGTGTATCAGATATGCGAATTTAATTATCCATTATTAAATCAACTTTTGAAAGGATGCTGGACGTCAAGAACCAGCGACATTCTACGCGTTATTTAAAATTGATAACAATTGAAAACTGAGTTCTTCTTTATTTTAATAATGAATTGTCCGTTTAAATTAAATTTTTTATTAATTTAATGTGATATTAAAATTGGGGCGGCAGGGGTTCTGCGATAAAATAAGCTTGGAAATCTTTTCTCTACATATTGTATCTTCCAGCGGCGGTAAATTTTAAAATTGCTTCGTAAATGTTGTGTGTAAAATCTCGAACGTTTCAGAGATACGCGTTTATCAAAAACGTAGATATTCAAGGGTTTTGGTTCATTCAATCTATATATTGAACGCAATATGGTAGCATAGACGGTAGATAAATAAATATGACCATAAAATTAAGGTTATTATTAAAGTATTAAAAATGTAATTTGGGTATGTGAAAATAAAACACTTGTTTTTTTGTTCTACTCGTTTAATTTAATTGAGACGCGCTTCGCCTTGTAAGGGTATTATCAATTTAACTCAACAACTCGTATTTATATTTATAGTAGAGGACAGTCATACAGTTTTATTTGGATGAGATAAAAGGGACAATATTATTCATTGGAATTCCGAGGATTTCCATAAATTTTTGAATGCTTCTAATTATTCTAAGTAACCATTATGTCTCAACACTAATGGTATTTTAATGTCATAGGTAATATGTAGAAAATGACAGCTATATAATTTTACTACACAAGAAGACAGTTTCTAATTAGTTACCCACCACTTATACGTTTAGATTTGTTTTTATCTATGCTTGCATTTTGAATTTTAGTATACATTGTTTCCTGAAAAAGATACCACAGATATCGAAAGATCGTAGATTTATTTAATGGTGGTTTAAACAAAGTGTTTTATCGTATTATTTATATAATATGTGGCCACAAAGCAATTTGGCTAATTTTGAAGAAATTTAATTACATGCTGGTGGAATGGTATTTTTAAAAGATCCTAAATACTTTCCATATTTAGTACATTGAATATTTTGGCAAATAAAAAAAAAACAGCTTGAACATTTTTGACTCGAAATTTAGGCCAGTATTACTACTCACAATAATAAAGACAGAGTCTCTTGGATTCGGTATAGATTCCTAAGCAATCGCTGTCAACTCGCTATATCCTTGCGTAGTAATAGAATGAGAAACTGAAAGTGGACTATTGATGCAGAAATAGACGATTAAGACCGCACTGAGGTGTAAATGTTTCACACTTGGCCACGTGGCTTCAGGGCCGGGTTTAGACACAACTCTACTGCCTAGAGCGAAGTGAAATCTAAGGTCCACTTAAATTTTTATTATTACAAAAAATCGGAACACCATGCCGCCACTAGGCATGTAACCACTTGGAAAAGGTCAATCGACTCAAAAATACATAAAATATCATTTAATTTATTTCAAATTTCCGGTGACATGTATTTTATATCCAAGTGGTCTTGATACAGTGTGTGCCAAAAGTCTTTTGGTTTTTGATTCATTCGCTAAACTAACGCAACGAGCGGGGGAGGGACGGGGGGTATGCCGATCGCTAGCCGCGTTATTGGGTATTCAGTCGTTATGGAGCGTGTCCTTACCATTTATTCGTGAAATTTTCCCTGGAAAATTGATATCCCAACGAGGTGACATAGACTGACTCCCACGTAGTCACGACTTGACACGAAGGGACTTTTTCCTATGGGGCTACCTTAAATCAAAGGTATACAATAACAACCCTCCCTCTCTGGATCAATTTTAAAAAATATCCGAGAAGAAATGGCAGCAATTACGGAGAATACATGCCGATCAGTTCTCAGAAATTTTGCCTTTCGTTTAGAAGAGTGCCGGCGAAATAACAGATCACATTTAGAAAAAATAATTTTTAAGAAATAAATTTCCAGGGACTGTATTTAAATGCAAAATAAACATTATTTTATTACAGAATTTTTATTATGAAAACAATTTTTCGGACACCTTGTATTTACTTTTCGCCTTACCTTATAGCTTTTATTAATAATAAATTATCTTTTACCCCGTGCACTTATATGTGCACATTGCTCGTGTCCTCAATAACCTCTCACTGAATTTACTCTCTGGGAATCAGTAAAGGTATATATACTGCATGCGTAATTCTAATCTTCACGCAAAACATAGCTTCGCGCTGACCTCTGTACTGTCCTTTAACCACTGTTTTTCTTCACCTGTAATTAACACCGTTATATTATTAAATATTATCTATTAGTAATAATTGATATTGGCATAAGCTGAATGCATGAATTACCGCCATCGTCGTGTAACCCCATTATTGAAATATTTTGTAAAATCGCTCATTAAATTTGTTCACCAAATTTAGTGACTTGTACTTTATTTCTTCGATAAATGATTTTAAAAACCATTGATTTCTTATATTTTATTTTGTCTTTTTTTATAACAGTTCATTATTTTGTTAGGTTATATTCAATCCTTCCCGTCATATCTTTTAATTATCGAGAAACTTCATAATATTATTGCGAAAACTTATAAGTTGACCTACATTTGTTACTGGAATATATATTTGTACCATTAATTTATCTGGTAAACAAATAAATAAAATGTTTGTAAAACATGAGGTAGAATAGGCATAGATAAATTCCACGATTATTAATGCCCTCGTGACGTCACATAGAATCCGAATGCGCCTGATCCCATCTTCTCATGCGCATGTACCCGAGTCTCGTGACGTCAGTACTCTCTGTCCGTTAGCGCGGTCGGGCAGGCGTGACGATAAAGATTTGCCACATCATTTCGACAACGTAAGGTTTCTCGTAGCCAATGGAGTGGAAGTATTTCTCGACACCTATTCTGTCAGGTATACTTATGAGATTTAGAAACATCATAATTATGAGTATGTACGTAATATAAGTATAAATTTTTACGCAACAATTTTATTCTTAAAATTTAAAATTATCATCCATTATAAGTTATTGACATAGATAAGAAAACAAGACATGTCATTGACAATGTCATTAACATCTGTCGATGAGAAACTATAGTCGTGAATAAAATATAACCCAACGTGAGTGTAGTACAAAGTTTTTTTTTTTTAAATAATCATGTAGCATCACCAAATAACTGCTATTCAAGATGCAAGATTAAAAAAGGATCGCTTAGGTGGTTTGGTCGTATGGATAGTATAAATGGGGAGATAATAGTAAGAAAGATATATGACGCAAGTGTTGATGGCATCAAAAATAGAGGACGTCCTCGGAAGACTTGGCGCGTAAACAAGACACTGGATGAGAAGATGTATTAATGTGGATGAGGCGAGAATTGTGTTTGGAGAGAAGAGTGTTGCACTCTATTTTCTCTGCCTACCCCCGCGATGAAACGGCGTGACGGTAAGTTAGTTAGTTTGCAAAGTTCATCGTTTGACCTGTAATAAAATTTCTCAGAATTTGTGAAGCTAAGTGTGAATGCAGACTATAATGAAACTTTACTCTCGGAGAGTTGGTCGTTATGATCTCTACACAAGATACAATAGACAACGAATCACAACTCGCTCCGCACTCGACTATGTTCTGTCCTTTATGCTAGTTTCGAAGCAAGTCTTATTTGTGTGCCCTAGTGACGAGAAAAATTCATACATTAAAATGCGTTGTGGTTAACCAAATCTAGAATATTTTTAATGAAATGTTCATAGCCCAATTGTTATTGTATTATCACATAAATATAATATTTCATTTCAATTCACTTTTCAAAAAATACAGTACAACTTATTTTAATGTACTCAAAAGCATGCCCCTGGTTATTAATATTACTTCTACAAGTGCTATAGATAGCAATCGAAATAGCGTGTCAAGTAGACTTGACACTTTTGTTGACTACTTTCTCTCTACAAACGCCGTGAGTAAGCGTGATTTTGAATGGTTAAATCTTCTAACATTTAACTGCGATTAAATGGAAAAGTGAAATTACAGAATATTAACAAAATTGAATCTTATAATATGGCTCGAACATTTTATCGGTAACTTTACTATTGCACGGTAAATTATTTTATTATAGAATAACTGGTCTGTAAAAAAAAATTTTATCACACGTAAGCGACAATTTTTTGTTTGTTTAGAAACTTGCCAAATAGCAGGAAGCGAGGTAATATCATTAACAGACATGGCGGTTACTTCGTAGTATAACGTGATCATTTTAATTTTCACTAAAGTGAACTTATCACGTAAAGTATCACCTGATGATGAGAGAGATTGCACCTCCAGCCCAACGTATGTAAAGTTTAGTATAGGATAGTTGCGAGGTAGTTCATGGGGCAATTTATTTAGGCGCGCCAGAAACAGTGGGCAGGAAATTTGAAGAGGCATCCAACTAGCTAAAGTTGCTATGGACCTACTTACAAAAATATAGAAAGACAGGAACGTCAAATAAGCAACCAAAATTATAAATACAAATTAAATGTATTAATTAGAAAGATATATATATATAAAATTAATTTTATCGAAAAATTAACCGGTAGCGCAACAGCAATATTTTTCAATTCAATTATTTGAAAGCTGTCTAAATATAATTTTTTATTTTATTACTTTACACGCCCTATTCAGGCATTAACATAATTTGTAAAACAAGATAAAATTACAACAGATGTGCAATACACAAAGAAAAAAATTACAATGTCAGCATATTTTTACGTAATTAAAAATAAATAATAAATATAAAATGTGAAGTAGCAATTTATCCGTTACCATTGAGTTGAGACACAAAAAATTGTAATAGTCTAGTCCTATAAAGAATTAAATTAACAGCAAAAATGTAGACTACCTCCGCATATTTATTCCCCAAAGAATGCAGTCTGGGGACTGCGGAGACAATAGTCAGGTGCGAGTGCTTTTGCTTTATTTATCTACTGGTGAAAATATTCAATATTTTTGCACCTTTTTAAAAAATGAATACAGGTTACAACATAAAATAAAGATTTCAACATAAAATTATGTTTTTAATTCATTCAACATACCCGTATAGGTCCGTGTGTTTATCGGCATCATTGGTGGCACAGCGTTCGCCATGTTCGAAGGCGCCGTGATAGCCATTCTCCGAGAGCACGAGGCGGACTATGGTCTCCAGAGGATATACGGGAGTATTGGAGGGATGATCTCGTCCCCACTGTCCGGAATGATGATAGACTACGCCAGCCGGGGCAAGGGGTATACTGACTTCAGGTATGTACTCCACACCATCTCTTCATAGTTCTGATAGCGGACAGATCCATTAGAAACAATATTTATTTGTTACATAGATACTGAGAAATACATCAAAAAAGTCAGATATTCTGATTTGTATTGCTATTAATATATTATAATAAACTGGTCTATCCGGAACACTCTGAACTTTAATCAGAACTGAAAATAAATACTTCAAAATCGTCGATAATAATCTAAATAGTTCTGATTTCTGAAAATAACAAATGTAGCACAATTTTTATTTTTATAAATAAAATGAGGCGCGTTATGTAATAATTTAATATTAAAATTGAAATCTTTGGAAGGCACGGGGGGGTTGCGGAATCGATATCCGGCGCCTCGAAAAATGTTTTTAAATAAAGGAGAATACAAAATTTTCATTGGCAATTTTTGTGGCAAATTTCACTTGGAGAGTCAAATCAAAAACATATTTGAATATTGAATAAAAGATCGATCAGAAGCGTAATTTCTTCTATCAAATGGATATTTTCATATCGGACATGGTAAAGTTATTTTTAACGATCTTGCACCGGGGTGATAATTTTAAACACATCCTTGACTTTTACATTCAGCGTCAACTAATGCCGCACAACCATATGTTATCATTAACAGCTCACAGATTACAGCAATATTAATATAAATATTCAATATTGAAAAAATATACGTCACTTCAAATTTCACACTACTTCTATCGCGTTCTATGAATACATTAACAATCAAAGTCGGATTCATCATTGGATTGAGATATTTGCGGCAGATTCATCTGTTTAAGTACCGGCGATTTTATCGTGTCGCGGTACCTACTCCCCCGGCTCTTGCGTCGGAGTCTGCGGAGATCAAATTAAAGTTTGATAGTTTTTGCGCATGTATTTTTTTTTATACTTAAGTACCTGCATTTCAGATCTGAAAGTAATTTCTAACATCCGTACAGGTCGCTCGGTCATTACTAACCGTTTTGACATTATGTCGGCGATGAATTAATGAATGTGTTCGATGCTTGTAGCTTTCTACATTATCTATATCATAATAAGAATGAAGAAAAATAATATTATTAAGGAGAACACATTCTTATTGTGAAGTTTTAATTATTCAGAACAGACGGTCTGTGATGTTTTAAATACTAATTAAAATGTATTAATTAGAAAGATATACAAATAAAATCAATTTTATCAAAAAATATTGTTGTTGCTACCGGGATTCGAACCTGGATCTCTCCCAATCCGGGGAATGCGCATCATCCAACTATGCTACAGCGACAGCGAAAATTTGTCGTCAAAAGTACTGTAAGATCCAGGTTCGAATTCCGGTAGCAACAACATTTTTCGATAATATTGCTTTTGTATGTGGGTATATCTTTATAATTAATACATTTTATATATACACCGGGACTCGAACCCAGAAGCATCTAGCGTGTATTTGTTACTCAAAAGATTTTGGGATTTATTACAAATTCGAAGATACTATATTTTAACGAGGAATAACAGACTCTTTAAATTTAATTTCTTCTTCAATATTTGCAAAATTACTTTGTGGCCTCATTTTATATTAATAATTATACAAAATACTTTATTTAAACCACTATTTATTAATTATTCTACATGTATCGATACCTATGGCATCATCTTCAGGAAACAATGTATAGTGAAATTAAAAATACAAGCGTAGATAAAAACAAAACTATGAAATGGTAAATAAGTAAGAACTAATATGAAAACAAATCTAAAAGGTGACTGTTTGCAAATAAGTTTACTTAATTATTAATACAAATTTAATTTGATCGTGTGAGGTTGTTGTGGCGTAATAGGTTGCATTTTAACAGCAATAGAAAGTTCCATGTTTCAATTCTTGGTGATAATTGTATATGTTTTTAGATAGATACATATGTCCGTGTATATTTCTAAAATGATTCGTATAATAATATCACATAATGCGCGGAGAAGCAGTGCATAAAAAATGCACAGATATTTAAATTCTCCCCATTTTCAAAATGTTTGCCTTCAGCATATATTCGAGTTAATGTTTTAATAATATTAGTATTGTTAAATTGAGTATACATACATATGTGTATATTATATATTAGATTTATTCTCTATATCACGTTTGTTTTTAATTAAACGTGTATCTCTTACAGACCAGCCTTTTATCTTTACGCCGTGCTGAAGATGCTCAGTGGTTTTCTCATGATGACCATTAACCTCGAGTTTAAATCTCCGGCTACAAATCTCATAAAGGACGTTGTGATGGTACTCAGAAATGCTGAGATCGTCGCCCTCTTTGTCGCTTGTTTTGTTTTGGGTAAGCTTTTTATTCTTTATTATTATTTTATTCGATTAGAAAATAGTTTTCGTACATATTTATCGCTTTATTAATAATTATATAATACAATTTTTTTAGGTTCTATTTGGGGGTACATCGAGAGCTTCCTATTTTGGCTGCTTCAGGACCTGGGCGGCTCCAGGAGCCTCATGGGAGTGACCATCACCGTGGGGGGTATCGCCGGCATCCCTCTGCTGGTCCTCTCCGGACCCATCATTGACAGAATCGGCCATGCCAATGTCCTATTCATCGGATTCATCTTCTATGCTATACGACTTGTAGGTAAGATTCACATTTGAGGCAAATGCAGGTAGTGTTTAAAAGTGGTGCAATTTTGGTTGTGGTTTATGCACTTCATTTAAATGATACTTGGTGAACAACTTTATTGCATGCGAAATCCCACGCCCTAATAATAATAATTCTTCTTTATCTTATCGGGTAACTAAAAACTTGGTGGGAAAAGGGTGGGGACGTTAGAATTAGGGATGGGGTAGAGAGAGAGAGAGCAAGAAGATGTGTATATAGGTAAAATGATAGGTTAATGTCAATAATAATTCGTAAAAAAATTGTGTTGTAAAGTTAATATTGATAATAAAAAATCAATTTCATGATTAGATTTGCGGAGTATTGAGCGTTTCATTGCTCGTTGTGAGACTAGTAATTTTTATAATATATGTGCGGTATAGTTGTAAACTATCAAGGCGGTATAGTTGTAAAAATTGCCCATTTGGAATTTCCATCGGGTTGCACAAATCACGCAAACGACGTCTTTCCATTCTCGAGTTTCGACTAAAAATATAAGTTTTTGGTTAAAATAAGTACTAATACAGTATTCAAAGTTCACAGAAAAAGGTTTGTTCATAAATTACCTATTGATTTCCACATCCGCAGCGTCGTAGTGAAGAATCACGGCCATTACTGTTGCCATTTTTATGTTTTGACAGATTATGGTACGTTTATCTCCCTCACTCCCTCACTCTCTCTCATTCAAATATAACACAGACGTTAATTTACATACTGTCTATTTTTGAGGGTTGGTGTAACAATCACCTTCATTTCAATATTGCAATTTTGAGAATAGGCCTGATTGACATCAAAGACCTTCGCTTTCAATCGTTGTTGCATGGATGATAAAACATGTTTCAGCTTGCTAAATGCACTCCGACCCATTTGATTATTATGTGTGTATTAGTTACTTCAGAGAATATGAATTAAATATATTAACTAGAAAGATATACATATAAAATCAATTTTATCGAAGAATATTGTCGTTGCGCCACCGGGCATTATTATTTAATTATTTCATATTTAAGATATCACAGACCGTCTGTTCTGAATAATTACAACTTCACAATAAAAATGTGTTCTCCTAAAAAAAAAACTTCAAAGAATAATCATGTACTATTGATAACAGCGGGATTTTTTAAAATCATTAATTTAAGCGAGTTGGAGAAAGTTAATCGCGTATAGTTTTTTTTACACAGAAGTGATTGAGTGCACTGATTCTATTAATAATATACAATATGTGTGCATTAATGTTTTGCGAATTCTATTTAGATGGATCATTATGGTATTATTAACGAATTAGATCAATCGGTACTTCTGAACTTCTACTGACGTAGTCAATACCGGAAATACGGCGATAAATAGCAATAAGGCCAATTTTCTGTAACAACGTCCTGCTTCTATGCTCCAGTGATGAGCTTACCCAAATGAAAATGTTGGTTTGTGATCCATAATTATGAAATAATCACACGTTTCTTTCGGATTTATTGCGTTAGTTAGTTTTTTCTGGTTTTATGAAAACATAATATTCTATGTTAGTATTGAGTAACGGACACCGAATACAAATCGATAATTAAACAAGTTCATTTACTGCTCTCTTTGCGGCTTAACTACATCAATGCATGGTGCGTTGGGGCCAACGTCAGATATGGACCCAAATAATATTTTCGATACTTTTTTCAACGCTAATATGAACCAATTAATATATTTTAACCTTTACCATACCGTGATATAAAATATCCGAACGCAGCCATGCTGTCAACTCGTGTTACCGTAAACAACAGTTAGAAATAATGTTTTTATTAGCTTAAATGGCTTCAATGGCACGAGTTTACTCTAAATATTGAGCATTCAATTTGAAAAAATGATTAATTACATAATTTAGAGCATTCGTTAAGTCCTATACAATGCGTCCTTCCTTCTTATCTCTCCTCATTTAATAAGTAAGAAAGAGACAATTATATTTGTATGTTTGTTGTTCTTTTCACTGTGAAAACAGTGTGTGATCTCTGTCTTTCATATCACAAATTGTATTTTTACCAACGTATTTATTTTACAACGGATTGAATTGAAAAAATATTTTTTTTTGTACGATTCCCTTTTCATAATTGGTTTTTCACTAGTCATTCCTGAGCGCAAATATTTTCTTTACGATTATCTAAAATATGAATTTTATATTGCATGTATTTACCGAAATATTACAGGTTTAATTATGATGGTAGACCCGTGTTACTGCATGGTTTGGGAAGGGTTAAAATCAAAAAACTCATTTCTCACATGTATTACGAAAACAAATGGAAATGTTTTATAAGTGTACAGTAGTAATATGTCAGAATAGAGACTAGATCATAATCGAAATGCAAAAATCGCTGTAAAACGAAAGCAAGGATTTTATTTCCAGTTGCGAGTGGATTGTTACGTACAGGAAACAAGAAATGTAGACAAGGGTAGTTCGCCGATCTCAGCTTCTCTCAACCGGCGATGATGATGATGAGGTCGAAAGAAATAAAACACAAAAGATGTTCAATATGGGTACACTGCGGCGACAGAATCGAGAATGGCGTTCCCGTCTGCAGAATACATATTTTTATTTCGCTTACAAAACAGTGCATTTATTCACTAATTTGCAAGTAGACAGCGACGGGCGCCGCCGTGACGTGTTTATCAAGAAATCTTCCTTTGTTTCCCGAAATCTATCCCACGGGTTGTTCAGCGCCTCTAAATACTGCCTCGTGTTCAAAACATAAATTAATTGGCGTCGCCTCGTCGACTAATTTTGTGCGATACATGGATATAAATGCCTAAAAGCATCCTTTTTTTTTATGAAATTTTTACTATTTTGGTAATGAATAAAATCATGTTGGCAGTACTCAATATCTTATATTCAACACATATACAGGAGGCCTTTCCATTTTGCTTTGAGGCCCGATACTATTAGTTACGGCACTGATTTACCGTTACTTTAATTATTGCAACATGAGTGTCTGAAGTTCATTTACAGTCATTGAGCGTGTTCTGTTTGAAGTTCATTTACAGTTATCAGAATTTACCATTGCAACATATTCTGTTTGAAGTTTATTTACAGCAACATATTATCTGCAGTTCATTTATATATGTTCTGTCCGAATTAACTATTGCAACATGTAATTTTAGTTAGTTAGAGTGCGGTTAGGACATCGGTGTACCTAATTAATAACATAGTATGTTTTTAATAAAATATTATTTTTCCAGGATACTCCTTGATATACAATCCTTGGATGTGTCTCATTTTCGAGGCTCTCGAGGGTGTGACTTCCTCGCTGGCCTTCACGGCAGCCGTGACGTACGCGGCTCGCCTGTCTACCACCACCACGGACACCAGCATACAGGGACTCCTCGGGGGACTTTATTACGGAGTAGGTGAGTGGAATAGGAAACGGAAAATAAACTTAAAATATTAATATTAATGTAACATGTTACTGATTAATATTTACTTGATCAATTAAAAGCGTGATAAATATGATATAATATATAATCCTTAATTATATTGTCCTAGAAAACGTATTGTATTGTACACAAATACGATAATTATCGAAGCGTTTTGTACCATTTGTCGTTGCTAGGTGTGCTAAAATGCCAGATTTTGAAATCCGCATTAGATCTGGGGGCTCAGATTCAAATGCCCGGTCGGCAAGTTTTTTAAAAATAATTCTGAATCCACCGTCAGGCGACGTCGCAGTTGTGTGTCAAGGTACACTTTAATAATTTTCAATTATGAAAATATATTTTACGGAAATACTGTCCGTGGCCGCGAAGTGTTTATTACGTTTCAAGCGGATTTTACTAATATGGGGAAGATTAACTATCGTATGAATATAATTTATTTTGTATCCGATCCAGGGAAAGGAGCGGGCAGTCTGGTCGGTGGATACCTGATGAAGGCATTCGGCACGAGACCCACCTACCAGATATTCGCCGGAGCGGCCGTGATCACCGGCTGCACCTACTATCTGTTCAACAAGCTGTACCTCATGAAGCGGCCCCGCAGAGAAGCCAACGACATCTGCAAGAAATCTTCCAAAATAAAATCCGCCGAGGTGATCGACACCACATTGATGAAAGGCAACGAAAAAATGCCCCTGAAAGACAACAAGACTAACTTCTATTCTGAAAGCGTCCCGACCAAGAACGGCGTCAGCACCATTTGTCAAATCAATGACGAACGAGACGATAAAACAATCTTCACGAGAGAGTCGAGCCGCGCGCAGCTGACGCAAGATGGCGACGACGCGGCGACGCGCGGGCTGGACAACCCCACGTACGAGGAGACAGAGGTGCCAGCTAGCGACGCGGGAGGGAAACGTCCGAGCGGCGGGTCCGCTGTCGAAATGGACCGGGTCGACGGTGAAAAAATAAACATCTTGGATAAAAATCGGAAAAATAATGAGAAATAATTAAATCATTAACTAGACGTATTAGGTAAATTCATTCGCAGTTTTTAATTGTGCAATGCGATAATGCATTGCACACAGAATACTGTTACTCGTAATGATCTGTTAAATCGTCTATCATCAGACGTTAAGTATTGATTTTTGTAAAAAGGTTAGTATCACATAAACACAGGCCCTGCGATATGGGAGTACTGGAATACCGCGCCCTACCAACGCAGTGCATTGAATAGGGATCCAAAACTTTTGGCATCGATACTTTTCTGTAATGGACTAATATTTTTTTAAAACCAAATGGAATTATAAAGTTTTGAAAATCATTTCTCGTGTTTATTATAAAAACGCATGAAAACATTATCGATGTGTGCACTAGTATCCCCTTAGTACATCGCGTTATGAACCAAACTATGGTCGCAAAGCGAATGTGCGTATAAATGACAAAAACACATGTACGCTTGAAAAAGTAAAATTTAGGTAATCAGTAAGTGAACTGTGCATGCAATAAATAATAATACATCGTTTGTATAGGAGACCAATACATATTATAGGGGGGCGTTTTTTACATTTTGCATTGGAGCCCGAGTTTTGCAGTTACGCCACTGCGTACCGTGTAAAATAATCTTGACTTTTTTTTGGATTATGTAGTAACAATGAGTTTGTAAATAAAGAAAACTCGCGTTCGTCGAGTCACTGGTCTTTTCCCACTCGCTAAAAATCTGCAATTTTTAATTAAACAAAATACTATTTTAATATAAATTTGTTCGGGGTAATTACTACTCATTATTTACAGGATGTTAAAAAAAAAATTATAAGAGGTTAGAGTTTTAGGGTTCATATACCTACAAACCAGAGAACCGGGCTCCATCATTTCTAATGCCGGGCCTGATTAAACATATAAGTAGGTACCTACTACACACAATATTAAAATACGTGAGTAGCTAGCTACTCATGAACTTCTACAATTATATTCTCTAAAGTATTATTATAGCTTAAAGCGAATTGTGATTGTTGTTATATATAAAAAATGTTTAAATTTTGATTATTATAATTAGTTTTTAGAAATATTTAAGAAATGAGGTTGGTTGATTTTGAAAACGTTTTTTGGACCAAAGCATATGTAAAGTAATACATGGAATGATATGTGAGATGTACATAAGTTAAAACTATATATTTCAGTATAGTTTTGTATCTTAAAAAGTATTTTCAGTTCCTATACATACTATTTATTGTTTATTCATTGTTCTTTTTTCCAAAATTTTTAATTATCAATTAGGCGCTAAACTTGTTTCCGGTATAAAACCTTAGAAACATAAATATATGACTTTAAATATAAACAGAAAGTTAATAATTTAAACTAATTAGTACAAAAATATGTTTTGTGCCATTTTGCCATCTTTCTCAAATTTGGACATAGTAAAAATATTATAATAATTCTTTTTTTTATATATATTTAAATATTTATTATTATTTTTTAAACCTACGTGAAATTATTATTAGACAAAAGGGGGCTCGCACCAAGACCAATCTATTACGAATCAATAATTGAGTAAATTATATTTTTATTAGTGGAATATAATATAATATTTTTGAATGACGACAAAAATCGGATGTTTGATTCCTATGCCGACCATCCATGTCTGTAAATATTCAATTTCAAATTATACATTAATATATACATTTTTTATTAATGTTACTTGTAAATAAATTGGTTTAAAAATGTAAACCAATTCAAAATATGACTATTTTTCATCAGTACACGAAGTGAAAATAACTATCTACTTATTTCAACTTTATAAAACGTCAACAAATATATTTTTACATCTTAGATAATGTTATTTAATGTACTATTTATTTGAAATCTAAGTAATATAATTTTATTAATGTTGGATTATACATAAATCGATAACGATTAAAAACAGTACTAACATTCAGTCAATGACAACAAATTGTTAAAACAGTTTGACTGCCCTCCATTTTGAGTCGCAGTTTTAAGAAGTACCGACAGATGTCAGTGATATGTCATATTAATATTAATATTCTTACATATACATTACTTAGAAACAGTGCTGATATTTACTAAAATGTATGAAGGTAATGATAAGAACATTAATATTATAAATAAGCGTAGCAATTTACAAATAAATCAATTGGTAGTAAAAAAAAAAAGAAGGTAACTGTATGCAATAAAAATGTATTTATTTAATAAATAAACACTTTGTTAATTAGTTTTGTTGTATATTTGACAATAATTAATTTAATTAGTCTCTTTATCTCAATTTACAATTTTATTAAAAAATAATAAACATTCCATTTGAACATATGTACCGGTCTCTAATTTTCCCCATATGTATTTTTTGTTCTAAGCTCAGTTAACATTAAATGAAACATCCAAGGATACAGTCCTTCCACACGTCACATCATGCCCTTGACACGGTATCTGACAATTACATCGAACTGAATATTAATTCATCAATTTTTTCGGCAGAGGTTAGTTCATTGCCCAAGAGTAGAAATTAAAAAAAAAAAAATGTCGATATACTGGGTGTAAACATAGTGCACAATATTTTAGGGGTATATATTATACATATTAAAAATATGAGTCGAAGTATTTAGGCTGCATGTGTTTAATTTAAATCATGTCAGAGAAATAAAAGTTTTAAAAGTGTCATAGTTACGCGCTTGTTTCGATTCATTGAAATATTTCATTGTTTCAAAATTATATATCGAATACAAAATAATAAAAGGTCATTGGTTATATTTTTTCGTTGTTTTGGGGCCCGAAGCAAAGATATAGAATGATAATGAGTTCATTTCATTTCAATTTAATTAAATTAAACAAATTATAAAAATCTTTATATTGCTGGAAAGAAATTGGAGCAGATACAAAGTATTGTTATACCCGGGTTGGAATATAAATGAAATACGGGATCCTTCTGTTGAAATCAAACCGCATTGAGCAAGCTCGTGCAACCTTTATACGCATGAAAATATATTCTGCAGTCATGATATCAACCTTAGATTACGAATGCAAATGGTCAGATACTATGTGTTTTCGATATTATTTTATGGAATGGACACTTACCGAAGAAATGATAAGGCGATTTAAAGCATTTGAGATGTGGATCTACATAAGAATGCTCAAAATAATCTAGATGGATAGAGAAAAATAAGTAAGTATTTAAAACAATAAAAGACATGTAATGAGACATTTGGAGAAGTACGAGATATTGCACCTCATAATGTAGAAAAAGATTGCTGGAAGTCGGGGCCCTGGAAGAAGGAGAACATCATGGCTGATGAACTTGAGGCAATTGTTTGGTCAGTCTGACGTCTAGTTAGTTACGATACTCGCTTAGTTATTTAGTGGTCGGGGGTTCGAACCTCGTTATAGAAGGCCATCAAGTTAATCCTATTTTCATAGCACAAGCATTTAGCTTAGTTTGAAAATAGTAAGAATATTGATGTGACACGTATTATGTGTGCACATCTCTATTTAAAAAAAGAAAAATATGACAGCCAACGTCCGTTGAACAGATAATGCACCCACAAGAAGAAAAAAAATTAACAAATTATTTCGTTTGCATAAAAGAAAATATATAAATCTTAAGGTGATCTTCACTTAATAAACTTTACTTCCACGATCCGATCCAAATGGTTGCCTTAGGATACTTTCTAGTGCCAAAATTTAATACCAAATTCGCTCAACAAACTTTCTTATTTTGTGCTCCGCGAATATTCAATAAATTTCCATTAGACCTTAAAGGGTCTAAAGTGATTAACGACTACAAATCTAAAATAACAAAGTGGTCGCTTGATGTGAGCAGAAAGCAAAATGAATCTAATTTGTCATTTGTGCTAACCTAACTACCTACACATTTTTGTCTCCAACTATTGTATATTACAGACAATCATATATTTAACAATAACTTTTTTTCAATAATATTTTATAACTTCAGATTGTACATTTTTCACATAACTTTTTATAACTTACTTAATATTATACTTATCTCTAAACAATTACAACTTTTAAAAACTGTGTCTAGTAGAGTAATTACCTTTATTTTTTCATATGTACTATTTATGCTACAAAAAAAAAAAAATAATAAATTGTTTTAAAATGCATGTATTTGTCGTCAGACATGAACCTTACGCGAGACTCGGACTCTAGGTCAGTTTGTCGAGATTACAATCTATGTCAGATTCGAGATTTGCTATTCGACGTCGAAGAATTCGATTCAATTGCATGTTGTACTTTAGAAAATGCTATATCACCCCTAATCACACATTCAAAGACAGACGTGTATATATTTTTGATAGAATTTTACCAAAATTGATATTAAGCATATGGTAATAAAATTTTCTCACGCGCACAAAGAAACCCGTGGAAAAATTATAATTAAAAGACCTATGTAATAATTGTAATTAATTAAAAATGTGACCTCTGACTTCTACAATGAATCATTTTTTAATTTGTAAGTAAATAACATTGTTATCGAAATTAGCAATCGTCTAAATATTCACAATAATTTTAAACTCTTAGATGATGCCCAGATGATAACTTAATTGGATCAACATTTTTTTCCTGTGTACAAAATTAATAAAAACCTTATTCACGATAAATAATAAAGCAAATTTTATAGTTCCTAGTATTTATGTCACGATTTTCCCGAATACTTTTCAGCCGCATTGAGAATGGCGCTGCACGTGAATGTCGTCAGAGTGTGAAGATCCCTTTCAGATATTTTCCAGTCGAGGGACCGCTTGGTTTTGTAATGCTGTGGATACGTTATCTTGTGCCGGGCCACCGACTTGATGATGAGCGCTCCCACGTAAATAATAAAATATACACTGAAGTACAACGGAAGGTACCAAAGCTTTTTGCCTAGATAGTAGTAGCTGAATCTATTGGTGACTCGCGTGTCTTCCATTACTGGAGCTGGCGTGGTCGTAGTAGTGGTCGCCGGCGGGGGAGGAGGGTGAACGTGATGATGGTGGTAAAACTCGTGAAGATCGTGGTAATCGATCTCGTGAGATGAGTGGTGGGAGTGATGATCGTCATCAAATATCAGGTGCGGGTACGAGTCCTGGTCTCCGGGTGAGTCGGACTGCGGGGGCTCGAATTTGAAACCATCATCGTGATGGTCATGGTGATGGTGATGGTCGTGACCATCCGACGGGGAAGTGAAGGACGACGAGGGGGGGCCGCTGTCATCTGGGGGTTGGTAACTGTAAGAGTCACTCGGAGGGCCGGAAGTGTCAGGCTTTGGAGGCGAACTATCCGGAGGAGAATACGAAGGAATGGAGTCGTACGTTATAGAAGGGGCATTCATGTAAGGTTGTGGCGGCGGCGGGGGCGGGGGAGGAGGCATGGGGACGGGCGGCGCCGGCAGGGGCGCGGGCGGGGCCGGCCTCTTCATCTCGGCCGGCTTGGTCGCGTGTGGGGGCAGGTAGGGCTGCGCGGGGTTGTACCTGTCCTCCGCCTCCCCCGTAGCGGGGCGGAGGTCGTACCGGTCACTGTCCACGCTGGAGTAGCCGGCGCCCTGCCCGGAGTAGGCGGGGTAGTAGCGCACCCTGGCCGGGCGAGCGGGCTCGGGGTAGGTGGAGCCACCCCGTATCGTGCGTGGCTCGTCGATCGTCTCACCGATAGACTGCAACGTTTTACTGAAAACCATTATAATATCTAATAATTAAATTATACTCTGCAAAGTTTCTTTGTGGCAACACATTATATTAATAATAAGATAACACTGTCTCGAAACATGTTTCTAATTACTAATTAAATTATAATTCGATATCGATATATACGAGTATGTTTAAAAATAATATATTTTCGGTAATAATATGTAAGATTATGACTTAAATCTTAAATAATTTTTGCTCACATGTATATAAATCATTTTAAAAAACACGGTTAATGATTAATAAAGTTATCTCTGCTAACGGTTTAAGAATGCGAGAAATATTAAATATTATATAAATGAATTAAAGAATACTTTTTTATTTAACTTTTAATGTACACGCATACTACATAAATAAAAATATTGTTGATAAAAGCTGCCATGTCGATGATGAAAAAGTACTATGAATTATTTTTGTAAATTATTAGGTTTTCGTCAACAAACACTAGAGGTTCGGATGTGAGTAGTTATGTGTTTAAGTTAATCCTATTTTGACCTATGAAGTTTTGATTTAGTGAAAAAATGAGCATATAAAACTTAAACTATAAAAATAATAATCATGATAATGAAAACAATGAAAAGTACACTTATATACAGTCACGGTCAAATATATTTATGGATTAATAGACGTATTATATAATTATGCAAGTTTTGTTTAAGTAATATATTTATTTTATTATTAAGGAGAACACATTTTTATTGTGAAATTGTAATTATTCAGAATAGACGGTCTGTGATATTTTGAATACTAATTAAATGTATTAATTATATAGATGAAATGATAGTTGTATTAATTTGAAAAAGTGTAACATATAGGTTCGAAAATTTGTTATCAAAAATACTGACGCTGTAGCATAGTTGATAATGCACCTTCTCTGGATTGGAAAAGAGATCCAGGTTCGAATCCCGGTATTGCAACGATAATATTCTTCGATAAAATTGATTTTATATATATATATATCTTTCTAATTAATACATTTAATTAGTATTTATTTTACACTATGTTGTATTTTATTTTATATTTAGATGAAAACTTCTGAAAATTCTCACAAAATATCTTATATTCTTTTTTATAGGCAAGATCCAGTTACGGAGATAGGTAAAATTTCATTTGTAAAATTATTTACTAATACAAAACGAAATATGTTTTGTATTTTATACAAAATGTAATATCACTTATTCTACAAGCAGGCAATAAACTTATTAAAACTGTGTTTTATTGAAATAGTACATTCAATTGAATATTCAGACAAGAAAAATCACAAAAAAACTCACTTTAACTGTTTCCAGCCAGGTTCGGCGCTTGACCACCCATTTTTGCTAACAGAAATGGATGGAACGGTCTCTACCGTGTACTCAGGGCTGCGCGACGGGGCTGGGAGACTTTTCACCACGTCGACTGCCACAACCGCCTCGCCTCTCCACATCGGAGTGCTTGTCTCCAGATCTTGATTATGTTTTATGATATCCCAAACATCTTTGACGTGCATTTCATTGTGCTTTCCATTCACCTGTGAATGCGTCGCGCTTGTCGGAGCGGAAGTTGTCACGGAGTATCCCGCAACCTTTTCTTTGCTCAACATTTCTTTGACAGAAAGCATTCTTTCATTCGGTTTACCATTTTTCGATGACCCCTCTCTGAACTCAGCTATGATAATGTCCGGAGGTCCTTTCGTCGTCGCGGAACTTCGACGAACGTACGCACTTGTCGACGGTCTTGGATACCTTTCAGGCAGAGGGGTTGGCTGAAATGGCGGAAAAGCTGTCAGCTCAGAAGAGAACGGTCTTCTTGTTGTGGCGGTAGTTTTAATCGCGTATTTACTAGACAACGACTCCGCATATCTTTCAGGTTTTTGCAATTTGTCATCGGGTAAAGGTGTTGGCAAAAAGTATGGAAAATCCCGTGCCTCGGACGAAGGTGGTTCCGGAGTCACAATATAAACATCAGGTCGGAATCCTCGCACAGTTTTCACAGAAGCAGTTGCGCAGTACTGAATCGCATCTAATAAGAAAACTAAGTGAATCACGACTATATTGTAAATTCTCACATTACCAAGGCGTAAGTAAAATTTCATTTTTGTATAATTTTTTTCACGATAAACTACGCACTTTCGAGCGCACGTTGTAAAAGCTCCTGAAGCAGTGTCGCAATGAGTTCGTGTTCGTGATGAGGTTCGCACCGTTGACGAGTCTCACCCCAATAACGGATAACGGCACTCCAGCTACCGGGCGATATTGGACAATGGATGCTCTGAATGTTTGTTCACGACCAGTTAGAGTTAGTTTAGTGGTGTTACATATGTGTGGAGTGTTGCCGAATACGACATTACGACATGTTACGTTTTTCGTTAGAACTTTATTGTGTGCCCATCCAATTGATTCCAATTACGGTCACCGGTAATGAAAAAATAAAGGTAATGGTTGGTTTACCAATTTACAAGCTCATCTAGGATCTGTACCGTTATATGTTACATTAATTTACGAAGACAATCATCACAAGTCAAAATCAAATAATATATAATATACGCTTTCAAATAATGTGATTAATTTTTAATTATTTGATTGATCATTAAAGTAATATTCAATAATTAATTTTTTAGCTTATGTATTTGATTGGCTTGAATTCATTTTGCGACACGACCTGCCAAAAATATCGAATATGGAAAAGATAAAATTCAATTATGAAACACTATAATTGAATTTTGTATACACGTATACACTACATAATTGATGTAGGTGTATATTCAGAAGAGTAAGATGTTTATTATTTTATTTTTAACTAGCGTTTAAAACTCATTCTAAGATACGTACGGCATAATTTTATTAATTGCATATCTTAGTGCATTAAATATAATTTACATAACTATCTATCCATAGTATAGCAGCATTTCAGTTTTCTAATTTTCAACTTTCTGACAGTAAAAATACACGTGTTTATTTTCTATTTAAAAATGTACACTTTCAAAACAATAAAGTATTTGCAATATTTGAATATGTCCAAGAACACACAATTACTGGATTTTCACCTACAAAGTCACCGTCATTAAACAAATAACAGATATCTCATAGAGATGAAGCTATTTTTTATATTTAATGAAAAATATATGGAAGTATGGTCCATAGACGGCGATAGTGTAGTGGTACTCGAAGCGAGTCCACATATTAACATATATACAACTTTTAAAAATTTGATATATATATGTAGATTAATGGGTGAGATTGGTGAACGTTATATTTATATAAAGTGATCACATAAGCCATCCAAAGAAAGATCGTAAGGCCTGTAATTACCCATACTTCTATATATTTTCTATTAAATATAAAAAATAGCTTCGTCTAGATAAGATATCTATTATTTGTTTAATAAAGTATTTACCTAATTCTTACATATCAAGGAAATTGACATTTTACTCAAATATAATGTAAGCACGATACATAAAAGGACATTGGGATAGTATGTGTAAGATTCTTTTATTGTCCGATAAAATAAAAATTCTATTTTTATATTACAAAAAATAGTCACATATATTATACTACAGCATATTCGTTCGTTCATCAACAGGCTAAATACATAATTGAAAATTAATGATATTTGTGTTTTGACAATTCGATGGTTTCCTACCGACGCATATACTGTAGTTTGAAATTGGAAGAGTGACGTCGAAGGCAGCGAACAGAGACTGTGGAATGAGAGCGGTCAAACAAGGTTCGGGGTTAAGTGCGGCGTCACGACGCCCCGCTGCCGACCGGCGCCCGTTATCTGTCGGCGGCGCTAAATAGGTCATTTCCTTCAGACGACGATTTACGGTAAATTGGTAAACTAGATTTCAATGGCTGAGCAATCTGCAATAAGGGTCATTTTTAAACAAATAAATTTTATTGTGTCTCAATACAATTTAATTAATGCCTCTTGTAATCTCCATTCCGGTATGGTAACGTACTTTTACTGAACATAATGTCATCATCATCATCATTAGCTGTTTTGTATCTACTGCCGAATGAGGGCCTCCCGAGTGTCCCCCATTTTTTTCAGACCGTTGTTATTCGCTGCCGCATATTTCAGCAAAGTTTGATTTCATTTCAGTTCATGCGGACTTTAGGGCGTCCTATCAGCCTCGTTGTTCTCTTCGAGTACTACTGGATGACTGCGTTTGTCCAACGACTGTCCGTCGTCTGAGCGATGAAGTCTAGCTACATTATCATTAAATAAATTAATTTGAAATAAGAACGTAATATAATATGTTATTATATCTGATTTCGCAGTTTTTAAATGAGTTCGATAATTTTTGTTTTTTTTTTAACTTTAATTTTCCTAGTGTCCTTTAAACTGTAGAAAATAAATACGATACGACAAAGACAAAACTATATATAATTCTTGGGTTTATTATTTTATACGCAATCTGATAGATCTATCGTGATTGCGAGGGCTATGAGAATGTATGGCAGTGCGCACACCGACGACTAAATTTTCAAACGATAGAATAGTCGATAGCAAACTATCATACAACTGTTTTGTCTTCAATATGTGCTCGCTCTCAGAACATACATATACACTAATTTCTAACAAAAAAACATTATTTTTTATTGCTAACATTGTTTATTTCACGTTACTTCGAAAGAAGTGTTTGCGAAATTCTTCAATTATTAATCTGTATCTTTGCTTCAGGCCCTAAATCATTTAACAAAAAATAGTCGAGCCGCTCGAAATTCGATGACCTTTAATTTTTTGTATTCAATATATAATTTGGAATCAATAAATATATTTCATTTAACTAGCTAGTATTAATAAATACTATTTGTAAATGTCCATTTTGACGTCTTATAACATCTCCGAATGTTGCGTTTATTTAATTAATTAATATATTTTCAATTTAGTAAATATATTATTTTTAATATTTAACTCAAACTATACATTGTGGTTATTCAATAATTAATAATCATTAGTTATTTAATAATAATTCAATAGTAATTATATTCAGTACAGGAGGTGTATGAGACATGTAACGCGTTTTTTGTGTGTATATTAAAGATTATTTTAATAGCATTTTATGGAGATTTGAGGTATTCTAAAGAAATGGGTGTATTCTTGCATTTTATTGTCGAAAAAGGAAATTTATATTACAAATTTTATTTATAACCAAAATATAATAATATTATTTTGAAGGAAGCCCTGGAAGCCTTTCCACGATTAGTAATTAGAAGAGATTAGAATGTGACTGTGGAACGGGGGCAGTTGACACAGCATCATTCGCGGAGTACCTGCGAGTGGAGCATCCGCCAGCTGTGTGTGATTAGTTAGCGCTTTTCCCAAGTATTGACCCTTCTCATAACGCTCATCACCAGTGGCGATCTGCTCGCGATGGAGCCGGGGACCTTTCAGCTCGAACAGTTTCAAAACACGTCTCCAGCGTGACGCTTTGCCTGAAAACACAGTCTCATTAAATCCAAATTTACTGGAATCAGACGTGCGTGGGTGGAAGAGTTTCATAATAATTATTGTTGTCATTATAAAATCAAAAATTCTATTAGTGTAATGACAATTTATTTTCAATGTGTATATTTTTATCGAATTCATTTTTCAACGTGAATTTTTCGATGTGTAATTTTCAAAGAACTTACAAACGAAAACAAAATCTCAAAGTGTTCAATTTCAATGAAAGTAGTTATGAATATTTTTGTATCGAAATGTGGAAGTAGATATATTTCATTTAGTTCTCTATTGAGGCATTCACATATAGCAGGTAATTTGTATTTGAAGATTATTTAAAATGAGCATGTTTGAACATTAAAATACAATATACTCATAAAAATATGTAGTATAGTGTCAACTAATATATGAAACCTGTTTGTTTAAACATGACGTCAATGAGCGCTTATGTATTTATTTTTATATATTGAATGATGAAAATTTAATTCAGAGATTTGGTGATAAGGGTTCTTGTGCATCAGTTTGTTATTCTGCTTTGCATATAAATAACAATATACCTATATACAACGCGTGCTCCGCCTATTTTTGTAATGTTACAATGTTTCTTTTCTTTTTTTATAATCCCCTCATCAGATTTGGTGTTCAGTAATTTTGGATGAAGAATTTTAAATACGTCGTTCAGCAAGTTTCGAGATAGTGATAGTCTTAGATTCTTGCACCAGCCAATACAGTAGATATATTACCCTGACCTTGTAACTTGTAACAATACTACCGTCTACTTCTAAATATAGTACATTAATTTTAGTTATGGTATTCAACTCATGGCGTCAATTTTCTTAAGTTTTCTCTTCCCTGTCAGTTTTCAGAGAAGAATAGCAAGTTTAAATAACTCTAATTTTACAGATATAGTTTAAGAATGGTGGATAATAACGGAAGCAGGAGTTCAAAACGACGATGTCTCACCACAACGAGCTTTGTGGTGTTATTCTGTCTGGCGCTGGTGGGGACCGGAGCCTCGTCTGACTTCTCCCCAACAGAGTCTACATTTGCCGTCGCAACTGTCAACCCCGTGGTCAGACGGCAGCCAATCACAAGGTAATAGATTAAAAAATGATAGAAACACATTTTATAAATATTTATATATAAATACTTTTAATATATGTGTAAATAAGTTATCTCCGATAAAATAATACTATTTTGCAATCACGTTTGGTTATAAACTGTTAGGAAAATAGAACATTTGAATTACTGCGTTTTATAAGGCAGCGATACTTTTGAATTTAATTTAAAATAAATAACAACATTATGTCTGAAGAGTGAATCTGCTGATGTAATATAGTCAAAGCCCACCCCGAGGTCATCGTCATGATCATCATCATAGATGACAGCTAACAATAACAAAACTTTGGATTCGTAATATGGGTAGAGCTAGTATTGATGCACTCACGCAAACAAATTGATTCAAACCTTTAATAATTGTTTGTCACAAATTTCTTCAAAATAATTTATCTGAATGTCCACTTTGTAGTTGTTTTTTTATACTTTTAATACTAATTTATTTGTACAATTGCTTGTTAACTATGCCCGTCTCAACACAGAATTTCTCTAGTGACACGGAAACAGTCTAACAACATTTTTACATATGCATTATATAGTTGCCCATAAAATAAATAAATAAAAAATATTAAGGATAACATATACTTATTGTGAAGTTGTAATTATTCAGAACATAGGTCTGTGATGTTTTAAATGCTAATTTAATGTATTAATTATAAATATATACATATAAAATCAATTTTGTCAAAAAATATTGTTTTTGCGCTACCAAATGGAATAGTTGGAATGTGTTTTCCTTAATAATATAAGTTGTATCAATGTGTCCAAAATTTAATAAAAATGAATTGATAATTCTGGCGTCTGTAGTCGGTTTACTCAAAGGTATTTGTGATTCCGTAAAAACAATGTAGATGGCTTTCAAATAATGGAACGACAGATGTATTAATTTGAAAAAGTGTAACATATAGGTTCGAAAATTTGTCATGAAAAATACTGGCGCTATAACACAATTGGTAGTGTACTTCCCCGGATTGGAAATAGAGATCCAGGTTCGTATCCCGGTAGCGCAAAAACAATATTTTTCGGCAAAATTGATTTTATATGTATATATTTATAATTAATACATAAAATTAGTATTTTAAATAAAAAATAAACTAACTAACGTACCATCACGCCGTTCCCTCGCGGGGGTAGGCAGAGAGAATAGAGCCACACGCTCTTCTGTTCTGACACACAATTCTCGCCTCGTCTACATTCGTATATCTTTTCATACAAGCTCGCCGATAATTGAGGCTTCTAACAGGACCATTCCTCAGTATCTGGTATACCTGGTGGAGCCAAGTCTTCCGTGAACATTCTCTACTTCTGGTGCCATCAATATTTGCGTCATATATCTTTCTTACCATTCTCTCTTCATTCATCAGTTCCATATGACCAAACTACCTAAGTGATCCTTTCTCAATTTTAAATATTTTATAATATTACTTAAAATAAAATAAATGTAATACATAAATTGCCTTTAAAGCTAAAGCGACTAATGAATCTATATACAGTAATTTTGAAAATTCTTCTCATTGTATTGTTAAATAAAGTATTAGGTTGTTTTCCAAGACAGAAGCGCTTTGGAAATAATAATAC
This sequence comes from Eubasilissa splendida, assembly GCA_031772225.1. NCBI lineage: Eukaryota > Metazoa > Arthropoda > Insecta > Trichoptera > Phryganeidae > Eubasilissa > Eubasilissa splendida. Next base: position 28,692,504 of record CM062848.1, read on the forward strand.
TATAGTATTTTTTTATTGCAGAAAGTTAGTGTTAATTATTGGCTAAAGAAAATTGAGTACTAAGTACCAAAAATCAATTTGTTTAAGTTTAGTCAAGGCTTTAAGACATCGGAATGTAGACATCGACTATAATTTTTTTCGATGAATATAATCATCACTTCTACGGTTTATTAACAGCAAGTCCACCGTCTTAAGGTCGCAATTCAAGTGTAACGACCGGGAAGACGGCATCAAGTGATTTTTCAGCATGATAATGCCCGTACACATACTGGTAACATTACAAAAAAGGTTATTCAAGAGCTCGGTTGAAAGGTTATTTCACAATTGCCTTATTCTACTGATCTTGCTTCGTGTCCAGAAAATGTCACCAAATTAGCCTTTGAAAATACCAAAGTAGTCTTGTATGTAGTATAAATTAGCAAGTAATACATTTTTTCGCGCTATGCAATAGATGTCATCCATGTCTAACATTTATTAAAACTGCTGTGAATAATTCTTAGATATAGTTACTTAATAATTTTTGCATTGCAGTTCAAAATGTTTTTTCACAAAATATCGTACTCACTTGAGATTTTAAGTATTTTTTTTTTACTTGTTCATATTATTTAATTTTACATACTTGCGTAAGAAGTACGTCTCAAGTTGTATACCTCGTAGTAGATGTTAGTGGTCCAAGGGAAACTCTTATGTGACAATTATAATCTTTATTACACAAACAATGCAGCTAAGGTACAAAGTATATAACTAGTCTCGGATCCAAACGGTAACGCATAAGAAACCGCGACTCGTGTGCGTCACCCTTTTATCCCCGCTCACACACACATATACATCTCGCTCCGGTGGTGTGGGCGCTCTGACACACACACACACATATATTCGATCTCAAGGGCATCACATTTAACTTCACTATATCCTTCCATCAAACCAATAATTGTTACTCTTTACCTATTTATCATTACAGATATGTAGAGAGTTCAGAAAATTACGACGATGAAGAATCGTCTCCGCAGTCAGGATCATCTTATCCTACTTTAAGAGAACCCTTCTTCTCTCCTCCCCAATTGCTGATCACCCTCATGAGGACCGTGGTGGATGTATTAAAGATAGTCAACGAAAAGAGAAGAGAACACAAACGAACATTAAAAAAATCTCCAACACTCAGCGCCACGGCGATGACGAATATTACAAAGGAAGCGGAAGATATAATTAGTGATAATACGACGCTTCTAAAAAAAAAATCCAATGATAACAGTACAGACACCGCGAGAGGAATGGACCACGAAGTCATGTACGACGATAGTCCGTACGATCATCCTCAGGAGGCTGCTCCGCTGATGCCGATGACAGAGGCGCCCAAGGAAGTCGTAAAGCAGTCCCGTTACACTGATCCGTGGGAAGGCTACTACGAATTCATCATCACAGAGGGATCATTTAAGTTTTGGAGCGCCTTCCAGGTAATAACAGTAAAATATTAATTAAATTTCCACTCATATAAAGCTATGTTATGGCCCGTGCCTACGGATGTGATTTCTCTCCGAGACTTCACCCGACTGCACGTAATGAACAGTAAGTACACAGACCATCAGAGAATGCATATTTGTTACAAAATATTTTAATTTAGTTCGATCCGTTCAGGAGTCGATGCACTGTTTGCAAATCGTGATGCTTCAATCGACACCTATTTTTCTTTATTCCGGTCGTCAGACAAGGTGCTAAGTATTTTCCAAGACTTGGACGTAACGGGAGAAATCTAAATCGTACATAACTGACCCAGTTACAGATAACGTACACATCATATTTTATTTCAGAACTGTGATTTTGATGTGAAAATATTTACAATGTCCAGGGTTGTTCAGTGGAATGTGACAGACTTGAAAAAGTTTGCTTTGGAAAAAAATGATAAAATAAAATTAATTAGTACTTAGTTACTAAATATATTAGATGCAAAATTAGTATGGTGCAATTTATTAATATTCATATACGTTTTGAAAATAACACTTCATAAATGATCTCAACCGCAGTTGACACAGCTTGAAATTATCCACAATAAAGACATCAGTGATGCGTTGCTTTCATTACAGAGCGAGGTTAGTTGACGTACATTTTTCTTAAATGTATCCCCGTGGGATATGATCGAGGGTTGTGAAATCACGTGACCTGGGTGGCAAGTTAAAATCTCCAAATCGGGATATGACGTGTCCAGGAAACATGGCAAGGTTTCAGTTCTATTTCACAACTGTCGATGACAATATTTGACACTCGTCATTAGGACATTTCGATGTTGCCAACATTTAAATCATGCATACGTTGAAGAGTATACCTTTTTATGCACTTTTTAGTATGGATAAAATCATAATCGAATTAATACATATATGACTAAAATATTAATAAATCTCATAGATTTTTCGTGTCAATAATTGATTCTTTCATCCATACTCAAAAATACAAAAAAATATATATACCCATCTAGATGTGCGTGATATATTGTTGATATATTTTTCTGTTGACGATGACAATGGGATTACCTTCTTCAAAGAAGTGTGGTCCAATAATCCCATACACTGATACGACTCAACAAAATGCGGTTTTCGTTGTGCAAAGAGGTTACAAATATCTGTTCAGATATGTACATGTTTACCGCAATATCACATGGTTACAAAAATTACGCCTAGTGTCGCATTCTACTTGAGTAACACTGTATGTTGTTGTTATCATTAAGTAAGCGATTGTCAAACTGAAAATAAGTGGACAAGACGGAAACATCACCAGCTTGTCAGACCACTAGTTTTGTCAATCTTTTTGAACGAAATGGACATAGAGAGCGCAAGACAGACGAATTCGAGATTACGGCGTTTGTTGCGAATTTTATGGACAGCTCACAGAACAAATGGTTTCATTTTACAAGAAATATATGTTGAACAACATTTATTTTCCACAATACAAATGCAAATGAGAGACTGGTGGTATAAGACAATAACGGATCTGCTAAAGTCTCGAGTTCCACTTTAAGAAGCCGTCAGAATCAGTGATTGTGAATTCTCGACTTTTTTAGATTTTCGAGATAGAGAAATCTCTTTTATAGCAATTTTGTGAATCTCGAGATTTAGAGAATTTTATTTAATATTCTAGAGAAAATCGAGAATTTATTAGGAATATCGTACATTCATTTTTGGAATATTTAAAACTAAATACTGTAATAATACGAGACTAAACTTTTCTATTTTTTATAAATGGTTCACAAATAATTCAGATGGAAAATTATAACACAATATTTACAAAAATATATGACAAATCACGATTCATAAGAATATAATTATTTAGAAGAATAATGATTGACTAATTTATTCTTTAAGAAAATAGCAAAAAACGTCAGCACATAACCTCCAATGATAACATATGTCAATAACAGTGTTTCCAGCATAATAATATATTTGTGTACGAAAAAATTAAATATAAAATGAAGAGTTCGTATCGTATCCATGAGTTATATATTAGAAAAAAATTCAATCCGAAAATCGTTCACGTGCCAGCTAAATTGTTGTACGTGCCATCTCTTAGGTTCGCCACCATAGCTCTAGACGAATACATGACTCATGTATAATATACGAACAACGATATTTCGAACGATGATTTAATAAAGAATAAGTAAGTGAAAATTTCAAAATTTTCTCGAGATTCTCAATTTCTCGAGAAACAAGATTCTAGAAATTTGAAAATAAAAACTTCTCGGGAAAAGAGAATCAAAATTATTCAGAATTTCACGAGAATTCTCGATCATAATCTCTAGTCAGAATTGATGTAGGTGGCGCCGATTAATTTTGGTCGTGGTGGCATCATTGTCGCAGCGACCATTGACACTCACTGCCCGGTGGGTCAAAACAAAACACGTCCGGCGGTGGTGGGTTATTTTAGACCGTTATATTACGAATAATGTACGTATTCGCACGCATCAACAGACGCCCTACACAGCCGAAATACAAACATCCAATAAGCATGTGATATTCTCGTCGGTTGGGGATTTTTTCTACCTGCTTGGTTATAAAAAATTAAAATGTACTTTTTATTTTTTATATATTAGTATTTTTAACACGTAAACCGGATGAAAATAATTTAAATAAAATATTTTAAAAATTACCTTATTTTTACATGAAACGCAATCAACAATATTATAAACAGAAACATATGTAATTAACATAATTTTAAAAAATAAGTATAACAATAGACAACTTATACTCAAAATATATATAATATTGATTGTGTTCTGTGAATCTCGGTCAATAAATTATTTGTTATTGTCAGAATATAATTGTCAAAAATATAAATAACAATTGCTCCATGGCCGACTCGCTTTTAACTGCGTCGGAACCGCCTGAGTCATAAAAGCAAGTAGGTGCAACGCCCCTCAAATAGTTATATTACTGGCATTGTCTAAAATAAGTCAAAACAAATAACAATATAAATCTGTACAATAATTGGACTGGCTCACAATATATGGACGCATACCTGGTATCCTTTGTCTACCCGCCGTAAAAGATATTCTCAAAACATTGGCAATATATGTTTCGGTCTAAGCGCTGAGATTCAATCCCGTAAAAGCGACTATCTTAGGTCAATTTTTGATCGTTTTTTCACATTTTTATCAATAACTCATTTGAATCTCGTCTGATACCATTCATTTGTAAATATTTAATAAAAAATTAGCTAGAAGGAAAACAGCATTAGACGAATATTTGTAGCGTAATTCATATTTTTACAAACACTCGGGTCAGATCTGACCCACCACCGCAGAGGATGTGTTAAAAACAACGTTAAATATTCATCGCGTATTCTTTTAAATGTCTGCCCGGTCCTGCAATTGAAAATAAATATAATATCAACCTCCTTTTTCGCATTCAAAATCTTCAGAATAATCACAGTGTGGCATAAAATAATTATACAACAAATCTTCCGTTATTAACGGGCCGTCGGTACATTTTCTTAGCTTTATAAATAATTGACGGATATAATAATAATAGGTGTGCATGTATATATTTGATTCATACATTTAGACTTCTAGAATTATTACATGTATCTACAAACAAATTATAGAATTCTAAGTGCCACAATGTAAAAAGTACAAAAAAATCGAATGAGTATAATTAGTGCTCTCGCGATTATCTATGTCATGTGTACAGTCTACTGGGAAGGAATGCAAGTTTATAAAATTTGATTATGTTAAAACGTTTGCTTTAGGTAAGTGCAATGCAGATACTGAATTCACAAATAAATTCTTTACTCACTTATCGAGACGTGAAATTATAAAAATTGTCAAAACGTAAGTTTGACGTTTACGGGTACTGAATAAAAATATGTGCTTGTTAGATCTATTTTTTGTCACGAAATTTAACACACCGAAAAGCGCAAACGTGGTTCTAACTGCTACCTTTATAAGGTCCAAAACAAAAAAAATGTACTTCGTGCAATCGAAGAAATGAGTTCAGGGACGCGGATGCTTTTTTGTCACCTGGCGAGAAAATATAATATTAATGCGAAAACGTGTACACTTGCTTGGTAAATCTTGAACGTGGTAGGCTCACGGTAGGATATTTCACGTTCATGGATCACCTTGAAGACCCAATTAGCAAGCTGCACAATGCAAGTAGGTTCGTTGTAACAGGTACGTTCTTGCGAGGGTCACCAGCCACGTGAGGCGGTCTGTGACCTCACAAATTTTCGTAAACATTACTCTTTTAGAAACTTCATTTTTTTCTGACATGGAACTAACCTAGAAACTACACGAAGCGAAGAATAAATGAGTATCGTCTATAATTCATTCAACTGTGTCTATTATAACTGGTGTTGCATCAGTTTAAATAACGCGAACGTCAATTTTAATTTAAATAAAAAATGTCTTATGTATTAATACAAATTAAATGTATCAATTATAAAGATACACAGGAAAATTAAATTTTTCTAAAAAATATTTTCGTTGCTACAGGGATTCGAACCTGGATCCATTCATAACCGGGGAAATGCGTTAACAGATTACACTACACCAACATAGTAAGTTGACGACAAATTCTCGAACTTATATGCTGTAGTTCTTTTCAAATTGATACATCTATTATACTAAATTTAAAAGCTATCACCTTTTAATGCGATAATCTCAAATACCTTGTTCTCCTAGTTCGTATTAGTTGTATCATATAGAATAGTAATTATTAAGGAAAACACATTGTTATTGTGAAGTTGTAATTATTCAGAACATAGCTCTGTGATATTTTTAATACTAATTAAATGTATTAATTAGAAAGATATACACTTGTCCTAACCCCCAAATATTAATTTAAAAAGTGTAACATATGGGTTCGAAAATTTGTCATCAAAAGTACTGTCGCTGTAGCATAGTTGGTAATGCACCTTCCCCGGATTGGAAAAATGTTCTAGGTTCGAATCAATCTCGGTAGCGCAACAACAATATTTTTCGATAAAATTGATTTTATATGTATATCTTTCCAATTAATATATATAATTAGTATTTAGAATAGTAATTGCCTACATAAATAATATTCGTATCAGAAATATTACACGTTATGTTAAGTTAATTAAAATATTTATCTACATTCAGTACAACAGCATTGCGGTATTGCAATTTTCAAATTTCTGACAATTCACTAATTTATTTACTGTTTTGAAAAATGTACCTTCAGAACCAAAAGGTTACATATTCACATTTCAAAGGATAATTATTTATTTATTGGAACTAATACAGATATAAGTATATTATTGGCATTGGATATAGAAAAAATAAATGGTAACTTATATCCTAAAATACATATAGTACTATGTTAAAAAAGCTTTGAATATAAAAACAAAAACAAGAAAAAATCATTTACATATTGTTCGAAGATTATTGTTAATTGGATATTTTAATATTGGTAATGAAACAGAAAATATATCAATGTCAGTGAATAAATCATTGTAAACTCCGCACATTTTTACTATAGGAGAGCGTAATCTAGAATTGGTTCGACGTGTAGAAATGCTGAAGAGAGGTTTCAATCGTGATATTCGCGATGGGGCAGGGACATTTATTGATGACAAAAAGGGTGGACAATTAAACGTAGTTGAATATACAGAGTGTAACAGACCTAGACCACAATATGTAGTTAGTAATTAGTCGACCTGACTAAATTACAAGTCAAAAATGTTCAAAGAATATGTGCAAACTCTGCACCGTTACGGAAAATATTATTGTTTGAATTTTTTACAAAATCATGTTAAACTTTAAGTCTGCGTACTTCGAAATAAATATTTGCGAAATTTATCCATTATTAATCTATATCTTTGCTTCAGTTCCCAAATCATATAACAAAAGTTTAAATCTTTAATTTTTTGCATTCAATGTACAATTTGAATTCAATAAAATATTTCAATTAATCGAAATAATCGCATAAGTACGATCTTTTTGAAATTCTTATATCTCGGACACGGTTGAAATTAGGCACATATTCATTTTCGACACGTAAATTACTCGAGTATCCACACATAAAATATTATGGACTAGGTCTAGATTTAATAGTTACATTAGCAGATATTTAACTACATTCCGTAAATAAAAATGCGTGTGCAGGCACGTGTGGACGATGTTTTAATTTTAATATTTAAATTGGTAAAAATACAATGATTGATTATGGTAACTAAAATTAATACTGAATTCTTTAAATTGGTTTAGTAAAACCACAGTTTTACACGGGAGAGCCTCCAATGAAACGTTTGTAAGAAAGTTCGTAGAACTTATTAAATGACGAGAGACGAATTTTAACTTCAAGTTGCACTTGGTCAGTACCCGACTAGTTATGTGACAACATCCTTATGATGCATTATTGAATTGACACAACTGCATACAAATAATATTCTCTGCACTAACAAAATCAATGCAGGGATCAAATGTTAAATCATTTATTTTGTTAACTCGGAATTATTAAACCACTTAACCGATGGAGTACCATAAAAAGTTAAGTCGCAAACCAGATAACAAGTAAAATAAAGAGGAAATCATATTTTTGGTAATTCCGAAAGTAAAAAAAAACTCGACAAATGATGTGAACTTCCTCCAGAATTGAGTCTTGGCGTTAGTCTGCGGTTGAAAAGTCAATGAAACCATTTCTGATCATCGATCTCAATATTAATATTAAACTTTTTCTCAGCGTTGCCAGATCTTTGAATCAAAATCATATTATTCGAAATTCGATAAACGGATTTTACTGCGGGCAATGTTATCTCTCGATTGCTACAAGTCTTAAATAAATTTAATATTTTGGAGTGGTTTTCAAAGCTTATAAACAAAACAAAAAATATTTTGAAACAAAGTCCCAAACACACACATATTAAACAAAAAACACTTAGATTTATTTGTTGTGAAGTGTCAAAATGATGCGCGGAGAACTCTGTATAATGCGTGGCAACATTTTTGAACACCGACTGTAAGTGTTCTTTATACAAAGTAGTTAATTTTTATTATTTAGTACATCATTTTTTAAAACAATGTTGATCTTTATATACAATATTAAGCTTATTTTTATTTAAAATATCAGAGTAGGCATTTTATTAAAGCATCAGTATTGTATTAGTTAAATAGAAATACTATCAATATTAATTACAAATTTATACGCGATACAATTTGGCCAAACTTATATATTTAAAATAATACATTTAATCGACATCATTTCGGAGCATTCTCAATGCTAACTTTATCATTAATTCTTTGACAATTTATTATATACTCTTTAAATTTCCAATTAGACAATTAGAAATAAAATAAAAGTCACTTATGATTACGTATTAATTATTTTGTACATTTCTCCGGAATCATAAATATAAATTATTTAAAGTACTATAAAACAATCTTTTACACTCTATTTACGTTATTGGTATTTACAGTTAATAAATACCCGTTCTTATATGTTACAGTCTACCCGCAAACCTTCTATAAAATGATGCGAAATTTTCTAACTATATTTCAAACGCGCTATTTCTATCGCTCTATTTTTAACGTTCTGTGTTATTCTATGTTAAAAGAGAAACACATTTTTATTATATTGCTTTTTCAATTAAATTAATTATTATTTAATTTTATAATAAATATATATATATATACAGGGTGGCCCAAAAAAAGTGAGAACATCTCGTAACACATGAGTTATTTCAAAACATAATACATATAATTAATTATAATTCTTAATGTAATTTTTTTTGCACAATATTTAGCTAATCAGAAATCATAAAAACACCCCATATGACATAATCTACTGGATTTAAATCCGGGCTGTTCGGTGGCCACATGTCTGGCTCGATGAAATTAACATTCTCACGACGAAGAAAGTTGATTGTATTTCTGGCTGTGTGAGATGGAGCTCCGTCCTGCTGTAATGACCAGTTATGCTGTAATGTCTCCAGGCATTGTTTTGAAACTCTTCGATCATTTTCCTAGCACCCCAATGTTTTTCAATTCGCAAATTTTTGATCAGAATACGGTCTTTTACTGTGATTTTTGTCATTCTGTGCAATAATTTGAAAAAACCAAATATAAGCAATGGGAAAATTGCCAAAATAAAACTTAATATAGATAAATAAGTAAATTAGTAAACTATTAAGCTTTGATTTTGATGTAATTATATCACATTTTACGAAATTTTCTCACTTTTTTTGGGCCACCCTGTATGCACCTAAGTCTTTTTAAAATAAAATGGAGCGTAAAAATATTACGTTATTTTTTAACGCAGTTTTGCTGATAATTTTTACTGGGATGTCTCTTAATATTCAATGGTAAAACTTTTAATCATTAATCCGAAATCTGATGGTGCCGGATTACTGAAATGTAAGATCGCATGTATTTCATACATATAAATTTAAGAATAACAGAATTTTAATTTTTTAATATAATTAAATTTTGTAAAACTGTCCTCGAAGAAATTTTTTTTTGTATAATAATACGATACGCTCAAAGATAAAGAAAGGTTTGGTGAAATGAAAGCTATTGACCATAATCCGACATTTTATCAAAACCATGAATATTTAGTACCGCGAGCGATGCGTAACGACACTATAAAATTATCAATGCGGGTGCTTCAAATTTTTTAACGTCCGTGTGCCGAGCTTGAAGATAATTTTTGAAAAATTACTTTCAACCTGCAATTATGAATTACGATCTGTATCATATTGCGGGTTCACGTTAGCATTTTTATTAATATAATTTAATACTTTTGACTAAATCGTTCAAACCAAATACATGTTTAATAAGATGTAATGGAATTATAATGCGTAGGTATGTATTATATTTATTACTCGACGGATAGCATAATATTTGATTAAATTTTCAATTTTGAGCTATTGAATGAGTGGATACTTTCTATTTTATTTAATCTTTTTGGCAATAAATGATTTTTGCTACTGTGCACTAGAACAAAATATACTTATATATATATTTATTTTTCCATAATAACTTTTATAATATGATTTTTTCTTCTTCATGAAATCGTGTAAGTCATTGGAGACAGGAGACCATTTTGTATTCACTATTCTTAAATCTTATAATCCAATATATATAGAGGGCCCTTCTTCTTTTTAGCAATAGGCTCATTACTTTAGTAACCCACTGAGGTAGTTACAATATTTTTTAAATATATTTAATACTGACCATTATTCAAGTTACTAGTATTAAATATATATTAAATACAAGCCACTATTCCACTAGATATATTATATTTCGGTAGTGATCAATTTCTAAATAAAATATTTAACCTTAGGAGAACACATTCTTATTGTGAAGTTGTAATTATTCAGAACATAGGTCTGTGATATTTTAAATATGAATGAAATATATTAATTAGAAAGATATACATATAAAATCAATTTAATCGAAAAATATTATTGTTGCGCCACCGGGATTCGAACCTGGATCTCTTTCCTAACCGGGGAAGGGGCATTATTCAACTATGCTACAGCTACAAAATAATAATTATTCTGAATAATTACAACTTCACAATAAGAATGTGTTCTCCTAATAATAAAGTTGTATCAATGTGTCCAAAATTTAATAAAAATGAATTGATAATTCTGGCGTCTGCTATCAGATTACTCAAAGGTATTTGAGATTCTGTAAAAATAAGGTAGATGGCTCTTTCAAATGATGGAACGATTAAATGTATTAATATCAAAAAGGTAACAATTCGAAAATTGTCGCTAAAAATATCTAATTACATTCAAGGACGGGTTTTAAACACTAGTTTTCATAATATTATCGCGTATTTTTTCAAAAAGTGGGAATATTGACGGTAGATTACTGTGATTTATTAAAAGTTGCTCGGTTTGCGGTGTCCCGCGGAGTCAACAGATGGCGGTAGTGGATAAAGGAAGAGTTCAATAATCGTAAAATTTAACGATTTTTCACTGAAGTATTTTGCAGCGGGCAAACTTTTTATTATGTTACGTGAATTTTCATCGCTCTGGGGCCGCCGCCGGTACAATTTACGATGCCACCGCCATATTTTAAATTCAAAACTGATTACAGCTAAATAATAAAATGGTCGTGAAATTTTTTAGTAGTGTTCTAAAATATCAATAGACATGACCTGCAAGCGTACATAACAACGTGATTAATTATCAATTTCCGTAATTATAAAATATCTATTTATTTTATTTTATTATTTAAATTTCATTTAATTTATTGACGTATGTCGACCTTTATTACCATACCTTCTGTATACTAATACAAAACAAGAAAATATATGATTGGTATATACAAACATTTTTTAAGATTTAATTTTTTTTTAAATAGTCAATCAAATAATATTGGTTCCGTTTAAAATTTATATGAAATTTTGTAACTAACTAACTGACCATCAACGCTGTTTCTCCGCGGGGATAGGCAGAGAGGATAGAGCGCCACACTCTTCTGTCCTGACACACAGTTATCACCTCATCCACATACATACATCTTCTCATACAAGCTCGCCGATTATTGAGACTTCTAACAGGACCATCCTCCAGTATCTGGTTTACCTGGACGTCCTCTATTTCTGGTGCCATCAACACTTGCGTCATATATCTTTCTTACTATTCTCTCCTCATTCATCCGTTCCGTATGACCATCTCCGTTTAAATATTTCTAAACGTATAACGACATCGTTAACCTTGAAACTCATGCGCTTTGTACTTATGCGGTAGATTTAAGATTCTCCCTAAATGTAAATTTGTATAACATTTTTATTCTCACATTGAACTTTTATATATCTCTGTAAGATGTTATATTAGGGTTATTAACGATGTGTTGACAATATATCTCCTTAAAATATAATAAATAAAATAAAAATTTACTTCCAGAGAGAAATACGAATATATGATCACTTCCTGATTATGCTTGTGTCTTTATGTTAATTATTAATTTTTAAAAATATGTCTTGACAATAATTTATTGACTACACAAAAAGTGGTAAAATAATTTATATTTAAAATATAACTTATTCTGTTTTTTTTTTTAAATTCTAGCTCGTAACAGCCGCCCTGCTCTTGTACTCTGCCCTGGCGGCCATCTACTACGCCAAGTTCAACCCCATCCAGCCCGACTACGACACGACCTACGACGACTACTTCTTCGGGCGCTCCCTCGAGGGCGCCGCGCCCGCCCCCGACGCCGCCAGCGCCGCGCCCGCGCCAGGATGGATCAGCGGCCTGCAGGGGATGAGCCGCGCAGCCTACCAGCGGATCATGGACGCCATCCACGCGGGGGAAGAAAAGTTTGCGTGATTCAACCCTTGAGCCGCCGCAAATTAGGCGTGTGTGAAATTTTACAACTGTGCCAACATTTTAACGACAAAAACATTAATGAATACAAATTAATTCGCCAGTAATTAATAAGCATTTGTACGATGGGGCATTTTATACGACAATATATTTTAAGCGTGCGCTGCAATAATCTTTAAACCGCAGTGATAGAAATTTTTTCATAGTAGGTTCAATTTCCAGAATTTAAAAAAAAAAATATAGTGTTTATTCATTACTTTTAATGTACAGGTTTTGAATTATCCCTTTAAACAGTCCTATAATGACAATAAAATATAATTTTACTAACTTTACAAGACAATTAGTGTAATAATATATTATTTTGGATGAAAACACATTTTTGTTGCGGTGTTGCAATTTTATAAAATAGTTACGTGGTAAATAAAATTATATCCCGGTGGCAACCAAATACTTTTTCGAAAATATATTTTTCTACATATCTTTCTAATTGATTAATTTAATTTGTATTAATAATATATTACAGAATACATTTTTTTTGTCGTTGAGAATATACTAACACTGTTAAAATAATATGAAAAAAGTAATATTACATGTAGACAATTGAGAAGAAGTTGGTTCAAATGTAAACGATGCCTAAACTAATGACGCGCGACAGATTATTGCACATGTTGCACGATCGAATGATACAATTTCGCATTTAATATAATGAATGAATGTATATTTTTAATATCCTCTGTATTGTTGATATATAAAATTGTCGTATAAAGTGTATCATCGTATACATGATTGGCGTATTGAGTGCTGGGTGTATAAATTTGCACTCGTATAAATGTTTTATCGTACAATTACTGGCGTATAAGTTTCCGTCGTAAAAATGTTGGCGTACAAAATTCCTAGAATCCAAATTAGGGCCCGAATCATACTGTTGCTCAAACAAAAGAATTATGTTCAAAATAAATGAGAGTTTGTAAGAATAATATTTTTGTTTAGAGTACTTTAATTGTTTTCGTAAAACTATATAAACTTTGGAAACGATTGATTATTATTTGTGTGATTTTATATAATAAGTTACGATAATGAATTCACAGCTGTTGACATAGGAACATGATATAAACGTGTCTTGTTCGAATATTTCAACAGTCTGTATGTAAAATATAAATTTTAATTCCCCTACTGTAGCTATAAGAATGTATTTTTATCATTTATATCGTAAGATTTTTAATTCATAAAGATAAATCTCCCAAATTTAATTTTGTTCCTACTTTTTGGAGTTTTAAGTTATGTTTAAAATATAGACAATAAATTATGAATAGTAAAAGTGAGTATTGTCACATATTTGTGAGCGAAATAAATCATTCCATGTTTAATTCAGGTACTCTATTGTATAATGCGAGTGACATGTACTAACTATGTTGCAATTTTATGAAGTAGATAGGGCTTTACTTGATTTTAGGTTTGTATTCATGGCGAAGAGGTTTGATTTAGTATCTTTATGTGATGATGATTTGCAACTGAGATTTAACGATGATTGGTAACTAAGATTTAACTGATGGAGATTTATTTTCTAATCCACCGGTCATTGCTCGAAGTAACATGAATAATCAGTTACCAATCATCGTAACAATCAAAATATTACAGTCATAATAAGAGTTTAAATAATGATTTAGCCATCACTAGTTTGATTTACAATTTTTTCATTTAAATGGAAAATGAGCAATGTTTATATGTGTTTTTTTTGACGTTAAAAGAAGCCGCCATTAAAAGGCTGGAGGTTTTTGAGTTGTGGCTGTACCGATGTATGCCAAAGATCTGCTGGGTTGACCACATTACCAGTGATGAGGCACTAATGCATGAATAATCGAAGGAATTAATAACTCTCAAACGAAGAAAAGCCTTACGACTCATTATACAGGAGAGTCGTCAATCTGAGAGGTAGCAGAGGCATAGCTAGATAGAGATTATCTTGGCTGTGTAACATCAGAAAGTTGCTCAAAGACCAATACGTCGGTCATCTCTTACAAGATAAGTCAACATCGCTTACATTCAATAGAAGACGGCAAATGAAGAAGAAGAAGACCTTTTATAATAAAGAAGATACAATTAATTTTCCGTCATTATTGACGGATTACATCTAGTTAATATATAAGTCATGTGCACTAATAACTTTAAATATTAAAAAATGTATTTACGATATTTGTAAAGGCTTTTCCTTTTCGTGTATTTCAAAGTTGAAAAGCTTTTATAAATGTCTTTTTTTTTTTTAAAATCACGTAAATATATGTAACTATATATACACACATACATGCTCTAATATAAGCAAGATCAAAATGTTCCTTTTTTACTAAAACTTATCTTGCACATATTTTCTTAGTTTCATTTTGTATCTATGTAGTTTCTCCTCCTTTCTTTGATTGAAGGAGGTAAATATTAATGATTTTTTTTATCCAAACCATTTTTTTTATGCTTTTGAATAATTATTAACATGTCTAATGGCATAGTTTAAATTGTTGACCCGATAGCGTAATTCACGTTTAAGTTTATCGGACGGACTGTTATGTCCGACGGCCAAAATATCAGAAAACATAAAATTTATAATGATGTATTACTTATTGGGAAAATTTATCTCAAAAGTCTATAAAATGACAGTACAGAACTGTGCGCGGAGCGAGCTGTCATTATTTGTCTATTGTATTTTGTATGCAGGGTAGAATGATCACCTTTACCGCTAAACTCCGATACGAAGGATCAAATCTCATATGTTTACAAGCACTGTTAAGAGAGTACAATGGGTCATTAAGATACGGTTGTAATACTTGTCATCAAACCTGTTAAATTACAAGAATACATATAGTTAACGGATCTACAATAAATAAATAAATTAAATAACACAATTTGTAATGATTAAATTTTTAATCCGATTTATTATTGTTTTTCTCTTATGAAGACGCGTGGGTAATCAAAATTAAGAGCAGATGAAACGTGAATACAGGAAAACCTCGGTTAATTTATTCAACCTGTTATTGCTTCGCTCTAAGTGAAAATAGTAGACATATACAAAAAAAAATCAATAATTCAAATTTTCAAAATTAAAAATCAATTAAATTTTAGAAGCGAATTCCGATCTACAAGATATAGAGATCCAATTGATATCCCAAAACTAAAATATACCGCAACTCAAAATCAATATATTTATCAAGGCATCAAATTTTTTAACAATCTCCCCATCACAATTAGAAAAATTACGGACTATCATAAATTTGTATCTGAAGTATTAAAAATATGTACACAGACTAACTGAAACATAAATTAACTCGTATATACTCCTTCTCTATACACATTTTAATATATATATCCACTGATTATTTAAAATTGTATTATATTTTTAATATTAATTTTAAAAAAATTAAAAAATACAATAAACGATAGGATTAATTCTGATTAATCTTTCATGATATAGCTTGAAAAAATCTATATTAGAGGATAAAAATAACAAAGAATAAAAATAAAATGTATGAATTTTTATTTAGTGGATACATAATAAACAATTTTTTTGCAAAATATTTGATTTTTTCTTTCTTTATTATTTCATCAAATAATTTGCCATGTTTTATTAAAATTTTGTCGCTTTATTCCAGTCTACATATAAAATTTCTTATGCGCGCTTGTTATGATCGAACGTTCGCTCGAGTTCTTTCTCAATTAACTTCTTAACAATCTGTTCTTGCTCTTGCTCCTTCTCTTCTTTTTCTTCTTCTTCAAACACACGCTGTTCTTCTTGTCGAAGAAGTTTTATTCTCGATTAGCTACTCTCTCATCGTAACTGATTAATTTAACGCTTAAGGAAGGAAATCATATCATTTTATTGAGCGTGTTAATTAATTTTCGCGCAAATCAAATCAGCGTTAAGCGAAAATTTTCTGCATTTTGTTTTGAATTTTTTTATATAGGTTAATGTATTTATGATATTCTTATACAATGTACAACTTTGCGAAAAATGTTATTTAAAAAAAATGTAATACGGTGGAAGTCACCCATCTAGGGACTGACGAGTCGGAGTATAAGTCTGTCTCAATGTACCAATAAATTAATCATAATGTTTATGTTCACAAGCGTTTAAAATAATTTGAAAAATAATAAAAAAATACGTGACCTGTCGACGTACTAATCTCCGTTTTAAAAAAAAAACACTCTAAAATGCAGTACCTACCTAAATATATATGTTAATGAAAATAATATATTATTAAATGTTTGACGTCACAAGATACACCATACACCTTCTCGGTGTATGAACTGGGTAATATTTATATTGAGTATGTCCAAATCTTTATAGGAACTAATTACTGTGATTTTATCCCCTAGAGGATTGTCATCAAGACATAGATGTCTCACAAAGACGAAGCTATTATTTTTACATGGGAAGTATGGAAGTCTTGGTCATTACAGGGCTTACGACCTGTCATCGGCTGGCTTAATTGATCACTTTACATAATGCAACGTTCATCTATTTACCCATACTACCACATCTATAAAAATTTTGAAAGTTGTATATATGTTATCATGTTGGAACATTTCAATTATTTATCACCAACTATGCTGTCGCCATAAAAATTTGATATTCATTCTCATGTAACAGTATAGATGTCGTTGAAATAGGAAAACTGATTAATTATTTTGGAAAATAGTAGACTTTCCAATTGAATTTGTCAAAACCAAAGATGCAAAATATGCAATTCATTATTAAATTTCCTTACAGAAACCTTTATATAAAATTGTATGTCATAAAAATGATAGTGGATCATTTCCATATTTACTTCAAAATTTAATGGAAAAAATACGTAAATAAAATTTATTTTTCTTCTACATGTAGGTAGGTAGGTAGGTAAGTAAGAATATATAATGCCATCTCAAATGTCAGTACTTTATAGTGCCTTAATACCGTATCACATATATCTTATAAAAAAGGTTTCGACCTTTCTCAATAGCATAGCAGAGACAAATCACAATTCACAGGTACTTAAAATTTTTGTTTAAATAGTTCATCGCAATTATTTCAACTTTTCATTTAGTGTGTTACCGTGCACTCACCCCGGCCCTTCGATTACGCATTTTTTTTAAAAACAGCCGACCATCTGTCGTGTATTAAGTCTAAAAATAAAAAAACTAGCGAACAAGTTTCGTGTAAATTTCTGTATTATTTCTGAAAACAACTTCTTATTTAAGGAAGTGATGCACTCGAAGTGATCCACGATATTCGTCAGTCAGAAGCCATTGTGCACTTGTCAGATCGGAGCGTGATATCGTGGCGGACAAAGAAGCATTTCGGACGTAAAAAGATTATTTGTCTGTAAATGAAACAACGCGACCTCGAACGGAATCCATCTTTGAATAAAGAGAATAATAGTGTCAACGGATGAACGTCCCTCAAAATATGTGAAACTTTCAAACCATCAATTTTATGAAACATACTGTTATCGCAGAGAAAATGATCAACTTCAGTAAAAGTTAGCCATTAAGATATATAAATGCATTGGTATTTTGAATGCTTGTATATTTGGAGAAATATGGATAAAGATCGAGTGGGTCATCAATTTTGGATGGTGCATGCAGTGGCGTGCAGTAGGTATATAATAATATTATATAATATATGTACTTTCGTTTAACCAACGTTTTTAGACAAAATAAATTCTTCGTTTATACGACCCTACCATATATTTATTTGTAATTTTAGAGTACTATTAATAGTGTTTTTAAAGTTTAAGTTTTAACGTAAAATAATACCTTTTTACCCGTATAAAAAATATTTTGACGTTTTAAGAACACTTTCTATGACTGAACATGATTAATTTATTGTTTGAAAATCTTTCACGTAATAACTAAAGGAAATAATTATTTTTATTATAAGTAGGAAATAATTTTTTTCTTTTCTTTTTTTTGTTTTTTCCAAATCAAAAATCAATCCATGCACCAAATTTAAAGAACACTCATGAAACCATCACGTTAAAAACAGTAAGATAGTAAAATTCGCGAATTAGTAAAAGAGGAAGTAGACACAGGAAGATATGCACGTAGTTCTTTCTAATGTTATTCTGTTAAAAAACAGCATAGGTAACGACTCCATATAAAACCGATCAACCGAAACGAATTTTCAATTCAGTAAATATCCAATTATATGACTTGAGTAATTCACTGGCTTAAAGATAGAACAGAGTAATGTGAATAGCACAAGAGCACCATGGGTACAGCGGTGAGTTGTCGTGGTAGTTTTTAGAATTAACCAATTAAAATTTCTACTGGTTTACAGATGGTGCTAATTGTAAAATGATGTTTCCGTTTATGTTAATCCAATTTTTTAATTTATATTTTTTTCCCAGAATTTTTAGTAATGCACAACTTTTTTGCTTGTATGAACTGCACGGCCCTGAGTGTATGTAAGATGATGAAGTGTCAAAAGGTTGTATGTGCGAAAGCTCATTAATGCATGTTCACCATAATTCATACATACAGGAATGAGGTAATTAAAGCTAATGAATGTGTAAAAGGTACTTATGGTTAAATCACATGATTTATTCAAAGGTTACAACTTGCAATACGAGTAAATTGAACGCGATGTTCTGCGTTGATTGTGTTATCTGCACGGGATGAGGTGGAAGAAAATCTCGCAGATGGGTGCAGTCGTTCGCTTAGCGGCGCTAGCGGGCACCCCAGTCGATTCGAGAAGGAGAAGCAAGATACCGTGCAAAGTACTTGTAGGTAATAAGTCGTTGGAACAAGTAGATGAGTTTGTATATTTAGGAAGTATGTTTGATAGAAACGGAAATGCTGAGAATGATATCGAAAGGAGGGTGACTGCAGAAAATAAAGTGAACGGCGCTTTGAATGGAATTATATCTAACGGGAATTTGTCAACCGAGGCAAGACTAGCAGTGCATAATGGAGTCCTGGTACCGACACTGATGTATGAAAGTGAAGCCTGGTATCTGGGAAAAGAGGAACGAAAGTAGACTGAATGCAGTGGAAATGAGATCACTTAGGCGTATATGTTGCAAATATATTTATGACAGAGTAAAAAATGAAGAAAAAAGGAAAGATTGTAAAGTTGATGTTAGTATAGTAAGTAAGATTAAGAAAGGATCACTTAGGTGGTTTAGTAAGAAATGGTAAGAAAGATATATGACGCAAGTGTTAATGGCACCAGAAATAGAGGACGTCCAGGTAAACCAGATAATGGAGAATGGTTCTGTTAGAAGCCTCAACAATCGGCGAGCTTGTATGAAAAGATGTATGAATGTGGATGAGGCGAGAATTGCGCAGGACATAATAATGTGGCGTTCTATCCTCTCTGCCTACCCCCGCGGAGAAACGGCGTGATGGTAAGTAAGTAAGTAATATTAATAATCGCCGCTAGGGCGGTGAGTAACATATATTTTGCTAGTTTTAGATTGTAATGCGGTTATCCGACAAAACGATGGGTCGATAACCAATGAGACGTATGCGTAACCACCCGCCGAGCACACACGGGCGGAACAAACAGACAATTAGAGTGTGAGTTGTCCACCTCCCTGGCCGATTATACGTGCTCGTGTACACGATAGTTGCATTGGGAACTACGTGATAATTAGAAGATCAAACCCTATCTTCGCACGAAAGCCATAACCACATCCACCCATAGATGGTCGTCAAATTAACACGTAGACTTGGCCTATGAGTGAGTTATGTGGTAGGTGCGTGAACTATCTCCAATTATTCCAGACGAGTCAGACGCGCATACGGAAAATGCAGTTCCGCGTATTAATAGTATTTTTACACTCGTAACAGTAAGTATTTAAAATTTTAAGAATTATTTCTAGTCTTCTTTTAAATAGGCAATCCACCCTTCAAGAGTGATTTGTGCCATTAATCAAGTTAAAACTTTATTTTAAAGAAAATGTACAATTATATTATATTACAAGTCAATACCATTGTCGTTCAAAAAATTTGCTATTATATAGATTAAATGTGGCGAGTTAAGGGAAAGAAGATGACACAAGTTAACCGGGAGTTGAAAATTACCATTGACGAAATTACTGTAAAAAAACTTTGATCTGCAATGGACAGACAAAAAATATATGGTCAAGGGTTTCCTCCTCGGCACCACGTTCACTCATTGAGGAGTCTATTATGTTCATTCTGAATAAATGTGAGGCTACCTGGCAATGCTCAATTCTCATTCTAGAGATATTTGATATCAGTGTCACTATTATATATAATAATTTTCTTATTTCTGTACACTCGTGTCGCATGGCAACATAAACCAAACTAAAAGTCACATAAAAGTTTGCGGTCATCGCGTCATTGCGTCAAAAGCCAAATATTTTGCTGTTGTATTTTATTATCTAATGACTTCTCGTCATTATTGACAGGTTATTTTTATTATTTTCATAATATGCGCACTTGCTGGAGCAGAGACGGGCCGAGAGGAGATGGTACATTTGTTGATAACCATTACTAAACATGATTTTAACCGAAACCACATCGTAAAATTCTTATAACCGATCATTTTTCAACATGATTGCAAAATTGAATAAAAAAACTGCCTTTACAAGCGCGCCATCGATTGCAGACGGGGATGATACGATTCTACTTGGAATCCAGTCAGTAAGTTGTGTTCAATGCTATTCTAACATGGCATTAAAAGTTATAAATCTGACCGATTGAATTCTCCGCGGGTTCCTCGAGGAAAAAAAAGTTTCCTTCACTGAAGAAAGGATTCCAATTAGGGGCGTTTAATCATCCCCGCCGCCCATTAAACCTCCATCGCCGCGGGCTGTCATTCCATAATCAGGAAGGGGCATCGACTGCACCTGAATATTTACTGTCATACCATCGCAACTCGTAAAACGGAAGGTATTTTTAAAACTAAAATATTAATTCACTGTAGAAGCCGATTTGTTCTTTTTTATGAACTCCCATCTTTATTTTACTCTCTTTCTAGACAAATACGAATGCTGCCGTGTTAGGCTTTGGTTACACAACGTCATCGTAGAATAGCTCCAAGTCCAAGTTCAATAAAAACAAAGCGCTAACTACGATTCCTTTGTTTGGTCTTACATAGTGGCGTCATTGGATGGTAGATATGATATCTCGTCATATTGACACAAATTGTTTTAAACATTCTAATTTTAAAATTAATAATTTAAAATATTAACTAATGTTTTGGTATGGTTAGGCAACCGTGTAATATTTTTGTTAACCAGAAAGTTAATTCAGAATTAGGTTAATAATATTTTTATAATCGATATTATATGCAGGAAAAAATGTTGTATTTATATCTCATTTATTATATTAAACACGCTACATATCAAATGTCTCTAGAATGAGAATTCAGCATTGCCAGGTAGCCTCACATTTATTCAGATTGAACTTAATAGATTCCCAATGTGTGAGTGTGGTGCCGAGGAGGAAACCCTTGACCATATCTTTTTTGCCTGTCCATTGCGAATCACAGGTTTTTTTACAGTAATCTCGTCCATAGTAATTTTCAACTCCCGGTTAACTTGTGTCATCTTCTTTCCCTTAACTCGCTACATTTAATATATATAAAAGAAAATTTTTTGAACAACAGTGGTATTGACTTGTAATATAATATTTCCTATTCTATAATATTATAGTACTTTTTTCTATAAAATGTAGTTTTAACTTGATTAATGGCACAAATCACTCATGAAGGGTGGATTGCCTATTTAAAAGAAGAAGAAGAATAACACGCTACATATATAATATCAGTTGTAAAGATGGGCCAAATGTCATATTATCATTAAAAAATTGAACTTTTTGTATTTTCAATTGATTTGTATTAATTTATTACTTTGATTTTTAAATTAATTTATAGATAAAAAGTAATATTTTATAAATGACTTCCATTTTCATCTTCGCGAATGCGAGTTTTTTGTATTAGTAAAAATAATTTCCATACTTCGTACAATATTAAATGAAATATATAATAAAAACAATAAAATTATCAAAAGGTATTTAATTTTCAAATGGTAAAGTGATTTTTGCCCACAGCAATACTCAGTACAACACAATATATATTTAACCCTTCCCAAACCATGCAGTAACACAGGTCTACCGCTCTAATTAAATATGTAATATTTCGGTAAATATACGCAACATCCACTTCATATTTTAGTTAATTTGAAGGAAAATATTTACGCTTATAAATGACTAGTGAAAAATCAATTATGTAAGGCGAATCCTACAAAAATAATTATTTTTAATTCTTTCTGTTGTTAAATTAACACGTTGACAAAAATGCCATTTGTGGCAAGACAGAAAGAAATCACACATTAATTTCACAGTGAAAACAATAACAAACATACGAATATAATGATGTCTCTTTCACACTAATTATATGAAGATAGATATAAAGGTAGGTTGTATTATACAATACAATCTCATATACAGAACTTGATGAATGCGCCGAATTATAATATTACATATTTTTTAAATATTTAATGCTCAATACTTAAAGTAAATTTATGGGATTAACCATTTTTTCACATTTTAAAGGCTAATAGAACTCTAATTTTTTACGGTAACACGAGTTGACAGCATGGCTGCGTACGAGTATTTTATATCACGGTATAGTAAAGGTTAACTTTAAAAAAAATCTTAGTAAGCTATGTAAGTTTGAATGGATAATTTTACAGATAAATTATTTTATTTAATATTTATTAATCTGACAGTAAGGTGGGATTTCTACATAGTAGGTACTTACGCAGATTGAAGAAAGAATATTAAAAAATACATGTTGGTATATAATATTCGTAATCAAATACATAGATACGTCACGTTTCCACCCTTCTAGCTGAATGGCAGAATTGTAGGATTTATACGACAGATAGTTAGATATTACTCATAAATGTATATGTAAAACGAGACTATATATATTATTAAAGACAATGGAGAATAATTTATTGGAGTGATGCATGCATACGAAGATATAAAATAGACGAGAATGAGGAATGGAATTGGAATTGATTACTTGAAATAGTATTTTCTATTTAAGAATTTTATGTATCTATCATCTATAAACAATTTTTAATGTTTTCGTTTCAGCCACAATATAATTATCTCTCTTTTTTTAAATTGAACTAAATTAAACTTACATTACAAACATTACAATAATTTGATGTACTCGTATGATTTTAGTTTTTTATCACCTTGATAAAGAAAAATAACTTTATCGAAACCGGTTGGTATTGTACAAATTTGAAATCATGCTGGTTAAATACAAAGTTAATGTATTATTTAATAAAAGTGAAAGAAGAAAAGACGCGGTCATATAGTGTGGGATTATTTATAAAAGAAACAACAAAATTTTATGTAGGTATACAGACGGTTATCAGAAGGATTTTCCATGCCTACAGATTTTTGTAAGTTTTACATTAGGAACTACGAAATATTTGAATTTTTAACATAGATGATTAATAATATAATATTAAGAAGAACACATTTTTATTGTGAAGTTGTAATTATTCAGAACAGACGGTCTGTGATGTTTTAAATACTAATTAAAAGTATTAATTATAAAGATATACAAATAAAATCAATTTCATCGAAAAATATTATTGTTGCGCTACCGAGATTCAAACCTGGATTTATTTTCCAATCCGGGGAACTATGCTATAGCGACAGTATTTTTGACGACAAATTTTCGAACTTACGTGTTACACTTTTTCAAATTAATACATTTATCGTTCCATTATTTGAAAGCCAAATAATGTGTTGTAAGTTGTATCAATGTGTCCAAAATTGAATAAAAATGAATTGTTAATTTTGGCGTCTGCTATCGGTTTACTCAAAGGTATTTGAGATTCCGTAAAAATAATGTAGATAGCTTTTAAATAATGGTACGATAGATGTATTAATTTGAAAATGTGTAACATATAGGTTCGAAAGTTTGTCGTAAAAAATACTGTCGCTGTAGCATAGTTGGTAATGTACCTTCCCCAGATTTGAAAAGACATCAAAAGTGGAATCCCGGTAGCGCAACAATAATATTTTTCAATTAAATTAATTTTATATGTATATCTATCTCCATATATTTACAAAACATATATTAATGTACTTGTCACACTCAAGCCCTTAAAATAGGGCGGGGGGGATAATAAACATCCTGGCAAAGAAACAATCTTTAATGAAAACAGTCAACATTAAAACCAAAAGTGATCTTGTTTAAGAAAAAAAAGGTCCGCATATAAAAATAATGATGTACGAAACTAAATCTACACTGGCTAATGGTACTCGATAATTTAGAATCTCTAACCTTTCTTAATGCACGGAATATATATTAATTCATTAATTAAAACATCGGTTTACACATACATACAAAATACAGTACAAATACGGTACATGAGTACAAATTTGTTGTAAATGAATTAAATAATTTTATTTTTTTATTTTTAAAATGGGTATTTTTAATTAATTTAAATTAATCAACTTGAAAGACACAGAAAAAATATCTATTTATCAAAAAATTATTTAATAAAATAAAATATAAATATCCCGATAGGAACTAAATATTTTTTCTGTATATCTTTCTAGTTGATTAATTAATTTAGTATTAAAAATAAATTTATATTTACATAGGCATGCACCTACATACCTGTAACATGTGTTACATAATACCCCAGTTAATATTATATTTTATTTTCATCGGAAAACACACAATAAGAAATAAACAGCAATTCAAGTGAAATGATACTCAGTATAAAAGATGATAAAAAGTAAAAACTATTTGTTCTATTAGAGGAGTGAAAAAATAATAAACATTAAGAAAAGATAAATATAAAATTAAAAATTTCTAGAGGGAGAAGTAAACAAATTAGAATATGTGTAATGATCATAATTAAATGTAAAATCTATATAGGTCATTATGATCTATATACCTAATATATTTTAATTGAATTGAGTTGACTGAGGTGTTGAAAAAACCTAGCTCCTTTAAGTGTGAATTAAAATACAGGGAGAAAAGGTATAAGAATGAGTTTTGTTGGCATAATTTTTTTGGCATTACTGTTACCTATAATGTATCTTATAGTGACCACGTGACCATAGGTATATACCGATTATATTCAAGAAGACAAACGTAAAAATAGTTTTAAAAAATCTGTTCTTTTTACAGCCTTAAAAAATGCAACTCAGTTTGAGATGAAATTTTATCCATCATTTGTGATTCATTTTTAGTGACATCGTTTGACTCGCGCGCGGTCGCTGCGTCGTGCCGCGGCTCAGCCCCCGGGCCCCGGAGCCCCCGGCCAGAGCAGCCTCGCTCACTCGCGCTCCTGCTGCCCGGCAAAGCGCACGTCGCGCGCCGCCCGTCTCGCGCCGGTTGCCTCGCGCCGCGGCGAATTTCCACAGAGGACTCAATTTGTCAGACGATGCCTCGCACTGAACCCTCGGAAGTCGCGCGCCACACTACTGTCGGACGTAACATGCCTTAAACGGTTCGCGGTCTTTGGTTTATTTTGATAATCAGGGGGCTCCATCTTGCACCAACCATAGCAAAAATAAATGTTCACAAATCGTTAATAAATTATTTCACTCATTTTAAGATCTATTTGATTGAGGCGCGCCATCTGCAATCCAAATGAAATATTTTGCAAAAGCAAAAAATTGTCCGATGCCATCGCGCCAACAAAAAATGCCTATTAAAGTTCAATCAGTTATGACAAAAACCGCGCAGGCGATTCGTTCCATTATTATTTTTTTAAATCTATTGTCAAAAATGATTTTTTATTTTATTCGGTTGATACAGAGATACGTTGGTACTTTAAAACCGCATCACGGACATCTTGCATAACGCGAAAAAAAAACACTATTGTTGTCGCGGGCGGACGATTACTTCCAGCGGGCGTGACGCGAATAAGATACAAAATTATTTAAATATTAACCCGTTCCTAACGTACGACATTAATCGTTATCTTTCGTTTTGGGCGATCGGAGGGTTACTGGAGTAAGGTGACATTGACATTGGTGTTGCGGCCCGTAACTCGGCGTTACGCGCATTCCGCGTTATGAAACACTTGACGTTGCGAGCCCGAGGAACCGGTTAATTATCACCATTACACAAAACGACGCAACATAGTCGAAAGAAACAGGACGTTCATGGCGCCGAAACGATATCGAGGTAACTTACGGTTCAGGGGCAAGGTGCTGCCCCGCGGGCGAGCTCGGCCCGGCTAGTATCGAAGTCGAGTCGCTCGCGTACAGCTGCGTCGAAGTCTTTCTCCGTACAATCGGGCGATCGGAAGTACGGACGTCACGTGGACGCGAGCTTCCTCAAACGAGCGCATCAATTTAAAATAAAAAATAATCAATTTTCTAAATAACTCCGTTTAATAAGTTTTTAATTTTAATTATTTTTATTCAGTTTTTTAAAAATTGTCGAAACATTTTGAATTTGTTGTAATAAATCAAACATTTATGTACGCATAGTTTACCGTCATCGTGAATCAATCGTGAAAGTTTAAAATAAATATGCGTAATGGACAATGCTACGAGTGTGTGTAATTAAAGATAATTTGGTTTACAGCGACTCGCCGTGCGGTACAGCCGAAGGCGGTGTTCGTAGATTGTACAATAAAATTGAAACGATTGTAGGCACCGGTAATGGTCTCAGTTGTATAAGTGACAAGTGAAGAGTTGTGTTCAACATGAAAACGATGGAGAGCGTCTACGGGCATAATAAGTACAGGCATACCCTGACGTCCAACAGCTACTACCAGCAGCCGCCGATCCCGCACCCCAGGTCCGGTACCCTGAGACCTCAGGTAGGATAACTTTACAATCAATCATATTTTCAGAAATAAACTAAATCACTTTGATCGATGGGTGGTGATTATCCTTAACACATATTTACTTATTTAATTCTGACAAAAAGACCTGACAAGATCCTTTCTTTATTTGGTTTAGATTACGTAGTATATTTACGAATCGTGCAACTACATAATATCGCATTAAAGTATAGATAGTGATACAAAGTATAGATATTTTAAACTTGTACAAAATATGTCAAAACCAGTTTAATTATCCACCCTTTTTGTCATTAATAAATTTCCATGTCCCGTCGCAATTATCACGATCGCGACCTCTCTTCAGCATTCCTACAAGTCGAACCAATTTTGGATTACGCTCTCCTATAGTAAGAATGTGACGAGCTTACAATGATTTGATATATTTTCATTACCGATATTCAAAAACCTAATTAACAATATTCTTCGCTGCAACATGTAAATGATTTTTCCTTGTATTTTTTGTCTATATGAAATATCTTGGGATATAAGTTAGTTGTCACCATTTATTTTTTCTATGTCCAATGCCAACAATATACTTAGTTGTATATTTTTTTCAATGAATTAATAAACACTATGACTAATGCCTTAAATTAAAGGTCTCAATTAATACAGTATCGAGTCACAATGTAAAAAGTATATATTCTATGTATTGCACTGTCTTATTTAAAAGCCATAACGTATTACATTATTGTAACATTGCAGTTTTCCTTTCTTTTCATAAGAACTGTAAAAAAATATGGTAGAAAATATAATATTTAAATTTACACCTTTTTCATATTCTCAAAGCTACTTAGATTGTGATTTATATATTAATTCATAATATTGTAATTCATTCATGTATCTAACGACAAACAGAATTCAAGTGTAAAGCTGCGAGTAGTTGACGATAGTTGATATTATATTGTGGACAGAGTACAACTATAATCAGCCGACGTTTATTATTTGTTAAGTTGAAAGAATGTAAGGGATGGTATTGTTGTTTTTACAATTAAGTCCTTTAACATTTTTGTCCTGATAAATAACATAAGTAGACGAAAAATAGATATAATTGTGTTGAAAGATTATTAAAGATATACAGATAAAATCAATTTATCGAAAAAATATTTTTGTTCCCACCCGGACTCAAGCCAGGAACCCTGCCTATCCGGGGAAGTGCGCTAACCTATTTTCATATTGATAAATCTATCAATCCATTATTGTAATAATGTGTTCTTAAAAAAATATATATTATTGTTTAACTTGAGTACCTATTTATATATAGGCATATTAGAAACTATCACAACATGTTTAAGATATAATCCAGATGTATTAAATTATAAATCAGAAATTAAATAAATTAGTGTTGAATTTAAATATCATAATTACTTTACTATCCATTTACAGCTTTAATAAGCTACTATTCTTATAATTATAATACACTATGGTAAAATATAATTTTCATAAAAACAATAGTAAATATATTATAAAAGTCTGTATTCTCGAGAAAAAAAAGTAATTCTCTAAGCCTTACTTATTATCTAGGGTTACCAATTTAATCAGTCGTGTAATCAGGCTTCGACAATGGCACATCGCGTTTTTTGTACCGTTATCTTTCTGAGCGTGGAAAAAATGCAGTTTTTTTATTTTATATTGCCTCTTTTTAAAGAGCAGCGCCACACAATACACAGCCATGATAGAGGAGAGGAAATGATAACAGTTAAGTATGCGATCAGCTTGTGAGAACTATTATTATATTGTTATAAAACCAGATCTAATGAATTTGGCGAAAGAAACAACAAGTTTACAATTAAATGTGTCTTCTTCGGACAATTATGAAAATGACGTATGAAATTGTTAATTTTTGATATTAGATGATTAGGCTGTAAAAAATAATTTAGACGATGAGGAAATAATTATCTTAGACGAAGTATTTTACATTTTGCTATTATCTAACATCGATGAAAGCATATTATTTTGAAATAATGAAAAAAAAATTGAGAGTTTTTTTTAATACAGTGAAACCTCTATCTATCGTTTTTTTAAGGGGCCTATTGAAATTAACTATGAATGCGGGAGAATAGAAAAAGTTACATTTTTCATACTGAAATGTTTAATACATATTTTAAAAAAGATACATATTTCACACGTATGTGCTAAAATAAAAGTAAATTAGAAAGCTGCACAGAAACAATTATTTTTAAACATTAAACTTTGTATTGTATTATTAAATCTCTCTCTCTATCGAATGTTCCGCTCATTTTTTACGAGTGCCGTTAATCAAAACCAAGCATTTAGCTACGAAGTATGCTGCGTAATTTAAACGATTAATGCGATAAAATGATGCATAGAGGAACGCTTCATTCAATCTATTTTAAGGTGTTTTGTACGAAATTAATTCTGGACTGGAAGAAATAAACGATACATGCGGGAAAACGATGATTAGAGGAACGATTGATCGAGTGTACATTCAATGTATCTATATTTTATTACTATGTAGAATTATAGTTTTTGCAGTTCCAAAGTCAGTTTGTTATGTATTAGTTGTTTGAATAGTTATTTATATTAAAGTATTTGTGATATCTGATACACTTTCGTGTTATATATATTTTTTTATAAATTATAAATACATACTCGGCACCAGCTGGAAATCGTTTCCTTCCAATAAGATTACACAAATATGAACCCAATATATGATCCAATTGGATAGAGATTAATCAGAAGCATCGCTATCTAATATTCTAATATAATCATTATACAGTGTCTACACTAATAATTCACAAGTTCTACAACAATCTCACCACAAAGTAGCCAGGACAATGCTGCATATATCACAGGTAGTGTCTACTCCATTCCACACAATAAACTACGAGTATATACTTAGTTGCAATATAATTATATCATTTGTTTATCATTTTATATTATAATATATTCACCTCTGTTACAATAAAAACATGTACGTCAATAAAATCTAATAAATAAATAAGGTCCTGTAAAAATGTCATCTTTGCATAGTAAATCGTGAAATAATCTAAATTTAATTATAAATGTATTATTGTTGGCATTTTTTAAATCCAGTTACTTAATTATTAAAAGTAAAATGATATCGTTGAAGTATTATCTTCAACACCCAAATGACTACACGATGTATGATATTATATGCATCCAACGCACACCGATGTACGTCAGAAAGAGATATCAAACAATACTTCTCACACAAAGCCCCAAAAAACGACCATTCAAAGCAGAGTATTCATATCACAAAGAGAGATATAAAAGGAAGCACCTTAAAGAAGATCTTTTGGGATTGTGGACCGACTGACAGCGCCGATACTACCGGCTGACAGCAGCCAGGGACATGTGGGGTCCACCGCTGGCCGGAGGAGCTGCCGAGGGTGAACAACCTCGGAGTCTCCACGCTCGCATAGTTTCCCCGTTAAATACCTCCCCGGGATCTGCTGGACGACGAGGAATTACGTCAAAAAACCATGAGAAAGTCTCGACAATACTTGACGAGAATTTTTGTACATGGATAAAACAAAGATTCGCGCTAAGAGGACCAGTTTTTTTATTGTTTTTAAAATAAAAGCACAATTTTGATTATATATATAATGTTAACCTACCTAGGTGGTCTGACAATTGTATAGGGTGGGTCCACGACACCCGTGAGATGAATATTGTGTGGGAGAATATCGAGGAGAGTTGTATTCGAGACTTACAAGTACACGAGTTGAAAGAAAGAGAATGCACAAAGGTCAGAAAATTATTCAATCATTTTCATACAACCAATGTCGACTATCTTTTGAATGTGGACTAGAGCAGAAGGAACCTACGATACAAGTTCGAAATATTGGTAGAAAAAGCATATTTATTTTCTATACCAGCCTACAAGTGATTATATAATTAAAATACTGAGAAAATCCGTGGTTGTTAATACACGCCCAAGTTTTTGATGTATTAAAATTGCCGTCACTGACCTAGCTCCAGGCTCAGACCTTTTCGTAGTAGATATCGATAAAAATAATTAACTTGGGATGGGGAGTCTAATAACTTAAGGTCATGAAAACAAAAAATCACACAAACGAGTAAAAATTGTAAACTAAAATTGGGTATATTAAACTTTCTTAATTTTATTAAGAACATTTCATTTAAACAAAATGTACGTATTGTGGGGAGAGGCAGGGGGGAGAGGTTCGTGTTAATAAAATATAAGGCTTTATTATTACAAACTAAGTAGGTATCATAAATTGGGCGGATGTCGTCAATCGGTTTACTGTGCAAAAAAATTAATGTACGAAAACTTCGCGGGGAAATATTTTAAGTTTTTTAAAAATACCATTCTAATCGTTATTTTGACATGATTTTTAGATGGGTAAAAAAATACAATACTAATTAGTAAGGAATATTATAATATTTTTAATAATTGAAAATTCTAAATACTAATTTAATGTATTAATTATAAATATATACATATAAAATCAATTTTGTCGAAAAATATTGTTTTTTCACTACCGGGATACGAACCTGGATCTCTATTTCCAATCCGGGGAAGTACACTACCAATTGTGTTATAGCGCCAGTATTTTTCATGACAAATTTTCGAACACTTACATGTTACACTTTTTCAAATTAATACATCTGTCGTTCCATTATTTGAAAGCCATCTACATTATTTTTACGGAATCACAAATACCTTTGTGTAAACCGACTGCAGACGCCAGAATTATCAATTAATTTTAATAATTGAAAATTCGACAGTTTTTTAACAAACTTTATAAAACGCGTGGGCAAACTCCATTTTATTTTGTGTTTAAGATGTCAGGCATCTCAAGTTGTAACGAATTTTTAGTTTATTAGTTTCGTAAAGATATCAATAAATAAATTATTTTACGCATTAAATACTTTTAATATTGATAATATTTTATGATATAGACCACCCAACTGAACTGATTGTATTTGTAATACTTTTACGTAAATATTTGCTCTCACGACGTAAATATGTGAGATAAGTCAACAAATAATCGTTCATATTTGAAACTCTTATCTAACTTTTGTGACAAACCTTCTATATTACCCTAACCGAATCTGATTGAATATTGGATCGAATGTACCACCATTAAAAACATCTTAGATATAATTACCAATTTCTGAGTATTACTTTATTTGAAACAATATTCACCTTTTCAATAATGATATGGAGTCTCATTTATGAAATATCAAACATGTTTTAATATCTCTACTGGATGTTGTATGTGCGTAGGTAATTAATGAGCATCGTAAAATTCAAAATGGGTTTAAAACCTTATCTCAAAACATAATTGAAAAATTCCGGAAGAACGTTTGATAGGTAATTTTGTAAGCTTTGAGAATCCATTGCTAAATTGATATGTCTAAATTATAAATGATTTCTGTAAATTCTAACTTTTATATGACTGCTGGGATTAGATAGAAGGGAACTTTTCATCAGGATAAGAACAGTATGTACCTACGTACCTATATGTTCATAAAAAAATAATATGAATTAAATATATTAATTAGAAAGATATACAAATAAAATCAATTTTATCGAAAAATATTGTTGTTGCGCCAACGGGATTCGAACCTGGATCTCTTTCCTAACCGGGGAAGGTGCATTATCCAACTATGCTACAGCGACAATATTTTTAGCGACAATTTTCGAACCTGTATGTTACCTTTTTAATTTAATTATAATAATTTCAACTTCACAATAATAATGTGTTCTCCTAATAATAAAGTTGTATCAATGTGTCAAAAATTTAATAAAAATGAATTGATAATTCTGGCGTCTGCTATCAGTTTACTCAAAGGTATTTGAGATTCTGTAAAAATAAGATAGATGGCTCTTTCAAATAATAGAACGATTAAATGTATTAATATCAAAAAGGTAACATATAGGTTCGAAAATTGTCGCTAAAAATATTTTCGCTGTAGCATAGTTGGATAATGCATCTTCCCCGATTAGGAAATAGATCCAGATTCGAATCCCAGTGGCGCAACAACAATATTTTTCAATAAAATTGATTTTATATGTATATCTTTCTAATTAATATATTTAATTCATATTTAAAATAGTACAGACCTATATTCTGAATAATTACAACTTCACAATAAGAATGTGTTCTTCTAATGTGATAATTTGAACGAAACCTTTAAATTCTGATATATGTAAGTGTATGAAGGTACTTACTTCGAAACAAAAAAATTAATTGAATGCCATTTATTTCTTAGGGAAAAAAGAATTCGATAGCGAAATAGATGATATTGATTTTAAAATGACCTCCAAATTAGATTTTTTGTAACTTTAGTAGATATTACAATTGATATCGTTTTAAGAAAAGTCCACGATACATGAATGCCTCAATTCTGCTTCAAATTAATCACGACAAGCGATCTGACTACGAGAGTACGGAAAAGATTTTTCCAATTTTTCGGCCCCCACTATGCGTTAATATGACCGTCTAGAATAGGATATTGTCACAATATTAAAACGGGGATCTGGAAGAGTATCACAATGATAGATCTGTCTTGTAACTGGAGTCAGTCTAGAGGATGCCCAGATTGTTGAGATATATCCGTGTCTCATCTGATTGAGATCATCATGTGTCAATGCTAACACGACAGAATGAAAAATTTCTCCCTAAACCAAAATGATTAAACTAGTATAGATATTTGGTCAAAATAAAATCAGTAGTAAATACATTGACCTATGTAAAACACCGTATTGTGAAAATTTAATTTATCTAGGACAGTAATTTAAAGATTGTTAAATACATCGAAAATCTAAATATTAACCGAGTTTTAATTGAGATTTGGCAAGAATCTTTCAATTGTTTAATACTTCATTTAAGATTCTTTACCATTTCTTAAAATGTGTATGAAATGCATGCGAAATACTAAAAAATCTAAAAATATCAATTTGTTATTTACGTTACGTTAAAAATACTTCAGAATTCATTGGCAGTAAAATCACTCTGCTAATTATTATCTACTTCGTACAAGTCTAACAGTCGCGCGGTCTAATGCTGCCTCGCCATTAATTTGTCTTTTGATGTCGCGCTCACTAATCACTTATTCTGTATCGCGCGGTGAATAGACCGAGTCCTTCTAATTTATTAAACACGGCCAGCTACCCTATAATATACGGTAATATTCCAAATGGTCACATTAATGAACATTCTCATGGTTATTAGTGTCACACCGCTTAGGCATAGATTGAAGAAAAAAATATTGTATCTGACAACGCCATTTGCGACGCCGCCGTGCGGTTTTTCGCGTCACTATTTATAAAATGTTAAACGACCTTAATGACTCGAAAACCTTCGTTTTACATGCGACATATTAAAAGGCACTCTTTAAATTGTTTAAGCTATTCCAAAAATTTGATTTGTTAACGCAGATATATTTCTTTGTGAAATCGGATAATGCATTCGTGTACCTATTTACGTTATGTTTTTTTTATCAATTTGCCGATTCCAATGCGTCGTTCGTAACGTGTTTAGTAATATATTCTAGATTAATATTCACAATCTTGAATATCTATCAACAAAAACAACCATTAAATGCTGTGAGAAGAGATAATAAAATAGTTTTACATTTATGTATTTGTAAATAATTCCAATGATTCTAAACATTGTCTGATGCATATCAGCAACAATATATATTTTTTAACTAATATATTGTTGCCGGTGTATTAGCAGGGAGAGAGGCTAGATCAACAAACTCTTCTTTCCTCTCACACAACTATTACCTCGCTCTTTTTCCTACATCTTCTCCTGCACGCTTGTGGAATGTTGAAGAGCCGTCAGGTCTTTCGCAGACGCCCTCGGTTGTCTTCAACACTCGCCTCATATATTTTCTTGACTATCCTCCTCTTACTCATACTATCCACATACTAAAACCATTTCAGCAACTATTTCTCAATTCTGTCAAAATATTTAAATAATTTTAAAAAGAATTTCAGAATACTTTGTGTTGTTACTGTGATTAATGAATCAAGATTTTTTGTTAGAATATTTTAATTTGTTGGTAATAATGTATATTCAAATATTCAAACACTATTATTTTCTATTTATATTTTGTACATGTGTACATATGTACGTCTAAAAATATGTTCGATTATCTTAAATCTATGGTCACGGGTGGGTAAGCAGCTATTTTTTTCATTGGATAGTGGTGAAACTCTATGACATATATAGAAAGTATCCCGGGGTGTCCACCCTCTCTTATAGATGAACTATTATTAATATACCTGACAATGATTTCACATTTGTTATAATAACAGTTCAATAAAATTAAGCTTTTACTCAACCAGCACTTATTATTATTTTAATAGCACCTGATTACACATAATTCAGTTTTACACATCCAAACAGAAATGAAAAGCCTATTTATTGTTTATTGTACTTTTCAGTAATTTATAAAATAGTTCACCTCTGTTAATTATAAACTAATATACCGGGGGGTTGAAAAACTACAGGCGCGGTATTCTGTATAATATTCTTACCCGTCGTTTTGTATCCTCAGCATCTTCTCTCGCAAGATCAAGGCTGTGTGCAAGTGGAATAACCAGTACAGGGTTGAAAAACCTTGCATTATATTTGTAGAGGTCAATGATATAAAATTATGTGATTTTGACAAAACGCAGACGCGTATCACATACACCCATTTAAAATACCCATAAAGAATAAAAAAATAATACATTTGTATTGTGTAAAATCCTCAAAATAAATTTTAGTTGTAGTATTAAAACATTAAATTATTTTTAAAATCGTTAAATAAATTAAAACTAGAAACACAAATTGTAATGAAAATAAATACATTTAAATTTAATCATTTAAGATATTATGCGATGACGTTACATAATAATGTATCTGATAAAATGCATTTTAGTGTAAGTAACGGAGTTTAAGAAAAAAGTACTCACATTTTTTATATTGCCTATAGAAAGAGTAATAAAA
Organism: Eubasilissa splendida; assembly: GCA_031772225.1. Lineage (NCBI taxonomy): Eukaryota > Metazoa > Arthropoda > Insecta > Trichoptera > Phryganeidae > Eubasilissa > Eubasilissa splendida. The sequence continues at coordinate 28,729,078 of CM062848.1, forward strand.
CGACAATAAAAGTTCTGTTTAACGACGGTCTACATTTCTACTTGTTTATGAAAGGTTTATCATCTCTGATGTAGAGTTTCATCCACTAACTGGCTCCTGGTAGCTGGACTATCCGCTGATGCCGTGTTCACTTGTCTTTAATAGGCTACCAATCTTCTTGCTTTGGGAATGTAGCCATGTTGGTCGGATGCAAGAACTCGCACATCAACTCTCGGCTCTGCCGAGTATTGGCTGGCGAGAGACTGTCGTTGTTGATGTAAAACATTTTTCTTCTAAATACTTATAGGAAAAACATTAACTTCCTATTCATTAGGTGCTGTAATTAATTGTCTATCATTATATATATATAATATAATAATTAAGAAAATCATTTTTCATCTCAAATAATACATAACTCAGCTTCATAACTAATCATTTAAATTATCTATTCATTAAATCTTTGCGTACAATTTTTTTTCACAAAACCTTTTTTCACTTATTTCGCCACTTCCTCTAATTTTAATTCTATGCATTTCTGAATATAGCGATAAATATCTATAATCAATCCTAACCATCACATCTATGTATGTATTATAATCTGGTACGATGATACCGGAGCCAACCTATGATGGTATTAAGATGTTAATAACTGAATGTTATAATAAAAAAATAAAAATGTAATATTTAACAATTGTAATAATAAAGAAAAGGAAAAAAAAAATTTTATATGAAGGAAAACCATAAGGTTTTAGTAACTGCCGGAACTTAACTAACTGCTCTAAAAATATAGTCCATAGTTTCATTACAATCTAAAATTATATTTATATATATATGAGATGAAACAATTGTATTTTTTAAATATTAATTTTAATAATACAAATTTTATATACTTGTCTAGTCTTTTTTTTTTAAATGTATACACGATACATGCAGACAATAGAATTTTGACAAATTAATGTGTAAATAGCATATTAAAACACATCACGTGAATGATCTTTCTAACAAAACAAACAAATGTGTATTGTGCTAGCAATAATATTTATCGTGTGTTGTTGTCCCTATCATGAAACCTAACGGATCGTAATGATAGGTGACAATTGCTCGTGGGAATTTCCTGTAGGAAACCTGTATACAGAAGAGAAAATGGCGGTTCGCGTCATTGTAACTAAATTAAATTTTAAGTTAAAAATAAAATGACGAAAAATTTTTTAATTAATTTTATTATCTAAACGAATAAATATTAAAGATTGAAAACATTCTCCAAAAATACTAATTTTAATTTAATTAATTTAATTTAATTTGAGAAGCGTTGGTTTTTTTTTATTTTTTGTAAAAATGTTAAGTCTATATCGGGGAAAAAAAACACATATCTATTTACCGATTATGATACTTTAAATTATGATGCATTGTTATTTGATTTATCTAAAAAAAGATTAACAAATTACGTCTTTATTAATATGTTAATGCACTGCGGAGAGGTCACTTGGTGTCGGTAATATCCGTATCCTGGCAAAGAGGAAGTTGCGCGAGGATAATGTGAAGTGCAGAGTGAATAGATTATTTAGAAGCTATGCCGTAAATATATATTCAAGTATACAACATATATGTACATGTTTTTATTTGTAAATGTTAATCACTTCTACATTATATACATTTTGTAAATATACCTACTTTAGTTTTAACAAGATGAAATTATATGAGCTGAAGCCAAAAAAAATCACCATAATATATATAAATAAGTACTTATTGTTAAAGAATTTGTAAAATATATTTCTAAATTGCGGCATTGTTATATACTTATAACCTTGCAAGTGCGGCCGTAATTGTGCGTTTTGGACAATAACCTTGGGATAACTAAACGTTAAATATTTTCCTGTACCAACATGTCATTTTATCTACCAATATATTTTACTATAATATTTAGCTTCCATAGATTTTAACCTTTTGCGATCTTGGGTATATTGTATATTCGGTCGATATATTTTTTTTTACTTCCTATATTAAAATATACATTTCTTCGTTTAGTACACTATCCAAAAATATCTTAATATACTGAAAAAATAAATTCTTAAAGTTTTAAAATCCGCTTCAATACACATATTCTTCTATAAAAATATTTTAAGTATTAAGAAACTAGAGAATGAATTCAGCATAATATTAAAAATCCATTTACAGTGAATTTTTGAGGAATTTTAATGTAAGTCATGACTGGACGACGCTATAAAACAGTACACAAAAAGATTAAATTCATTGAAATATTTTTGAACCAAAATAACAGCGCAAAAAGATTTTTTTTTAATTTCCTACATTTTCCCCAGTAAAATAAATTGGTCGACACTTTAAAATATATAAAAATATTGGGCGGTAAAAATGTAACCACAACAGTTAATAATCATTATTGCTATCAAAGTACATTCAGTTCTTGGAGTATCTTTTACGAGGCCGTTAATTAAAGACCAGAATCAATTTTTGATCTTATATTTACCAGACGTTCAATACCGATACAGAAACGAGTAAGTATTAAAATTCCGAGGTTTTCAAATTTCAAAAGTTGTCATTTTTTTTTGTAGTTACACGTCTATAATTTTTCATTTATTTATCTAATTTATATTATCGAAATAATGTGGAAAATCTTTTCCACTCGATAGCTCAAAAACTATGTTCTAGACGCTAAATCAGGTATAAACATGCTTGTCTATCTAGTAGTTAAAATACTCACCTAGTGATTCAGCGTTTAGCTAAGATTGATAATGTAAGAATATTGACGTGATACATATTCCGGTTTCACATTTCTATTTTATTCAAATTATATAACATTAGCTGCGAAAGCCTAAAACAAAACATAAACTGTCGATAAATAACAAATCAAATTTAAGTTTTTATAATATATACTAAAAGGTTTGAAGATTCTGTTAATTATTACACGCGTTGCTTTGTTTAGTGGAATCGAAGCGGGAGTACCCAACTCTCGTAACGATTCCAGGATAGGGGTCCTTCGTGGTTTCCTTCAATAGATATGTAAAAAAAAAAAAATACGGAGGAAGGGATGTGAAGCATCAGGTGTCAAGGGACTAAACGAGTATATAATCAGTTTTTGACGCGCGATGTGAAGGAAAAGATATATTTTTCGTATTTCCCAGCAAAACGCGGTTTTGTCTTCGAGTCTCAGAGGACAAAGAGGACGATGTGCGAGGATGGATCGCGTCACGAGGCTCCGTGCTTGTGGGAGCGCTCGGGATAAGGCCGGGCACAATGGTCGCACAGCGCGCAGCGGCGAGCTAACGCATCGTGTTCAGATAAGAGAATCACGGGAAGACGCTCTTGCGACAGGTTAATGACATATGCAGGTTCAATGCGAATGTTCACGGACAATGTCATACGTGTGCGTAATATATGCGCAACATTGTGAATTATCCCTTCTGGTCGCGCCTCACAAGAAAGCATTGTTTTATTTTCGTTGACCACGCAAGTTTTTTTGTTTGTTTAACTTTCTTTACGTTAATTAAGGTGTTTTGTGCCCTGAACTAATATACCGAGTCGTGTGTAATGGTCCGTGTCTACGGAATGGAACACGACGAGATAAATCACAGATATTTAGTTGAGATAAATCACAGATGTTTAGTTGAGATAAATCACAGATGTTTAATTGAGATAAATCTCAAATCATGCACACGAGTTTAGCTTAATTTGAAAATAATATAAATACTAATGTGACATATTTAAAATAAAATAAAATGTTTAAAAATAAATATTATAGTAAACAAATATCAGATATCTCATAGATACAAAGCTATTTTTTAAAAATTATATTTAATGAAAAATATATGGATGTATATAATAATAAAAAATATCCTTGTCTATGAGATATTTGATATTTGTTTAATAACTGTGCCATTGTAGGTAAAAATCTAGTAATTTTGTGTTCTTGGACATATTAAAATATTGCTTAATATTATAATAATTATTAAATAACATACATATATTTACTAATAAAAAAAGTTTCCCAGGATGAATGTCGAATCCCTGTCCATTGATTACTAGGTGAATATCTTATCGCTAGACTAAATAATTATCTTGTACTTGTAATTTTTTAATTTCATCTCATTTCCGCTAGTTTTTTGAAAATATTACATTTATTCATCTTTAAAATATGTGGGTCGGATCTCGACTAAGTTAGCCAGCCTGATCTTGTTTCAAAGTGTCAGCTGTTCGAAAACTTAAAAAATTCAAAATTCAGTCCTATACTGGACCTGGAGAAAAAAGTTAAAAACACACATTCACGTACATAAGAAATCTATATGATTCTTGCAGGGGATTACTTGAATAACTTATAGTAAAAATACAGTAAACAGTTGTAATTTCATTTACAAATTTCAACATTAATGTCACAAGCCCACGGTACGGTATCGAGTTCCCATTTCGATTCAATCAACACAAGACTCATCATCTATTGGTATTGGCGAAGATTCACCAAAGGTGTTCCCACTGTGACCCCGCTAATAGAAAAAGGCTTCGGTAACTGTGTCAAACACACACTGACATCTCTGCATACAAATCCCCATGAAGTGTATAACTAAACGGTGCAAGCAAAAGCAAACATAATCATATACGTACATACATTTTGCAGCATTAATGAACGTCACAACATTGAAACCTGGGAATAGCAATGAACGGTGACTAACCGTGAAAAGCGCGAGAATCACGAGCGTGCTAATTATTTGTTAGCAACTCTTGGAACCTTAATATATTTTGTTCGTATTTAACGAACCTTTAAACAAAATCTTCAATATTATGATGGTTTGAACTAAAATTATTTATTTGTCTCATACAGATGATCAACGGGTCGTTAATTACCCTGGTGGTTAGTTAGTCTTCATATGATATTAAGGTAATAATATATTTAGAACACATTCTTATTGTGAAGTTGTAATTATTCAGAACAGACGATCTGTGATATTTTAAATATGAATTAAATATATTAATTATAAAGATATACATATAAAATCAATTTTATCGAAAAATATTGTTGTTGCGCTACCGGGATTCGAACCTGGATCTCTTTCCTAACCGGGGAAGGTGCTTTATCCAACTAAGCTACATGCACCTTCCCCGGTTAGGAAAGAGATCCAGGTTCGAATCCCGGTGGCGCAACAACAATATTTTTCGATAGAATTGATTTTATATGTATATCTTTCTAATTAATATATTTAATTCATATTTAGCCAAACAAAATTGAGTTTACACGCAACTGAATTATAACATCCAGGTTTCACTTATTGATTTAGTAACATCCAAAAAAGGTTTTACTTGTAGGCAGAGGCGTAACTACGCTAATGCAGTCAATGCGGTGCTTTGGGGCCCACGTATTAAAACTTTTCCCAGCGCGTATGTGGACTAATATATATTTAAATCCATCGTAGCATACGGAAAATTAAACACATTTTCGTTGCATTATAAAATAGAACTCTTAGTATGTCGGATTAGCGACCAGACTATCGGCATAAAGAGAAAATCGCTGTAAAGCGAAGCGAGTCATTTTTTCAGTTATGATGCATATTGATGCAATTAATGATTTGTTTTTGGGGCCTAATGCTGTAATAAAATGATGCAAATTGTAACAATTGTGAAAAATTTGAAGCGTTGTATTCAGTGCATTGTTACGACGTTCAACGGTATGCCGCTAGTGTTTATTTTAATAATAGAGTAAGTCATTTCAACCTTAAATTTTTTTATTTCTTTATAATCCTACATTCAAAATGTATATGTCGAAATAAATTATAAAACTAGTAGACTAAATCATTTTTGAAACATTGTATTGTGTAAAATATTTTTTAATCAATTCAAACGCAAACCTTTAAATATCTCGAAACGAAAGAAACATGACTGAATACCAAAGTTTTTAACATTTTCTTTATGTTGACACATGTACGTAACCTACTGTTAATGTTAGTGCTAATTGTTATCGTTGTGACAGTTATATATAGAGGTGTAAAATGTTGTAATATTAATTCTTATAACCGTTAAGCATGACTGAAGCATGCATTTTTAGTTGTTTTGTAAATAGCGTCATTGTCTCGACTTACTTTATGTCTTCCGGTGGTAGTTAGACGTCAGTAGGTTGCATTGTAGTATACCCTTGTTTTGTCTACTCATTCGGTTGCAGATGTTTTACACATCTTGTATTTATTTTGCGTTGTAGTCAGGGCCAGCACTAGTTTGCGGGGCCCGATTGGAGCATGTAATGCTTGTTCTAACGTCTACTGAAATTTCCCACTGTTTCTTTATCCCTTCACGACAGCAGCTGTGGTTCCAGACGTCAATCGTGATCACCCACATGTTGTCCGCATCTATACCGTGTCGTCCTTAGGGACATATATGACACATATATATCCATAGGGATGAGAAATAATAAGATGCGACAAGTACGGCGGTCATCCATCATTTCGATTATGTTGAGAAAATATTTGTCTCAATCAGATTTTGTCCAGGTTATCTAGAATTTTTTTTACTCAAACATTACAACTGTCATTTTTGCTTTTTAACATATCAGACTATACAGGGTGTAACAGACCTAGTCCACAATATTTTATGGGTGGATACCTGATTATATTACGAGTCGAATATGTGAAAATTCTGCACTGTTATGGAAAATATTATTGTATGAAATTTTTATAAAATCGTGTTAAGCATATTTGCGAAATTGTTCAATTATTAATTTATATTTTCGCTTCAGACCCTAAATCAACTAACAAAAATTAGTCTAGCCGCTCGAAATTTGATGATCTTTATTTTTTTGTATACAATATATTATTTGGAATTTCAATTAATCGCATTATTTATATCTCTGATGTGGTTGAGATTAGGCACATATCACTTGAATATTTTCGAGTCGTAATTTAGTCAAGTATCCACCCATAAAGTATTGTGGACTAGGTATAGTATTAATTTTTCAGTAAACGAGCTAATATCTCAACCACCTGTGCGTTTTATTGATTTCATGATCAAACCTAGCTCCATCAATAATGACAGGAGGATAATGAAAATATGATTTTATATCATATTTTCAAATTTACTTAGAATAGTTGGTGGGCGCCTAGTTTCTTGTATCGAGAATTAAGTCGTTATATTGTAATACTGTATATTATTATCAGTACATACATAAAGGAAGTTTATTGGTTGTCCCGCGTCTGCTGGTCTCTAGATGGACCATTGTTGTCTCAATCTTTCGTGTAAATGTCGATCTAAAATCATCGTGGTATACGTCATTCGGATGATTAATACCTTATGTTTGTTTGGCTTCTGGTAATTCTACGATTAAAATATTGGATATTACTGACCATTTCGATTCTTTTTATTTTCAATTCCAAGCACCGGTTTGATTAATATTTTAAGAATACGTATTAAAAAAAATTACCCTGTTTATTGTGTTCTTTAAATCAAACTAGTTTCCCACACGTGGTGCAGCAGCAGCAGCGGCGGAAGAGTAGGTACCGAAGAATGCTCTCCATGGCAGCGCGAACCGTTACGGGTTTGATTGTCTTCGCTTTATAGACTATCCCCGCATTCAATCTCTAAGTAAATAATAACTCAGTATGAAGCATGTCTCAAACAGCGACTCGTGCCTGTCAGAACATAACTGTGCCCATGTAACCGGATAATAGGATCGATGCCAATTGTAAATATGATTAATAGATTACTTTTTTTTTTGTTGAATATTTAATAGGTTATTTTTTTACCAACTTGTATTGTCGGTTTGGGGCTGTAAGATAATTGATTGTGAATAACATATTATTATTATTATCGTGAAATATAAATTAAAATATAATGACAGTAAATAATTGAATGTTGCTTGTTTTATCTAGCGATTAGACGCTCGCTTAGTGACCAAAAAGACACGTGTTGAATCCTCTTCCGGAGAGACTAGTAAAATAGTATTTTTTATAACATGAACGGTGCGTGTCACACATACAGCGGGATTTAACATTTTAAATGCCATGAGCGCGTTAATACGCCAAAAGTTGCGCGCCAAACCATAAGCGTGATAACACGCACTTTTTTACTTTGCATACACGCATAGACGCTTGTAGGGATTAAAGTCATATTTTTAAAAATCATTTTGCCATCTGTGGGCGACAGCTCCCAGCTTTACCTGATGTAGTGTGTTCCATTTGAAATACTGTTGCCAGTTAAAAGGTTAAATGTTGTCTGTGCATTATGCATGGAGAGTATATCTCTCGCGTATGTTGAAGTCTCGCGCATACTCGTAAAAAATCAAGAATATAAAAATATTTAACGTCTCATTCGACACATTTTTATTTAAAAAAATAAATATCATGAACGCTAAAAAAATAATATTAATTTTAATAACATTTTATTTGTAAAGATGCGATTTTTCAAAACATTGTTCCGTGGTAATTACAACAAATTTGGATAAATCATAAAAAAATAGAGATATCTCACTTACCAAACATATAGGGCATCATGACTTAATTGGTTATATACTTATTGGCAATATAAAATTCGAGCTCGAATCCCAGTGGTGGCTATATTTTTTAATAGATAAAATTATAAATATTTAAAAAAAATTGTTTATTAATCTTAAGATTCACACAATAATTTGCTTATTAGGAGAACACGTTATTATTGTGAAGTTGTAATTATTCAGAATATGTTCATTTTTTGTAACATTAGGTTTACTCAAAGGTATTTGGGATTCCGTTTAAACAAAGTAGATGATTTTCAAATAATGGAACGACAGATGTATTAATTTGAAAAAGTGTAACATATGGGCTCGAAAATTTGTCGTCAAAATAATGTCGCTGTAGTATAGTTGGATGATGCACCTTCTCCACTTTGGAAAGAGATCCAAGTTCGAATTCCGGTGGCGCAACGGCAATATTTTTCGATAAAATTGATTTTATATGTATATCTTTCTAATTAATAGATTTAATTAGTATTTAAAATAATTTTCTATCAACGCGTTTTAACTTTACACGGTCAATTCCTGATTCAGCTTCATGTAGGTCACGACTTATCAGATTGAAAGTGTCTTCACCGACGAATAAGCAATCTCGTGATTTGGACCACGTGGATGAGTTTACTAGACGTTACTGTACAGACGCAGCAGAGATTAATATTCCGTGAGCATTATCCTCCTGGCCCTGTCCGTCTCCGGGCGCGGTCAGCTCTGGTTATCAAACAAAAATGTACTCTCTTAAAAGTACCGTAACGGTCCGTGTCCTTGACCGCCATCGTCCCACTTCTTATCCTGACTCTTGTCGCATATATATTTTTCATATACCGGTTTAATCCAAGGCACAGATCGCCTTTCGTTTTGGAGAATACAAAAAGTCAACGGAAAAGCTGGTCTGAGGCTACACCTACTATCTACTTGTAGAGTTATACACATACCATATATGTGTAAGTACATATTATATGCATACCGATATACATATATACCATCTATTCATATTATTTTATTATGATTAATTATGATAACGTATGGTAGAATAAATGTATTTATTATACGATCAAAGACTAGATATAGCATTAATCTTTCCAATATGGGATATTGTTATTTAACATATTTCTTGGTATGATCAACTATGCAAAAATATTTGTAATATCTTGTTTGGTTTAGCTATTAAGATACTATTCTAGAGTCTGAGTAGTCGAGAGATTCAAACCTTGACCCGGGAGATCACCAGTTAGCGCTATTTTTCAGAGCAAATGGGTATAACTGATGTTAGTATAATGAGTAAGATTAAGGAGGGATCACTTAGATGGTTTGGTAATATGGAATGGATGAGTGAGAAAAGATATAAGACGCAAATGTTAATGGCACCAGAAATAGAGGACGTCCGCGGAAGACTTGGCACGACCAGGTAAACCAGATACTGGAGGATGGTTCTGTTAGAAGCCTCAACAATCGGCGAGCTTGCATGAGAAAATGTATGAATGTGGATGAGGCGAAAATTGTGTATCAGGAGAGAGGAGTGTGGCGCTCTATCCTATCTGCCTACCCCCGCGAGAAAACGGCGTGATGGTAAGTTAGTTAATTAAATGCTCCCTTTATTCGTTATTAATATTTGAAAAAAATATACTGAAATACAGTGGACAATAAATATATTTTTTATATAATTTTAACTTTACATATGTTATAAAAAATATGTAAAATTTACTAAATTTGAAAAAACAAAATAACAATTCATTATAATAAATTTTAACATTCAAAATACAGAATATAGATTTTATGCATATTTCGTTTCGATTGGTACACAGTAATTATTTTAATATTCTTATTCTTACGATTGAAAAAAAACATAAAATATATAAAAATTAAAAATATATATTTACAATAAACTTTCGTTATAATATACCTGTATCTATACTTGATTCGCGGAAAAATAATTTCTGGTAAATTTCCCAATTTACTGGCGTCGGTAATAATAAACGAAAGTTTATTGTAAATATACATTTTTAATTTTTATTTATTTTAATAATGCATTCATATACATATATACAATATCCATATCAATTAAAACATTCAGTTGTAGTATTATTTTATTTTAATTACGAATTTGTATTAAGTGGATACAAAGTATGTATTCATACACCTGATGTATGTTTTATATACCTCAATAACTGAAGTATATAAAACATACATATACGTTACTTGCCTCAAATAAATACCTGCCTATATATTCATTTGACCTTTCTAAATGGTGACAGTAAAAATACTGAAATAAATGTATTATAGCAGCTAGGGCTTGCATTACCGGATTACCGCTTTATCAACTAAAACGCACCAGTTACAATATATATAATATATTTTTACTGTCACCATTTAGAAAGGTCAAATGAATATATAGGCAGGTATTTATTTGAGACAGGTGACGTCTGAATTTGAAAAATTAACAATGTTAGTATGTCAGTCGTAAATCGGTGATGGGTAAACACGCAGGATCGTGTCACTTGTGGGCGGGGGCGGGGGCGGGTCGGTTGCTCCCGACCGTAGGCGGACTGGGCCATCGGGACTGGTCGCCAACCCCCCCACCCCCGCGTCACACCGATCCTGGCCATTATCGGGTCATTGCCATGGACACAACACACAGACAATACGTTTTTTTTTAAATTTAAATATCTAATTTGAATCAGGTGGGCCAGTTTTATACAGTGTGGTCCGTTATCTATTTAAATTAGATGGTATTTGACAAATAATTTAAAACATTTTGAAAATGAATACATTAGAAAGTAGTGGTGGGTTGTTTAATTGCAACGCAAACCTTAAAATTATTATAATTTCATTATATATGCATGAGATTCAACAATTTATTATAATTTAAGATTTTATTTCTATACTTTACTATAGAATATGTTTTATCAGAGGCTCTCCGTGTAAAATATGTCACACAAATGCATTAAAAAAAGATGTTCGAAATATAGCATTAAAATTAAAGCTCGTGAAATTGAGTATCAGAAAAATTTCTGAATCCGTCGGTGCATTCAAAACATGTAATATTGACTTTCCTCTTTGTAGATACGTATTATTTTCTTTAACCCAGCCTTACCGAAGCGAGGGAATCTTAATACCCCAAATCAACATTTATCCGGATAACTCAGTAATTAATTGAGCAATTCAACTTATACTTCATGTAATCTTAAATATATGGATATAGAATATATATTTCTATAATTTTTGGTGCAAACTAAGTATTTAAAAATGTAAATATTACAATTAATTACTGCATCAGAACGTGTAGGGTGTATACGTGTCGGGTGTTATGTTTTGTTTCACTCGTGCAAATACATTAGAGGCTCTCGCATCAATGCGTGCGAGCGAAAAAAGAACACTCACCCTGTTCCTCAAAATCGAACAATACACATATACAATATATCAATATATATGCGTATAATAATTATTAGCATGCACTTAATTTTGTTGTACTTCGTACAGGGAAGGTTAATAATCCAGGTGGTACCTACTTTCATGATTTTCTTCACATTTTAATTGACCGACCAAAAGTCTACCAATCCATACAATCCCATTATACCGATCCATCCCATTCCTCAGGTGAAATGACATCAAATGCTTGTTTCATAGTTCAATATAACAAATGATATAAATTATCGATCCTTTCTACGTAAAGAATCGTATGTCATTTTTTACTTACGATACTTTACGTAGTAGGGGTCGATATTCTAGAAAATTATAGATGCATGCCGTATGTTATAAATATTTTCTACAAATCTGCTCTATCGAACTCAAATATAAGCTTATTTAATCAAGAGTTTTGTAGTTATCTACCCATTCAATTATCTTAAATAATTGAGAAAATCTATAAATACAAGTGTCTTAAGTAATAAACCTTCTATTATATATATTATCGCTAATTTCATGTAAAAAGGTAGGAATGATTATACTTGTTTTCGTAAGGTAATGAATGACGTCAACTGTTGAGTTGTTTTTACCAAAATCGTGATTCAAATCATACATATTATAATGCTCGATCGCGGCAATTGAAAAAATAGTCTTAAATAAAATATATTATTTAACTTGAAAACGTTAAAAACTGTAAAAAATGACGGCGACAATATATTGAAATTCGAGATTATCGAAGAACGAAGCGTTTAAATAATGTTAATTTTCAAAAATAACCCAACAGCCTGTAGAAGTGGGTCAGACCATGCAGCCAGATTAGGACAGGCGTGGGCTCACTGGGTTACCGGAGAAGCCGATTCCAAATAAATTGTCTACATTTCTGCGGGTCATTACCGTCACTGAGGTACCTAAGCGGGTCTTTATCGTCAGTGAAGTGCCTAAGCCTGGCCAATTTCATGTAGTACCTATTTTAAATACATACAACGCAAACCGGTTTCCAGAAAAGGAATGATTCAATATTAAAGCTTGCTAAGGTGGACTGGGTCGTCTAAGGAAATAAATTTTATTTTTTACATGGTTTCAGGATCAAATCATCGCATGTCTGGGTAGATAGAATTGTCTTTTTTATCAAAAATTTCAGTCTACTCAATAACAAAGCAAACATGGAAATAATTAATAGCGATTGATCCTAAAAGAAGAGGTCAGAATTACGTTCATACATCAATCAAAATTATAAAAAGTTATTACATCAATTATATATAATTTTTTTTAAATAAAATCTCATTTTTATTATGATGTTGATTAATATGGAATATGGGAAATATAAAACGTCTCACTTAATTAGAAAACATCTATATAAAGTCTAAAATTAAGTTAAATGTGGAAAAGGTGGAAATTTAATAGATAAATTTTTCTGTGTATCTTTCTGATGATTTATACAATTTGTTTTAATGAAAGAACGTGTCGCTGAATAAACTTTGTATTTTATTTATTTCACCGAAAGAATTATAAAATTAATTTAATTGTTCATTTTACCCATATCCACATGGATATTTTTATTATACGTTTTGGGTTTGTGATAATTATTAAATGATTGTATTTCAGTAAAGTTTGAACGTTTTGTTATTAATAAACTATTTAGAATATAGTTGAGAATAGACAAATTATATTTTTAATTTAAAAAAAAAAAAAAAAACTGACTACTTTAACACAGACTTCAGTCTAGCAAAGTAGTCAGGACAACACTGTATATATCAGAGGTGAAGTCTACTCCATCCCACACAATAAACTATGAGTATTATGCCTTATGTTTATTATGTATAATATATTCACTTCTGTTAGAATAAAAATATGTGTCATCTAACAAATAAATAAATTTCATCAGTCAAAAAATGTGGTTATATTTTGTGAAGGATAAAAGACAAGTTCAGATAGAAATATCAATGTCAAAAATAATTTGTCTTTTTCATTATTTATGAAAACATGTTTTTTTTTATTTTAAAAATGTATTATTATTTTCTCATTAGCGTATGTGAATACCAGTATAATAGCAATGAAATGATTTATTTTTAGGATACAGAATGACGTCAACAAATATTTTTTTATTCATAATTTTGACATTTGACATTGACCCATGGTGTTCATTGTTTAGAGGATTCAAATAATGCCAGGCAATGTTTATGTCAAGGGTTTTTACTCACCACAACACTGGCCCTGAAATTCATCACAATCTTCAATAAACACTGTCTTGTTATAGGCATCTTCAATGAATAATATTCAGTGGTAAGATAATTGTATGTATTACGAGCGTGCACGAGTTAATTGAATGGTCGACGTTACGTTTACCTCAGATGGTGAATAATTCAGCTACTTCCTCATCACTGTCGACCTTGAGAGGAAGACGCCACGACCTTCACGATGTTTATAACGTAGATTTCAAGCCAAAAAGCGAACCGTTGCCAAAATTTATCACAAACTGTTGTATCCTAAACAAGAAGGATGTCCGTGGTTTAACTCGTCATCTTGAGACGAAGGCCATATGATTCATGATGAATTCGCGCACGCTTTTACATAATACAATATCATATACCTAATGTAATAAGTGGGATTTAAATTAATATCCACAAATACAATACGTACAGCAGTAACTATTTTAGATTAGGTCATAAAATGTATACTTAAAATTCGCGATACTCAAAAATGCGGTCAGGAATCAGATTTGTGTTAACTAACTAGCAGTATAAAATGTATTCAGAAGAAGTTCTCAGAAATCACAACATAACGGTCCAGTGTGCCACTTTTTGTTTCGAGAATCGATGACTTTTGTATTGTTTATGATAATTCTCACGATAAAAAACGTAAGATTTTTGTATTTTGCAACATCTAATTTTAGTGTTGTAGGTTTCTGACAATAAATTATAAAATCTATGAGGTGTGACTCATACAATAATAAAAATGTAATACAAAGGATCAACTATGATCTATTCGTAGTTTTTGTGTAATTAAATAGTTCGTCCATACTTCTTCAATATTTGTGATCAAAATATATTTTAAAATCGTTGATTATAAACCATTTAAAAAAATATAAACTATTATGCAGAACACTAAACCTTTGGAAAAAAAAACTAGGACACAATATAAATATAGATCTTAATTTATTAATTAATTATACAGAATATTATCATTTTGATGACAAAACATGTTTTGCCAAAAAAAATTCGTTCTATAACTTCCTCGTCCTCTAGGGCCTAGAGGACGTCCACGTTTTTTCTCCTAGATGGGTTAAAAGTAAAGTAATAATGTATAGTAGACAACGTGAACAAACTATTAAAAATGTATTACAAAAAGTATGCAAGAACGATTTTTTTTATGTAAATGAAATAATAGAATTAAAATTGCAATCATTTAACTTTAAAAAAATGAATAATATTCTACGTTTAAAATTGCGCAATAAAGCACTCAGAGTCATTATTGAGATATCTCGACGATCTGATTTGTGCGGTTTGATTTCTTCTAAAAACACATTAAACCTTTTTTACTTCGACGTGTAGGTAGGCACTTACGTGGCAAATAAATATATATATCGAAGAAGCCTCGATCATCACGTTTTTTCCATCTACGTGGTAAATAAGAGGATCAGCGCTAGGCGGTGGGGCCATCTTCCGTCGTCGGGTCAACAACACCGCTCGGTAAGAAAAACCTTTAGACAATATCACTCCGGGCACGCTGTTTCATTACTTCTTTGGCGGATTTGTTTATTTAAATTTGAAATGCGTTTGATTTTATTGGCCTCGCGCACGGGGTATACCTTGACCTCCATTTAATAAATATTTCTCTTATATTGACAAGCGTTGCGGATAATAAAGAATATTAATATACGTCATTCAAAAATTCATCTTTCTGTCCTCAATTGTCTACAACTCGCAGCTCACTTATTTTGAATTATCTTCTCACGCATACTCGTTGATTGATGAGGTTTCTAAAATGGCCCGTGTTCACGGGACGAGATACGATGAGATAAATCTCAGAGATTTAGTTGAGATTTTGAAAAAAAGATTTTGACAAAAACTCAAACCTCTGTACAAAATGTTCGGTCTGACAGCGAAATTCGATACGTGCGTACAAACGTTTGCTTTATTCAAATGATTCAAATTCACCTAACTGAAGAACGGAATATCAGTTCTATAATATATTCTCTAATACTTGGAGAATATATTATAGACTTCGATAACCAAGTATCGTCTCCAATGAATCTGTTGGAAGCGTTATACCTGTGTCATAAAAAATCGAAAATCTCATTCTTGAACAGTCGGACACGAGTCCATTATGGAGTTTCTTCCAATATCTAGTTTACCTGATCACACCACGTATTCCTTTATTTCTTTGCAAGTAGGTACATTCGCTATTTCTAGTGCAATTAAAACTCGCGACGTATATCTTTCTCATTATTCTTCCCTCATTCATTCGTTCTACGTAATCAAAACACCCAAGTCAGGGATGGCACATAATTCTACACGCTGTAGAATTTGAAAAAATATTTGTCCTTCTCTCTTATATTCCTATCATATTTTATGTAATAATACCAACGCGTAGAGATATTGTACAATTCCGTAAGGAGGTTATAAATAAAATACATAAATAAATAATTGAATTAATCGACAACATGGGCTAGATATCTATATTTTATACAAGCGTAAATTTGGTGCAATAATGTTTACATTTTCTGCATCTTTAAAATATTTATACCTATTTAATCCTATTCTGTATCACTCATTTTATCACATAAATGTAATACAGAGTTTTAACTAGAAAATAAAACACATTTTTAATATGGTTTTTATTTATCGATTATGTATGGATATGACATCGGCCAAGTAGCCGCCTCTGACAGCAGCACAAATGCGTGCTCTTTTAACAATATTTTTCTTAACATTCTCGCACACTCCGCGTAATATTTCAGCAATTTCATTTCAAATATTGTCCTGTAGCATTGAAATTGTTATTGGCTTATTGGCGTAGACCTTTTCTTTCAAGTACCTTCACAGAAAACAGTTGGCAGCCGTCAAATCTGGTGATCGAGAAGGCCAGTCGATATCACCGCTTTTCAACATTATGCGTCCAGGAAAAATTTCTCGCAAAATTTTCAAACGTAGCTCGGGCTGTGTGTTGCGGGTCCTATCGACCCAATTTGGCCACCAAGAAGTTTTCCAACATGTGACGATAGCGATCACCATTAATGGTTACAGCATTGCCTCTTGCACCCTGAAAGAAATAGGCACATACGCCACATGGCGCACCATACAGTAATTCTGCGTAAGTATAAAAGTTGTTGGTGTATCAATTGAGGATTTTCAGTACCTCAATAATGGCTATTTTGTTTATTAATAAAACCCGCCAAGTCTAAATGAGTTTCATCGCTCGTGATAATATTGAGCTGCAAAACATGTGATTTTGCATATTTTTATTATTGCTCCATAATAAATTGTAAAAAACTTATCTCTACGATTATCAAATACAAACTTACAAATAACTGCCAAACTAAAATGGCGGCCAAACAAAATCGATCCGGAACATAATATTCACCCTGTAGTTATAAGCATTAAAAATACTAAAATTATGAAAACTATTTATTTTTATTGAAACAGTCCACAATTTAAAAATGTTTTTATTTTGTCCGAACGAACAAATAGGTTAATAAAAAAAAACATATTTTTTGCAGATCGTTAATTGTTTATTATTTATGATGGTGGTTCGCGAGAAGTGACGGAATGCCTTCGTCTTCCTGCCTCCCTGCTGACACTGGTGTTAGCCATTTAGTATTATTACGGTTTATGTACTGCCAGTGATGGTTTTGGCAGTTTCTGTGTGGCCTCACACGCGAAATTAATTATCAAGAGTCTGCCGGAGCAGCGACTGTAACGTACTTAAAGCAACGGAAGTTCGGAGCCGTGTAAAAACCATGAAGAATTGTGGAAGCGAAATGTTTAAGCCGACTCGTTTTATTTTAAATCTCTCTGCAATTTTATAAACACGTCAAATTATACGTCGTGAAATGCATTACTTAAGTGTGTTACAACTTGAAACTTTAAAGGTAAATAAAGTTTACAAAATAATGAAACCGCGAGGCATGTGATGTTGAAAATCCTAAATACTGTTAAGAGGAAACTTAGTAAATGGATTTTTAATTCTGAAGATCTTTGTTTTTATTATCTTTCGTACCTTGTCTCTTTAACCCTTCCCCAACCATGCAGTAACACAAGTCTACCATCATAAGTAAACCTGTAATATTTCGGTAAATATATGCAATACAAAATTCATATTTTAGATAATTCTGAAGAAAATATTAGCGCTTAGAAATGACTAGTGAAAAACCAATTATGAAGAGGGAATCGTACAGAAATAATTATTTTTTCCATTCAATCCGTTGTAAGATTAATACGTTGGTAAGAATACAATTTGCGATATGAAAGACAGAGATCACACACTATTTTCACAGTGACAAGAACAGCAAACATACAAATATAATTATCTCTTTCTCACTAATTAAATAAAGAGAGATAAGAAGGAAGGACACATTGTGTACGACTTAATGAATGCTCTAAATTATGGTTTTTATCATTTTTTCAAAATTGAATGCTCAATATTTGGAGTAAATCCGTGCCATCAAAGCCATTTAACCTAATAAAAACATTTTTTCTAACAGTTATATACGGTAACACGAGTTGACAGCATGGTTGCGTTCGGGTATTTTATGTCATGGTATGGTAAAGGTTAAAATGTAGAAATTTTTTCAAGGATGAATGTAAAATTTTAAGTTAGGCCAAATAACTATAGAAGATTAAGGTACATGAATGATATTGTGTAACAAGTAATATTGCGCATTCAAAAATATCAATCATCAATTATTGTACTCCATAAAAGAACATATTAAAAAAGATTTATTTAAAAATAAATGGTTAGGTTAGGTTGCTAGGTTGCTAGGTTGCTGGGTGGTTAGGTTAGGTCGCTAGATTGCCAGGTGGTTAGAATAAGTCGACGTACACTTTATTATACTGGAAAGCTTTTATGTTTGTGAATAGAAGATAAAATTACAATTGTACCAGGTAGGTACTTATCTACGTACGTATTAAATGGTCTTATTAGGATTTAATTTTTAAAACGAAATATTTATTGGATTTAATACTTATTAAATTTTTGCGAGATTTTGGCTCTATATGACATTAATCTCAGTACTTTTACAGAGACGATCATTGTATAAAAAAAAACAAGGTATCCAATTTAATAAAAATTTTAAAATTTTTATGCATTTTAACGGGAAATAGATTATTTAAATCCCATTATTAGTAGCTTGTATTTTAAATTTTTAAACAGATAATTATTATAACATTTATATTTATAGAATCGTTTAAATCAATGGGCACCTGTCAATACATTGATAATAATTATTTGAAGCGTACAAAGTATGATTGCACGCTTCCTGAATTGAACAATTTCCTATATATTTTCCTTTGCATACGCGCGAAAACATTTAATTTCAATATGAAATCATACTTAAAGAAAAAAAAATACAGTGATGAGTACAAGTAGCACTCTCGTGAATGTTTACAAGCAAGCATGCGCGCGCGTGTATACGTGTTATGTGTACAGTTCACTAGGAATGAAGTAAGAAACAAAAAATGATAAGGTTTATTTTTAACATTTAAAATTTCATGTTCTAGAAAACTGTTGCTTTGTGTAATAAGGTACTAGATACTGGTACATACATGTTCTCATCATTTGTAATGTTTCATGTATAATTTTTTTAATTCAAATTTGTAGTTAGGTACCGTGTAGGTACAGAATTCACAAAGAACCTACCTACCGGGAGGTGAAACGACATATTTTAATTTTCGTTGTGGCTTTTCGAACAAGTGATTTTCCAAGACGTGTCAAAACGTAAGTATAACGTTTATGTGTAATATTATGTATTCACCTTGGTCACGTATTTAATAGGTCACTTTTTCCTCACTATTTTTCAGGTATGGTAGCTAAAGATATTTCCACATCAAAACATGAAAAATATTTAATCCTTGTATTAGAAATACATTTTTGACAATCGTTTGCTAGATAAATAATTTTATTAGGTATCGATCTTAACCTTTTTCGAAGTACCAACAAAATTCAGTCGAAATAACTAACAGCTAGGCAATTGTGGCCATTGGTGACCGCTGCGCGGTCAGAGTCTGAATAGAATCTATATTTCAAAGATAGAGCTTTTCCCAAAACAAACTACACGTAAATAATATTTCGATTTAATTAAAATTATTCCATATGTCAAAGCGAACAAAAATAATATTTGTGAGGTCCAGAATCAAAAGCAGACACGTTTTCGAGTAAAATGCAAAAAAAAACATTGTACCGCATCTGTCACATTTGGAATTATATTGAACATGCTCAATAACCACAGGTCACATGACCAAATACTGTTATCTTATTGGCTGAAAACATATTTGTCTGGGTTTGACTTGATTATCTATTGGACATATCTGCGATTAAAGTAACAAGCAAATTTTAAATGCGTTTTTATACGAAATTCACTAATATTTGTCTAATTTCAATAGGCTTATATTGTAAACATTAATTTTTTATATATTTGTACATACTTAACTCAAAACTATAAAAACTGGACATGTCTGTTTTTGATTCTATTTGTGGATTGACACTTTCTATGATAAGTACTCCCTTACCCACGAACAGAAGAAAAGATGACAGATGTCAATATACTAAAATATGTTTTTTTGTCATACTCGTAATAAAAACAATGTACACTTCATTTCAAATTAAATATGTATTTACTTATATATAATTATATATAAAAGAGAAAATATTTAAGTAATCTTAACCTAGAGATATTAAAAACACACGTTCGTTTTTGCCATGCTCGCGTCTCATGGATCTGTCCGTTTAATAAAACACTATACAGCCATAATGACACTACCGAAACCGCCACATCCAAAAAGTCATAGATATAGACGGGAAAGCGTAATATTATTATGGATAAGATAAGTAAAATATGATTTAAAATCCAACCACAATTAATTAAGCCATTATGCAAAATTAAATAAAAAAATATCAAGGTGATTATGTCAGGTATATTGCTGTAAATACTCTTCATCAGCGACGTGTGTCGTGATACGGTCATTAGTAAATATTTATAACATTTGCTACTGAACAATTCTCAACATTATTATATATTATAACAATGCCTTGAATGCTATTTGTCCACGTGTCCAAATGTTGATTCTTTGGTATTGATTGTATATTATAACAACTTCAAATCACAAGAGGATTTGTAACTCATTGTGCATATAAGTAAGATAAAGTGGCGTATATCGGCGTATATACGTACGAATAGGTAGATTTGCTTATGTTCATTTTTTGCATACTATTCTCGTTATTCTGTAATCGTCCAAGAGTTTTTATGAATCAATCATGACCTCATGTTTCGTTTCATTACCTGTATCATCAAATATGTATGAATTTTTTTGATACTAATATTGTTATCGATGTTTTTGATGATTATTTCACGTTGTTATATAATAATTCGACAAAAACACTTAATCAATGGTGTTATTAGGTGTTAATCATTAGGTTACTATTTTATATGGTATGTCGTATCCGTGCGTTTTTTTTATTAGGCACCTATGCACCAGGTGCGTGCAGTAAGTAAATCTAACTGTATATTGTATTTTGTGAAATAAGGCAAATTAGAATATTTTTCTCATGAAATATTAAGATATATTAAATTGTGATAAGTATATTTCAGTAACTTTTTAGTGTGGTAATTTTTTACTAACGCCCGTAGTAAAAATTCTTTGCTGGTTGTTGATACATCAAATTTACTATTGTCAAAGCATAAATGGAGATGTGTATTGGTGTGACAAATAATTATAAAATATACTTTGTTTTATGCATTATTTATGGATTTATTCGCCTTGGCGTTCGATATGTGGTTTTTGTGGTGAAATTTTTTCGTATTATATGTAATAATGTATTATACATTAAACAACGAGATCATCATCTGACAACCTCTCATATTGAATGATTAATTGTCGTATACTTTCAAAGAATAAATGTGTCAGATGACTTTCGGAACAGCTGTGAAAAGTCCGCCATAATTATCGTATATCGCAGAGTAAAATGAGTTTACTGCGGAATGTACTTTCGAGAAGTAAATATTTTTTACTAACGATCAAACAACCATTTTTCACAAAAAAAATTACTTTAGTAACTTTTTTTACTAAAGTAAAAGTTACTATTGATCACACAACCGGCCCTAAGAGTTATTCCTCATAAATTCTAGTAAATTGCCTACAGCTTATTTTAATGTACTGACTGCACGCTATGTATCTATTTACCTACAATAAAATATTATAGTATATAATAATTGTTCGTAAAAGAATTTTATAATGATATTAAAATAAAGAATTTTTAAGAATTTTTTTTTAAATCCTTTAATTTACAAATTTTTTAAATGTCTAGGATGTGGTATAAAAGTTTAGACACCGACCGAACATTCAGTT
Organism: Eubasilissa splendida; assembly: GCA_031772225.1. Classification (NCBI taxonomy): domain Eukaryota; kingdom Metazoa; phylum Arthropoda; class Insecta; order Trichoptera; family Phryganeidae; genus Eubasilissa; species Eubasilissa splendida. Next base: position 28,751,500 of record CM062848.1, read on the forward strand.
TCAGTTTTGGCTCTAGGTATGACCGAAAAATCATGGTTTGGTATTTGGTTTCGGTCGTAATTGAATCGATGTTTCGGCACGAAACCGAAATTCAGTAAATTTGTACTCGAGTTAGATTTAATTCACCTTATCTTTTAATCCCCTTTTTGATTTATTTAATTATAAGCATAGTTTTTTCTAACTATTTAAATGTTTTTTGAGCGTCATTATTTATTTGAATATGAATTATTTATAACTTTGTTTTTAACCACTTTTATGAGTTAAATTTAATACACCGACCAGTTTCTGTAAATACCATTTCCATCATCATGATTTATACATATTTTATATTAAAATAAATAAAATCCACAATAATATTATTTATTCATATTATCTATGATACACCGTACTCTCGAAAGTTACTTCATATCAACTTTAACATAAAATTAAGTAATTTTTCGAATAAATAAATATAGTCAGTGTCTGGGTACGATGAAAATAATTAATACGATATCATATAATAGATTACTGTAATCGTAATGAGTAATCTACACCGCGTAATATTATTACACGAGACAACTCATCGGTAGCAATAATTAATTCCGAGGTAAAGATATTATTTAACGTTTACAAGTACAAACTCCCAAACCGTATACTATACAAGGTGTGGATGTATGTATTTGATCCAAGTCCGTGCTATTATTGGTCACGCAAGCTGAGTTCTGTAGGAATTTGTGGTATACGTCGTGACCAGAAATTTTCCGGCCCTGTACAATAAACTGCTCTGTGTTTATCTCCATCTCTCTACCATACACTTTGTGCATACGTCCCTGAGTAGACAAAGCGAGAAGTGCACAGATTATCCAAGTGTGAATGCAATTTATTATGACAAATTTATTGAGCAATTAGACAATTATGATATTATGGATTTGTCATTTTCGGGAATAAATTATTGAGGAATGTGCTTTTAAGTCTCTTTACGTTGATTTCAACCATATTCAGATGTTTGACGTCACCTTGACAGTGGCGTGCACTAGGCATGGCCATAAGTTATGCAAATGTTAAATTTATCCAAACTTGACCGAGATGAAATACAATCTTTCAAAAGCATTTTGATATTAAAAGCAGGGCTTCGAACCATTATTTTTTCATTTCGGTTTTTGTTCCGGTTCAGTTTTTAAAAAATATATCAGTTCGGTTCCGGTTTTCATTCCGTAAAATATAACAGTTTTTTTCGGTTTTCGGTTCAGCTCCGAGTGATTAATTTTTAAATTATTTATTTGTATTAAAATTTATTTTCTACCATAATTTAGAACATTTTATTACTTGTTTTGTAATAAGAATTCTACACGAATTGATACAATAATATTATATAAATAATAATAATTAATTAAAGGTATAATAATTAGAACTAGAAGTATAGGTAATATATAATAATTTATTAAACTAAACATATATGAATGAAACAAAATCGTATGTTCACTGACGAAGTATACAGGATTCTTGGGTATATTTATTTATAATTAAAAATATGAATGTTACCTTTAATTATTAAAATATCTTAGAATGTATTTTCATTTAAACAATTTATTTTATCTCGTAGAATAACTAGAAGAGGGGGGAGTAAGATTGTGTTAACGCGCGTGTTTGAACATGTATCGAACCGAAATCGACAGATATATTTTTTTGGTTCAGTTCCGGTTTTCGTTCCGACAAAAATAACGGTTTTTCCGGTTTTCGGTTCAGTTTCAGTTCGAAACCCTGATTAAAAGTATACATACCTATAAGATTTATTTACTGTTGAAAATTATTAGTATTATTACAATTATACTAAGAAAATTATCAATGTATTAAATTAAAGGCTTAAAAATTTTATATCATAAAAATTTCACGATTAAAATAGTTAAAGTTTCTTCAAATACAGATTTTGCAACACGTCAGCTGAAGCCAAGACGTGTATTCTGAACACCGCACAGCGCGAGTGAGATAAATATTTCGTTTAGTACGTACACATTTGGAAAAGATTTTTCGAAAAATGAAACAAATGCATTATTAGATATTTCTTTCGCTGGATGTTTCTAATTAACTTCTTTTTTTTTATTATTTAAAGTGAACACGTTGCGGTTCATTTTAATAAATAGTTTATTAACTTTAACTGCGCGTGGTCTAAAATGAACATACATAATATTATACATACCTTATTTATCAAATAATAATATAGACTTATTTCGCAGAAAATATAGTTGTGCACAGCTTTTGATTGTACAGAGTAGGTACACAAAAATTTTCTGATACTTTATTTTTGATTTGTTTAGATATTTTGAATACACATTTCTTCCAAGAACTTTACTATTTTTTATTGATCTGCATAAGTATGAGCCACCGGATTCATCTGTGTTGATGGATTTTACAAAATTAGCTCCATGCTGACCCGCGCCTGGTGGTGAAGCAACGGGTAGTTATCATCTGCAGCGATCGATGACAGCTGTCAAACTCGTTTCCGAGAGGTGTTGCAATTAAACAATTTGTTAGTAAAGTTTATACGCCGCTTAGCCTGGCCGTTTCCAACATAGATAGTTTATCAAGTAAAATGTGCTATCAATGGCTAGTTATCGTTTTTATAACTGGTTGGAATATATAATTCGTAAATATATTAAAATTATCTTCAACAAATACATAATAGATAAAAAAAAGATACATTTACTCTGAATACTGCATGATATGATTCGTAGTCGTTGCTAACTAGTGAAGATATTATATAAATCTTGACTTACCGGTGTAAATGATGTTGGATGATATCAGTGATTATAAACTGAAATTATGATAATCATTTCCATTCCGTTTATATTTACATTTGAGATTTTCAATGTTATATAATTATTAAAGCCAGTACCTACGTACTTGAACCGAAAAATAATATGTGACTAAAAGGCGACAAACGAGTGTTTACTTATCTAGTGGTTAAGACATCTGGGTGGGGGAACGAGCCTCGGGATACCTGTAAGTTCGCCCTATTTTAATTGCACAAGCGTTTAAGCTTAGTTTAACAACAGTAAAAATATTCATGTGACACGTATTTCATATACGCATCTTTATTAAAAAGTATTTCATACTCGTTACCGTGGTGAATACATACTTTATTCAATGCCTGTAAACGTCAAACTTACCTTTTGGCAATTTTTAAAATTCCCCCGACATCCACGATATTCGCATGTTTGAAAATTAAAATATTATGTATTTTCGCTTCCCGGTAGGTAGTTAAAGAATTTCTTTATAAATTCACTAACTACACTGTAACTACTTAAAAATTTGAATTATAAAAATCAACACATACAAAGTATAACGCCACGAATTGTTTGAATAAATTAAAATTTATGTCATAAAATTTTATTACTTTCTTCTTTCTGTAGTAAAATTTCATTATTTTATAAGCTGTTTATAACACACACATAACCATGATAGTACTAATTATGATTTTCTAAGACATATTTGTCTTTGAAGACATGTTTTCTCTAATATATTCTAGCAATGTATGTCTTATAAACAGAAAAATTTGTACATGTTCGCTAGAAACAAAATTCTAATCTCTTTTAATTTTCACCCCAAATTTCAACCACCAAAATAAATCATAGATTGTTGATACATCTTGTAATTTATGACACAAGATAATTTATATCTTGTTCCGCCTATCTTGCACCGAGTCGAGAGTAGACGTTGCAGGCATCGAGACCGATCACCAAAGTGCCCTAACCGTGACCTATTGCCCGTGAGGCGTAGCAGGGACGGTGGACGCTTCCATACAAGATGGACGTCTTATGTGTCGGCTAATTTATTCTCAGCGTATTCTGAACGCTCCGCAATTTCCTATAGAAGACCTGCAACAATCCATCACACACACACACAGGCTGTTGACAAGAAAATACCTGTAATAGACGGACAAGAAAATATTTACCATCGTAATCTGTATTATTTTCAAATCTAGGTGACGGAAACATTTGCATGAGTTGTTCAATTCAAATTATAATGCGGCATTCAAGCTGTCGCTGTTAAAACGACGCCATCGACACACTCTTGCGCCTTTTCAAGAGAGCAATCGTTTAGTCAGTAGCGCCACAAAAAAAGAACTCCTTAAGGACTTACTTAAGTAACTAACTAAATTATCTTTTTTTTAAATTTATTATCTTTGTTTTATTAACCACTAAATTGAGTTTAAATACATCTACCGGTTTCGAAAAATACCATTTTCTTCTTCAGGATGTCATAACTAACTAAAACATGTTTCTTTGCCAGAATCTATTTAAAAAAAAAAAAATTTTTAGTACCTAACTCAAATCATTACTTAATACAAATTTACTCGAATAATTTTTAGGAAAAAATTTTAGAATGGGACTCGTAGTTAAATTTTTTTTTTTTTCAAATAGATTCTGGCAAAGAAACAATATATGTTTTAGTTAGTTATGTCATCCTGAAGAAGAAAATGGTATTTTTCGAAACCGGTAGATGAAATATGAATTTTAACCACAAAGATAATATTGCTAATTTTAAAAGTATAACTAACTTATCATCCCCGCCCTTTCGCCGCGGGAATAGGCAGTAAGTAGCACACTCTGCTATCCTGACACACAATTCTCGCCTCATGCGAGCTCATCAATTATTGAGTCTTCTAACACGACCATCTTTCAGTATCTGGTTTACCTGGTCGTGCCAAATCTTCCGCAGGTGTCCTCTATTTCTCATGCCATCAGCACTTGCGTCATATACATTTCTTACTATTCTCTACTCACTATTATAACCAAATCACCTAAGCGATCCTTTCTTAATGCTATTTATTATGCTAAGATATTAAGTACTATTCCAAGTGCTGTGGTAGATTTTAAAAATGATTAGTTGCTATTAGCGATACTTTTGAGCCTATTTCTAACGTGAGACCTAACGCACTGCATTGGTGCAGTTAGAGCCATAGCGTTTACTGAACTGTCCAAATATTTATTTTAGTAGCATGAAATAATATATATGAAAATAAAGGTAATTAATTACTTTACTAGGCATGGTCTATTCAAAAGCAATTTGCCTGTACAGTTTTTATTGTTGTAAACAGTTGTAATTGTTAAGGTACAATCGGAAGTTATAAAATATTATGTAAAAAAAGATTTTTGTCTATCATATAGTTGGAGATAAAATGTGTAGGTAGTTAGTTAGGTTATCACAAATGATAAATTTGTTTCATTTTGCTTTCTACCCACATCAAGCAACTACTTTGTTATTTTTGGTTTAAAATCGTTAATCACTTTAGACAGTTTATGTGGCAATTTATTAAATAAACGCGGTGCACAAAACAAGAAAGTTCGTTGACCAAATTTGATATTCATTTTTGACACTGAAAAGTATTCTAAGGTTTTGTTCTTAGTTTTCTTTGTATCGTATCGTGGATGTAAAGTTTTTTTTTTTCTCAATAGTTTTAGGATTGATCTGGCAAACAGTTGCCTTACATCCAAAGCTTGAAAGGATTTAAAGAGTTCTTCAGAGTTGAATCTAAATATCATCTTGTTTATCACTTCTGAGTCTTAATTAGAGAATCCATTGAAGTAAGAGCTACACCGCGTCATGCACATATTGCGTAACTGATGTATAAACACACTATGATATATAATATAAACACACTTACCTCCTGCTCGGAAACTTACATATCGGGAAAAATTATTAAACATTATCGCTTAGAAAATTTACAATTTTGAATACACAACATTACATTCATTTAATATTCAAACGACACTGTTGTTTTTATTAACACGTATGTTTTTGTCTTAGTTTTAATTTAGTAAAACCAGTATTCATTCATATTTTTTTAAATATTTAATTATTAATAATCACAAAGTGCAAAACATCCGACATAGAACAATATGAAATATTAAAAACAGCGCTGAATCTAGAGGCCCACTCTTATATCTTGTACCCCTTGCGCTTCCAGAAGCGCCCCAAAATTATAGAAAGTCGTATGGAAAGATCAGTGAGAGCCTCAAAACATGCGACAGACGAACGTGACAATTTTTACGCGGATTATACCACGCGCCGCACCATCATATTTATTAAAAGCTGGCTATCAGATTAAAAAAAAATTTTGTTGGTTATGTTTAAAATTATGTTTTAATAAATTCTAAATGTAAGCAAAATAAAATTTTCAACTGGGTATTTGGAATCACAATGCTAAACTTAGATTAAGAAAAGTTAAGTTCCTGCTCTGACAATATTTCATCTTTATCAAGTTTTCAAAATAACAAAACTACAAAAAACGTTGAAAACTTGCATCCAAAATAGATCAACTCACTCTTGACCTTTATCAAAGTTACTCTTAGAGGTTGAGATAAATATTTTTTAAATATGCATTAAATATATTAATTAGCGCCACCCTTAGGCACAACAACAATAATGCACCTTAGGCACAACAACAACAATGCACCTTCCCCGGTTAGGAAAGAGATCCGGGTTCGAATCCCGGTGGCGCAACAACAATATTTTTTGATAAAATTGATTTTATATGTATATCTTTCTAATTAATATATTTAATTCATATTTAAAATATCACAGACCTATGCTCTGAATAATTACAACTTCACAATAAGAATGTGTTCTCCTAATAAAAATGTTTTTATTTCCCTGAAAAGGATTAAGTGCATTATAACGCCATCAACAGAAGGAAGAATACTCATGAGGTTAGTGATTTATAATGATTATGCTATGTATAGTAGCCTTCCTCCGGCCTCGATGGCTAATTGGACGCAGTTGATGATATCATGGTACACACCACACAGCCTCCGCCTTATCACTGCCATGTCTAGTCTTCCGTTTCTATGATATTATAGCGTAATTGCTACATTGTGTAATAGCATATAACCAGAGGCGCATTAGAAATGGTTGATGACTGATTTTATTAACAAATAAATCGGTTATTGATGTGTGGTGGTGTGAAAAATTGAGGCAAATCAATATGAACATTAGCAGCGAATAGTATTTTTTTATTATTATTTTGATATTTTTACAATTAATTATTATATGAGTTACTTAAGTATTTTACCAAACTAAAATTACTTTTTTTTTTTGAATCGCTTACCTCTCCAAAAAAGAGACTAGCTCTTGTGCTTGGAGAGAGACTTACACTGTAGTAATTTATATAGAGTTTGAAATTATACATTTGTAATGTATAATATTATTTATTATGAGGAAGAAGGCCAAATCTCAGAAATCAATGCGATGAAGATTTTCAATGAAATGTCAGAGGACATAAAAAACAGAGAAAAACATATAAATTCAAAATTAAACTTAGTAAATATATAATCATGTAATTTTTCCCTTTTTAAAACCAATAAATTACACATCACTTATTTAGGTATAGGTATAAGTATACTCATATATATATATTATATGAGTATACTTATGTGTGCACTAGAATAAATAAATACCTACACATATATTTTTGAGAAATAATCTATTGCATTTACCTAATCTAACCTATCGCAAAATAAGTTACATGGGTCAAATCGTAACTTTGTAATGTACTGTTTTTATATAGCTCTCGTGCGTCAATTTCTATTAATAAAAAGTTTAAGATAACATCATTAATACAAACACATATTTAACTTTGTATAAACCACGTTAAATATTTTGACATCAACCAGTTTTTCGTATGCGTCCGTTCATTAACTGTTAGTTAATGTACCTCCACCAGTCGTGTAGACGTCAAATTAATTAACGTGGTTTATAAAAAAATAGTTTTTATTTTAAATTATTAATGTCAAATAATGACTACACTAATGGTTGTAGTAATAATGTGAAAAAATAGTTACACACACTTAGAGATTACCAAGGAAACCGTAAAGTTTCAAAATATTTTAATGACATAACAAGATGTAAAACCAATATCTATTGATAGAGTGGGAAGATCAGACACAATTTTAAGATAATGGCCTTTTTAAACTAATTAGAGTTAAATATGCAATTGACGACATTAAAATCTCAAGACTATTTAAGTTTCCCTAGAGAACATACAGGCCTCGAAGTGAAATATTTCACGAATCGGAACGGTCGACAACATTCGAAATACATTTATTTTTGATCAAAAATATACACAAGAATCTGTGTGAAGAAGTTTGCTTTTTTACTTCTTTCTCTATGATCAATATTGATGGAATTATGATTTTTTAAATTTTAAACAGCCGCTACTTTGACGGCGAAACAGGCTGACTAACGAATTTAACTGAGAAAAGAACCAAGTTAATTTTTCAGAAAAGTTTAATCGAAATCTCATAATAATTATATAGATATAATGTATATTTAAACATTATAGTGGATGGTGATTTCTGGGTCCCCTGGTCACGACTGAAGGAAGTGAATTAAATCAAAATTTACCTAAAAATGTTTAAAATTATATACTATAAAAAGCCTCGCCCGTCAGCAGTTTGATGACGATATATTACATTTTTGAAAATTCACGAATTGCAATAACTTGCGAGACCTTCAGATAAACGTTTTCATCTTCCAAACAAATAATTAGATGAGATACTATATACAATGTACTGTGTACATGTACACGTATGTACTATGGTACAATGCATCACGCAGATATCAATTAGTTCCGTCATATTTAAAGAAGCATTAATTAAGGTCAAAGCTGTCGTGTTTGTTTTTGCAATTTAAACAGCTGGCAAAAACTCGCATTGTGATGTCATAATCATTTGTTTTGGTTTTTTTCGATATCGTAATATCGACAAATTCATTGATGAGATAATTTCTTTTAATTTAAACCTTTCAGCGTCGTGAAACTTCATCATTTCATGGATAAGCAGGAAGTTATTTTTCAATGCACGTGTTACCATTTAACGCAGAAGCAGTTAGCAGTTACTGGTTTTATAATTTCAATCATTTCTCGATGGGTTGCGTCACGTCCGCGCGGCGTCATCTTTAGGGATGAAAGGTGTAACGTTGAAATATATGACCACTAGTATGAACAACTCTCTATTTTGTAGTTCCCGTGTACACATCGAACCACCATAACCGTCTTGCGCTTCACTTCACGCTTCTTGTATATCCAACGGCAGTCCATTGATTATTGATGTTCTGTCTGTTAGTTGGGTGAATTTGAATGTCCCCATCAGCGATTTAAATGAAATAAATTGTATTTGAATGCCGTATATTTGTCTAACTTAGTTTAGTTTGTTGGACTAATATATTAAAATAAATAGTAGCATAAATATTGACGTTCAGACGCATCTCACTCTCAAATCGTACGTCGTATATACGGTTTTGAGTTTTTGTCTCTTTCTACTAATCTCAAGCTAATCTCTGAGTTTATTTTCAGAACAAAATAGCAATAGTACTGCTATATAGTAACTTAATCACTGAGATATAACTCATCGTGTCTCATTCCGTGAACACGGGCCATTATAGATTTAGATCGCTTCTCTTGAATAGTAGAAAATTTAATCGAGCTCATCTCCCGATATTATTACATTTTGAAAATTAAAGCAGCGATATCGTGGCTAATTTTACAGCGAAATTCTATATTCAACAGGGTTGACCCTAGATATTGTGTCGTATAAAATATTACATTTTTCAATAAAAAGCCTCTAGGCGCACCACAGACAATACTCTTAACAATATATTTATGTTTAGAGTTGCAACATATGTTTTACATTTTTTCAAATATTTTTTATTTTTTGGCCTTGCGTCCAGCATTTCTGATTAAGTCAAAACTTTCCAGTATTTAATGCAGGGTAAGTACAATTTTCAAGTATATTGCGTATTGTTACATAATATAAATATATTAAGTAACATAGGGATTAAACAAACAAGTTAGACGCGACCGACGCGTGCATTCTAGCAAAATGCGGAGACGCATGGCAATGAAGTTGAATACGAACGAGTCATAATTTTTCATACCGTTGACGGCTAGACAAAAATATAACGATGGGTTACGCTAATCCGGGTAATAGGGCTAGAACTTTAGAGGATCTTATCATTCATTAAACATAAACATTAATTTTTCTTGTCCAGAATCTTTAGTAACGCTGGCTGCAGCTGGCTTTGCCTGTATGCAGTGCACGCCCTTGATATAGAGGTACGATGGCTGATCTGTCGAGGGACAAGAGGTAGAACCAAATATACAAAAGTGTTGTAGAACCTTTGTCGATTTACATTTTGGTTGTTTAATTTCTTATATAATATTAGGTGGTGATTGGTGTGATATAGTCGTATGAGCGTACCTGTTATATTTCTATATTATAATGTTCTACTTCCTCGGAACACCACGAATAGCTCTGAGATTAAGCGAGCCCCTCTGACGTATTGGCAGCCCATCGCATTGCTTTCCTATTGGTTAGGGACGGCCCTGTATAAAAACAAACTAAGAAGAAATCGGATGTACAATTTCATCGGTAATTTCAAAAATGTATCGTAAAATATTAATCTTGTTACTGCGGCACTATCGACCCATCATTGCTCGCGTTCTTCATTCTTCAGTCCGTGATTATCGGTGCGGTCTAACAAGACTTTCTACTCTTAAAACGTTTCTAATTACATATCCAATCTCTTTGGGCAAAAGTCGTAAATTTATTTTTTGAGTGCTCAAGCTATGATAGAATTATATATGTTTATACATAGGGTAGACCGGGGTCAATTGTACCATAAGGTAGAAGTACCAATGCAAATAAGTCGAACACTATAGTAGGTTCATATATGACACATGGTTGTTTGTGGCCAGTGTGGTTGTGGCTAAGAGAACAAACAATAGCAGTTTAATTATATTATTTATTTATTTTATTTTTAATAATTTAATACGATATGATAATGAAACGCAAAGGGTAAATCACATCGCTTGCATCGTTAGACGAACGCAGTTATCCGGTGGTGTCTGAGGGGAACCAATCAAACTCCTCAGAATAAGAATGGCAGTGGCGTAACTACAAAAATTGGGCCCTAATCCAAAATGAAAAAGGGGTTCCCCTGTATACGTATATTATATGTACGAATAAATAAACAACTGATTTATTCATAAAATATTACGAAAATAATTTACATACTCTTACGAAAAAATTTAATGTTTTTGTAATAATACGTTTTAAAATTTTATTGTATTACTTTTTGTTGAGGTGGAAATTATAAATGATTAGTCTATGTTAGCGTTGGGAATTTTGGGCCTTTGTCTAACGTGTGATCAGTAGATAGAGAAAAATTGGGAGACGCTTGGGGAGGTCTTCATCCACCAGTGTATAGAAAACGGCTGATAATGCTGATGATATATAAATATATATACGTCATCTTTTATACCGATTACAATGCATCATATCATCCAAGTACTGAAAATACGAGTAGACAGGCATATATCTCGTACGCACAACATCATACGATACGTCGCAACACCGTGTAATGTTAACAAGTCGTTTGTCCGAACCAGCTGGCTATCATTATTCAAATTGGTGGCTCTTTTAAGTGTATTTCGAAATTGAGAGCTGGTCCTCGTGTCGGGTGCTCATTTTAAGAATGAGAGAGATCTGCTTTTTACATATAACTATTTGGTAATAATAATTTGAATGACGTTTCCTTTTTCGGCGCAGTTTAAAGGCGTTGGAGTACAGTTTCTGAGGGTAGCCGGTTCACGTCCGCCTGCGGTGTCAATGACCATCCACTTCGCTCCGCGGACGTCCACCGGCCGGGTGCATCACCCGGGAACCAGCAATCCAGATGCACCGAGTAAAAAGATACACATTTTACATCAAATATTCGTTCCGGTCGATGACGTGTAAAATACATTTTGCTGAAAATCAAATCCATTCACTCAATACTCGACAAACCGTCGATGCATCTAAATGTCCGATCTAAATGACGACAAGTGAAAAGATAATTAGCGCGGCACTTCATCAGAAAGCTCATTTCTGTTTCGCTATCAGCCGGTTTTGATAAATTAATGCGTGTGATAATTTCATGAGGTGTCATTGCTTTGTCTCCTGCAGTCGTTTGGAATAGGTTGAGGAGCGCGCCCAAACGTCGTGAGGACGTTCCGCTTGGCGGGAAATGTAGTTGGCGGGAGAAATTTGAGGTTATGTTTACATGATGTAAAAAAATGTAACATTACACGACCCGTGAAGGGCTTTTACCTCTTGGAGTAATTAGTTCCAGCTGAACCCTTCTTTGTTAGAGTTTTTATACATATGACTAATTTATTTTTAAAATAATCTTTTAATAAAGGGTTCAACAAACTTGAGTGAATTCTTACCTAATATTTTATATTTGACTTTGATATTTTGATATTAATAACATATTAGTATCAGTGATGACTACATGAGTAGAGTTGAAAATAAAATATTTTCTAAATGAATCCTATTTACAAATATTACAACCTAAATGTATCCAAAAATGGAGAATTTATATAATTAAATAATAATATGTAATAAAGTATTTTTACCTCAATAATCGCACAAAATAGAGCAATGATAATCATTCTGATATGCAACATATATACGTTATAGTGTTAAACTAAACTCTGATTGTGATTGGTGTATGATTGTATCGATGATTGTTAACTGTGATTTAACGAGGTTTAGTTTCTAGTGCACCAATAATTTCTCGCCTAATTATGAATAATTACAGTTACCAATCACAACCAACATCAATCACACAATCACAGTTACAATCACGGTTTAGTTTATCGCTAATAAATATACAGATACTAATTTAATGTAGAGGATGGAGGGTATTCCAAAGGAAACACGCATGACTATAAATATAGGTACCTATAACTTAAATTCTAATCAAAAAATTTGTTCTAAAATGCACAATTAAGAAAGAAATATATATATATACAAGGTGTAACAGACCAAGTGTACAATATTTTATCGGTGAATACCTTACTAAATTACGAACCGTAAATGTTTAAGGAATATGAGCATAATCTTAACCATATTCTCTCCAAGCGCAAGAGCTAGTTTTTTTTTTTGGAGAGGTAAGCGAAGAAAAAAACATGTAATTTTAATAATGTAAAATACTTAATTCACGCTATAAAAAAAAATTTAAAATGTCAAACAAATAAAAAAATATCATAGATATAAGCATTTCAAAAAAATCGTAGTCATTATTTCAATTAATTTAAATGTTTTATTGATTCTAGATTATTTATTGAATACAAAAAAGGTCATCGAATTTTTTGTTACACAATTTAGGGCCTGATGCAAAGATATAGATTAATAATGGATAAATTTCGCAAATATTTATTTTGAAGTGCGTAAACATATTAACATGATCTTGTGAAAAATTCTAACAATAATAATTTTCGTAACGATGCAAAATTTGCACATATTGCCTGAACATTTTCGATTCACGATGTAGTCTAGGTCTGTTACACCCTATCAATGTCAATATCAATGCTGAGCAGATACAACACATTGAAACAACATATCTAAGTAACATTTTGAACAAAAACGGAGCATTTTAGAGGAAATATGTATATTATGTTTTTAGTTCAGAATTTTATATTACATTTATTTAGCTATGAACATTACAGATTATGTATATTTCGGATAGAACAATCTAACATAATTACCTACAAAAACTTCGATGGCACATAATTCAAGATTGAAATAGCACGATTTTCGTATGAATTATACACAAAAATTGAATTTTTAAATTTCAATTGTAAAATTCATTAATGTGGAACCAGAACTGCAAAAAATAGGCTGCCACTCAGGAAGACCATCAACACTCAAAAGTTATTAAGTGTGAGAGTGTTTGAAATAAGGAAACCACAAAATTGTTTCAATTTAAATTAAGGAAACAGCCCAAAATTATTTAAATGATTAAGTTTACATTAGAATATATTCATACAATAACACAACCACAAATCAATCGGCCGACTGCGTTATCACGAGTAGTCCGAACGTTGCGTACAGTGGCGTAACTTTGCCCAGTGCAAAAACTTCGGGCCCTGCAATACATTTGGAATCGATACTTTTCCCGGCACTAATGTGGACCACTAGTTTTGTAGTGAAACTTCGTTAGGAAAAATTTTAAAATGTTCTAGAGAAAGACTATTTCCGTTAAAAAAAATTACGTCATAAAAAAATATTACTTCCGTATACTGTGGAGGTGCAGCTTTACATAAAAGGATCTCGGATAGAGTATCTATGATTTAAATGGGGTTTTTTAGTAGACATAGAACAACTAATTGATTTTTTGAATAATTATAAATTAAACTTAACAAATAATAATGAAACAAATATCAGTTATCTCATAGAGACAAAGCTATTTTTTATTATATTTAAAAGAAAATATATGGAAGTACGGGGTAAATACAGGGCTTACGACCTGTCTTCGGCTGGCTTAAGTGATCACTTTACATATATATAATATAACGTTCACCAATTCTCACCCCTCATTTATTTATTTTTTTTAAGTTGTATATATGTCAGTATGTGGACTCGCTTCGAGTACCACTGCACCGTTTCCATCTATGGACCAAATTTGATAATTCATTTTTCCTTTTTTTAAATAGCACATATGTCACCACTGTGAGAAACTGATTTTTTTTAATAGACCCCATACATATATTTTCCATTAAAAATAATAAAAAATAGCTTTGTCTCTATGAGATGTCTGATATTTTTTTAATAGCGGTGCCTTTGTAGGTAAAAATCCAGTAATTGTGTGTCCCTGGACATATTCAAATACATTGCTAAAATAATAATGATTCGATCTGACTGATGTAAAAAACCGAGAACGACAATTTATTTTTAACATTTGTGATAATAATCACTGGATAAATTTTATACAATATTTTGGTTATCATGAGTCTCATCATTTCATTTTTACATTGTGAAGAAATGTATTCTATCTATAAAGGTATTCGAATAAAGAAATATTGTTTTTTAACAATCTGAACACATTAACGTTGTTCGATCTTTATAACTATCCAGACGCCGCGTGCGCGCAATATGAACGCGACCTAGAATGGTTCCTGTCCATTACCTACCCATTACCCCCTCCTCCTATACCAGAACACTATCTTTCTGTGGTTGTGTTTTCTATGGTTTTTTGGATTGGTTGTAGTTGAAACTTTGAACTGAGAGTTATCGTTTACCAGTGGCAAACTGCGTGAATTATCTCCCTGTGTGGGGATGATAAATTGACATTGAGAGTGTACTGTGTATGTTCGGTTTCTTGCTGTGCGTGCTGAATCCCGTACATCTTTCTATTGCGCATGGTGCCTGTCGCATACACTTCACGCCATCACCGAAATTTATGAACAAGAGTACTTCGTGCGTACGTATCCTGGAGCCAGAAGGTCTGTGGATCCAGTGAAGAATCCTAAATACCTAAAGAAGCATTTCACTGGTTCTGGGTGGTCCTTCAGCGCCCCCCTGTCCCCTATTCCTGCCTTTCTCCTAAATTCCTTCCACCCTTCCTATATCCCGTATTATCCCAGCTCCCTCCTTGTCCATTCAAACGTATTGTACTTAATCTTGTTAACATATTGTGCTTTATAGAGATAATAATAATCTTTTTATATTCTGAGGCTAGGTTTCACTTATACAGGGAGACCTTCCACTTTGAATCGGTGCCCAAATTTTTTTTGTTACGCCTCTGGTTGCTACCTAACGCAACAACCAAACACAACACAATATTGGTTAGCGCTCTCGAAGTGGTCGCGTTGGGGTTGAAATGATACAGCACACAAGGGGCCCACACACGCACACGGTTAATTGACAAGTGGTTCAATATTTACTGCGGCACAGAAGGATGCCGATATTTGTTTAAATGTTTGTTTTTCAATATTTGTAGATAGATCTATATTTAGGTATGTCTGAGATAAAGTGCTCTGTTTAGACGTGATCGACTTCAAAATATTCTTGGAAGCGGGCGTCACCAGATTCTGTAACTCTAATAAAATTTGTATATATTCATTTGAAATTAAATCACTGAAATATTTGTAATATTACGTTTTTTGTCAGAATAAAGTTCACTGATAATTAAAACAAATCGGATTTAAAAAAATTATTTATCGAATAAATGTACTCACCGCCGGGATTCAAACCCGGAACTTTTTATACTAGTACACTACAGCTTTACTAATTAAGCTAATTATCTTATCAAATTTCATCTACACATGTTTTTGAAAATACAGCTTAATTGGTAATGCTGACTACCGGCACAGAATGATCCGGGTTCGGGGTCCCAGTGGTGACTACATATTTTTGATAGTTTTTTCTTAAAAACCGTTGTTCTAAACCGTTATTTAAACTGTTATTGTATTCGATAGTAACGATGATTGGCAAATGAGATTTAACTGTCGGAGGTTTAGTTTTCAGTGTAGGTACTAGTAATTGTTCGAAGAATTATCACGAATCACGAATATCTAATATGTTTGTTCTTGTACATACATTATATTCTAAGATTTTAATCCGTATTTGTGTGTATGTATGCAAGCGATATCTAGCGAGATGAAAGGATTGACTGGGGGTACATTTACACGGTACTTAACATAAGCCTATCAGGGTGATGGGTTGGTGGGAGTACGATAGTATTACTACCAATGTTCTTTGTGAGGTGTGCGGGTGTGCGCGCGCACACGATTTTGCATCATAGCGCGCACGAAAAAATATAACGCGCACACTATTTTATATACGATTTCTTCTTCATGTGCCGCCTTCTATCGAAGGTTGGCGGGCATGTTGCAGTATGTTGATTTATCCTGTATAAGATCACCAGGGGCGTGCACTGCATGCAAGCAAAGAAGCTGTGCATTACTAAAAATTCTGGGAAACAAACATAAATTAAAATAATTCATATGTTATAATTACGTTAGCGTCTACCGTGTATCAGTAGAGTAATTAGTAGCGTAGTTCTGGATGTTACTGCGCGACGCCACCGGAGGACTGTAGTCCTCTACTGGGTTATTATTCATTTATTGCTTCTATAATTGCTAGCCACTGTTTTAATCTAGCATTATATTCAAGCCATACAATTGCTACCTACTGAATTGAATATTCCACTAGGCAATCAGAAACGGATCAGCTGATCCATGTTGTACGGAGTCCTTACTTAAACTGTTTCCTAACAGAATGACATTTGAAAGGTTTTGAACTTGGCTTAGAGCTGATAGAAGCATCTATTTCTTCATTTACTAATTCGCAAATTTGACTACCTTATTAAACATGTTGTTTTCATGATTTTTCTTTGCATTCGAGGATAATGCATTTTTAATATGATGAATTCATTTTGCTTAAAGACGTTGGTTAAACGAAAGTTCATAAACCTATTTACAATGTATAACATAATATCATGGTGACAGCATAATCTAGGTCTATACCTACTGCACGCCACTGAAGATCACCAGCATTATAGACATTGAACCACTTTCTGAGGTTACACAGCCAAGATATTCTCTTTCTACCTACGCCTCTGCGCTGCCTTCCAACTTCCCCTGCATAATAAGTTGTAAGAGATCATATTTTTCATTGCGGAGTATGCAGCTATGTATTATATAAATCTTTTTGATTTATTTACGTGTCTCAATACATCTTCGTTAAGATTGTGGTCAACCCAAGCCCTACCTGTAGCCTTATATTTTTCTTAATTCTCCCCCAGCGCACAATTACTACCCTCGCCCTCGCCCTCGCACCACTCAGCCGGTTGTTCAGTGAGGAAATAAAACTGAGTAACACACAGTCAATACAGTAGTACAGATCATTATTACAATTAAATTCTTGTTGCGGGTACTTTATCAGGCGTTTGTGAAACTTGTAAAGAATTTCGAAGACAAAAAGTAGTTCAGTGTCGTTCCGTTTACCCTGAATCGTGACGTGTCACACGTGTCAGTGGGAGAAAAATCTTGTTTATGTAAAAAAATAAATATATAAATAAACCGCTCTCGTAGGCCAATAGCCCGTGTCGTCGACATTGAGACGTGACGAAGGTGATAATTCAACGCGCTAACATTTCAATGCAATTTTAATTACAGACTCGTAAAATGTGTTTAAAAAAATATTGGCCGTGCGTACATTATGAAATTTACGTGTTTTTTTTTTTGCCAAAAAAACTGGTTATTTAATTTTATTTTCGTTTTTTTTTTATTATTTTTGCCGGTAGCGCACCATCAACGTAAATGTATACATTACGCCTTTTTATAATGGAATCGTTAACACGTGATTAATTCTCATCTTGAGGAAAAATAATACATTTTTCAATTTTAAACACTTTAGTGGGTATAAATTAAATAATACAATTATATGTTTTCAAACGCACAAATTAGACGAATATAATTTATCAATATTTATATTATTAGATAAACCTAAATATATTTTACATTACTTATTTATTTAAGTTTGTGTTTCTAATTTTCCACCACAAACAAATTAATTCATATTATAACCCTAACTAATTGCCTTAAAATATTTTTACACAATATAATAAATGCCAGTGTAGGACAATCTATTAGGATCATTTATGATAATTGATTAACAGAATTTAATTAAGATAACGTACACCCCTTTAATAAAGAAATTAATTCATTAATGATTAATCGCATCCAGAAGCCACAGATAAAAAAATCACTTTCGGCACTTTCGCTAGAATCAGGCAGATTTCGTCTGTGCTCTATTATTTCTGTTGCATTATTTTTTCTCTATGATCAACGTTAACGGAGTAACGAATTAAAAAAATAAATAACAAGAACCATTTCGAAAGGGAAGGTCTTATCACGCTGGCTAACGAACTTAATCTGAATATTTATCAAAAAGGTTTGATCCAAATCTGACGAGTTATTGTGCTAACAAAATCCGTTATACCCGGTATAAGGTATAAAGATAAACTTTCGACGGACGGCGGTTTCGGGATCTCTTGATCATGATTGAAGAAACTACATTTAATTTAGAAAGATGAATGAGACCTTCTGCAATAGGTAATATTACTATTTAAGTCTACCTAAAATTATATAATTATAAATATATTCTTGCGTATAAGTGAAGTAACTTTTCTCTCAAAAGAATGACGTTTGCGAGTGAAATTATTTCAATGTACTAGATTGTGGTCCCGGTAAATATTAGATAATACAAAATTTTTCATTACATATTGATTAGAACTAATTAAGTAACTAACTTAAAATCAATCCATTTCTCCGCATGGGTGGGCAGCACGCGCGGTCGCTTCATACATGCTTTGGATGCTGTGCATCCCTTGTGTTCGAGAGTCAAAAAGCTTTGGATTTTTTTTCTAGCGGCAAATAAATTCGTCCTATCATTTATAGAGCAGTTATAATATACACTACGACACGGCGCGCGCAAGGAGCGAGTATAAATACTTATACATACATTCGCAACTTTCGAACATCTATGTATCGCGTAAACACACAGATACTAACAACAGTGGATTCTATCATTCGTTCCGTATCCACAAAGTTTGAAAGTATTCGACTTTCGCGCAGTTCCGCCTGTCAATGTCTTCGAATACTGTACACGCATTCGTTAACAGCATCCAACGTACAAAAAACGACTTTAATGCTTATGGGTATAATGCATAAAATATCATACATATTATATAATTTGTTTATGTGACGCATTTTTGACAGTTTGACTTTCTGAATACTTAAAGCCGAATTATTGAATATCCTTCGATTATATGTTATATTTGATAGTAGATATAAACTTGTTATCCAGCATCCCTTCTGCATAAAGTCACCGACCGCCACTGGTAGGCAGAGAGGATAGAAAGCCACACTTTTCTGTCCTGGCTCTATTGCCTCGTCCGCTTTCGTATATCTTCTCATGCATTCTTTCAGTTGTTGAAACTTTTAATAGTTTAACGGCTTTTCGCGGCCGCCCATACTCGTGTATGCTAGAAATATGCAACCAGAATTATTTTTATAGACAAAATATTATTATTATGACAGCGAACATAATGTATTTGAATTCATTACATCAGTGACATCCGGAGACTAACGGTACTTCAAAAATGGCGACGTTGTTTCTCACCGATCGAAGTTTTTATACTCGGAGATATGATGAGATGAGAAAACAAGTTTATGTAACCGGTCTCATTCTATCGTGCATTCTAATTAAAATACAGGGAAAAAACTTGGACGCTTCACGGGTGGAATATCAATGTTGTGATTCATATCTAGATCGAGAATAGAGAGATAGCTCATTTTTATCAAACCTTGTAAAGTCGACAATATTAAGCTCTTAAATTAACACTAAAACCAGATGAGTTGGAGAGTTTTGATAATGGAATATTATATTATTTATATAAATCTCAGATTTCACCCTGATTCTCATTAAAATTGCTATAGTACGAATGATTTCCCAAAATATATCAGATTTTTTGTGCCCACAAAATTCCATCGCTTTAGAGCTACTTAATATTACCTCTGTCGCGAGTCATCTCAGTCTATATTTAATCTTCATGTTAATAGTAATGTATATTTATTACTGTTTTTAATGTTTATTTTTCACCGGACTTGCTTAATATGCCGCTACTATATCTGCCGCTTTGATTCGATTGTTAAAGAGGGGAGGGATAAGGGCTGAGCCCTCTTGTCGAGGACATATGAGGTAACAACAATGGTGTAAGATTTTTTGGGGGACCCTATTCGAGGAACATGGTGAAATTGTTTTTTTTTTAATATCGGGTAATTTAAACTTTGTATATAAATGTAAGCAAAAATGAGTAAAGTTTTTTTATGTAATACATTATATTTTTATTTTATATTTTTTCAATTATTTTTTTATTTAATTTTGTTGAATTTTTTACACATTTTTATATATTTAGTGAAAGTTTTTATAGAATCTTTTTATAAATTTTGTTCAATCGGGGCAAGAACAAGGTAAAGAAGTGAAATGGGACGAAGATGATAGGGATCGGATGAGGGATCATACAGGCCAAAGGAGTTTATGGAAGAGTTTGGAATGGAAATAAATTTATAAAATAAATTATACGATAAATCGCGTATGTGTCGTTTGAGTGAGCGTATGTTTGAGTCTTTGTGAATAATTTTGTTTCTGGCAAACCAGGGTGAGTTTGTGATTCTCCCAAGGATGTAGTTTTATTTGGATTCTAAAAGATGGGACTCTCGTATGTGAGTATAAGACGGATGATTGCTTTGTACAAGAGTAATTTGTTTTGTAGGGATAGTGAACTGTAGGAATTTAGGAGGGGGTATAGTCGGTTGTAATATATCTGCCGCAGTGTCTAAAAACGAGCAATGGCTTCAACCGATTGCTTTCTGCTAGTATAACATTTATTATCACATCACGCATTGTTATATTGATACGCAAATTTGTGTATAAAAAAAATTAAACAGATAATAGATGGATAGCTTGATTTTATTGAATTCGATTTATTTTGGTAAGAGATTATTTGATTTATAAAATAAATTCCTGTTCTCACTTCTGTAAAAGTACTAGTACGAGTTGATTCTAAGGTTTTAGTTAAGTTGTCTGATGAGAGAATCCGTTATGTTACCGCATCTCTTGTCATATCCACCAGGTGTGCAAGTCGGCATCCATTACACCTTTCTTCGGTGACATTCCTCAGTGGTTTAGTGAACTCTGTGGACGCCTTTAAAATTTTACATTTTGTCAATGATATTTTTTAAATATTTCGAAATTGTAAAAGTATCATATAAATTGTCTTAAAATATTTCAACTGTGAATAAAATTATCAGTAAATATTGTATTAATGAGTTCTAAACCTAATGAGGTTAATTCCTTTCTTGGTAGGTAAGAGAAAGTTACAAATATTTCAAAAGTTGTAAAGTAAATGTAAAATTTGACATGATTCTGAGGATATACTTCGCGCTTCTATTTCGGAGACTAAGTATAAAATTACCATAAATACTAATAATAAATAATTTGAATTAAATGTGGTGTTAAGCTAGCTGGGGCTAAGTAGTGATGGTAAACCATCACGTGACTGTGATGGTACCACTAATTGGTGAGTGAGATTTAGCGATGATTTTTAAGTAAGATTTAACTGTGGGAGGCTTACTTTTGAGTGTACTAGTCATTGCTTGAAGAATTAGATTAATCAATTATCAATCATTGTTACAATCAAACACAATCACAGTCACAATCACGGTTGAAATAACGGTTTAAATAACGATTTTACCATCACTAGGGCGAAGTCTCTTTCTTTTATGGATACTAAATTACATTTAAGTATGCTACGTGTCCACAGACGAGTACTGGTTGCATTATTCTATTCTACGTGCAAAGTACATGAGACAAACTTCATAGATCGCTTCGCGTTCAACTCTGTATTGTTCTTTACACGCTCTCGAGACGAATCTCCGAAAGAAGTCTCATCCATGTATACGTGTCATAAAAATGTGACGTTGGCAATATTATGATAAATTTATCAATATAGTTAAATAACTAATGTAAATACAAAATGTTTAAAATTATTAACATATCGTATTTTACAGTTATTTTTTTATATACAAATAAATAAAGCAATATTAATTTTATTTATGGATTTTATATATTGAACAGAAACATTCAAAAGCATTCATATACTAATTTATATAATGCGTCGAAGAAGTCGAAAAACTATAATAAACTATAATTATTTCACCATTGTTAATTCAGGCAATTACAATAAGATTTAATTTGTCTTTATTGAAGTAAGTATATTTAACAGTATAAATTAAGAATTGTAAAGCTTTCATTTTAATTTATTTATTATAAAGTGCTGGTGTGGGAAATTAATGTTACTAATAAACAGTCAAATAAAATAAAAATCTGATTAAAAGAAATGATACCTGTTACACTGTTGACAAACAAAACTCTTAAACATGGTTGCATTTTTATTCAATAACTAAAATAAATACATGAGAAGTTGTTAATGAAATTAAATTAATTACCTACATTATATTTGTAAAATAATGTACCTTCAGATCAAAAACATCACATATTCACTTATTTTATTTAATTTATCGGTTTTCCTATTTAAAAATTGCATTGATATTTAAACAGTTGATAATGCCCTCGTATTAGGATAGTTATCTATCGAGGTGGGTTATTGTTTAACAGTGTGAACCTAATTCGCGTGTTTCGAATAAAATTGACACTACATTCCGGTTTAATAAATTAGTTTCAAATACTAATTTAATGTATTAATTGATTTTATATATACATATAAAATCAATTTTGTAGAAAAATATTGTTTTTACGCTGCCGGGATACGAACCTGGATCTCTATTTCCAATCCGGGGAAGTACACTACCAATTGTGTTATAGCGCCAGTATTTTTCGTGACAAATTTTCGAACCTATATGTTACACTTTTTCAAATTAATACATCTGTCGTTCCATTATTTGAAAGCCATCTACATTGTTTTTACGGAATCTCAAATACCTTTGAGTAAACCGACCGCAGACGCCAGAATTATCAATTCATTTTTATTAAATTTCGGACACATTGATACAACTTATATTAATAAGGAGAACACATTCTTACTGTGTAGTTGTAATTATTCAGAACATATCTCTGTGATGTTTTAAATACTAATTTAATGTATTAATTATAAATATATACATATAAAATCAATTTTGTCGAATAATATTGTTTTTGCGCTACCGGGATTAGATTAGTTTCCTTTCAAATTTCTCTACGCGTAATATACATTAGAACAACGGAATATTATGAACAAGATAAAACCCTGTTAATAATGATAAGAAAATAATTAGTATATAATAGTAGTTATATATTATAGTTAGTATATAATAGTAGTTAGTAATACCTGTTTTCTGCTATATATTTAGAAATAAAATGTTACTGAATACAGGGGAATTAGGTTGAACACAAAAAGTTCAGATTATCTATTAATTTTTTAAAATAGAACATCCAGAGAGAAATATTTTTTCACGTCCAGTTAAAAAACAAAGTATCAGACGATTATAGAATTATTTTATTCAAAATATACGGGCGTATGCCGTTATCAAAAGTGTGTCATTCAATCGGCGAGAATCATATTTAAGTAGATAATTTATTTTCATAGATATTTTTCCTCGATTAATTCAGCACATATCTTAAATTTAATATCCGTTACGATAAAAGGTCCCGTAATCGTCGGAATGTGCCTACTTTTCTGGCACACCTGTCAGCTGTCATCGCGTCGCGCACGGACGAGCCCAGAATGTTTCAAAGGCCGCGATGGCTCCGCCGAGGATCAATCACAGATTACCAATGCGAATGGTCAGATGCTATGTGTTCTCGGTGTTGTTTCAGGGAATGAAATCGTAGACCCTTATCAAACAAATGATAGAGCTACTTGAAGCATTTGAGACGTGGATCTACAGAAGAATGCTCAAAATAAATTGTATGGATAGAGCTACGTTATGTTATGATTCGGATAAATAAAGAAAATACGTTCAAAATAATGTACATAATTTGAAAATTTGTCGTAAATGTACTACAGTTGATGCAGCGGAATCGGTAAACGCATTTTCCCGTAAACGAAAAGGTACATGTTCGAATTCCGGGATCAACAAAAATATTTTTCAATGAATGGATTTTTTCTGTGTATCTTTCTAGTTGATTCATATAATTTGTATTAAAAATACTACAAAACTAATGAAAATGAAAAATAAGTATTTAAAATAAAAAAAAATTGAAAATCTACTTGGAAGTCGGGACCCTGGAAGAAGTAGAATATCATGACTGAAGAATTAAGACAATAGTTTGGTCAGTCTACTGTAGAGCTGTTCAGTGAACAAAGTGAAGATACACAACGCTGTAGCATTGTTCGTTGAACCTGATAAGGCACGAGAAGAAGACGAATAAGAACGGTTATCCATCGTTGACACTGACACAGAAAATGATTGACAATTAGATCTGCACGCTGCACCTCCCCGATGACGAAGATTCTTTATTTTTCTGCAAGAATCACATAATATAAATCGAGGTCAACTTTCAGAACAATAAAGTGTACTATATATAATAAATACCAATGCAATTATTTCAGTGAGTCGATTAAAATAAAACAATTTGTTTTTAAAATTATTAAACGAATAAGTACCTAGCTAATAGTTTAGATTATACTTATTTTAAATAAAACGATAATAATTCAAATATGAATTAAATGTATTAATTATAAAGATATACATCCAAAATCAATATTATCGAAAAATAAAAACATTGTTGTTGCGCTACCGGGATTCGAACCTGGATCTCTTCAAGGTATTTTGAAATTCTGTAAAAATAAGGTAGATGGCTCTGTCAAATGATGGAACGATTAAATGTATTGATATCAAAAAGGTAACATATAAGGTCGAAAAATTGTCGATAAAAATAGTGCCGCTGTAGCTTAGTTGGATAAAGCACCTCCCCCGGTTAGGGAAGAGATCCAGGTTCGAATCTCGGTAGCGCAACAACAATGTTTTTATTTTTCGATAATATTGATTTTGTATGTATATCTTTATAATTAATACATTTAATTCATATTTAAAATATCACAGAACTATGTTCTGAATAATTACAACTTCACAATAAGAATGTGTTCTCCTAATTCATTTTAAAGAGAACAAACACATTATTATTGTAAAGTTGTAGTTTTTTCAGACGTGCATTACTCAAAGGTATTCGCAATAAAAGGTGATTGCTTTTCAAAAATGGAATAATAGATGCATCAATTTGAAATAGCTGTAACATATGTGTTCGAAAATTTGCCGGTGGCAGCCGGTATATTTTTTCGATAAATTGATTTTATCTGTACCTTTTTTTATCTTTCTAATTGATACACTTTATTTGTATTAAGATAATAATTAACACAAATAAGCAAGCGATTGTAATATGTTGAATCATCCAAAGACTAAAGATTTTGAATCACGTAGTATTATAGCATGTCAGGGTTTGAAACGGACAATTTAACGAACCGGAACTATCGATTCGGAATTTTAGTACATATAATATATTTCACATATATATACATTTTTAAAAATTATATATACATTGCAGTACTATAAGATATATATTTATACATTACTAACTAACTATTTTTTTTTCCTTTCTAGAAGGATTGATTTATTCAAATAGAAACAAAAATTAACTGAATAACTATATATATCTATAATAATGTTGAGCTCCTCATCTATTATCTACGACTTATTGAAATGCAGTGTAGTGTAGTGCTTCGTTAACCGGCCAGGTCTGTGAAGCGCGAGTAAAGCAAAAACAAATGTGTTTTTAATATCTCTAGGTTAAGATCACTTGATTTTTTTCTATTTATATATTCAATAACAGTACGTAAATAAATATTCAATCTGAAATGAAGGGGACATTGTCTTTATTACAAGTAAAATATAACATACATTAGCAAGTATATTGACATTTGTCATCTTTTCTTATATGTGCTGTCTATGGTGAGAGTGATCTCTTAGACCCTGATCGCGATAGCCGCCCGCATCTCTTACTAGAAATAAAAACAGTGTACATTACATGGTGCATTGTTAATTAATATTATTTATACACATTTATGTTAAAGAATAATAATTACTAACCCATATTTCATTTATTAAACCTCTTTATCGTTACCTTATCTTCATCTCATTAATCGAAGCCTCTTCGAAAGCGTGTTAGTAATTGAGTTTCTTCATACCATTGCTTTTATTATATTACAGTAAGCGTGTACTATATTTATGTCGCCAGGTTTATTGTCAGTGCAACTTATTGAATGGATATGTAACACTATCTCAAGTATTCTAGATTACATTGAAAAATATTTAAACTTATTTTTAAAAAAATAAACAGTCAAATTGAATAAAGATATACATATATTAATCAATACAATTTCATTGTAAAAATCACAATTTTCATACCGATATTATAATTTGCATATCTAGAACAGTGGTTCCCAACCGGTGTGCCGTATTGCGAGCGATTAGGAATGTTGGCTAGCTCAACTCTACAGAGTAAACGGTTCTGCTCTATTTAAATTGTTTGTATATACTTCTAAAATAATATAAGATAAAGCTTCATTGACAGTGTAATAATAATCAGAAGAGAACATTAAAAAAATATATGCCGTTATTACAAATAAATTGCTATTTAAGATTAAGATTTTATTTTTTTAGTGAGATGCAATAAGTATTACCTCTTATTCAGCCTGGTCCTGGCTACTTTGCTAGAATTTCGTATGTTGAAATAGTCCGTTTTTTTTTGTGCTGTTTAGATGATGTAATTTTTTAACAAGATATAATTAATACACATAAATAACACAATTAATATAAGTAAAAGAAATAATACACACTAGCCTGCCCGCTATTCCCCTACTTAGGCAATTTCGTAAAAAAAAAGTGAAAAGTATCAGGTTGATGCATAATTATTGCGGCTTTTTTTTAAATTTTGTTCGTTTGCCAGTTTTTCAACGAGCGATTGACGTGATAATCTGTGGGAGCTTCGGTCGCTGAATACGGCGGCCTCTTCCTTCTTCATCTGCAAGGTTCGTGTCGCCCGTTTTGAACCTCTTGAACCATCTTTCAACTTGGCTTTTGCTGATTGTTCCCTCGCCAAAAAGTTCGTTGAGATCGCGAAATGACTCCGCCGCCTTCTAACCTTTCTCAAAGTCGTACAGCATAATATGGCGAATATGAGTAGAATTTTCAACACGTATTTTTATTAACTGCAACAAATAGACAAAAGTTATTTTTAAAAAGCACACTAAACACCAATTTTTTTAACGAAAAAAAGGCGCGAAAAAAGCCGCAATAATTATGCATCAACCCAATAAGAATATCAATTTTACAAATCAAAAATCGCGCTTAAACTCAATACATAAAGCATTAATACTGGTTTTCCATATAAAGAAGACGAAGAGAATGTGTTGAAAAAGACTTGTAGGACGCGGTCTTGTCAAAACAGAAATTGCGCAAATATTCTTTGAGAAAAACATAAAAAGTGATGTGACAGGAAAAGAAGAAGAGGAGAGAAAAATAAAAATCTATATGCGTTACACGTTTATCTATCACCAGAACTTTAAATTTAAATATTGAACTTAAACTGACTGAGAAAAGTTAAAAAAATAAATGTGCAAACCATTTTACCGTAATGTTTAATATCTAAAAATAAATTATTTATGTGTTCTACAATTCGTATTGAAAAGAACTGATAAAAAGCATATGTAATTTTCATACGTTATGCATTACATTATATTGTATATTACATTACACTACATACGCTAAATATATTAATTTGAGCGACTAAAAAAGTGACGAGGAAAAGTGGGGCACATTAACGCACTTGTCATTTATAAAAATTATGATTACCTTTGTGAGTCATGGGAGGAGACATAGAACATTGATTTTATTTAGTTTTTATGAGAACAATTTATCATTTTCAAAAACACCGCTTTGTGCCCCACTAGTAGGGCATATTATAACAAAGTTGGATTGGACAAAATTGGAACAGAATTGGATTAAAGATAAGGTAAACATATAAAATTTTGAAAAATTTGGTTTCTTTAAAAAAAATACGTTGAATATAATGTATTTAAATATTCTTAGGTAAACGAATATAATCAATGTGTCCAAAATTTAATAATTAATTTAATAATTTGAGATTCCGTAAAAATAAGGTAGATGGCTCTTTCAAATAATGGAACGATTAAATGTATTAATATCAAAAAGGTAACATATAGGTTCAAAAATTTGTCGCTAAAAATATTGTCGCTGTAGCATAGTTGGATAATGCACCTTCCCCGGTTAGGACAGAGAGATCCAGGTTCGAATCCCAGTGGCGCAACAACTATATTTTTCGATAAATTTGATTTTATATGTATATCTTTCTAATTAATATATTTAATTAATATTTAATATAATATTCGTAACCATTCTTTTTTTATAATTTTATCATTTTAATAGTAGGTATGTCGTGACATGAAAAACGTTGGAAACCACTGGTCTAGACACATTAGTCATAATAATACCTACATTCATTATTACTGTAGAGTACTCATTATAACCTAATGGATAAATCCTCTAAAAACTACTGAATTGTGAGCGATGAATGTAGAAGCGACGCCGCCGTCGCAACTACAACTAGAAAATACGATTGACCTACTGTCATCATTGTGAAGTTGCCATCATCATTACAGAGCTGATAAAGAAATTGTGAACAGACTTTTCGGTTTAATATCCTCGATTTCTAGGGCGATAACTGCGAATCAAACACGACAGTTAAGCCTGGCAAGAAACAGCCAATGGATGGCGCGCCACTTAGAAAACATATCTTTCAACGGGAACATTCGGAGAATTTCGCGACACACTGAGCTTAATAAAAATGCGCTTTCCGCTTATTGACAAATAAGCGTTAAATGTTGATGAATTAATAAAAACGTCTTCTTCTTGCAAGAGGCTTTCGTGTAAGTGTTGACAGAGTGGCCTCAATCAGATAGACTCGGCTTGTAATGCACTTCCATACGTCACCGGGTCGCACTCGAGGCCCGTGTTCACAAAGGGAGACACGATGAGATAATCTCAGAGGTTTAATTAACCCTCAGCATACCGTGCTAGAAAAATACCTCACGCAGCCGCGATGCCAACTCGTGTCACCGAAATGATTTTGCAATTTTTAGCATTTAAAATGAGAAATAAGTGCTTTTCCTAGTTTTAATTCCTATAAGATAGTTGTATTTTTACTCTAAATATTGAATATTTAAGATAAATCTCAATATCATGTACACATGTTGAGATTTTGATCTGATTTTGAAGATAGAGTCAAAAACTCAAACCAGTATACACGACGTTCGATCTGACAGTAAGATTTGACAAGTGCATAAAAACGTCATCTAAAACCACCATCCGTACAATTATTATTCTGACAAGTTAGCGTAAGTCATTAAACATTAATGTAAGGCGTTAAAGTACAACCGTTTATGCGGTTTTAAATGCTGCTGTGGAGATTCAAAATCACTCTACTGACAAATGACAATGACATTTGATGTTTGACGTACGTGACGAGCGTGAAGTAGAGCGCGAGACGACGAATTGAAGAGCTGTCTCCAAAGAATATCATGAGAGCAAAATGTATCTCAGATTGTCTCTAGTCAAAAATCTTATTCGTGGACACGGGCCATCGCGGCTGACACCAGGGTCTCTCCAGTTAGATGCGTCCACCGCCGTGGCACTCTCCCAGAACGCCTTTGATTGAAAATTGTGCTCAAAATAATCGAATTTTCTAAATTGTCTCTTTGACACACAATGTGGCCGAAGAATTGGAAGATTTTTTTATTTACTGCTGTAGTTGAGTTGGCTTGCCGTGGTTGGATTTATTGCAAGTGGAGGCATTCGTGTGTCATGCCGTTCACGGGAAACATAAATCTTCTCTAGCAATTCATTTCGAAGGTTTCATTACGAATTTTACGCCTGTCGCTATTGCGGATTGTCCAACTTTCCATAGCATACGTGAAAATTAGAAAGACAAGTGTGTGTACCAATACTGCCAATATACTAGCAACATTAGCTAGTTGTTGTACGCGTATTTGAAAAAAAAAACCAAATAAATTGTTTCTTAGCATAATAAAATAAATAAAAATTATATTTTCGTAGAAAGCAATCACATTGTGGTTTGATATATTATATTAAATAAAATAACAATCACTTTGTATGAAACCACGAAATTTATTATACGTCAACCGGTTTCGGTTATCTCGAGCTTCATCAGGACGTATTTAAAATTGATCATAAATACAAAAAGGGAGATAGAAAATAAAATTACATGTGAAAGAGAGTGACAGAATACATATAAAGTTAAATAGAACATCAAGGGAGACAGAATATAAATTTATATGCGAAAGAGAGAGACAAAATATATATACAGATAGACGGAACATTAAGGGATGGAAAAATACAGTGTTGATGGATATAAAATTGATTTGAAAGGAAACATACCTAATATGGTGCTAATTGACCAATTAATTTGATAATTAAGAATTGACGCACCACTATTTATTGCCTCTTTGATGAAGCTTGATATAAGCGAAACCGGTTGACATATAATAAATTTCGTGGTTTCATACAAAGTGGTTGTTATTTTATTTAATGAAAAATTATATATTTTTATTTATATATTGGCTTCATATTAATAAATTATATTTTTTTGATGTTTATGGAGTTATAATTATGGCTTTCGCTACCACTTTCATTAATTTAATTTCGACAAAATAAATACTTTTATTAAGGAGAACACTTTCTTATTATGAAGTTGTAATATTCAGAGCATAGGTCTGTGATATTTTAAATACTAATTAAATGTATTAATTAGAAAGATATATATATAAAATCCTTTTTATCGAAAAATATTGTTATTGCTACCGGGATTCGAACCTGGATCTCTAAAATTGATTTTATATGTATATCTTTTTAATTAATACAATTAATTAGCATTTTACTTTTATTATTGATTGTAATGAAGAATATAAAATGTTGAATTATATTAAAAATGCATTTTAATAAATGAATTATATTATTATGTATATATATTATGTTATGTATTTATGAAATTCTTTTTCGTACGTATTTGTATATGATAAACTAGTATATGTATCTTATAAAAATAAATGTTAGTTAATTAAAGTAAATCACAATTGAAATTCTTCGAATTTGGCGGCGTACAGAAAATTTTAATTATAGAGTTTGAAGGTTTTCGGAGTGATCTCGTGTCAGAAGATTGGAAGTTGGGGGCGGTAGTCGCTTTGATTTTCGATATCGTGGCCATTTTGATTACTTATTGAAATCGTGATTTCAATGTAAAGGGGGATCTTTGAACTTATTTAATGAAAAAACTTGATTTTCTACCTATATTCGAGCAGCACTACTTACATATTATATATTGAGAACGAATAAATAAGTGAAAATTAAAAGAGTTCAAAACTATTATAAAAATATTAATTAAAATTCACTTACATATTCACACAATGATTTATACTATAATCTGGGCAAACTACTTAACACAAAAAATATAAATATTGTGGTAAAAAATTACAAAATTTTATTTTAAATTACACATACTCGTTTATAGTAATAATAAACTATACTTCACGGCCAGTTTCAACAAAAATGTAAATGATATGCAATTCGGTTATTGAAGTTTAAAAGCTGATATTCTAATAAATTATATTAAGTGATTACATGATATAGATAGAAGATTATAGAATGTCAAAATAGTGTTGCAGACGGGTAAATAGAAATTAAAGGAGATTGAAGTAAAATAGTTTCATATTTTATTGATATAATATATTAGATATAGAGATATTAAAATAATAATTCTTATTTATTTTTTATTTAATTATCTCTATTCATATGAATTAAATATATTAATTAGAAAGATATACATATAAAATCAATTTTATCGAAAAATATTGTTGTTGCGCCATCGGGATTCGAACCTGGATCCCTTTCCAAACCGGGGAAGGTGCAGTATCCAACTATGCTACAGCAACGATATTTTTAGCGACAAATTTTCGAACCTATATGTTACCTTTTTGATATTAATACATTTAATCGTTCCATAATTTGAAAGAGCCGTCTACCTTATTTTTACGGAATCTCTAATACCTTTGAGTAATCTGCAGATAGCAGATGCCAGAATTATCAATTCATTTTTATTATCTTAGTATCATGCCGTTTTCCCGCAAGAGTATACAAGGAGGATATAACGCTATACTCCTCTGTCTTGCACACTTGTCTTGCATTTTGGTTGTTGAAGTCTTGACAGGACCGTTCTCCGATATTCGATTTATCTGTTCGTGCCAGGTCTTTTTCGGACATCCTCTGTTCCTGTTGTCTTCAAGACGCGCCTCATGTATTTTTTTTACTTCATCTCCTCGCTCATACGCTATTTTTTTTCATTATTATGTTATAAAATAACTAATTTCAGTGTACCGTAACTGTAAACCGAAGCGGAATTAAATCCATCGATCATTTTAATTCTAAATTAACATGTGTGAAATTATTTTACACGTCACTGTAATATTGTAATATACGTATATTTATACGTACAAAAATTTGTAAATATGAGTAACACAAATCCATACTGATTAGTTTTAACAGTCTCTGATTACGTGTTGATGAATAATTTCTTTTTTTATTCACCGATACGATTACACAATATCCACATAATGACGTTACACATTCTCTAATAAACTAAACAATTGTGAATGCATCTGGA
The DNA here is from genome assembly GCA_031772225.1 of Eubasilissa splendida. Lineage (NCBI taxonomy): Eukaryota > Metazoa > Arthropoda > Insecta > Trichoptera > Phryganeidae > Eubasilissa > Eubasilissa splendida. The sequence goes on from CM062848.1 coordinate 28,784,676, forward strand.
TTCACAAAAAAAATACGTATTTAAAATTCATTGTGACAGTCGGATATTGTACCTTTTCATTTAGGTTATGGCAACACCATTTGAATCGATACCCCTATAAAGGGGGCACGACACAGAGTAACAGCAAGCACGTGAGATAACCGTAGCCGAGATTCACGGCGCGGATTTGATCGCATTAAGCGTGAAACGTATAAAATCTCTTCAAACGGCTAATATTATACGTTGTCCTAATGTCGAATCGTGCATGAAGAGAAACAAATTATTATTTGCAGATTCGGCGTGGCGTTATGTTTTTAACTTTTATGTTCGACAATCATAAAATCACACAACTATTTCCGGTGGTTAGGTATAACAAATTCAGTTATTTCAATGTTGTAATAACACGTATTATGTGGGGTATATATTAAAACCATTGTTATACCTAACCGACGTTGTAATCCCATAATGCGAACACACAATTCCGGTAAGATTCCGATCTGTGAGAACATTTCGGGAAACGTGATATAATTACATCAAAATTAATTTAACTATATCAACAAAGCTTAAATATTTTACTAATTTACTTACTTACCTTTATATACGTTTTATTTCGACAATTTCCGGTCGCCATCTTTGATTATTAATTTTCCCATTCGTCAATTTGTTGCCCAGAATGACAAAAATCACTGCAGAAGACCGTATTCTGATCAAAAATTTGCGAATTGAAAAACGTCGGGGTGCTAGGAAAATGATTAAAGAGTTTCAAAACAAAGCCTGGATTATAGATAGACATTACAGCGGGACGGAGCTCCATCTCACACGGCCGGAAATACAATCAACTTTCTCCGTCGCGAGAATGTTAATTTCATCGAGCCAGGCATACATACACCGGCCATACTCTAGTTCGAGGACTACTTGCGGCATCTCGCTAATTAGAGTGATGGACGTGGTGATATCAGCAACTGATGCTGAAGATCGGGATAGGTGGAGACACACCGGGAGTGGTTTTGGAACCATGAGACGATAGCTAAAGAGAATCTAAAGTTTTATAATATTAAATTTATTTGTGAAAACTCACATATTTTAATACGTACCATATAGAATACTTTTTAACTTCTATCAACAGCCCAGATTTAAACCCAGCAGATTATGCAATGTGGGGTGTTTCGATAATTTCTGATTAGCTAAATATTGTGCAAAAAAAATTACATTAAGAAATATAATTCAATTTGAAATAACTCATGTGTTACGAGATTTTTTTAGGCCACCCTGTACATCCACGACTTTATACTTTATCAACGAGATATATTCCGATATATGTATTTATTAACTAGTATTTAAAACCCGTTGCTTTTTCTGAACTGGATTTTCTTCCACATTATTTAAATACTTTTTAATTACCAACATACATTTTTTAACATTATGAAAAATAGTTTGACGCTCTAACTTTTAAAAACAATCGTTATGAACAAAAGTCATGTAGATAGGAGGATAATATTCGTATCCGAAATATTGTTTTAAATTATTGTATTGATTCATAGATTTCAAATGAAATTGACACATCACTTTAATGTAGTGAATTAATTTCTTTTCAAATTTCCCTATACGTGACGCAAAAAAAGGCGATTGGGGTATCATATACAGGGTGTGCAGACATAGTCCACAATATCTTATGGGCGCTGACTAAATTACGAGTCGAAAATGTTCATGGAGTGTGTGTGTGTGTACCTACCTAATCGGAACCATGTCAAAGATATAAGCATTTTGAAGTATTTGATTGATTCTTAACTATATATTGTATACAATAAATTAACAATTGTCAAATTTCGAGAGGCTAGGTTATTTTTTGTCTGGTATTTTAGAGCCTAAAGCACAAAAATGTTGATTAATAATAAATAAATTCACAAATATTTATTTCAAAGTACGTTCGTCATTAACATTTATTAGCTTAACATTATTTTATAAAAATTTAAATTAATAATAATTTCCGTGCGGTGCAGAATTTGCACATATTTTTTTTAACATTTTCGATTCGTTAATTAGCCTGGTGTCTTTTTATAAAATAATGTGGACTAGGTCTGTTACGCCTTATATATATATATATAATTGATTAAAATGACGGCTGAAAATTACAAAACATTTTTTTGTGCAGTGACCATCAAGTAATCTCTACAAAACATGTGTATAACTAAAATTCATGTTCATTATGCAGGACGAGGTGCATTTCGGTACGGTCATCATTCATGGTTTTAAGATCACGAGTTCTGTACTAGCGTTTGTAGAAAAAAAAAAACTTTTAAAATAGACAAAGTAGAAAAAAAAACTATGAAAATAGACAAAAATATTAGAATTCTAAGGTATGCGTCTAACTGTACAGTTACTTTTAATCTTGACGACAATAGTCCGCAACTTGTGTACAGTTTACGGGTCGCAGCTCATTAGTTTGTATACAATTTATATTTATTGTAGTAAGGCACGTAGTGTTTTCTTCATATTTTTCTTCTTCTTTTAAATAAGCAATTCACCCTTCAAGAGTGATTTGTGTCATTAATCAAGTTAAAACTTTATTAATAGGAAATATTATATTACAAGTCAATACCACTGTCGTTAAAAAAATTTACTATTATATATTATATCCGATGACACAGGTTAACTTGGAGTTGAAAATTACCATTGACATGATTACTGTAAAATAAAAAACTTGTTATCCGCAATGAACAGGCAAAAGAGACATGGTCAAGGGTTTCCTACTCGGCACCACACTCACACATTGGGGAATCTATTAAGTTCTATCTAAATAAATGTGAGGCTACCTGGTAATGCCCAATTCTCATTCTGGAGATATTTGATATTGTTATTTTGGAGACTCTTCTTTTGGAGAACCAGGGGGTGCGGGGAATAGACCTTTGAATTATTTTAAGCCAATTACCCTTATGATTAATTTCATTTATTATTTTATCGCTTTAAAAATATAAAATTACCATCAACGAACCACCATAGAATGTTCAAGTATAAGGTTTGACTCATCCTGATTAACATTAATTCAAGATACAAAAAATAATTGTTACAAACATACTTATCTTGACATTGTATCTTAACATTGAATAAATCCTCAACAACAACAACTGACTTCTATAAATTACGATTATTATCTTAATCTCTCTTCAATGGGAACCCATTCGCTACGATTGAATAAATTTTACGTCCACAAACCAGTTCAATTGTTGACTGAATTGATTAATTAATAGTAATTTTATTTTTGATCGAATCTTCTGTGTGGTTAAGTTTTTTGCCAACTAACGGTATGTAAATTATTCGATTCTACCAATAATGGTAGAAGTCAAAAAGTATTGTATCAAAATATGTGAGTTTATCACAAATAAATTTAATATTATAAAACTTTAGATTCTCTTTAGCTATCGTCTCATGGTTCCAAAACCACTCCCGGTGCCTCTCCACCTATCCCGATCTTCAGCATCAGTTGCTGATCTCACCACGTCCATCACTCTAATTAGCGAGATGCCGCAAGTAGTCCTTGAACTAGCGTATGGCCGGTGTAAGAATGTGGCTGAAATTATCTGCGCAGAAACGCAGTATCGCCAAGTCCAATATGACAGCAATCAGCATTCATTCAAAGTATTCACCGCTTAGCTTGCGAGCGAGTCTGACTATTTTGTTGTGTCAGATCGCTTTTCAATATATTCAACCCGAGCCGGATGCGCGTGTCAAAAATTCCAGACGCATTCTTACAGTGGTCATACTCCACCAGTCCCCTTTTGATTATTGACGTTATTGTTTACCAACATTATGTTACCGTAAACCGTAGTTCTGGGTTTTCTATAGGTAATGTTGAATACAGTAATTCAATCTATGCAAATCCAAAATACGCAAACCTTTGTGAACCTGTGCTGGTAGACGCCGACGTCGCTCTCCTTGTAGTCTGATGGTCCTTGAATATGCTGGTCAGCCACCGAAAACCTTCTCACAACCAATCCGAAAATATATAATACAAAATGTTTTTATATCGCCGCTGTTAAAGTCCGCCCGAATCGCAAAAACTGTCTCTTCCCAGTAGGTACTTCACTTCATTTTACGTTGCATTATTATTTTTCTTCTATCTTCGTATAATATATGCATACTCGTAATCACTTCATATCTTCTATTTTTATTATTGAAGTTGAAACAAAGTATTGACGCTTTTTTTAGAGAGACCAAGCAGCGCAAACGAAGTGTCTACATCTCCGAGGAGGCCCAGGGGGCATGATGGCCTCTGGGGTTCTTATATATTGCTCGTGTCGAACACACATTTACAACTTTTAATTAACTTGTAAAATTCATAATTTTATTATTGGTCTATAAGACTCTAAAATCGACATATATGTATAGCAGAATATACTATATCAAAAACAAAGATCTATTCTACAGACAGTATTAATATCAACAATAGTGTCTAAAAAAAACTATCAATTAAATCGTAAAATCGCGGTTCTAATGATTAGAATAATTTGGAGGTTATTTAATAGCCCACAAAAAATCTAGCACCAGAATATTTGTAACTATTCTACAAAACTACAAAGATCACAGGCCACATCTGTATGCCTATTAAAAATGTCACTAATAATTCGTTAATTTGAAGTTACGCTTATCGAAATTAACCTGTGCTACGCTCGGCGGGGTGTAATTATATATATTTTTATTCACTGTTTCAAATCGCAGCGCATTATTCGATCATTCGGATAAGCAGGTACTTAACGAGTCTAAGGAAAGATAGAACTTAACGGTAAACTTAAAAAAACTTGCCACTCAAGACTGTGTTGACTGTCGAACCGATCGGAAAGTTGATTTTATGAATGAATTCTTAATTAAAATGTTACACGTATTTTGTGGCAATATTTTTTCAATTCGAATATATATATATACATTGAATTATATTGATACGCCATTCTATGAATATGTTTAATAAGGTATTTATAAATATAAAACAAGACAACATTTTTTTGTTTGATTTTTCGAGCCTTAGACGATGACCCTTCTGCGGGGTGGGTTCTGATGATCTTCTCAACTCTTGCTTTCAAATTGATTTCAATTTTAAAACTTTAATCTCGATTAGCAATAATTACGCAACCAACTGGTCGAGTGTGCAGAGTGGCCATTTTGTTTTGTGACTTTTTTTGTATGGTAAGCGTTTTAATTTTTTCTAAGATTGCTGTCTTTGCTTCGTATGTGAACTTTAAATATACTTTTTTTCTATTATGTAATGATGAGTTTTGTAGAATAGCCGTCTTTGAATTTCTGCATTCGTACGTCACATTGGCAATTTTTCTGAAATTGCTCAATTATAAATTACAATGTCACGTGGTGCGGCTCGAGAGGCACCGCGCATCGCTCCATCGGTATTCAACACCGCCGAGTAAAAATGATCTTGAATATATAAGTGTGTATTGTACATCGCGTCCCAGCATGGCCTATTCTGTATTTAACTAATTGATTTACCTAAATATGCAAAGTGGGAGATATTTATTTTTTGTGCACAAAATTTTGACAGGCAATTTCCCACTTAGACCCGATCTAGGGAAACCGTCTCACATTTGAAAATATTTTCTCTCGTTTAATATGTTGTATCTTGAAGTGCGAATGCGTGACGCGCGCGTGTTGGTATGACCGACAGAGTGGAAGGAATCAGATCGCCGCGCGCTGGCGCGCGCGCTCTCTCGCATCTGAGTCGTGGTTCTAAACGCATCTCTTACTTTTATACTTAACCGTAAGCTTTGTAGAATAAATGTATTGTTACCAAATCGGGCTATATTGTGAAACCTTATTTATTTATTATTTCCAATCAATATTAATAATTTTGCAAGCATGATCTCTATGTTATCATCTGTCTTCTGTAATATGTTATCATACTGTTATTTTATCCTGATATTATTTTCAACATGTTTTATTTAACATCATGCATTCATCGATTTTATTAATATTACATTTTTTTCACTATAGTTTGAACATGAAATGATCTTTTGAAGCCGTAAATATGAATATTTAAAAAAAAACAACAAGTCTATTATCGTAAATTTTTAAATTGTAAAACCGTAATACTGCTGCACCGTAGGTAGGGAATTATTATTTCATTGCGATCATTTTTCAAAGTAAAAACGCCAAGCTATATTTCTTGCCGTTTGAAGACATCGGTTGTGTTTAATTAATATGGAAGAATATGCAGTTCAGAAAGAGCGACGGGTTTTAAACACCAGTCATCAGTTATTAGCACCATAAATTCTATTGATTTATTTATTTATCCTATTTAACAAGTCGTTTGGGATTGTATAAAAAAATTTAATAAACAACATATTTTTAATTAAATTAGCTTTAAACGCTACAGACAAAAAAATAAAATCATGTTATTTTTTATTAGTGATTTATTATAGCAATTAATCAATTTTAAAATATCATATAACTGTAAATATTTCAATGACTTTATATAGATGTAATAAATATAATATAAGAGAAACTTCTGAAAATTTTAATTAGGCACCTTTATACTCCTATACCATTTGAATCTTTAAAAGTCGCTATTGGATCTGTATACGTTAATGTAAGAAAAAATACCATAGTAGCCTTTAAAAATACCAAAGCAGTCTTTAAAAAATCCGCTAGATTAGCAAAAAAATAATATCATTCTCCTGTACGTCTCGCTCGTCGAAGAATAGGCCAGATCTGTGAAATAGTTCAGTTAGATTATCGCTGGTATCTATGTGCTTGACCGTGAATATGCGTGTTTGAACACAGACTCTCAGCAATAATAATGGCCCCATAATTATATTTTTTGCTGCTCCAGGAGTTACCAGCGCCGAAGATGGTGAGCATCTGTCAATAGTTCCATTGTTATATTAATGTTATCTCATATGTTAATTAAAATCATTCAATTGATCGTTTTAAGACGGACTAAACTTTAGGTGATGACGTTGAACAAATTCTTTAGTAAATCTTTTTTTTTTTATTTCAGTAAATCAATTTTTATATTTATTTTTTTACCAAATTTGCCGCAATGAAATTCGAGTTGTCCAATCAATGATCGCTTCACCCGCAGGCTGGGGGGGCACCGCCACAGTCCGACGTCTCAGTATCAGCACTAAATTTTTCTTTAGTCACCCAAACACAATAAAAATTTGTTTAGTTGTCCAACGTCTTCAAATATGTATTTTGTTATCAATAATTTGTATAGTATAAAAAATATATTTACGGATTTATTTATTTACTAGCTGATCTTTTGTTGGGCGTTGCACGGGTAGAAAATTGGAACTCTCGAGAACCCTTGATAAGCATCTAAAAATATCACGAAACTTCTAGAAACTTCTACGTGCATCTGTTTTTAATAACTCCCTCTCTGTGTGTGTGTGTATATATATATATGTGATGTCCTTGGAATTGTATAAATGTGTGTGTGTGTGTATGAGTGCCGCACAGCCGGGGCGGGATGCGTATCTGTGGGCGTGTGTGCGGGGATGTACACTGAAGACAATATATATAATATATACAGGATATGTAATAGACCTAGCTCACAATATTTTATTTCAATTGTATAATAATATGATTTTGATTCAAAGATCTGGCAACGCTGAGAAAAAGTTTAACCTTAATATTGAGATCGATGATCAAAAATGGTTTCATTGACTTTTCAACCGCAGACTAACGCCAAGACTCAATTCTGGAGGAAGTTCACATCATTTGTCGAGTTTTTTTTTACTTTCGGAATTACCAAAAATGTGATTTCCTCTTTATTTGACTTGTTATCTGGTTTGCGACTTAACTTTTTATGGTACTCCATCGGTTAAGTGGTTTGATCCCTGCATTGATTTTGTTAGTGCAGAGAATATTATTTGTATGCAGTTGTGTCAATTCAATAATGCATCATAAGGATATTGTCACATAACTAGTCGGGTACTGACCAAGTGCAACTTGAAGTTAAAATTCGTCTCTCGTCATTTAATAAGTTCTACGAACTTTCTTACAAACGTTTCATTGGAGGCTCTCCCGTATAAAACTGAGGTTTTACTAAACCAATTTAAAGAATTAATTCACTGCTTAAATAAATGAAAACTTAAAAAAGCAGTGAATCGTTATGAAAAAAAAAAGATCTCTTTTAATAGTTGTAATAGTTATACCAAATTCTCATCATACGTCAGTCTAAAAATAATATTTTTCAATGTTTTCTTTTCTCAATCTTGTTTGGCGATCACGACACAATGATTGTTTGAGAAAATTGAAATTTTAATCTCGCACTTTAGCACGAGCTTAACTGAACTGAACGTGAGATTAATTTCAATACAATTCAATACTAGTTATAGACGTGAATAGATTTTGTAAAGGTCTTTAAATATATTTGTCACTTGGTTGCATTAATAATTTAATAATGATTCAAGCCAGCATACCTCACCAAAGTTAATATAATATATTATGTAATTAGCATATTGTTTACGCGCCTTGTTACTTCGATTGGCACCACTGGGTTTCCCGGTTTATAATAATGTACATGTGTGTGTGTGTGAGTATTGCCGCCTTATTCGAAAGCTAAGAAGACGGCAACTGAGGCGTCTTTCTTATTACATCCCGTGTTTCGGCCAGTCCAGCAGTTCAAATAAACCACCAGTGCGCGTTTCGGTCGGTCGAAATATTTAGAAGACAACCCAGCTAAAAGAACAACCACATCGGACCAGAAAGACAGCAAAACTAAAGAGGTTAGTGCAGTTCATATATCATATGTGTGCTTATTGTTAATCGGAAACCTGGGAACCAGCTATCAAAGGCATTTACATAAACAAATAGAAATCCAGAAAAATTTGAATTCATAGTCTACTATATATAATTTAATTCAATTTACACCCGTAGATATGGAAGGACTGCTCTTCCTAAAAATAGTAGTTAATTTAACGACTATTTTAATCTTATCGCTATTGCAGATAATTCAAATCTTTGCTGCATATATGAAGATTGAAAAGACAAGATAGTGAACCAACAAAATTTTGTTCGTTTATTTGAAGTCACTACCTTCCATATTTTCATTATTTATATTATATATTATACATAATTTATGTGATAAAATTAACATAAATCTGAAAACATAACCAGTTTGATCGAGAAATTAGAATTAGCATTTTTTTTTTCAATTCGTATCTATCTCCGCAGTCCAATACGAAAATACAAAAAATTTCGAATTATTTTGTCGGTTGAAATTGTCATTAAATTGACGTTAAACGATTTAATTCCGAAATACAAAACGGACAAGCGCAACAATTTATTTTGCGATCAGCGACACAAAGCAAAAAAAAAAATTGTGTATGATCAGAAGAGGGACAAACTGATTTTAAATATTCACGTCGGGAGGTAAAAAATGACCGAGTCGTGTCCATCTGAGTGGAAAACCTAAGTTATTGAAGTTTCTCGTGACGTTTTTTTCCAAAAGCAAATTATATAATTAGAATAAAATGAAAAATTATTATTTGACAGTCGATTGACGTGTACTAGAGAAAAACATCAAGGCCACCATCCACCACCGGTTTATAAATATTAGAATTATTGTAAAATCGAACTGTGTACTAGCGCCGCTCTATAAAAGTTGACATGAGGATTATTTTAAAACTCGTGTTTTGTTGCACGTGTCCGCGATCATCTCTCAATGAGACTTTGATCGCGGGTGTCGGCGGTGCGTGTGTTCTGAATGCGTCATTCTAATCCGCGAACAAAACACGTACGATGGTGATTCTGTAGTACTATGTCCCTCAGTCGGACACGGGCAATCTTAACGTGTTTTAAACCTTACATGGGGCGATATCGTAAAATAAAATGCAACAAAGTTGTATATACAATTAAATTCTTGACACTTTACTCCGATGTTATGTATCCATTTCCCTACGCCTGACACACAGAAGGACATTTCTAGAATATTATATGTATGCTAGATATATTAAAAACGAACGCGTCTCACAGACCTGTCCGTTTAACCAAACACTATACAGCCATAATGACACTACGTCCAATACATTCAGAAAGGCATAGAAATAGATGGGGAAACGCAATATATAATAATGATACTCGTCCTAGGAAGGACGTAAAAGACAAATTCCAGGCAATAGAAATGCAATCATTTGTTTTCTTTTTGAAATAAAACATATTTAAGAACAATATAATTCAAAAGAAATTGATACTTTATTCCAATGTTTATTATTTAATATTGTTGGCATTAAAATTGCCTCATACTTGATTAGATATTCCAACTATTCGATCGAATAGTTTTTAAAGTATGACAACAGTATGAAATTAATTTTTAATATTTCAAATAAATCGTATTATACGTAAAAACATAAAAATTTATAAGAAAACGAACTAATTTACCATAAATTGTTTATTTATTGTAGTTTTAAAAATAACAACGCATTGAACGTTTCTTATTTTCATTTTTTTATTAATTTTGTTTTTATCCTCGCTGCAATTTTTTTGAAATTGTCCAAATATCAAAAATCTTTTTTTAGATTATTTGAACAAACATTTGTTGGCATAAAATGGTGCTTCTTAATTCAGTCTGCAGTCTCTTCCACGTCCGAATCAGACTCCTGAGAATTGTTGAATATTCCATCCTTGGAAATTAGTTCGAATATTATTCGAATAACTGCACCAATATGTCAGTATCGAATACTAGAAAAGGTTCCAGATTCCAATGCGAATATCGAATATTCGGATTGGAATCTCTAAGCGTGATATACAGAAGGATATTAGGATATTATATTAAGTAAACCAATATTACCATGGTTTTTTTCGTAAAACTATTTATTTGGTAATTTTATCTGTAAGGAGCTTAATAGTGTTTATTGTTAAATAATAATATGAAAAAACGTTGTTCTGTAATTATGTTATCCATTTAAGTAGGTATAATCAGTTGAATTTGAAGAATATAATTATTTTTCCATTAGATCAAACATTCTCAAATGCGATTCGGTAACAAAGGAAAAATACATACCAAAAAATAACCACATCTAACAGCTTTTAGTGGTTGTACAAAAAAATTCTTTGAATACAGATATAATTTTATTAAGATTCTTTGAATCAATTGTACACACGTGTAATAATATATTTAAGTTGATTTATAAAAATAATATATATGTTAGTTTTGAATTATTATTACTTTAAACGCGCTAAATACTTGTAGGTGATAAATGTTTGGAGCGAGTAGATTAGTTTGTGTATTTGTGAGGTATGTTTGATCGGAACGGAAAGGCTGAGAAAGGAGAATAACTGCAGGGAACAAAGTAAACGGCGCTTTGAATGGAATTATAGCTAATGGGAATTTACAATGGAGTCCTGGAACCGACACTGGTGTATGGAAATGAAGCCTAACAAAAATAGACCGAATGCAGTGGAAATGAGATCACTTAAGCGTATATGCGGCAGATCCATTTGTGACAGAGTAAAGAATGAAGAAATGAAGAAAAAATGTAAAGCTAATTTTAGTATAGTGAGCAAGGCACGATCAGGTAAACCAGATAATGGAGGATGGTTCTGTTAGAAGTCTCAACAATCGGCGAGCTTGTATGAGAAGAAGTATGAATGTGGATGAGGCGAGACTCTCTGACTTCCCGCGGGAAACGGCGTGATGGTGAGCAAGTGTGTAATCCATACATCTAATATTAATTTATACAGTAGGTGATAAATCAACGATTCTATATACACAGTATAGTAAGAACAAAAATACAATATATATATTTTTATGTATCACGGGTGTGAAACTACATGTGTTATTTTTTAAGGCTCAATTGCCAATTAATTACAAACTATATTTAACAGTTGGAAGTTTAATATTTTTTTCGTTTATAGTTTTACGTGTTGAGAATCGTTTGATTCGTTCGTGTCATTGTTTGAGATGTGCTATTACTGAACCTCAAACATACGTGCTGAGATATCAAGGCTTCATCGCGGAGCACCGCTGCCCTTGGTGTAGGATGTAATTTGTACAAACGGAGGATTAAAACGGTGAGGTAGGTAGCTAACCGATTCGTGTAATATATATAAAATCTTTTTTAAGAACGATAATAGGCAGAATACAAATTGTCATTCCTATTATTAGTTCTACGTTTTGGCTTATGCACATATATGTTTATGTAAATGCCTTCGATAGCTGGTTCCCAGGTTTCCGATTAACAATAAGTACACATATCGTATATGAACTGCACTCACCTATTAATTTTTCTGTCTTACTGGTCCGATGTGGTTGTTCTTTTAGCTGGGTTGTCTATTTTAGATTATTGTCTATAATAAGAATGACGCATGTCGGTTACCGTCTTCTTAGCTTTCGAAAAAATGCGGCAATACACACACACACACACACACATGTACATTATTATAAACCAGGAAACCCAGTGGTGCCAATCGAAGTAACAAGGCATGTAAACAATACATATATTAAGATTTAAAGCTAACTTCAGCTTTGCCAGGTAACAGCATGGTGGCTGATGTGAATTGTTTGTTGAAATGAGGCCGTAATAAGGAGAACAAAACCAAGCTATGGTATTTAAAAATAACATACTACTTCGTCTTAAGAGAAGAATCTTTGAACAGCGCATTCGGTTAATCCTCACATGTGGCAGTGAAACTTTAATACGAATACTAAACTAACTCAGAAATTTCAAACGAAACAACATAATATGGAAAACAGTATGCTAGGAATTACCAGAAGAGACAGAAAGAAACACTTGAAACAAGAAGGATGTCATTATCACTACCAAAAAGCGTAAATGGCAAAGGTGTGTCATATTTTCAGATGCATATATGAACGGAAGGAATTTGGCACTCACCACAATCCGGATTCTGCTGACACCTGCAAATATGTGGACTGTATATTATTTAACTCACCATTTCCGACAAGGTTCCCACAAAGTATAGACGCGAAATCTCGAGATTAGTATAAGACTGTAAACTTTTGCGTCTTCATTATAACCGTACTAGTTCAAAGTCGCCACAATCGACTGGTCAGCGGCGTGGACGGGCGGGGAACGGAAGTGTGGGGGGGGGGTAAGGAACAGTGCATTATTTTCGTTCAATAATTGATATATATTTTCACCAAATAATAAAAATCGTATACACGAAACAAATAACGAAATTACTGTAGCAGTGGGAGTGACATGGCAAAGATTAACGGAAAACTAAAAAGAGTGACAGAGCCGTGGAAAGGCCAAACACCAACTCGGTAATAAAATAAATTTCTCAATTGTATTGCAGCTTCGCAGGTGCGCGGAAAAAATACACTTCATTATTTGTGTAATTGGCTGTGTTCATTGAGTGTGTAGCTACTTGACCAATGCAACACGACTTTTGAATAAAAATATAATACTAAAATGATAGAGCCGCAAAGTTCTTTCTTCGGTTCATTGCTCCTAAACGCTTACTCACACATTAATATGTATAATATTTTTATTATTTCTCCCAACAAAATGTATAAATCACAAAATAAATACGCACTCAGTTCTACAAATGTGCGCAATAATCCAATTCTTTATATTTTCAAAATTTCAGGGGCGGATTAACAATGTAATTCCGGCGCGGGAAATTTTCGAGGCAACCGGCCCAATCACAATTTTTAAAATTGTCCACAAAAACAAAAATTTTAATTGTTTTTTTTTATTTATTACATGATAGAAAAATGATACGTAATTTGAAAAAAAAACATATTTTCTATAAGTTATAAGTTCATATGTATGCGTTCTTATACACATCCGCAATTAAATTGATAACTACGCCATTATTGATATATCGGTTATATAATATCTTGAGGATTTTTTTTTACCATTCATTTATCATTTATTTAGCCATTATCTGCACGTACAATATTTTATGATAACAAAGGTTTAGAATGCAATAAAAGTTAGTGCTTATTTAAAATCGGAAGCCGTCGGCCCGCCAGAATTTCTTCATGTGTCCCGCCAGGCCTGTCCGAACCTGGTTTCATTCGACACTAATCATTTATTTATCAATATAAATATAATAATGGAACTTTATCTTATGTATCAGATTTCAATCAAACTTCTCTGAAAAATTAATCTAGAAAATATTTCGAGTCGGTTATCTATCCTGATAGCTGCTATTTAAAAATCGTAAATCCTTGGCCCTGGATAAAAAGGTGAAAAACATTATTTTTTTTAATATTTATTGCAAACTATGCAATGTTGTTTTTATTCATTTTAAGATAATTTTTTTGTAACTTTGTTTTTAACCACTTTGTTTAAATTAAATACACCAACCGATTTCAGAAAATACCATTTCCTTCATCAAGATGTTAAATTAACTATAATAACTAAAACCATATGTCAAATGTTTTTTAATTTTTCTTTAATAAAAAAAGTATAGTTACTTAAAAAATAAATCTAGTACCTAACATAAATTGTTACGATGATGAAAGATGTGAAAATTAACTTAATAATACAAGATTATTTGAAAAATTGTATTAAATTTAACTCATAAAGTGGTAAATAAAATTATAAATAATTTACATTAAAATAAATATTTCACACCAACACACACACAGATGAAATCAATCTGATTCTTGTGATCAGTGCCAGAAGCGATTTTTAAGTATGCAAATAAAACAGGGTAGTAAAATTGTATATTCACTTTGATATCCGCTCATTCTACAGTGCTGAGAAAGCCCACAAGATAATTAAATATCTTGGTAGTTATTTTGCCGCCATTCCTCATCCTCCATTAGTTATCTCAGAATATTCTAAGTACATCTCCATCCACCGAATAACGCGTACATACGCAGAAGTCAACAACGTGGATGAATTCGTGAGGCCATACATCACGAGACGATTTCGTCCAGGGATTCCGCGTGGCCGCGCATGCATGGCGAATAGCGAGGCTTTTGCTAACAATTCAATTAACTACCCGAGTACCTACTTTTACCGCGGATTCCTCCGTGGGTCCGACATCGGAACCAGACAAGAGACCACCCGAAATTCGCTAACTCAACAACGAGTCACATACCCGTAATTAAAACCGCACATGGAAGAGATAAATTAAAAAACATTCTTATTAATGAGAACACATTCTTGTTGTGAAGTTGTAATTATTCAGAACAGACGGTCTGTGATATTTTAAATACTAATTAAATGTATCAATTAGAAAGATATACATATATCATCAATTTTATCGAAAAATATTGTTTTTGCTACTGGGATTCGAACCTAGATGTACTACTATGCTACAGCGACAATACTTTTTCTTAAAATTTCGAACCTATATGTTACACTTTTCAAATTAAAACATCTATCGTTCCATTATTTGAAAGCCATCTACTTTATTTTTAAGGAATCTCAAATACCTTTGAGTAATCCGATAGGAGACGCCAGAATTAACAATTAATTTTTATTAAATTTTGGATACATTGATACAACTTATATATTATTAAGGAGAACACATTCTTATTGTGAAGTTGTAATTATAAATAAAGTGGATGGCTTTCAAATAATGGAACGATGAATGTATAGGGTTTCAGCGGAAAAATTTCAAGATTAAATTGTAATTGCTCGTAAACCATCAGGGTGAGGTAAGGGGGAGGGTCATCGTTCGACGCGCGTGATTTGCTAATTTGCCAGTCGCAATGAGACAACCCAAGGGAACGCCATCAAAACGTTTGCATTGTCCAAAAACAACAGTTGATGTTCAATTTCTGCCCGAGAGATAATTGGCCCTTATTTTTTTAACCAGCGAGACAGTAGCTGCTGACGTGTATTGCCGAATGATCGACGAGTTTTTGGTACCGCAACTGCAGCTATTTCCCGGATTTAACAACAGAACACAATTTCACCAAGTCGGGGTCACTCCACAGATAGCTAGAGCTGAGGGGAATTTTTTCCAATAAATTAATTAGCAAGTACGGCGACATACCCGGGGAACCTCGGTCACCGGACCTTACACCGTGCGACTTTTTTTGTGGGGATACCTTAAGTCGAGAGTTTACAGCGACAATCCTCGAACAATTAAGGCCCTACAAGAAAATATCCGCTGAGAAGTTTCTGCCATTGAAACAACGCTTTGCTTTCGCGTGTTCGCAAATTTAAGAGTCCGATTGCAAGAGTGTCTCGAGAGAAATGGACGGCATTTATATTGTTTATAAAATGTAAAATCCGCATCGTTAAACTCAATTTTCTAAAAATAAAATATAAGATTAACATTGTAGTTTTTTTAAATTATTTAATATTAAACTTGAAAATTTTCCGCTGGACATCCTTAATCAATTTGAAAAGTGTAACATGTAAGTTCAAAAAATTTGTCATCAATGTACTGTGTGCTGTAGCATAATCGGTTAATGCACGTTACCCGGATTGGAAGAGATCCAGGTTTGAAATCCGGTAGCAACAACAATATTTTTCGATAGAATTGATTTTATATGTATATCTTTCTAATTAATGCATTTAATTTGTATTTAAAAACATACTTCTTTCCAAACTTAACATAACTCTATAGATGTTCATCTTTTAGGGAATAATGGCGTTATTAAACTATTATTCTGTCTCAGTAGTAGCAGCGCATTGATTTATTCAATATGTAGTATACAGTACAATTAAAACAGCACACTCAAAAAATATTCAAATAGTAGTTGTAAATTAACATGTAATTTATGACTATTTGATTAATGTGCTTTAAATAAATAGTTGGGTGTTAAACTTTTTACGATAATAAATAACCAACGAGTCTGTTTACCCCGGAATACTGACGCAATATTTTCCTGAAGCACAAATAACAGGGACTAGCCAATGGCGTGATGATGCCAACGCAGCCATTTGAGTCAAAAGAAATTGCTAACTAGTGCAGATAAAAATCTATCAACTACTAATCTAAATCTACTTATAATAACGCTTCCCCGTCTATATCTATGACTTTATGG
Organism: Eubasilissa splendida; assembly: GCA_031772225.1. Lineage (NCBI taxonomy): Eukaryota > Metazoa > Arthropoda > Insecta > Trichoptera > Phryganeidae > Eubasilissa > Eubasilissa splendida. The sequence continues at coordinate 28,801,582 of CM062848.1, forward strand.
GTGTGGTGTCAGTGGCGACTTCGCTAGTGTCATTTGCTTCGGTAAGCTGTAAAGTACTTGCTTAAACGCCCAGGTCTGTGAGACTCCTGTCATCTCATCTACGTCTCATGATTATATCGCGTCGAACTCTGGTATCTGAACGATGGTATTTTTCCTTATCTTTGTCGCTGTCAAATGTGACATGAATGTTTTATTCGTATTTTTGTGTTATTAATGCACTAACAGAAAAGCAATCGGCGAAAGCAGCATAAAGCTTTGCTTTTTGCTGCTAGTCTACTTATAATTGTTGACACAAAAAGGAACTTTAATTGTTGACACAAAAAGGAACTTTTCTATTTTCCTTTTACAGCGTGAACTGTTTGCCTCTACTCTTCGCGATCCTGGGCCTCGTTTAGTGCGACGTATAGCGAGGCTCCTGTCTCGTCACTGACTTAGTCTATCCATCTTATTAGAGATCGACCTGTCGTCTTCTGCCCTTGCACACATCCTGTGATCACCAATTTCTCTAGGAAATCTTCTAGCAACACGCCTAAAGTTCAAAGTACGAAAGAATTATTTTTCTATGGAGAATATTGTGGAGAGCCTTTCATTCCTCAGTACGGAGTTTCTGTACAATAAAGACAATCTTTCGTCACGTAGTCCATGGTATGCGACGCTAGCACAATGCTTTCAAGATGAGATCTTGACCAACTCTTTGTTGGAAAGCGATTAAAAATAAATTGCTACTAAAATCATCTTCATCGTAATATTGATACTCTGTAATAGTATTTGTGATCGATTAAATCATAACGTACAATAAGCAAATCTAAACGATATCCTTTTGCGATTCTCCGCTCGCCAATTATGAAATACCTGGAAGTTTGTACCGCTCGCCTCTCCTGTACAGTGTATTAGTATTAACAGCAGAATCAGTCTCTCGACCGCCGCGGGCGCTACACATACTTAATAAAGCGATAGATCTGCCCAGTTTGGCAGTGAGAGACTCCTGCTGTAATCCGAACGCAGAGCACATATTGTTTGAGCTCTGAGAGGCAGTACGATGATGTCAATTAAATGGGTATTTTATCTCGTGTTGCTGTGGATGAAATATGTATGTATATATTTAATTAGTTTTTTATTACGCATTGTTAGAAAATCTGTAAAAAATCTAATATGTGATCAATTAAATTTAATTGTTTTGTTTTGAATGTGTGAGAGGCTTTTATGCGGGTCGGTAACAAAAATAGGATAGTCATCGTCATCTTCTTCTTCTTCTTCTTCCTCCTTCTTGCCTCCTCCTATCCCTGGCCACTCTTGTCCACTTCTCAGATCCTTCCATCCTGCTCCAGTCCGATTTCACACAGTCAGCCCACATCCTCCTTGGTCTGCCTCTAGGTCGCTTCCACTGGGGTATCCACTTGCTCACGATCTTTGGTGTCCTGTCATCTGGCATTATTTCGACATGGCCAGCCCATCGCAGTCTTCGGGACCTACAGAATCTCACAATTGTTTCTTGCTCAATCAAATTTTCGAGGTCGTGATTAAGTTTTATTCTGTAAGTTCCGTTTTTTAGTGGAGGTCCATAAATTTTTCTATTCTTTTTTCAAAATAGTCGTCATCACCATCATTTTCGTTTTCTCATCCTAGACACTTTGTCTCGACAAGGCGCTACCATCTTCCCTTGTCTTGCGCCGCTTCGGTACTTGTTTAATAATCAATTGACCCAATATTTATTGCTGTTTATCGGAGAAGACTCATCTTGGTAGTCGTTCCTCAGGCATTTGCACGATGTGTCCGAGCCACCATAAATGAGATATTTATATACGTCGAAGTAGGGGCTCCATGCGGAGAGTCTCGTATCTCGGTGCTTCTCACTCAGTCCAATGATGATACTCCTGCTACTCCTCAAAGATTTTGGATCTTGGATTTATTTAATAAATCGCGTGTTTATAGAATAATGTTGGCCGTATCTCTGAATCATCTGTCAACATTATTAAATTAGCATGTTTCACAATTTACGAAATGTTCAACGTATATAGATGAAATTTGATGTCTTCTGTATAGGGCATCAACGCTTAATTGATTACAGAAAATTCCGGATTCGAGACACCTTGACGACTTTAATTTTTCAACAAATGATTATTATTTGTTTTAATTATCCCGATTCCTATTTTCGTACAACGTTGCTCCCAGAGTAGCTGCACCAGTAGGAGTGAGTCCCGGCGAAAGGCGGGCGGTAAGAGGGGGGTCGGGGAATAATTGCACCCGTCCGTGCAGCGGAGCAGCAGCATTCCGGGCCCATCATTTTTTGGAGCTCATATTTACCTCCTGCAACGCAGGCCCGGTCCTAAAAATGGCAAGGTAACAAATTGCTCGTGTGTTAATGAGGACAGCCGTACGAGGAGATGATCAAAATTGCGAGTTTTGTATCAACACTAGTGCTTCACATCCGTCCTAGGACGTACAGAAATATACAAGCAAAAAAACTGTGCATTACTAAAAATTCTGGGAAACAAATATAAATTAAATAATTCATATGTTATAATTACGCTAGCGCCTACCGTGTATCAATAGAGTCATTAGTTGCGTAGTTCTGGATGCTACCGCGCGACGCCACCGGAGCGCTGTAGTTCTCTACTGGGTTATTCTTCATTTTTTGCTACTACAATTGCTAGCCACTATTTTAATCCATCGTTCTATTCAAGCCATATAATTGCTACCTACTGAATTGAAAATTCCACTCGGCAGAGTCAGAAATGGATTAGCTGATCCATTTTGTACAAAGTCATCCTGCTTCCTAACAGAATGATATTTGAAAGGTTTTGAACTTGGCTTAGAGCTGATCGAAACATCTACTTCTTCATTTACTAATTCGCAAATTTTACTACCTTACTAAACGTGTTATTTTCATGATTTTTCTTTTGCGTTCAAAGATAATACATTTGCCTAAAGACGTCGGTTAAATAAAAGTTTATATACCTACCTACAATGTAGCACGTAGTATAGTAACAGCATAACCTAATTCTGTACCTACTGCACGCCACTGCTAACTACTGTACAGCGACATTACAGTTTTCTAATTTTAAAATCACTGATAATAAAAATGGACTTATTTCTTTTGTGTATGAAAAAAAAGTATAATCAGAACTATCTGTTTTATTTTGAATTTTGAAAGACATCGAAATATTATATATAAGATTAATTATCTTGTTATACGGTCAACATATCTTGAAACAATGAAATGAAATGACTGATCTGTCTGTTTTCTACTATTATATATGTAAGTTAGTACATCAGTTTAGTATATATATAATATATCTATTTATTTTACTGACTTGTTATTCACTTGCCAATTATAGAGATTAACATTCACTGGCGTGAAAAATATAATACAAGTTTTACAAACACACACGTTTTGCGTAATTATTTACCATTTGTATATACATGTTTTTAATATTGATTATTAAAATATACATAGGTACAGGGTTTAATAGACCTAGTCCACAATACTTTATGGGTGGATACCTGACTAAATTACGAGTCGAAAATGTTCAAAGGATATGTGCCTAATCTCAACCGTGTTACAGATATAAGCATTTTAAAATGCGCAATTATGTGATTATTTCGATTAATTGAAATATTTTATTGATTTCAAATTATATGTTGAATACAAAAAATTAAATTAGACTACTTTTTTTATGTGATTTTAGGGCCTGAAGCAAAGATATAGATTAATAATTGAGCAATTTCGCAAATATTTATTACAAAGTAAGTAAAATCCAAGCTTAACACGATTTTGTAAAAAAATTCAAACAATAATATTTTCCGTAACATTGCATTATTTGCACATATTCCTTGAGCATCCATCCATAAAATATTGTGGACTAGGTCTGGTATACTCTGTATAGAGCAAAACTTTATTAATTTATCAAATTAATCATTAAGAGATCATCCTCTCTGTAGGCTATGTGTCCGAAAAAATTAGACGTCTTACGTATGCGATCTTGGACAACCTATCTTAATCATTAACATAACTTATTCCTTTATACCGTCTGTGCCACAGGAATAATCTTACAGACTCCCTGGATGTTCAGTGTGATGTCGATAGTAGAAATAAGCGTCCAATGTCGAGATATGTAACAATTTAAGACTACTTATACACCGTGCAACAATATAATATATACACAATAAGATATGTTATCTTGATAACCGAGGGGTATTGAAAGAGAGCGCAACTGCGCTTCCAGCGTATTTTAAGGCTTCCCGGCTCCCCACTCCGCGCGCCCACTTGACACCGGTCAGTCTTCTCGCGTAGTCTTCCATCTGTCACCAAGGTGTCACACACACACACACACAACTTTAACAGATGTCAAATATCTCACAATTAACTTGTCCATAATTAAGACGTTATTAGTGCACATTACTGTTCAAAATGTGATAATTCATCTTCAGTACTACAATATAAATTTCACATTTAATATGTGAAATTAAATTGAGCAATAAAATTCAAGTCTTTACTAGTAAAAAAGAGTTTAAATATTAAGCTATCTGTCAACTATCATAAAATTCTTAAAAATACATTCTGACTGGGTACAAAAAACTTACCGTACAACTAACCGACAACAACACTATGAGAATAGTGATCTATCAATTTGATGTCTACCTCACGTGGCTACAGAAAAATGGCCGTAATGAATTTACTAATAATATTAGAATATACGGTGGCTTCATTGAACGTAATCATTATTATTAACGTGTGGAAGCGCTGCAGGATAACCTCTTAAAAAAACGGGCATAATAGCCCATACTATATATATACATACTTTAAATCGGCGTTAGAACAAATTGAAAAATATTTGCTAATCCATTAAGATTAAATCTCACGAAAAAAGTTATATTATGTGTGTTAAAAAGAAGGTCCCACCGAGATTTGAACTCGGATCGCTGGATTCAGAGTCCAGAGTGCTAACCGTTACACCATGGAACCTCACGAGGCGAGCGATATAATATTTCAATCATAATACACGTCAAGTTCGCGAAACTCGACTCTGCACTTTCTAATATGCAATCACTTCGAAGCAATTATATTATACGACGAGACAGCAGACATCTGGTATCATCTCACGGAGAATCTGCACATCGGTTCCATGGTGTAATGGTTAGCACTCTGGACTTTGAATCCAGCGATCCGAGTTCAAATCTCGGTGGAACCTTGGCGAATATTTTTTTCTTCTTCTCGTGACATTTTTGGGCGTAGTTTAAATTAAAATACATTTTAACGCACTTAAAAAATACAGTTATTCATGAAATATATTTGTTTATCATTTTTATGTTAATGTATGGGAGATAAATCTGGCTGTTTAGATATCGCGACCAAACATATTCAAGTTATTATAGAACTGTGTTTCGATACAAAACAGTGGTACTGTACCAGGATGATACTGGAAAACCCTTCACGTGCGACAACCGACTGGTTGGAACCCTGGACGTGGCAAGTAAGACGGTGCCTAAGGGTGGCTAATACGTATTAGATATAATAAAAATATTAGAATCATCGTCCCGTATGTAAAAATGCAAAAAATAAATATTGAAGGGTTCTTTAAGGGTCTATTTTTCAGAATTGTGCGAAAACGATCCGACAAAAAAATTATGTGAAAATATCAAAGGTCAAGAATGCCCGTAAAACTGTGCTATAAAAATTCGGCGAAAAGTGGTAGTTGAATTTTTATCCAAGTAGGTAATGCACCCAGTAGTGAAACAAGACTATTCAAAAGGCAACATGAATTTAAACAATACCTACGCATCGATGGGGATAGGTTAGGTTAGGTAAGAAAAAATAGTAGGGACGGCATTTTTAAATTTGCTTAAGAGCGACTCTTTACCTAGGGATGTCACTGGTTGGGAAAAATCCACATTAAATTCAGGATTTTTCACAGTTACACTTTAGGACCCTGCGAAAAATATAGGTACTCTCTCACTGACGCCCCCGCCTTTCTTTACACATAAATGTGTATTATATTGAATGCCATCCGTTCCAAATTTTGCTCATTTGCACTTTAAGACTCCGGACATCACACCCTCTTGCCAGGACCAAATTTTGCATACTTTATTACTTTTTATTTATTTATTAGGCACACGCACAGGGATCCATTTATCAAAAAACACTCCCAAAACAGTGGACAGTGGACGAGACACAAACACAAAACACGATGTATGGAGGGTGAGAGGAAGGCGCGTAGGTGGAGATCCCACCCATCCAGCCCGGTCTAACTACCCACCTAAGGAGCTCCAACGTGTCACCCATACCCGAATAAATTCCTTATATAATACAATATTCGTCCGTATACTAATTAGATCTGCATAAGTCCAGTCAAACCACCAATCATACGTTCACGTGCGTCTCTGAGTATCTCACAATTCCACAAAATATGCTCAGGCGTCTGTTCCACTTTCCCACTTTTTAGGACCCTATGTTAAACACAGGCATCCCGCTCTCCACCCCCGTAATGCCTTATTTTGAATTAAAACTAAATCTGTAATCCGGACAATACCGGACAAGAACTGCTAGTAATTGATAAAGTTTGCATCTTTAGCGAATTACTACTGCCAGAAAAAATATCAGATGATAACTAAAACGATCGATTAGATCAAGAAGAAATGTATAAGAAAATAAAAATTCGCCAGTGCCCCCTATTTCCTATGTCAATCTCTTATGTTGAATTCTTTTATCATTCAACACCGCTGAACTCTTTTGTCGTCTGAATTACAAAATTAGCCGATCGACCGAGGGCATTGTCCCACTTCACAATAATAAAATTCCTTTCACGCAGCGCTGTAATAAATAATCTTGACCCAAATGGACCAAGTTCAACAGCTAAACTCCACAGATAGGGAAGTGATCGACGCGATGCACCGCGGCCGTGCAGCGCGGCTGGCCCCGAGGAAAACGGTGCAGTCTGTAGTCTGGCGTGCGAGAGACACGAAAGCGATGTTTTTAACTTTTTTCGATTTACGTATTATGCAAGTCTAGTAGGTACTTGAGACAAGCCTGCAACTGATTCAGAAGTGAGTGAATATGTATTATCGAAACTCAGTATTGATATTTGATTTAATGAATTTAATAATATGATCCGTATTTGGATATGTAAGTGTCATTGACAGTAAGAAAAAATACCAAAGCAGTGAATATGTGGAACGTATTTTTAATATCTCTAAGTTAAGATTACTGTTTTATATATTCAATAACAGTATGCAAATATATTCTTACAATGCGTGCTTGCGCTGGCGGATCGAACGCCAGAACGCATTGCCACCGACCAGCTCAGTCTTGGTCGGTCTCCGGATATTATGTTAGACAGGATGAAACGGACTTTTATAATTCAAAGTCGAAATCCTTAACACAAATTTTATTTTATTAAATCGCCTTCACAAACTTCATCAATCTTTTAACTGAACCTAGATAACAACATGACAAAGTTGAGTCTCTCAAGATCTTGTAATCTGGCGTAGGCTCACACTATTCACACATAATTTTTGTTCACCATCACTAAATTTGCTGGTCAATGTTACCGAAAGGAGACCCGGTGTCACGGACCTCCTTCTCCTAGCTTCAACTGTCGTGTTGGAACACGGCGCCCCCAGTTGTAGCTCCAAAATTGCCGTGTCTCGGGCGCAACGCCCCCGGATGCCTCTCAAGTGTCGGACCCAGGCGAAGTTCAGGAGTACCTAGTCCCTTCGTATGATTTCACTCTGACTCCTGTCCGGTCCGTTATTGTGACCATCCTCCCGGCTACCCTCCACTCGTTTTCTTCAATCCAATTCATTAATTTTACCGGTCTAAGCCGAGGTCTGGTGCGGTTGCCGCCTCCTCGTATCTCGGCCCGCGATCGCGTCAAACTACCTCCACTTGCCGCCAGGGGACCGCTCACTCGCGTTCCATTAGCGCGGAGATTTCATAATGCACAATCTACATGGCCATTTCAATTTCCTAATGCAGCGTCCACAGGAGTGTGACTTTGTCACATCACAATATATACAATTTAAAATGACGTGTACATTGTCTATATTACGAGTTAGAAAAAAACACATGTTAACGAAATCGTACAAATTTTTTTGACTGACAAGTATATTGACCATCTATCATCTCGCGTTGTCAATCATATGTGAAATATATGTTCGTAATGTTTACGTTTGTTCAGTAATTATTTATTGTAAATATGATCTCAGTTTTTTCAAGAGTGTCTTTAAGTGAAATGACGAAAAATAGTTAATTATATATATATATATATATAATTCAAAATTGATACTTAAGAACACCGTTTGTATATTTCCTCCTTGTAATAAAATAACTCATTACGTGGTTAAAAACAGTGTTAAATGAACTGTATATATATCATTATAACAAATTAGAATCACTTAGAAACAAATCTCTCTATAGAAAGGTTACTTCTAAGATGTAAACGCTTTTATTTACGCACGTATGCATTGCCTTTAAACTGTGGCAAACTTATTAATCTACTCTAATTTGATTTGTATATTGTACTTTTCATTGATATATTTAACATGTTTAAATATGTATTATTATAGAACACATTTATCACAGGTGTGTGTTATATTTGTCGGTGAATCGCCGCCTACTCGCGCGTCACGGCGTGTCGCGGAGTTTTACTACGTCCAGCGACCGCTGCACTTGCAAATTGCGTAACTGGCAGAACGGGTTGGATGTGTCGATATTTAATGGGTGTGCAAGGATAATCGAGCTCACAATATTATTTCACGAGCCAAACTTCCGTACTCTATTAACACATGGCGAACCGGCCGGGGTCATTGACTCCCAGCGGTTGTTTATTTTGCATTTAGAACCTCGCAAAAACGTTTTGCGGTCAACTCATTAAATGAGAAGTTGCTATGAAATTGGGCGTTTTTAAATATGTTTTAATAAACGTTTATTTACAAATAAAAAGATATCTCTTCAAAACAATTTATTGTAAATGAATAAATGATACAATTTTGTTTGTTTGTTTAACCCTTTAACCAAGCCATGCAGTAACACAGCAACATAAAATTCATATTTTAGATAATCCTAAAGAAAACATTAGCGTTTAGGAATAACTAGTGAAAAACCGATTATGAAAAGGGAATCGTACAAAAACAATTATTTTTTCCATTGTAAAATTAATACGTTGGTAAAAATATAATTTGTGATATGAAAGACAGACATCACACACTATTTTCACAGTGAAAAGAACAACAAACATACAAATATAATTGTCTCTTTCTCACTAATTAAATGAAGAGAGATAAGAAGTTAGGACACATTGTATACGACTTAATGAATACTCTAAATTATGTTATTAATCAATATTTAAAGTAAATTCGTGCCATTAAAGCCGTTTAAGCTAATAAAAACATGTGAAGGTCCAAGAAATAGGCTCTGTAACAATTAATCTTTTATTACAATAAGCTACAATTCAGTACAAGGTATATCACTAGTATAGGTCAAACTATTAAGCCGATGAACCGCAGATAATCGAGATGCGCGCACTCCTGCGCGCCGTCTTTATAGCCACACATACCCGCACCGGCGGTGCGGCACACATGCACACATACACACACCATCCCACCATTCCATGGACATCACAATAATAATAATTATAGATAGTTTTGTTTGATGGATTACTAATAATTAGGTATAAATGTAACGTAATTTTAAGTACTTGTGTTTTTTATCTTTTTTGGGTCGGTAAGACGACAACATTAAACTCATGAATGATTTCAAATTTTCGTGAACTCCGAGAGATTGTTCTTACATTTGTGCCTGCAATATTATCTCGCGTAAATGTATCTCGTACGTAGTTGACGCAAAAAAATCTTACAATTTGACATTCGTGGGCGTTACGTGTTGCGAAGATATTTTTTATTTCTTGATCAGATTCAATGTACAATAAAAAAAAATTGTTGAGAAGCTTAGAGGGAACATTTCTAAATTAAAAATGTTTCATAACATTGAGAATCAAAATCATTCCATAATACCATTAATTCTTAAAAATGTATAATATCTCATGATCCTGGAAATAGGATAAACGATGTTATTAACACAGTCGGGAATAATAAATAACAATGTGTTTAGTAAATGCGTGGGGGTGCAAAATTATTTAATAAGTACTACTAAGTAATACTTATTCGCCGAATTATTTCAATCCAGTTCAAATTCCACAATTTTTTTGAGAGAATGCGCAAAGTGCAATCTCGGGACAATAGCGAAATTAAAAATTTAGCGACACCTCGGTCAATTAATATATTCATTCACAAGCCGCATGCACGCGACGAATGCAGGTCATGTAGAAGGAGTCTCAAGTGCGCACGTATCGTATATGCAAATATACAAAATTAAATGATATTTCAGTCAAGTGTTAAACTGAAGCCACCGAAAAGAAAGGAAGGTTAGCTCCTCCTCTACATCGCACATTCATTAAACACCTTCTTGTTCATTCGCACGTAGGACTCCCTCGCTCTTAACCTTAACATCGATATAACTGATGCCGATTGGATCGATTATTTTCAAAAGCAGCGAGGCACTTTGACTGAATGTACGTGCGTTTTTAAAGAATGCACAAATATTTTAATGAACTTTTCTTTTTAGTGGCTGTATTTTATTTACTTCGATAAGGCCGGACAACGTTCCTTGTGATTAAACGAGCATAATGTTTTTAGCTTACAATACCTTCGAGATTCACCGTTACTGTAATCTGCTCACTCTCGGAAGTCATTTGGTAATATTCTACAGGTAAAGAAATAGTTTTATATTATACAATGATATATATATCATGTATTTCGGCGACAGTGCATATGTTTACATATATTATTGCTGGTCATAAGTCATTATTGTTACTAATTATTATTTAGAAGCAAAGTTTGAAGACGGCATGTGCTAAATTTATCGTATTTAATTAGTGAGTATTAATTAATGGATGGATATAAATGAAACAATGTTATAACTCTACTTGAGTTTATTAGCACTACTCGAGATTCGAGAGAAACGGTAACTCTCATCAACATGTGAAGTATTTAAATAACTACACATAAATATAGGAGACAAGGCTTAAGTGGTAGAAATATAAGTAATTAGATACTGACAGATGTTACGGGTGGAAGGTGGGGGGTGGCTGTAACGGGAATATTAAGAGAAAAGATGAGTTAGAAAATTAATATTGTTTAAAAATGAATACCTCCATCTGTCAGTACTTAATTACTTGTATGTCTATCACCTAAACCTTGTCACCTATATTTGTGTGTAGTTAGTTCAATACTTCATCTGTCGATGAGAGTTACTGTTTCTCTCGAAACTCGAGTAGTGCTAATAAATAATAAAGGAGGTATAACATTGTTTCATTTATATCCATCCATTATGATGAAACTCTACAAAGTCAACGCCGATTCTTTCAGTAATATAGTGAGTATTATTGTAGTAGTATCAAAATCTCAAAAATGTGTCGCTCAACTGTTTAGATACATCTATTCAGTAAGCAAAATGCAAAATGAAATTAAAATAGTATTCCCGACTCACTGACACAATAAATATTGAATATTTACATTTATACGTGTACTTATCTAAATAACATACATAATAAAAAATGATAATATTTTTTAAATAATTCATAAGATAAAATGTGGTTCAATGTTCAGACATGATAAATATGGAAAGAGCGCATGTTATCTTAACAACAACTGAGGTCAGGCTTGTTTATGGCACCAGAAAAACCAGATGGTTCTGATAGAATCCTCAACAATTGACGAACTGGTGTATGAATATAGATGAGACGATAAATGAGTGTTTTGAGGGACTGACGAGGAAGGAGAAGCATTTTAGAGCTTTGCAAATCTAACTAAGAGTAATAACATTTTATAACACGCTCTTAAAATGCAACTTCAATTTCCTGTGCTGTCACTGACTTCCTACCAAGCCCGGCTGTAAGTAGGTCTCACACGAAAAGGCAAAGTTGTGCTCCGAGTCCAAAGTGGTTTCCTTATCTAGCGTACCGCAAGAGTACCAAACACCGAACACAGACGGTCACAAAAGTTACACGACTGACAGCTGTTTGGAAAATTCAAGTTTTCTTAAATTATTAAGGAGAACACATTCTTATTGTGAAGTTGTAATTATTGAGAACATAGGTCTGTGATGTTTTAAATACTAATTTAATGTATTAATTATAAATATATACATTTAAAATTAATTTTGTCGAAAAATATTGTTTTTGTGCTACCGGGATTCGAACCTGGATCTCTATTTCCAATCCAATGAAAATTTGTCATGAAAAATATTGGCGTTATAACACAATTGGTAGTGTACTTTCCCAGATTGGAAATAGAGATCCAGGTTCGAATCCCGGCAGCGCAAAAACAATATTTTTCGACAAAATTGATTTTATATGTATAATTAATACATTAAATTAGTATTTTCTTAAATTGTCTCCATACATTTCACGGTTTTGTAAGACACCATCATGATACAAAATTCATCCTATCTAAACTGCCAATAAGAATATACTTTTGAAAATGGCGTCTAACATTTAGAATTATTTTTAAGTGAGCAAAGAAAACAGAAATATAGATCTTTTATCTTCAATGACGTCATTACGTATAAATGGCCTGCGCCTACTTTAATTCGTCTTTTCAATCCGTAGAACACTTGCGTTAGTAATTTGTCTTCCCTTGCATGGATTCCCTACTTAACCTTTACCATACCATGATATAAAATACCCGAATGCAGCCATGCTGTCAACTCGTGTTACCGTAAATAACTGTTAGAAAAAATGTTTTTATTAGCTTAAATGACGTTAATGGCACGAATTTACTCTAAATATTGAGCATTCAATTTTGAAAAAATGATTAATAACATAATTTAGAGCATTCATTAAGTCCTATACAATGTGTCCTTCCTTCTTATCTCTCTTAATTTAATTAGTGAGAAAGAGACAATTATATTTGTATGTTTGTTGTTCTTTTCACTGTCAACATAGTGTGTGATCTCTGTCTTTCATATCACAAATGGTATTTTTACCAATGTATTAATTTTACAACGGATTGAATGGATAAAATAATTGTTTTTGTACGATTCCCTGTTCATAATTGTATTTTTACTAGTCATAACTAAGTGCTAATATTTTCTTTAGGATTATCTAAAATATGAATTTAATGTTGCATGCATTTACCGAAATATTATAGGTTTAATTATGATGGTAGACCTGTGTTACTGCATGGTTTGGGAAGGATTAATATCACTATAAAAGTAGGGTGCCAGAATTTAAGGTAAGTCATGAGAACAGACAGTTTCAAGATCCCGTGCCAATTTGCCAATCGCGTTACTTGCAATTTATTGCGTCAAATTAAACGATTGCAGTAAATTGAAACAACAAGTGGGTGTATCAGAAAACACCTGAGAAATCATTCAAATCAATCTGAGAGCTTTGCTGCCCGCGAGGTGGGTTCGCGAGGAATGTGTAGTGTAGTTATTGAAGTGACCTACAGTCACAGTGCAGCGGTCCACGGCACTTCCCGGAACACGGAGCCGAACCCGATCTGCAACAACTCCTCAGATCGATTTACAAAACGAGGACTGGAACGTGCCACTTTTGTGTTTTAACATAGAATATGTTTATTCAGCGGGTTCCCCGGTAAAATTTGTCACGAAAACTGTTTGAAATTTTCATAAGCGAAGTCGTATTACGGCTGGCAAGTATATTAAGCATCTGTCATCTCATCATGTCTCATGGTCATATCGTAGCAGTTTCTTTCCTTATCTATGGTAACACTGTCAAATACGACCACAGTCAAATGTGACGTATGAATGTTATGTTTGTATTTTTGAAGAATGTCTTCAAGTGGATACCTATATATATACAGAACGAACTAACAGAAAAGCTTCTCTGTTAGTATTTTATATTATATTCTCTTTTATCTTCACATTTCTCGAAGCTTCAGAAACTTCTTTGAAATCAAGAAGATTTTGGAGACGCTGAATATCGATTCACATGCCATGTTCTCCCATTTGATTAATTGATTGGTCGGTGTCAAATTGCCATATAAGCATACAATACAGATTTTTGTGTTACAATAAAATGCATTGATTATTTTTTTATATATAGTAATATGTACTTTATTATTTATACATATTAATATTTTATTTTATTTATTTAACTGAATTTGTGAATAGAGATGGCGTGATACGCGTGACTGAGACATGCACCGCGTACTTTTTGAACAAATTATTAATTTAATTACCATTATAACATTGTTATATTGATCCTAATAATATTTTCATTGTTTAAATAATAAATACAGTTAGTTTAATAATATTGTATATTTAATGTTAATACAAGGACAAACACGACTGAAGCCTCGATGATAATCGCTCACGGACCTTAAATAGGTGTTAATTTGTTCATATAACCGAGTAAATGGATTCTTTTAATCGTTGAACCGTGCAGTTCTTCATCACGAATCGGCACGTCAAATAATCACGAGGGCATCCGGCGACCGCAGGATCTCTCTCCACCATTCCAGTCCTGCGTGACCAGGTGGCAACGCGGTCCATTCGGAGCATCCTCGCCAGAACGGGCGCAGCAGACCTTCAACTCTGCGAGGTGAGCCGGCGACTCGGACGCGTGACCTCGGTCACTGTTCACGAAAACATGAAGATGATTGATGGGTGGATCTTCACGTGCCGGAGGTTTTTTTCCAATCGGGAATTTGCCGCTTCGTGCCGATGAAAGATTTTTGTTACGCTAAATTATGATAATTTTTTGAGTTCTAGCACAATACGGCGGAGATGGCCAAGAACACGCGAAGGACTAAATATCCTTCGTAATTTATGTTTATTGTTACACGTCCTCCCCTGTACAATAGAAATCTTTACGACCCGTGTTCACAGTGAGATTTTTAAGAGATGGATTTCTTTGAAAGCAACTCTCAGCTTTCGTATTCACGTCGTGTCTCAGAGATTCGCCATCTCGCGCCTTACTTCACATACGTCAAACGTCGAATGTAATTGTCGTTCTATGTTGACTAATTTTGAATTACTCCAGCAGCAGCTAAAACTGAATAAATGTTTGTAATTTAACGTCTTATATTAATATTGCGGAAGACCTGCTCGTGCCTCAAGGACTTGGCTGTCAAATCGGACACTTACAGATATTCATCGCCGTCCGATACCGCCCGAAAATCTAGACAACAATACATCGTAACGCAACCGATTCGAGAAGCCAGCTGAAGCGATCACTTTTCCCGTGGCCACCTTCTCGGACGCATCTCCCGGAACCACCTGCAGTGAACTTTGACTTGCAATTTAACCTTCAAACAGTGTTAATTTATCTGTACATCATTCGACAATAAACGCCAACCTATTGTAGGTCCCGTTTCACTTCATCAACCTGCTCCATCCGAGTGACTCTCACCTAAAATATTAATGTTTAATGAGAGTCTAATAGAGAGTTGTGCAGTTCTATTGTGGTTTTAGGTGACGTTTGTTTGCGCGAATCAAATCTCGCTGTCAAATCTCACATCTTTGAGTTTATCTCCAGATTAAAATCTCCACACGTATTATTTATTTTTCAGTTTCAAAAATACAAACACAACACTTTGTATATTCATTGAACAACTTTAATGTTTTAAGTTTAAAAAACAGACGAATAACACATGATACTTTAAACTTGTATATATATATATTATATAATCTGTCGAAACCAGTCCACCCCTTTTGTCATTAATAAATTTCCTATCCCATCGCGAGTATCACTATCGCAACTTCTCTTCAGCATTCCTACAAGTCGAACCAATTCTGTATTACGCTCTCCTATAGTAAGAATGTGCCGACCTTACAATGGTTTGTTCACTGACATTGATACATTTTCTGTTTCATTACCAATATTCAAAAACATAATTAATAATATTCTTCGATACAACGTGTAAAAGATTTTTCTTCAATTTTGTTTTTATGTTCATAATTTTATTATCTACTTTTTTTTTTCGTGTCGTTTTCTTGTTCATGTGAAATATATTATGATGCAAGTTATTTATCACCATTTTTTTTCTATAAATCTTGCCAAAAAAATAGTTATATCTATATTATCTGCTAGTGACGAGCTAAACCGATATTGCGATTGTGTAATTGGTATTCAATTGTGACAACGACTGATAAATGAGATTTAATTGTTGGAGACTTAGATTACTAATAATAAGTTACTAATCATCGTTATAATCTAAAACAAATCTCCCAATCACAGTCACAATCACGGTTAAAATAACAGTTTAACTCATCACTACGAATGAAGTATAACACTCTTCTAATGCAACCTTATCCGTACAAATACGTTTCAAGTCAATCAATTAAGATGTCAAATAGCCGATTCAATTGAAAATTGATCTGTCAATGTGGGTACTGGTAAAATTTGTCTCCGAAACATCCTGCCAAACAGCTTGTCAACTGTACAATAATTTAAATAATCATTGACAGACATTTCCCAGTGTAGCGGATGTAAAACGATTTGCAAGCATAACCTAATCTAGTTTGGCGACAAGTTTCCAACTGAACCAGGCGACTCCATCAACACCTGCATAAGTAAATAATATTTGTATTTTCACAGATAGAGTTTACATTAGTCAGTGTTTACGGCAACTCCGGTTTGTCGGGAATGCGGTGTAGTTTTTACCGCGCACGTACAAACACGGCTGTTTCATGTTTGATTAAATCATAAAAAGTTCAAACCTTCCGTCAGATATGACACAATACAAGTGCACCCGTATTGTGCCCGTTTCGGTACCTACACGACACGATACAATGATTTACGTGTTATTGTATGATATTAATGTGACTGTATTATTGTGTAAAGAGTTGCCGTTAATGTCAACTAGTGATGGGGATGACACATCCATCAGATAGAACTAACTAACGTACCATCACGCCGTTTTAGACAGGGAGGATAGAGCGCCACACTCGCATTCTCGCCTCATCCACATTCATACATCTTCTCATACACGCTCGCCGATTATTGATGCTTCTAAAAGGATCATCCGCCAGTATCTGGTTTACCTGGTCGTGCCAAGTCTTCCGCGGACGTCCTCTATTTCTGGTGCCACCAACACTTGCGTCATATATCTATCTTACCAATCTTTTTTTTACATTTTTTCCTTATTTTTTCATTTGTTACTCTGTCATAAATAGATCTGCCACATATATGCCTAAGTGATCTCATTTCCACTGCATTCAGTCTACTTTTGTTCCTTTTCTGCTAACTCCAGGCCTCACTTCCATACATTGGTGATGTACATTAATCTCAAATAATGATCTTTATATAGATATCACAACAATTTACATTGATTTATAAAAACGAAAAATACTCGATATATCTCTGAAATTTGTAGAGCAATGAAGCAATTTCATTATAAAATAGTAGATATTATAAAACATACCTTTAGTCCTTATTAAACCTAGAAAACACCTGCTCTTGCTCGATCTTAAATAGACCAATGGATCTATAGTAATGACGGGAATATAGAATTTTATGTGAATGTTAAGTAACATAAATGACACACTGTGGTATCTTGTTTTTTCACACATGACGTGTAAGAAAGACAATATTGTTTGGCGAAGTGTCATACCATCTATCGTTGACTGGATTATATTAAAAACACTTTTGCTGTGAAGTTGCATTTTTCAGAACATAGTTCTGTGGTATTTTAATACAATTTAGATGAATCAAAAAATACAGAAAAAAATCTATCTATCGAAAAAAATATTTCTTCCATAGGTCCACGTTCGTATCCCGGTAGCAACTAGTTTTGTGTGTATCTTTCTAATTGATTAATTTAATTTGGATTATATTATACTTATTTATTAGAAAAGTTCATTAAAATGTACATAATAATGTTTTACAACTTTTATTTGTTTATTAAGAATTGTTTTTATTTTATTGCAAACCGATGATGCGTATCTAATTAAATACAATAAACCTATATAATTACCGTTTATTATCTGGCAAAAATATAAAATATATTATATACCTCACGAGCTCTGATGAAAGGTTTTTAGGATTTTTTTAAAAGACCTTATAAATTACGTCACGGAACTGATCGTAAGAGCTTACCTACCGGAGATTTAGAATCAATCTTGTGATAAATCCGACAGCTAAACCGAGTGCTTAGCTGTGCTCGTACTGCATTTACAATTCAATGCGATCTTCCATCCGACCCGTAGATGCAGAATACTCTTAAGGTCCTACCCTGTGTGCATATTTGCACGAACAGACACAAACCTCAGACGTATTCTGAACGGAATACTCATGGAAATAAGATAAAATAGTTCACCATCTGCAGGCTGATCCAACGGGAAAACATCCTCGGATAGTAAGATATTACAAGTGTGTACATTAGTTCAAATTCAAATGGATTTTAAAAATATTACATTATCTATACTGAAAGAACATATTTAAATAGTTAAGACACCCCGGGATACCCCGAAATACCAGAAAAAACGTAGATTTTTACAATTATAAAGTAGTCACATTTACAATATGATATTATTGGTGGGGAGGAGCATATAAAACTTCAATATCACAATTATAAATAAATATAAATTAAATATATTAATTATAAAGATATACATATAAAATCAATTTTATCGAAAAATATTGTTGTTGCGCTACCGGGATTCGAACCTGGATCTCTTCCCTAACCGGGGGAGGTGCTTTATCCAACTAAGCTACAGCGGCACTATTTTTAGCGACAATTTTTCGACCTTATATGTTACCTTTTTGAAATTGATACATTTAATCGTTCCATCATTTGACAGAGCCATCTACCTTATTTTTACAGAATCTCAAAATACCTTTAAGTAAATCTGATAGCAGACGCCAGAATTATCAATTCATTTTTATTAAATTTTGGACACATTGATACAACTTTATTATTTAAAAAAAAAAAAAAACAATTATAAATCACTCAAAAAATGATGATAAAAATTATTCCTATATATATCCTTTGTATGAACTATTCCCTCCATTACTAATGTGAAATTTCACCCCTAGTAAACCCTTAACTGAACCAATCATCTCGCTCGGCATTGAGTGCATATGTATATATATTATATTTAATGTTTTCATGGGTTATTTTCTATCCCGCATCAAATAGTCCCGAGAAGGACTTTTATACTCCCGATGTTTCAAGTAAATATCATTACTCATTCTCAAGCGCCTTTTATCCTGAATACTGCTCTAAACTGACAAGTAAACTCAACCGTTAAATGCAAAAACCAAAATGAAAGTAAGTTTAAATCTTAGCAGGTACTTTTTATTATTAGTTGACGTCGCCATTAACTGTATCTAATGGTAACGAAAGGTGTCTATGTAGTTAGACATACGGACATCACATAATATTAGAGCGAATCTACATACGTTGAGTATAAATATAAACCTACGCATACACAAAAGTTCGAGAGTGCACATGTGATACTATACATACATACTTCATCCCAATCAAATATTAAATAATATTATAATATATATGTGTGTGAGTAGAATGAGCATATTTATATACCTACATTGTTACATAACTATATATATATATAACAATAAGGCTCTCTGCTCTATAAATACATATTCAGTCATTATTGCAAACATTATTTTTTTGCATTCCGCGAGCGCCGAGCTTGTCCGCACAGATACAACTCCTTAGACGAGAAAACTCCTTAGTAATCCTTATATAACTAATATTTAAAACCCGTCTTAAGACGAGGTTTAAGCGTCACTTGTCTGAACTTGGAACTTGTTTTTTTAACGTGGAACTGGATCGTCTTCCATATAAATAAACTGCATAAACACATTTCAATAACCAACGTCTTAAAACGTCAAAAAATACTTTGACATTTTATCTTTGAAAAACAATCATTATATTGTAGAATGGTAATTATCTACTTAGATAATATTCGTATCGGAAATATTACACATTATTTTAATTTAAATAATTGCCTATATTCAGTACAACAGCATTACGGTGTTGCGATTTTAAAATTTTTGGCAATCCACTTATTTGATTACTATTTCGAAAAATGTCCCTTTAGAACAGAAAGGTTACTTATTCACAATTCAAAGGAAATTTATTCAATAAAAATAATACGATATTGTTGGCATTGGACATAGAAATAATAAATGGTGACAAATAACTTAAATCCTAACATATTTCACACGAAAAAAAAAACATAATAAATACTATTTAAAAAAGTTATGAACATAAAAACAAAAAAGAGGAAAAATTATTTACATATTGCAACGAAGAATATTGTTTTTGAATAATGGTAATGAAACAGAAAATATGTCATTGTAAGGTCGGCACATTCTCACTATAGGAAAGCGTAGTCCAGAATTGGTTTGATATTAATGAACAATTAAACACAGACTACCAAATATATAGACATGAACTAACGGAAATTCCTTGTTTCAATATTTTCATTTAGGTGTCACTCACGTGATCACTTTGGTACCACTTACGCAATCAAATAGCTCCGCGACTTTTTTATAAATATATGACTCGATTGGAACGAAAATTTATATGTATTTATGTAAAAAATACGTCTTGTATAGATTTAACTTTTTTTTTTATCCCGCAACTAATATTCTGAACCGCTCTCCTATATGTACACTTTATTTCACGTCTATACATTTGCTGGCCTGTGGGTTTCAACAAATTGTATACAAGTTTCAAATATTAAATCACCTGTTTTTTAAACTTTAAAATTTTTAATTCGTTTAGTGAATCTGCATAGTACTGGCGGGATAATTGGAATCTATGGTATACAGTTCACATGAACTTCTTTTGAAGATTTTCCAATTTATCAGCTATGTATTAAGATTCCGGATGCTGGACGCGTATTCAAGTCGTGGTTAAATGTATTAATTATAAAGATATACATGTAAAATAAATTTTATCGAAAATTATTATTTGTTGCGCTACCGGGTTTCGAACCCGAATCTCTTTCTAAACCGGGGATGGTGCATTATTCAACTATGCTACAGAGACATTATTTTTGACAACAAATTTTCGAACCTATTTGTCACACTTTTCAAATTAATACATCTACCGTTCTATTATTTGAAAGCCATCCACTTTGTTTTTACTTTTAATTAGTATTTAAAATATCACAGACGTATGTTCTCCTAATAATAGAATATATGTTTGACTCTTTAATTTTTTTCTAAATTTCCAATGTTCAATAGCGCGAACTGCTTGTATCGACTGTTTGCTATCCCTGGCCTTGTTTACTGCCATGTACAGCGTGGCTCTGGTCCAATTGAGATTTTTTATAATATGAGATGTTATTTAATGAAGTTTACAATACAAAGAAATATAAAACGATGTATATTTGTTATTTTCATACCATGAATTACATTAAGGATAATAATCACCTATTCGTGGTACAATAATAATAATAATATTGATAATAGATATTTGTAATAAACGAAGGTTCTGAATAAACACAGGTGGGCACAAAGAATAAAGTTAATTCCCTCGATCTTAAGTGATTGCTGTAGTTCTCATGATTGCCCTGACTCATGGACTGGACCTGGACCCATTAACCAGTAAACGGTGGTGTTAACTACAAATGATGTTATTCTGTAATCTTAATGGTCAATTGTACAGAAGAAGCCCGAGTTTGATTTTAATGACGTCATTTACTACGGAATCCTGTTTCGCACGATGCACGTTGTGCCTGCTGACAGTCATCAGCTCGGTAAATTATATATGTTCTCATACGTATTGATTTGAATTCATTATACATTAATACGCTTCGTGTTGTAATATTACATATTCACTGTTCGTGTAGCGTGTTTTTTGCAGATTTTAATAAATATGATTTCATCTTTTGATGAAATTAAGAGTTAACAAATTGATGCTATTGAAGTGGACCCAACTGACTCAGTTTTAGAGTATAAGATTCGTATCACACGTATTGCTATAACACCATACTTCCATTTTACGTAAGAACAATAGTATTAGTATATCTAGTTAAACCAGTTGGTTTGTTTAAACCAATTGAATTGTCCCAAGAACATGAAACTATATATTAAAACTTGGATTCGTAATATGGGTAGAGTCAGTGTTGGTGCACTCACCCAAACATATTGACTCATACCTATATTAATTATTGCTCCAAAATGATTCAAAATTAATTTATTAAGTCCACTTTAAAATTGTTCTTCATATACACCAATTATATAGTGATAAATGTAATTCTAATTAATTGTACAATTGCTTGTAAACTATGTCCGTCTCGACACAGAATTTCTCTAATGAGACAGACGGGCACAGTCCAAACATATTTTTACATTGTATTATATAGTTACAAATAAATAAATAAAATATAGTGAAAATCTTTCAACCCGAAACCACAGGGACCGAAGTATTTTTTCATATTAAACCAATTTCATTTTCAATAGACATTAAGTCAAAGTCACAAACAGTAAGCAATTCGGTGGCGAGACGGCCGATGTGTAATCCGGGTAATATTAAAAAATGGTAAGGGTAGAGTGCGGCAAGCGGCATCCTTTTTTTTTTTAGCGTTTAGTATCAGCTGTCGGTCTATTAATATAAAGTTTAGTCATAAACAGTAATTCGGTGACGATGTGGCGGCTGGTATATTATTTTTTCAATTAGTGAATGAAATTGTAAATTATTTTGTAGGGCCAGAATATTTTTTCATATTATTTACCGACTTTTCATGATGAACATTTCCCGCTGTATTAAATATAATCCGAGTTAACAATGTCACACACTCTTCTAAGGTAAGGTACCTACAAAGATAACTACAAAAAATATGCAATACATATATGTATGTATGTGTATTAGCGGTCCTTACCCAACGTTGCCTGGGATTCAGTTTTGGTTTAAATTTAAAATAGAGATTTAGGGATAAGGCAGTACCTTTCTTTTAGTATTATTATTATTATTATTATTATAAATACATAAAAGTATTTTTTTAATTTTACTAATATATTTTATCTTTTTTTCCAGGTAAGAATCCAAAGACTATTCCAAACATTTCCTGCACTAAATAAGGTGAGTAATGTAGACAAGATTGTTTTTAAAAAATATTTTATTAAATCTTTGTTCTCTTCTTCTTTGAAACTAGAATCAAATTGATTGACAACGGATTTTGTCAAATCGTTAGTGCGATCATTAGCGATGTATATAGGGTTGCGCGAGCTCCGTGCTAAGCTTGACATGGATCGGCGAGCCCATAGTTAAATGAAGAAAAATATTAATATTTTCAAATTAAACCAGTAAGCGACTTTTTCGTCTTTTTGAAATTCCTCGGCTCTTTAATTATTCCTCCATATTTATTTCGGGTCCAAATAATAAAAGCGTCCCAGTCAATTGCTGAATATTGGGATAGTGATACAAAATCAAACCCATCCCCCCTCCCTGTGACGTGAGCCCCTTATTAATATTTTGGCTGTCCACTCGTGGAATAGGTAGCGTGGTGACACGTGACCGGCGGCCCGTGAGCATATTAACCAATCTGTTGTCTGAGGATGTTTTGTATCGTCGTGACGAATTTGTTTTGATTTAGTATTAAAACTTTGCTTAACTTTGCCATATTTCGTGACCAGACCGGACCGGGTCGACCCGGGAATATCCGGATTTTTTGATATCTCGAGTGTCCCGGGTACTGCATATTTTATAATAAAATATTTTAAAAAGTGTAAAAATATTGAGTAAAACAATATAATATGTTTTTTTTTTATTTTGTACTAAAGGCGAATGTATATCCTACGGTGAATATTGGAAGAAATCTTTTTGGATTCAGACTAAGATGAAATAACTGAGTGCTAGACGATTAGTGAAGAATTAAATTTATCAAAGTTATAAAAAAAAAAGTGCAAAAGAGCTAGAATAAAAATAATCTGCGCGTTAAAAAAGAAATAAATGCATATGAGTTAATAGGGAAGAAAACAAATCATTTAAAATATTTTTTGTCTTCCTGCCGACTGTAAAACCAACTTCAAGCGAAACTGAATTTTTTTTTTCTGAAGTTTTTTTAGACATAAATATTATAATTTAATTTTTCTTCTTTTTAATAATTTCTGAATAAATATATATATATATGTATATTTTATGTATGAAGGGTATATTTCATCGTGTCACGGGAGTCCCGGGAATCCCGCCAACGATCCAGAGCTGCGACCCGAGTCCCGGGAATTGAAAAAGTCCGCGTACGAGACTTGTGTATGACCACGCGAATTCTAAATGAAACACCTTTGCATTTTATGATTTTGTGTTATACATATTCAATCCGACGAATAGGGGTTTAATTTTTAAACGGTTCGCTAGACCTGGATACAACCGTGGGAATAGATCCACTAGTGGACGTGGATAACGTAATAACTTCAATGATACATTTTAATCTCTCATTGAGATTTTGATCTCTGAGAGTCAGTCAAGGTACGTGCGTACTGAATGTGTCATTCTAATCCGCGCGCAAAGCGTATGGAGTTATGATTCACGAATTGCTTCACGCTGAACTGTCCATTGTGCGAACTCGAGTCGAATCTCTGAGAGAAATCTCATCAGTGTCACGGCCCATAAAATGTATTCACGGAGATGAGAATTATATGTAGGTAGGTAAGTTCCGACAAAAAAATTACACTACGAAAAATACTTTTGAACAGATCGAGATTAAAAATATTTACAACTTCAAGATTAGCAAAATTAGTTTGTGGCCACGTATTATTATATAAATAATATTTATTAATAAATCACTACTATTATAACTACTACAACAAACAGTCACCTTTTAAATTTGTTTTCATACTTATATTTTATAGTTAAGTTTTTATCTATGCTTGTATTTTTAATTTTAGTATACATTGTTTCCTGAAGAAGATACAATAGGTATCTAAGCACGTTCTTTTATCAATAAATAGTGGTTTAAACAAAATGTTTTATTTTATCATTTTAAAAATATTTAATCAATGACATATTCTCAACCATTTGCCTGAAACGAACCTTGCAAGAAGGGAAGATATCCTGAAGAAGTTGTAGTGGGTCATTGATGATAGCCCTAAGACCTGCAGGATGCCGAGAAAAGTAGAGGGCGGGGATTCATGGAGATCACGTCTTAAAGGACCGATGATGATGACATGTATGCATTAGTAGTTAATTTATTTAATTATTTTGAATAATGCCTAATTATCAAATTGGTGCAATATGCATATATAATGCATAATCTAAAGTATACGTAATATAAGGTGCCTACGAAAAATATTCAATTTCAATCACGTGTCAGTGTTGAAGTGCAAATTGTAGCTGTCCAATACATTTCCCATACATAAATCGTCTTGCCATACGATCTTCGTGAGCTAATGCGCTACAGGCTACATTTAGAGCATTCAATTTGTATGTTTAGCCTGCGTCTATCTACACATCTGTCTATGTCTATCCATACATCAGGCACGTGAGACTTTCTCACCGATCTTCGTATGCGTAGATTGCTCGGTCTGAATTGGAGGGTCCATCGTCAGTCGCAATAGCTCTGATGACAATGGGATCGTAAATGTCGATCAAAGAGATTAAAAAAACTTTGGGTAAAATTTTATAATAGTATTTATTTTGGATTTACAAATTACTTATTCATTATTATATTTACCTATATATTTAATATAAATTACATTAATCAATTAGAAAGACAGAATATAATAGAAAATATCTATTTATCGAAAAAATATTTGGTTGCTGCCGGAATTCGAACCTTGGCATTTTTACTCGAATCCCGGTAGCAACCAAATATTTAATTCATGTAGGTAGGTAATTATTAAAACTATTTTCTAAAATTAATTTTTTAATTTTTAAAATTGTTTTCTATTTTAAAATTCCAAATCAAATCACGCGTATAAAATTAAAAATAAGATTTCAAATTTCCTATGCGTGACACACTTGAGAATATTGGAATATTATAGACCGTATTCTGGTCTGCTTGTTCCAAAATGACTATAAAGCAAGCGCCTAGCGACCACCCTTTCGGAAGACTGCATCGCCTGCTCTCGTCGCTAGCGTCCTTCTCCTAGGAATGCAGAAAATTGTTCATTGTGCTGATTCTCTTAAGAAAATTGGCCCGCTGACGTGATCAATGCCGCTGGACGGGATGACCACATCTTGCATCGGTCCCACGGAATCGTGGATGTGAATTAATATCGTAGGACAAATAATCGATTCTCTCATACTATTTCGATATCTCCTTGCGAAATCCAATCGACAAACTATTGAGAGGGAAATTATTCTCAGTGGAATAGGACGAAACGCAACACCGAGCAGTTACTCCAATTTGTATTGGCATTACTTACAAATGATAGATTTTTCAAAGGCTTCTCTGAAAGTAAATCTTACACTTTCGAGGTTAGATATCTTTTTCGAAAAATATTTATATAATATAATAAGTCAAAATCTCATTCGCAGACACACACTACAATACTTGTATTGTTTACATGTAAAATGTTAATTATATGTAATTATAAAGTTACAAGTTGAACCATTTGAGATGTAGATCTATAGAAGAATACTCAAAATAAGATGGATGGATAGAGTTACGTATGAAGATGTTATGCTTCGGATGAATAAAGGAAAATAAGTATTTAAATAACAATAAAAATCTAAAAACTTCAATATCTCGGATATGTAATGAGACATCCGGAGAAGTACAAGATCTTGCACCTCATAATAGAGGAAAAGATGCTGGAAGTCGGGGTCCTGGAAGGAGAACATTATGGCTATGAGGGCAGACCCAGGACCGTTTGTAATCAAAAGCTCGTATACGGTCCTGCTCATTCGCCGCCAGGTGTGCATTTATTTAATGCAACTATAACAACTGTGCAACAATGTATAGCACACAGTGACAGGGCGATGCCGCACAGCTGTCAACACAAAATTGCCCCCATAGACCCCGACAACTTCCACTTTATTGAGGTATAAACAAAAACATATTAAATAAATCAATTTTAATACGATGCATATAAAAACAAAAACACAAATAACAGATTAAAGTAACACTAAAATAAAGGATAACAAAAATAAATAACATTAGTAGAAACAAATAAACATACGTGTCTTTAGTCGGGGAGTAGAGGGGAAGATGAAAACACTCCTGATTGGGGACGACAAAACAAAAACACAATCTGACTTGCAAACAGAAGAACCTGAGGCGATGGTTTGTCCAGTCTACTGTAGAGCTTTTCCGTAAATAAAGTGATGATAGCCAACATGACGGCCGACGTCCGTTGAACGGATAGGGCACAAGAAAAGAAGAAGAAAACATCGAAAAAATATTTATATTATTTTATTCTGCGTTTTTAAACTATTTGTTTCACTAAATTATACAGACCTCCCCAGACACATCACCCAACAGCTAAAATCCTTCGAAGATTCGTTTTTTTGTTCGCACTTTTCTCAGTTCCAAAGCCGAGGTTCTACACGGTTCAGGCTGTCATTTAAGACGATGCTGTCATTAACACGACCCTGCCAGTGTAAAACACAGCCGATATTCAATAACACGAGGCGCGACCTGCAAACGGCCATTCCCACGACTCGTCGACCCGAGGAACGAAACTATAACAAATCGCCAGATTAGCGTGCAAGGGAATTATTATGTTTACGAGTTTCTCTCCGATCCGAGGCCTTCGAGATCGATTTAATGGCTCATTCGGATTTGCGAAGAGCTTTGTGTCCAGCGCGTGCGGTCCAGCCGCCGCAGTCGGCTGGCGGTTAGCGCGGCGCAGAGAACAATACCGATGTTAAATATTAAATTAACCGACAGAGAACAATTCTTTGTTCGGTTTGTGTGACGTAAAAAATTACAACACGGTCATTTCACATGCGTATTTAAAGTTACGATGTTTTGAAAAATGTAATGAATTTTTTGTTTTACTTCAAAATGCTCTGCCATTTTCGTTAACGTAATTTACTTTATCATCTACTCATAGCCTTAAAATAATACATTTACAACAAATAAATTTGCGAGAGACAAGAAATTGTATCCCAGAATATTATTATTTTTGACAGATCTAAATTGTTATGACAGATCTAAAAGAAGACAATATTTAGTGCAGATTTTATATTTTATTGAATTGCTGAACTTAACAAAATAATTTATCTTTTTTATAAGCAAACCATTATACGATTATTACCAAATTCTCGTTTTCATCATGCAAAAATATTAAAATATACATGTGAAAATTGTGCCTAACCCGCTGTCCACCTGATTTAGTTCACAAAGAAACCGCGATTGTGTTGTTTACTGTTAAAGTCATAGATAAAATGTTTCAAGCTCTTAATCTATTCTATATAAAATATTATTTATCTTATATATAGCTCCCATATTATAGTAGTATTGTGTATATACACTGTGTCTGTTGCCAGTAATAAATAACACCAAAATAGCATTTATTTTTATTATATCTAATGAAAACGATTCTTTCCTATGTTTGACTTTTTCCTACTGCCAAACATACGATCATCTCTTATTTATAGTATAATTGGGCAGATAGAGATGGTCTATATACTGGGGATATTATTATTAGTACTTGTATTTCGAATGTATTTTTACAGAAACAATTAGGTTATTATAACTGTTGGACCACTTCCCTCTTTTTAAGGACTAATTATACTTTTAAATACTAATAATAATAATAATATATTTTTAACATTAAAAAATAAATTTTTCACGAAAGCTGGTCGTGACTACGCAGCAGTCAATATTAGTCGCAAAACGACCGCTACACTAGCTTCGAGGTCCTGCTATCGAGGACGTTTTTATGTGGTAATTCCCTATCTAATGATTATTTACTGCGAACGTTACTCTGGAATTTATACTGTGTGGTGACCCTAGTAGCACCCGTCCGGGCAAGGGCTCACCTATCAACCATTAGAGCTCGAACCAAAGCGACCAATGAGCACCAACAAATAACCATTAGCACCAGAGACGGTCACTCCGCAAGCGACTAACTTCACTTCTCCGCAGGCCATCCTAACACCAGCGAGCCACTCCAGAGTTCATGCGCGCATTTAAAATTGTATTAATTCATCACGTCAATAAACGAAACCTTGTAAGTGCTCTTTTATTTATACACCCTGCTTTAGTTACAACAGACACCCTACACTGCGGCACGCAACCAACACGCGTGAAAGAAGAAAAAGTTAGTAGCTTCTGTCTCACAGCATCTTAACCTTCCGACACCATCTCGAGTCAATCATAGTTTGAATAACTTCAACACTCACACCCCAACTTAGTAGAATAGTATAGTATACAAAATTTCCATACCGCGTGATAGAATATTTGTATATGATTGATGTCTCGAAACTCATTCCTATAGGACGGTCAAAAAGTTTGCGAAATCACTCTGGCCAACGCACGCATTGTCCCCGTGAGCAATGCCGCTGGGAGGAGGCTCAGTCCGAGTTGAGCGCGCGGGCTTCTGACATTTATTGTCGAGAGTGTGTAAGTGATGGAAGAATTTCGCTAAGAATTTGCGGTGAATTTTCTAATGTTATAACCATCATAAATTTAGTATCATCGCTGTCAAGACAGCGGTTTTAAAGGGATACGCAAGTAATTTCAGATATTGCTAATGCAGTTAAACATTATTTACCGGCAGCCTTAACATTAGTGGCATTAATGTTTATACTTAACAGATATAAAACCAACTAGAGACAACTATCTTTTAATTCTTTTAGTTCTGGGATGTCGTTTGAGCGTTACTTATTCTAAACTGGATCGTCTTCTAACTATATAATTTAAAGCCATCATAAAATCCATTTCCCTAAATGATAATTGATAAGTTGTAAACAGACTTATTTCAAACATGTTTTGATAGCAATACTCGACAAACAAGCAGATTGTTTATTTAAGACAAGGTCAATTGAAGAAATCGTGAAAAAAATTGTTATCTTTCTATATATAAAATATATATATAAGATCCTTTTACATTATTTTTTTTAAATACTTCTTTGTGACATATTGAAATACTGCCGAAATTAATTATTGCCCAAACGCAACACCAAAAACACTTTTTTTAATATCCGACGTCTTGTAACGTCAAGAAAAAAGTTTGATGTTTTAACTTGGACAAATGATCGCTATGAAATATTAATTACCTATCTGGATAATATTTGTGTCAGAAATATATCTGCTTTATTTATATTGGCGTGCAGTATATTATACATATTATATTATACAATTATACATATGTATTGAGTGATGTATACAGGTTCACTTGACCGACGTGAATCCGTCGTGTATACGACCTTACCATCTATTTATTGATAATTTTTGAGTAATATTCATTGTGCTTTTAAAGATTACGTATAACAGAACCTTCTTATCCATATAAAATAAATTATGGACAGTTTTTAGAACACTTCATGATTAAATGTGATTATTTTACTGTTTTCAAATCCTTCACGTTATAACTAAAATAAATTATTCGTCGGAAACAATTCTGTGGGTTTGGTTTAAACAAATCCAACATAATAAAAATATAGGTTCGAAAATTGTCGCTGTAGCATAGTTGGATAATGCACCTTCCCCGGTTAGGAAAGAGATCCTGGTTCGAATTCCGGTGGCGCAACAACAATACTTTTCGATAAAATTGATTTTATATGTATATCTTTTTAATTAATATATTTAATTCATATTTATAATAAAAATACATTATCCTTCAAACGCGAAGAACGATCATGAAAATACCACGTTATTAAAGAAAGCAAAATTCGCGAATTAGTAAAATAGAAAGTTTTGATTTGATTTGCACGCACGTCGAAGCCAATGCATTCTTCATCTTCAATCAATATTGACACATACAGGTAGATTTTTTGGACATGGCACTTTAAGAATGTATTATGTACCAATTACTATTATTAACATGTGAATAATATTATTTCATTCTCCATACATAATATTTTATTATTTTATGAATACGTAATGACATAACATTAATCACATCTAAATAATAATAATCGGTGCACAACACATTCTTGAAGTGCCATGACCAAATATTGACATGTAATG
Source organism: Eubasilissa splendida (assembly GCA_031772225.1). Classification (NCBI taxonomy): domain Eukaryota; kingdom Metazoa; phylum Arthropoda; class Insecta; order Trichoptera; family Phryganeidae; genus Eubasilissa; species Eubasilissa splendida. The sequence goes on from CM062848.1 coordinate 28,832,666, forward strand.
GCGTCAATCAGATGTACCTCTACAAGTCTCGGTCATGTGTCGCCCTCGAGGGTGGCTCCAGGGTCAGTCCAGTGAGATGTGACGCATCCATCCACCTCAGATATATTCTCCAAGCCCCGACACAACTCCCGCACCAACAAACTCAGATTAGAAAGCATATCCTCGATCTGGCCACTAGGTTCTTTAATAAACTTCCTTCTATTCCAAACTCCTCTACATCCGCTCTAGGGCTAAACAACCCCTCATGCCGACCCTGACAAAATCTTCGCTATTTCCCTCCTTTACAGCCCTCCTCCAGTCCCCTGAAGTATGGCCGAAAAGAGGCATTAATCCACCATTTTCTAACTTGTTTTAGAAAAAAAAACAAAAATTTCAGCTAAATAGTGCCTAGCAAGCACCCCATTCTTCGGGGAAAATTTCCCTCTAACCCGCCATACCCCAGATTACGAAGACAAGGGGGCTCAGCCCCTATCACTTCTAAACGCATTCATAGTCAAGTCAAGCATCCAAGTTCCAAAGTTTCTCTTCCAAGTTTTTTTCGCCCAGAACATTTTTTTGATTTTCTAGATTGCCATATCAACGCGTAATGAATTATGTATATTATTAAATAATTAAGATCTCAGTACCTAGAAAATATTTTGTAAATATCCATGTGCTTGTAGATTTGTATCCTCGGCGGTAAAGCGAATCTATACAAAGCTACTAACATATGTTCTACGAATATGTCACGTGAGAACAGGTTCAATTTATTATTCAATTTTTTTTTTAATATTTTTTTTTTATATTATTACAACAGATACAACTAATAGTCCCCACCGTCCTCACTAATATGGTGATTGTCTCAAATTAAAAGGTATTTTTCGGACGATAAGACACATCGGACCACGTGGGTGACCACATAACTACACAAGAAAACTGTATACAGTGACAAGTGCACGCAAGACAACTATACAGAGTGATAAGTGCACATATAGACACCTGCAAGTAATAAAATATTAAGCAGATTAATATATGTTACCTCACAATAGCTAACATTTCTATAGGAAAAGTTAAGCTATAGGTTAGGTTATTTAATACAAAGTCACGGCAGCAGAGTAATAACCTGACTGTGCAATTGTCTAAAAAATGTATTACTAAAATTTAATGCATTGATATATATTTTATTATTTATACATTCTTAAGATACCAATATTGAAATACAATTAAATGTATTAATTAGAAAGATATACATAAAAAATCAATTGTATCGAAAAATATAGTTGTTGCTAATGGAACGATAGATGTATTAATTTGAAAAGTGTAACATATAGGTTCGAAAATTTGTCGTCATAAGTACCGTGTGCTGTAGCATAGTCGGTTAATGCACGTTTCCCGGACTGGAAAGAGATCCAGGTTCGAATCCCGGTAGCAACAACTTAACAATAAGAATGTGTTCTCCTTAATAAAATATAATTACATCTAATAATTGTAATATGCTTAAATATTACAGAATTTATTAATAAAGAGCTGAAGATTGTCGATGTAGATAGACTGTCAGCAGTGTAGTGATTAGTATCAAGCAGTAATCCAGAGTTCAGTTCTCCTCCAGGAAGGATTTATGTTATTCAATTAACTGAATTTATGATTATTTTTTTCAAACCATTAAAACACATTTTTAAACAGGAGTGTTATGATAAATGCGTCTGAGTAACGCATTTTTTCAGTCGGCAATAACGATGACCAAAACTCCAACTTCAGATTTAAATATTGTGGATGGATGGTGGTTGTAACGTGGATGACATTGGAGCGCGGTCAAGGTTATCCATTTTACAGGAACAAAATGATCAAGGACGACTTATTACACGAACCTACTGATGGACGCTTCAGGTTGATTAATTATTTACCGGTCAGGTGCTCCGGGCTCGCACGAAGAGTGACCTCATCCTAATCTTTTACAAAGCTCTACCTCATCGGGGCCAAACATCGTACATAATACAAGGTACGAGTACACACACGCGGAGGTATGTATTATACATTCTTCAATAATAATTGTATTATTTTTTAAGAGTTCGATAACCTTATTCATCTCGCTTTTTTTTCATTTAATTAAATTTGTGTCGGTTCGATTTTAACACCCGTAGGTGTTAAATTTTTTTATTAGTGTTTAGATCATTAATAGAAAATTGAAGTTTTTGAGCTTGAAAACATTTTAAAGTATTTTGTATAATATCCGTTAATGTTTTCAAGCACGAAGCGCTGAATTAAAAATCGTTAATCTGCAACCGCCGGATCTTAATAACACTTATGTATGCTGTTAATTTTTTATGTTTTTTTATAAAATAAGTAATAATACCTAGAGATGATTTAAATAACTCATGTGTTGTTTCTAACAACTTTATCCACATTTGTGCCAATTATTATGAAAGTGGTCTAAGTCAAGTAATTGAAAAAAAATGAGTTTATCAATTATTTCGCGACACATTGTTTTAAATTAATATAATACAATGCAAATTGTAACAATTGTGATAAATTTGAAGCGTTACATTCAGCGTATTGTTACAACGCTCAACGATATTAACCTAGTGTTTATTTTTGAGAATAGATTGAGTCATTTCAACCTTAAATTTTTTATTTCCTTATAAGTTACATGCAAAATTTATATGTCGAAATAAATTATAAATCTAATAGAATAAATAAATTTTGAAACACTGCATTGTGTAATGTAACAATATTTTTGAATCAATTCAAACGCAAACTTTTAAATATCTCGAAACGAAAGAAACGTGACTTGGACCACTTTCATAATAATGGGCACATTTTTGAGTGATGTTCTCTCTTCATTTCAATAATCGTTCATACACCAGCTCTCTCATATGTACCTAATTCATTTTTAGTTATTATTATCGACCAGGTTAAATATTTAGTGTATCCTTTTTTAAGGACATTGGGAAGAATTTCAAAATAATGACACGAGTTATAACGGTATGGAGTATATAGAATTACAGTATACACAAGACGAAAGTAATGTGTAATCTATTATATTCTGCATTCAACTTAAAACTGGCTTCGTACAACATTTGTTTAATTTTTAGTTTAGATTTTGCACCTCGACTATAAATCGATGATAATATTTAGTTACAAAATGCCATCAAAACCAAACAGCTAGCAAACTACCGGATTATATCAAGACCATCACCCAACCTGCAAATACATCAAAGGAAATTATTTTTAAATAATACTTTCTTTTTAATATAGGAATAAACAAAAGAAAAATATGGGAAGTATTGGGGATAGAAAGGAAAATTATCGATGAAATAATTATGAAATATCATTGAAAAAGCAGTGATGGAAAAATATTAGCTAACAAATTTGTAAATATATTCAACAATTCAATACAGAGCATTAAAATATTCTGCAATCAAAAATTATTAAATTCAAAAGATTACTCCAGTGATGAACCCCAAACAATGTCTATGTCGACCAATGATAAAAATGATATTATTAAGGAGAACACATTCTTATTGTGAATTTGTAATTATTCAGAACAGACGGTCTGTGATATTTAAATACTAATTTAATGGAATAATTAGAAAGATATACACATATAAAATCAATTTTATTGAAAAATATTGTTTTATTTGTCGTCAAAAGTGCTGTCGCTGTAGCATAGTTGGATAATACTCCTTCCCCGGATTGGAACGAGATCCGTGTTCAAATCCCGGTAGCGCAACAAAAATTGATTTTTTATGTATATATTTTTAATTAATTAGTATTTAAAATATCACAGACTTATGTTCTGAATAATTACAACTTCACGATAATAATGTGTTTTTCTTAATAATATATAAGTTGTATCAATGTGTCCAAAATTTAATAAAAATTAATTGTTAATTCTCGCGTCTACTATCAGTTTACTCAAAGGTATTTGAGATTCCGTAAAAATAAAGTAGATGGCTTTCAAATAATGGAGCGATAGATAATTAATTTGAAAAATGTAACATATGGGTTCGAAAATTTGTCGTCAAAAGTACTGTCGCTGTAGCATAGTAGTAGATACAGGTTCGAATCCCGGTAGCAACAATATTTTTCTATAAAATTAATTTTATATGTATGTCTTTTTAATTAATACATTTAATTAGTATAAAAATGATTGCTGGAATAATTGACTGGAATACTGTTATGATGTACTAATGTAAGAAATGTGCCGTCAAGTTTTATAATAATGTAAATTTGTAAAAAATTACGAAGATAGAGCGCCACACTTTTCTATCTTGACACAATTCTCGTCTCATCAATATTCATACATCTTCTCATACAAGCTCGCCGGTTATTGTGGCTTTTAACAGGACCATCTTCCAGAGTCTTGTGTCATCAACGCTTGCATCATATATTTTTCTTTCCTTTCCTTTTCTCCACATTTATCCGTTCCACATAACCAAACCATCTAAGTGGTCCTTTCTTAATCCGACTCGAATATATACGGAATTTGAATAATTTTAAGCTCAACGTACTAAAATAAATATCAATTCTCAATGTTATGAAATATATCTGGTATCTCCATACTATGATATAATTTATATTATTATATCTCAGCACATTCCACACTGATTCATTTAATATATTTATTCATAGTATTGAAATACTTTTTTTTCTTTTAAATACAATATGTGGTAAAGCACGGCACGTGGTAGATTTTATAACTCGACTATATATCAAAGTTAATCAGGCCTATTCTCAAAATTGCAATATTGAAATGAAGGTGATTGTTACACCAACCCTCAAAAATAGACAGTATGTAAATTAACGTCCGTGTTATATTTGAACGAGAGAGAGAGGGAGAGAGAGTGAGGGAGATATACGTACCATAATCTGTCAAAACATAAAAATGGCAACAGGATTGGCCGTGATTCCGCACTACGACGCTGCGGATGAGGAAATCAATAGGTAATTTATGAACAAACCTTTTTCTGTGAACTTTGAATACTGTATTAGTACTTATTTTAACCAAAAACTTATATTTTTAGTCGAAACTCGAGAATGGAAAGACGTCGTTTGCGTGATTTGTGCGGATAGTTGTACCTTATCAAGGCGGTATAGTTGTAAAAATTGCCCATTTGGAATGAGGGCACTCCCTCACTCCCTCTCCCTCTCTCTCATTCATATATAACACGGACGTTAATTTACATACTGTCTATTTTTGACGGTTGGTGTAACAATCACCTTCATTTCAATATTGCAATAGGCCTGATTATTTATTTATTATTTCAAAATGGCGTTAAATTTCTCGAGCAATACTCGAATATACACGGTATTTGAAAGAGTGAAGCTCGATACTTGATTTTATTATGGGAGACTTCCATTTTTAACGACCATTTCGCGCGAACTGGTGCCAACCAATAAAGGGACATCGAGTGCAATTCTTGTTAACTGTAAACTGTATTTTTATTACATTAACCAATCCAAAGGAAGGAAACGAGACGGCAACTTGTGTTACGTCTGTAGAACTCGAAGATAATTTTTCACTCCGCGGAACAAGCGCTCTTATCGGTGTTGTCGGATTATCCGATCGCGCGTAACTACGATAATTGGTCGCCCGTAATAAGTCAGGTCTTATAAAATATACGGAGGCAGCGGCGGGGGGTGCAGGGCGCCGCCCCGCGCGGCCTTGGGAAGGGCGCGCACCCCGCTCACCGGCGAGCTTTTTTTCTCGTTTTATTTATTTATAAGCCGCCGTAGACGGGTCTTCTGTTACGAGCGAAGATGCGCCTCTGAGTAAATTGTTACGGAATCGGAAACATTTTTTTAAAACGTGATTTAATGTGTATATTATTATTATTGGAATATTAATTTAAGCAGTGCTGTCCGCTTAAATAAAATGGTTGACAAAAAATAATAATAATTGATAATTTGAATAGCGCCATTTACGTAAAAACTTGCACCTCACACGTAAACTGTTTATAGTTCTACAATTATCTTTGTTTTTAAAATAAAATATAAATATTTTCACTTATGGAAATGACTTTTTGAAAATGTGCGTTTTTAGTTTCTTCTTAAATAATGTTTCTGATGCACTGTTTCTTATGGCGGAGGGCAAAGAGTTCCACGATTTTGTGCCTGCCGCCGCAAATGTCCGTTCACTAAATTTAGTCTTCTGGCAACGGTTGGTCGGTTCTACAACCCTTCCTGAGGCAAAACATTAAAAGAATTGCGTAAAATTTATTCGTCTAGTGCAAAATCTTTATTATGCTAGAAATATTGCCCCAATAATGATCAGAAATTAATTATTTGTACATATTATTATATTACAATACAATAGCTAAATAATTTACTTGGTTTGACATGATAACCACCCCACACTTGATAGAATTGCCAACAGATCTTGCTTTCAATATACATATCTTACATAGATATATACATACATTTTATGTAATTTTTACCAACTGGCAAATATTAAATACAGCAATTTCAAATAATTACAAAACAGAAGAAATATATTATCATTAATTGACATGGCGGTTACTTTTTGGTGAACATAATTATTAAATTATTTTTTTTACACCTGCTAATGAGAGAGATTGCACCTCTTGAAAATATATTAATGACGAAATAATCCATTTTATGTGGGAGAAATATCTATTTGAAAAGGTTTTTTTCTTCCCTGTAAAGTTATTTGTATAATTGTATATAAACACATAATCAAAAAAGAAAACCTTCCGGTACTGATCGCAAAAATCAAGTATATTACGCATGTGTGTGTTTTTAGGGTGTTTTATATTTCCTAGGATCATACAAAAATGGCCGTCAAAATAACATAGTCGAGATATTTACAAATATTGTCAAACTATCAGAAACGTTTGATCGAAAACTGATGAGAATCTCCACAAAACCCGTGACTTGTTCGGAGAAAGCGAATTGAAATTTACCCGAAGTTTAATCATGAGACCTTCAGCAATTCGCTGTTTAAATTTCTATCGAAATTTATTTAAACAAAATATCTGGAAACCCATACAAAAATACATTTAATTGAAAAGAAATCAGGGCCAAAATGAAGTCTCGTGACGCAGGTTGCCGATGGCTGTTTCTGAAGTGAAGAACAGACTCTCACGGTAAAGCCTGGAAACATCTCACTGGCCGCGTCTAAAGCTATAACTCACATCGCGAAATAAATGTTGTGACAGTAACTTCTTTTATAAAACTCTACGAGAAATATTACCCGCGACTAGATATTTAATAGAAACGTACATGCGTTACCACGAGCGGGGATAATTGCCCAGATTTATTAATAACATCGACCATTTCTACGGCCTTGATAACGCAACAAGCGAGAGCTTGCTAGATGACGTACAGCGTAGGTTGCATTTAATAATCCCCGCCGGAGAAATAATAACATTGGTGCACACCCAAAATATGTAATATTAATAATATTTCATAAAGGCTAATTCGTAATGACAACGCGACCATCAATGGCGTATTTAACCCTTCCCAAACCATGTAGTAACACAAGTCTACCCCTCTAATTAAACCTGTAATGTTTCGTTAAATACGCGCAACGTGCATTTCATATTTTAGTTAAATTGAAGGAAAGTATTTATGCTTAGAAATGACTAGTGAAAAATCAGGTATGTAAGGCGAATCCTACAAAAATAATAATCTTTCAATTCAATCCGTTGTAACATTAATACGTTGACAAAAATACCATTTTTGTCAAGACAGAAAGAAATCACATATTAATTTCACAATGAAAAGAATAACAAACATACGAATATAATGGTGTCTCTTTTTCACTAATTAATGAAAGATAAATAAAAAGGAAGGTTGTATTAATTATATAATGAATGCTTCGAATTATAATATTATATACATTTTTTATATTTAATGCTTAATATTTATGGCATTAACCATTTTTTCATTTCAAATGCTAATAGAACTCTAATTTCTTACGGTGACACGAGTTGACAGCATGGCTGCGTACAAGTTTTTTATGTCACGGTATGGTAAAGGTTAAAGTCGAGCAAGTCGCATTTACGAGAACCCCCCGATCACAGAGAATATTAAAGTAATAGAGATAAAGTTATAAGAGAAAAAAATTAAAGAAAACATGACTTGCACCAGGCTCCAGGTGTGTTATTATTTATATTATAGTTTCACCAAAATCATCGTCTTTATATCTGTGCCGCTGTTCATCCACGCTATGTTGTGATAATATCATTTTGGGGGATCCTTGTTTCAAGATATGGGCCCCCAAAAAAGTGCAGTGAGACAAGCCTTTACACCATAGGAATAAGAATCTAAGTCGCAAACGCTAAACATGAAGATTACATTATCAAATTCTTAAAAAATATATCTATTAAAACACTTAATATTATGAACACATGTGGTCTACGGGCTAGCTCGTTTATTAAGAAAGCAATATTATATATGAATATACAAGTATTCTATTTACATACATCCTGCACGTACATAATAGGGGTACATGCAGGGACGTCCCGTGGGCGTAGGCAGGTAAGGCGATGTCCAAGGGCGGCAAATTGGCGGCGTAATCTAAACATTATATCTAATATGAACATTTACATTGTGGTCTCGTACAAATAAAACTCGAAAATAAATTTAAAATACACTTTGAGAGTCCATTTCTCAGAATTGTGTAAAAAACAATCCGATAAGTATATCCAACATTAGTTACATACGTTTAGAAAATATCTGTTTATGAAAACGCCATCGATAGCGATTCCCAGGTTTCCGATTAACAATAATCACGCATACGATATATAAACTGCACTAACCTCTTTAATTTTGCCGTCTTTCCGGTCCGATGTTGTTGTTCTTTTAGCTGGGTCGTCTTCTTTAGATTTCGACCGACGGTGGTTAATTGTGGACCGCTGGACTGGTCGAAGCACGGGATGTAATAAAAATGATGCCTGTCGGTTAACGTCTTCTTAGCTTCCGAAAAAGGGCGGCAATACTCACATACACACACATGTACATTATTATAAACCAGGAAACCCAGTGGTGCCAATCGAAGTGACAAGGCGCGTAAACAATATCAAAACTATGATGTAAAAAGTCGGCAAAGCGCGCCAGCATTGTTGTCATTAAACTATACAATTTCAAAGGACAACATGCATTTAAAAAATATATGGTATGTTTTTATTCTGTAAATTTTTGTAATCATAATAAAATTAAAGAGGATCGATATCACATTTTTAATAATAGTTAGGGCGGCATTTACAAAATTCGCCCGAGGGCGGGACTTTTACCTAGGGACGCCACTGGGTACAAGCTACGAGAGCAGACAACAAATTTTCCCTTTCAGACTTTTATCATCTTATTATTCTGATGGCATTAAATCATGAACCGTGCGATTTAAACTTAGCGGGGGAATGTGGGTACTCACTGGATTTAACACTCTCGGAAGTTTACGAGCTTCCATTGTGGTAGCCAGGTTTATCTTATTTCCTCTAGAGCCTGCAGTTCCTGAGCTGCGACTGGACCAGATAAGGTTCTGAGAACCATCGTGTGGCCAGCGTGTACTTTCCCGGCACATCCTCGCGCGCACGCACACATACAAAGCATTGAGGGAAATAAACTGAGTAAAAGCACCATAAAATTATGAACTCTGAATCGTAATAGTCCATTGTGATTTCAAGGCTTATTGGAACAAGGAAAAAGTGATTCAGAAAGGTACTAAAGAAAAATGGAATATAAAATTAATATGTCACCGATTTTCAACTGACAAATGTTTATTTCAATACTATCAGAAGGCAAACCAACACTCGAAGATAATTGGGAATAAAGTCAAATTAAATGTTAATCAAATTAAACTGGCATTGTACTAAAAAAATGAATATCTAAAATACTATTAAGGAGAACACATTCTTATTGTGAAGTTGTAATTATTCAGAACATAGGTCAGTGTTATTCTTAATAATATATAAGTTGTATCAATGTGCACAAAATTTAATAAAAATGATTTGTTAATTCTGGCGTCTGCTATCGGTTTACTCAAAGGTATTTGAGATTCCGTAAAAACAATGTTGATGGCTTTCAAATAATGGAACGATAGATGTATTCATTTGAAAAAGTGTAACATATGGGTTCGAAAATTTGTCGTCAAAAATACTGTCGCTATAGCATAGTTGGTAATGCACCTTCCCCGAATTGGAAAATAGATCCAGGTTCGAATCTCAGTAGCGCAACAACAATATTTTTCGATAAAATTGATTTGATATGTATATCTTTATAATTAATACATTTAAATCTAAAATACTCGTAAGATACCAAATTTAGTAAATGTTCAGCATTAAAATAGCATTGGAATGTAAAACTTACGACAATCCCTGAGAAACGTTCGTTGAATGCAAAGATTTTAGCGAGTGGGAAGTAGAATTACCACAGGACAAGACAAATTGGTTGAATGGCACATGCAATTGCCCAAAGTATCTCAGAGATTACATTTGTAAACCTTTAGTCAGGTTAGGTTAGATTAGAATATAAAAAAAAAATTTTTTAGTGGCAAATAATACAATAGAGTAAGATTAAAAATATGGTGTAAAATTTGGTCAACACATACAATTTTTGGGATATGAAAGTATTTTTTTGTATGCATATTTTCATTAAATTTGGTATGCAGTTTAATACAAGGCATTGGGAATTATAGATAGGTAATTAATATTATTAGATTTTTCCAAAAATAATGGTCAATTTTAACAATTAATCTCAACTAAATTTAACAAATAAGCTTTATTAATTAAAGTGAGCTATTTGTTTCCACGCATTTTTCCAACGAATTACAAGTTTATTTATGCGTGTAGCATAAAACTTATTTAATTTAACATTTTCTGCAACTTCCAGAGAAGTTGAGAAAGAAAGAGAGAGATGAGAAGAATATTGATTGTTTTTGCCGTAAATAGTTATGGAGATGCTCGAAATGATGAAAATTGTCGTGAAGCATGATCTTAATTCGGTTAATCAGAACTGGTTGCCAGTCGCACGTTTTCCTAAACAAAATGTTTCATTTTGTCGTTTTCAACACTCGACCCTTTCCATTATTAAACTTGATTTCAAGTTTTTTTCTAAATTTTTCAAACCAACGCCACACAAATCGTTTAAAAGTGGTTCCATCATCCCTTGTTTGGTCAAAATTGTGTGCTATTTGAGCATGCCAAAAATTTTCAACTAATTCTTATTTTTGTTATTAAAGAACGTAATGCATATAAATCCATGACTCAATAAATAAGTGTAGCAGATTCCGAACTCTTTAACAAAAACACTGAACAGATATGAATTAAAAATTTATTTGAAATATTTAGTTACATACCAACATATTTCTATGGAGATTAAAATAAAGGATAGAATACCTTTTTTACATTCATAAATGTAATAAAAGTATTCGGCTAGCAAAATAAATATATTTTCGTTTATTTTATTTATCGATTAACTAGAGTTTATAGTATTTTATTACATGGAAAAAAATGTTTTATCACCTTCCTAGACTCTGTTATATTATATTCATATGTATTCTGTTCTTCGAGGCATCAGATCCAATTACATCCCACGAGCGAACAGGACTCACATAATTTTATTAAATATTTAAATTTCAGTTTCACTGTAAGTTGGTTAGGTGACTCTGCTTTGTACTGAAACAATGAAACCGACTGATGTTAAGTTTTGTTAAGGCTTTCCTTTCAAAAATTATTAATATTTCCGCATTTTTTACGAAAATGTGGGTTTTTATTATTCATTTACACAATAAATTTGACTTTTTTAAAACTATTACTTTACACTAATGTAAAATCAATAAACTGAATGTTATTAGCAATAATTAAGAAAATACAAGCATTATAAGAATTAAATTTATTTTCAGCGTCCCACAAAATTGCCTTAATATAGAAAATTCTTACATATGTGAAATATATTTTCTTATAATCTTAAAGCCAAGATTACGAAGACAAATCTACATTGAACCAAATCAGTAAAATGTTAAAAATTTATAATATTATAAACCATATATTATATTTATTTACGTGCTTTAAGACTTCAGCTTCTATTTAAAATCAAAAACACAATAATTTCTTACTAAATAATATTTATATCAACCCTATTAATGAGTGTTTTTTAATCGGCTATTTAAAATATAATGGGGTAATTCGGCCCGGAAAAGCTCTTCAGATCTTCTGGTTCTTCTGTCATAATGTTCCTCTTCTAGGGCCCCGATTTCCTGCCCTGCATTAGGAGATGCAGGATTATTTTTATTTATTTAATAAATTAATTATTTAGTTTGTTACACCTTACTAGATCAAAGTTCGCATCAAGGCTGCCACTCTTGTGTCTGATTTCTGATTACATCTCCGAGATATAAAAAAATCTTTATTCATTGAAACCATAACATCTTCATTCGTACATTATCCATCCTGTAGATTTTGAGCATTCATCTGCAGATCCACATCAAGCTCACACTAAAATCACGCTCCCAACAGTTGAAATAGACCGCATTTTAAATCGCCATTATAAGGCGGGATATCCTGTGGAATTTACATAAAAAATATTAAGTCATACGAAACAAGTTCGTTATGCGAAATGAAATTTATTGATAATTACACCTCCTACGTTTAAAAAAAAATCACCGGGTTAACAAAGATGATCACGAGAAACTAAAGTGGGATTAATAAACTTACAATAAAAGCGGTCCATCTGACCGGAATATTTATGACCGAGCTGATGACCGATTGCGTTTACCGCGGGCGAAGTGGGTCTAATAAACAATGTCCTTAGTAGGGTAATAAATTTTAGAGATGTTTAAACAAACCGGGTAATGAAAAACGTTCGAATAATGTGAAGGCATTTTTTCCTAATTAAAACAAAAATAAATATACATGTGTTCCAACTACATTCAAACATTTGGTTTAGAATGCTCCGTTACCGAGATGAGAAAAAAAAACGCACAGCATGTCTCAGACACGTGTTTTTTTTTTTTTGTTTAAAAAAATATTCCTAAATTCATCAAATAAATATAAAAAAGATAAATCTCCCCGGCGAGAACTGAAATAGGCGATGATACTAATCACGATGCTGACAACAATCTAACATAGACGTTTTCAATTACCTCAAGCTCTTTAATAATTATGGTTCTTACAAAATTCACCAGGTGTAACTACGAGTATTTTTCAAATAAGATTCAATATTGGTGATAAATTTTGATGTTGAGTATGTAAAAATAATATATTCTGTGTATCCCCGCAATGGAATCCGTAACGTCGGCCAGAAATGTCAGAAACACACGGAAGATTAGCCCAGAAAACTGCACACAGAAGATTCTGAACGGTCGTGAAAACCTAAGAACATTTTTAAATAACATTGAATTCGAACTAATATATAAATCAAAATCGTTAAGATCTAAATGAACGAATTCCGCGATCTCCAGGTCGTGTTCCGCGAAATGGAATACGACAAATGGTATGCGGATGAGCAGATCTCCGCTTCCAATTGAAGATGGCGATATCACAATTTCACTCTCGGCAAAAACAAACAATACGTGATCAAAACACAATATCACAAAATACAGTACTAGTACACTGGAGCTGACAATTCCACACCGCGAATGCTATCGCGATGTCGAGATCAAACAAATATCGGTAAAGTTGACGTCTACTGACGTCAAGGTCACAATTCACACTGACAAAACGAGCATTAGGGAATTTGGATGTAGAAATGTGTCAATAACATGGGTCGCGACCGATTCAAAAAGACGCGCCAAAAGGGTGTTTACGAATTCGGAACAAATATAATATATCGAAATATAAATCACTGTTTTATATTCTACCACATAAAATTCAGCATTATATATATATTTATAAAATAATTTGACACCACAGTCTTACGAGGGAATAGCAAGATGGTAGAGCGCTCCCTTAACACGTGAAAGATCAATAGTCGATTCCACCAATTTTATTTTGATTTCAAATAGATACCGGTACTAATGAAGGTGAAATTAGAGTACGTATACGAAATTTTCTAACGCATTATATTCTCTTAAAATACTTCTACCTACATTAAATTATATATTTGAAATATTGTCCTTTTACTCCGACACATTTTTTGAGGTGTTCAACAATTGGATTACTTACCCCAGACAGTTTTTCTTCCTCGAGTCTTACTTCATCACACGCGAGATTAATCCTATTTGTCAAATATGCTTTTATAGTGAAGTTCTGGTAGATTTTGCTTTTTAGATATCCCCAAAGATAAAATTCAGTGGGGAAATATCAGAATATTTCACTTAATGTGTTGTACCTAGTTACCAGTGGTGTGCAGTAGATATAGATTTAGGTTATGCTGTCACCAATTATATTATACAATCATTTATAATATATGTAATACAATACATAGGATTATGAACTTTCGTTAACCAACGTCTTTATAAAATGAATTCGTCGTTTATACGTCGACCCTACCATGTATTTATTTGTTATTTTAGAGTACTATTAATAGTGTTCTTAAAGTTTAAGTTTTTACGTAAAACAATACCTTCTTACGTATATAAAAATCAATATAAAAAAATGTGTGGATGTTTTTAAGAACACTTTCTATGACTGAACGTGAATCATTTATTGTTTACAAATCCTTTACGTAATAACTAATGGAAATAATTATTTTTATTACAGGTTAACATAGGAAATAGTTCTGCCAATTACTTTATGTTTTTCCCAAATTAAAAACAAATTCATGCACCAAATGCAAAGAACGATCATGAAATCAACACGTTTAAAACAGTAAGATAGTAAAATTCGCGAATTAGTGAAAGAGGAAGTAGACGCTTCAATGATTTGCACGCAGTTGTAAGCCTGTCAAATGTTATTCTGTTAAAAAACAGGATAAGGATAACGACTTCATAAAAAACGGATCAACCGAAAGGAATTTTCAATTCAGTAAATAGCCAATTTTATGATTTGAGTAATACACTAGCTTAAAAATAGAAGAGAGTAATGTGAATAGCTACAATGCGTCGATTGTAGCTATGTCAACAATAGCGCTACGACTACAGCGGTGGGTTGTCGTGGTAGTTTTTAGAATTAAGCCATTAAAGTTTCTACTGGTATACAAGTGGCGCTAATTGTAATATATCCGTAAAAATACGTTCACGTTAATCCATATTATAGATTATTTAATTTATATTTGTTTCCCAGAATTTTTAGTAATGCACAGCTTTTTTGCTTGTATGCACTGCACGCCCCTGCTAGTTACATAGGTAAGGATAGTTTAGTAATTGTTTTTATTATTTTGGTAATGGAGCATTAAAAATATGTTGATATTGGTGGTGGAATGAAATGCAGGTTAAGTCAAAGTGTTAAAAATAAGAGTACCAAAGACAATGAGCGCGATTCCTCTCGGCAGGAGAGCCTGACCCCGTGTGTAGACGTCGCCGGTGTCAGCTGGAAACGGTGATGATAGCGGTGGATTCGAACCCCCTCCACAAATATTACACCTTTTATCATCATAAGTCTAAATTATATTTTAAACAAGCAGAAGAACCCGATCATTTCTTACAGATAGATCTCATCCTTGAACCGTGGGTCGCATTCGTAGCCCATTTAATTATGCCGCCCCGGGAGGATAGGCAGACCCCCCGGATCCGCATGGATGTGTGGTTCGACCCAGGGACGAACCACGCCTCCGCGCAAAATATCACCATTTGAATTATCTTTATGCGTCACTCGGCATCTAAATTATTTATGATATATTGGTAGACAATCGTAAGTTCACTTGCTGTATTGTCAAGCGAGTCTGGAATATATAGAAATAATACATTTGCGAAGAAAAAAGCGATTATCCTTTAGAAATTACCTTTTAATATTTTGTTTTTTTTGCACCCTTAATATAACACATATTAATATTAAACACCCCTTAAAGTATAATAAATCCGGCCCCAATAATCACGTAAAACAATGTAAATTATTTTGTTATTGTATTTTAAATGATTTATTAAATAAATTAACGTTGTAAAAATTGTTATTTCTTTAATGATTTTCCATCATTATTAATGGGTTATTTCTATACGCAGAAATAAGCTATTTAATTGACAACATAAAAATAGATTAACTTATATTTTATGGCCGTTGATATACGCTATAATTATCTAATACTAAAACTGGTAACTCCAGTTTATAATGCAAAATATTTGTCTCGAATTGAGGGAAACTTGATGGCTAGTTATCACATGGTGGATTTTTGGACCAAATAGGTCATATTTGATATATCACAGACCGTCTGTTCTGAATAATTACAACTTCACAATAAGAATGTGTTCTCCTAATAATAAAGTTGTATCAATGTGTCCAAAATGTAATAAAAATGAATTTATAATTCTGGCATCTGCTATCAGTTTACTCAAAGGTATTTGAGATTCTGTAAAAATAAGGTAGATGGCTCTTTCAAATAAAGGAATGATTAAATGTATTAATATCAAAAAGGTAACATATAGGTTCGAAAATTGTCGCTGTAGCATAGTTGGATAATGCACCTTCCCCGGTTAGGAAAGAGATCCAGGTTCGAATCCCGGTGGCGCAACAACAATATTTTTCGATAAAATTGATTTTATATGTATATCTTTCTAATTAATATATTTAATTCATATTTGTGACATATTATACACCGACACCTAACGCTACTATTATATAATTAAAATTGTATGAATACATTCACTTCTCTAAAAAGATTATATTCACATCCATAAAAGCGTTGTTATATACGGCGTCACTTTTTAACCCTTCCCAAACCATGCAGTAACACGGGTCTACCATCATAATTAAACCTGTAATATAACATGCAAAATAAAATTCATATTTTAGATAATCCTAAAGAAAATGATAGCGCTCAGGAATGACTAGTGAAAAACCAATTATGAAAAGAGATTCATACAAAAACAATTATTTTTCCATTGTAAAATTAATACGTTGGTAAAATTATAATTTGTGATATGAAAGACAGACATCACACACTATTTTCACAGTGAAAAGAACAACAAACATTCAAATATAATTGTCTCTTTATCACTAATTAAATGAAGAGAGATGAGAAGTAAGGACACATTGTATAAGACTTAATGAATGCTCTAAATTATGTGTATTAATCATTTTTTCAAAATTGAATGCTCAATATTTAGAGTAAATTCGGGCCATCAAAGCCATTTAAGCTAATAAAAACATTTTTTATAACTGTTATTTACGGTAACACGAGTTGACAGCGTGGCTGCGTTCGGGTATTTTATTATATCATGGTATGGTAAAGGTTAAACGCACGGTGTAATTGTGTTCACATCTAATGTGCTTTAGAGATAGATATCTTCGAATGTAGTATTCAAGAACTGGAAACGTTCAGTGTTTGTATTGTAACATATTATTATGAGCGGCACATTAACTCTCCGATGCGAGAACAAAGAAATATAATAAACTATTCGCTGGAACCTTCGCTGCTGATCCGTCGTGATCATGTCTGGCAAAAAGATGCGCAGAAAATTCTTTATGGTCATTGGCCCTAGTTCGTATTGGGTAACCGTCGTGTTTCACGTTCCGCGCTTCCATCTCGTCCCGACTTCTTTTCCCGCCGACTCGCGGCGACATCTCAGATCGCAACCGACGAGGACCGATCCAATTCGCGCGCTAATCTGGCTCGGCCCCGATCGAAGAGTCATCAATGGTTTCAGTCTGAACTGCGCGGTTCGGTGACCCCTTCGACAATTTTCCGCTAATTGGTTTGAGAATGTTTACGAATTTGTTAAAATGTCGTCGGTGCGATAAAACTGGATGAAATAATATTTATTGCAAACTTTACATTGTGGTTGTTCAGAATTCTCTAATCATTTATTAGAAAATTATCATACTTTAGATAAAAATTTGAGATATAAACAATGTTATTCTTAAATTGAATAATTTAGAATCATTAGAAATAAGTAAAGCGTGTAAAATTAACCAAAATACAATGAATAACCACTAAATTTAAACACAAGTCCTATCCTAATTTTTTTATCATTACAACAATTTTAACATCTTTCATTTCTTTAATTATTATTTTTAATTGAATTTAAAAACATTAAAACAATTTGACATATCGCACACCTACATCAAAACTAAGACAACTCAAAAAAAAACAAGAATTTTGAATTATTATTGTATTCGGATACTCTGTTATATACGCAACTAACTTAGCCCCAGTTCTCGAATAATGTCATTTTAGAATACATGTATGTCTTAATTAATGCTATTTAGTTTCATAACTTTGGTAACAAAAATTTGAGAAAAATGTTTTTATTTTTTGTTTACTGAAAAATAACTTTTTGAGTTGTGTTAGTTTTGATCTAGATGTGCGATATGATAAGGAATAGATACTTTCCTTGATAAAAGTGGTTAAAAATAAAGTTAAAAATATATCTCTCCAAATCTTGGACGTAATAGGTAGGTGTAGCCCACTAAAACTTTACTTAAGTATGAAAAGCAAAAAATTGAAAACATATTACAAAATAAAACTGAAACACCTTAATATAAAATCTCGTTCCTAATTACGGTATTTTTCAAACTTTTTAGTACTCATTTAATACACAGAAAAATCGACTTAAATGTATCGTGTATACACGGTACTGGTAACAGGTCCCAGGCAGAAAGACAATTTAAACAATCAAAAGAAATTTTTTTACAACTGCGCATAAATTTAATTTTAATACCTACTTATCATATTATTTTTTCACTACTTTTAGCTCCTTTCTGTTACTATTTTCTTACCTTATTTTTTTACCTATTAAAACTCTCCATTTTAATTAGACAGTCCATTTAACGCGTAAAATAAATATAGACGTCCGACACCACCGATAAATCAACGTAAATTGGTGCTCATTGGTTGTGTGTCTCTTAAATTTGAAGTGCCCGAAAATATGGTAGGTAATTTTCAAACCAAATTTAATGAGTAAAAGTGCATGTTTGAGTATTAGAAAATTTATCCAGACGTAATGAAACGGTTCTTTAATCAGTCATAAAAGGTTATGAAATTGCGGATGTAAAAATATATCAAATACCTACCTTTGTGATTCTAAAGAACACAATCTACCATGATTTTAAGAACACAATCTACCATGATTCTAAAGAACACAACCTATCATGATTCTAAAGAACAAAACCTACCATGATTCTAAAGAACACAACCTACCATGATTCTAAAGAACACAACCTACCATGATTCTAAAGAACACAACCTATCATGATTCTAAAGAACACAACCTATCATGATTCTAAAGAACACAACCTACCATGATTCTAAAGAACACAACCTACCATGATTCTAAAGAACACAACCTACCATGATTCTAAAGAACACAACCTACCATGATTCTAAAGAACACAACCGACCATGATTCTAAAGAATTAATTCTTAAGAATTAATTCATTTATATATTTACATATATGTATTATTAGATTATGATTATTATACATTAGAACGTCCTTATCTAAGAATTAAGGTTAAAAAACTTGCATAAACAAAAGCATTTTGTAGCTGTCTTCGAAAATATATTTTTTTAAATGACAATATAATTTGGTATGTATATTTTTTCAAATGTATTGTTCAACCTCTCGTGGTTTCTCATTTGAATACTCTCTCTGTAATGTCTGTTACGGTAATTATAATAAAATATTATAAATAAATTGCACAGAGAAAAAAAATATTTGCCGGAATTAAATGCAATCATTAATTTGACCGTCAGCCATTGATGTTGATTAAGGACAAATTAATCATTGAAATTTTCAAAATTGTATAAAGAAATATCAAACAATAATCATTGTGAAAGACGTCGTATCGTTTAAATAAATATCGAATCGTGCGCTTCGTTTTTCAATCGAGGATTGACGGACACAAGGAAGCATCACCAGCTGATGAATATCAGGAAAGCGCCAACACAAATTGGTCACCGGCGGGAATGCACTCGTGACGTCATAGGCTGGAATTAAAATTATTAAATGTAACACTGCATCTCGACAAACAGATCCACCTTCGGCGGAACACGTATCTCGCTAATCTGGAGGCGTATTTATCTCCCATATTACCGGAGTACAGCGGTATAAATCTAGTCGTCTGTGCTAAACTTCCATCGGTTGAGCATCTTTCTCAGAGCTACTAGACGGCATCCTGTCGAGCAGCTGCCGGACCCGACCAGAGCGAGTGCAGGTGCGAGCTGGAGACCATCTTACGAAAATTATTTTCATCTCTATCGGAGGCTCGCGTCGTCTGCACGTTTGTCTTTGTTATTTTCAGTTTCGTTCTCGACGTTTAATAGTATCCATCATTATTCGTTTATTGTTTTCTAGCTGTATAGAAAACGTGACTCTTTCAGATTAATCTCGCAGTTTCGAAGCGAAGATAGTCCCTTCCGAAAAGGACAAACCCGAGCAGAGTTCAACGGTGGCAACCTCTAACACCGCGACATGGACTTGGATGTGAAGTTCCAGAGAATGAAAATGAACACGAATGGAAATTCTTCGTTCACGAATTGCAGATCGGTACAATCCACTGTACCGATCTATAGTGATAAATTTATGAATTTCAATTCATTGATTCTGAGATAGTGGTTATATTAAAGTGTACGAAAGAGCTTTATAAATTATTTACCGAAAATGCACTATAAAATATATTAAAAATTATAGTACCTAGCTTAAAAAGGCAGCGAACTTAATAAAAAAAATAAAAAAACAAGAAATATCTGATTTCTGGTGCGAAGTATTCTCCATTAACGCATGCTCAAACGTAGCTTTGTGTGATCTTCTGAGAATATTAAACGAATGATAAGTTATCGACGTCTGGTTACGTCAAAAGCTTAAGTCCTTAAGTGCTTTGATAAAAGCTTTTTAAAGCTCTCACACAAATTTCACAGACATGCATAACATATAAAGAAAAGGAACGCTACAGAAATAATACTACACAAAAATGCACAGTTACTAATGATAATAAAAGATCTGTGCAAATTATTTTTAATGTGTAAGTATGCTACATATTTTAAGTTCAAAAAGATATCAACTCGTTTACCTTATATTAAATCTTATTAAAACAATTTAACGATTGGAAGATTAGTTTACAGTGCACCAGTGATTGATTCTCCAACCTCTTACAGGTCTTCTTCATCCTAAAGTTATGCCCAGGATAATTTTCTTTTATCGGCTTTCACATTGACCCATGTTGTGGCCGAAAAATTGAAAGGATCCTTTGATTACTTCCATAGATAACTTGCCTCGGTGGGTTGGTATTTCGGTTTCCGCCTACAATAGACAGGTAGATATAATTTCCAAGAATTTCAATCGTAAAATAGCAATGTTTGAAACTTTTAATTAGTCTCCAAGAGAACAATATCAAATATCTCTAGAATGAGAATTGAACAGATTGAACTTAATAGATTCCCCAATGTGTGAGTGTAGTGCCGAGGAGGAAACCCTTGACCATATCTTTTTTGCCTGTCCATTGCGGATCACAGGTTGTTTTACAATCGTAATCTCGTCAATGGTAATTTTCAACTCCCGGTTAACTTGCGTCATCTTCTGTCCCTTAACTCGCCACATTTAATCTATATAATAGCAAATATTTTGAACGACAATGGTATTGATCTATAATATAATATTTCCTATTCTATAATATTATTGTACTTTTTTCTATAAAATAAAGTTTTAACTTGATTAATGGCACAATTCACACTGAAGGGTAGATTGCCTATTTAAAAGAAGAAGAATAACTTTTAATTGATATTCCAAATAACATATTATATTGTAATAGATACGTTATTTTTAGCAAACAAAGCACTTAAAGCGCGCATGTTAGCAGGTTCTCTAAAATAAAATCAATTTTTTTCCTGGAATTATAAACATGAAAAACAGTCGCGTTTGAAAAAATTAAGTTATTTTGGTATATTTACAAGAAATTCTACATAAGTTATTATGCATTTTTTCCACCACTTCGTATCTGATGAAATTAACGATGTATCAACCAATAAATTAGATAAATAATTTGATTAATAACAGCACACATTTTATTTTCGACGATCAGGGTCCAGGATACGTAGTAACCATTTTTTCTAGGCATTAATCATCACCTAAATGATTGCACCGCGATGCTAATCATGAAATAGCACTAACCCATATGTACACATTGTTGAGATTTTTGATTCTGTTGAAAAAGTCGACCGTGAACTCGGCGTATTTTATCGAAGTCAATCAACCGCCAAGTCATGACCTCTCAAATACGCTTTCGTCGTGTATGAAGAATATTATTTAAAAATATCATTATTCACCTGGCCAAATGTGTTTTGTGCTCGCCGCGGCCTACAATATGGGCGGGTTCCAGAACGAAATCCATTAGCTTGAAATACTATTTTTTACACGTGAGTTTTTAATAGTAAAATAAAATATCACGTGTACATAAAACACGTGTTCACAGAACTATGGAACGTTATATTTTAGCGTCGGTGGTAGCGATTATACAGATCATATTATACAAAACAGTTCAAATACCTGTATCTCGATGGCATCCAGTTGGGCAGGTAAAATTGGTCACGTTTGGATTTAGATTCAAATCGCCATTTGATCGTTGATTGGACAATCATTAATTAGTGGTATGTTAAATATCGTCTCCGTTGGATGATGCCCGGGTAGCGTGTTCAGTCACCAACAATATATGCATTCATTTTTGTTGAAATTTTATTATCAAATTCACAATAAACTATTTTTATTAACAAAATAAATGTGGAATAGTTCGATGAATTAACGTTTAACTATACTGTAATAATACAATATATTTAGGAGAACACATTCTTATTGTGAAGTTGTAATTATTCAGTCTGTGATATTTTAAATATGAATTAAATATATTAATTATAAAGATATACATATAAAATCAATTTTATCGAAAACTATTGTTGTTGCGCCACCGGGATTCGAACCTGGATCTCTTTCCTAACCGGGGAAGGTGCTTTATCCAACTAAGCTACAGCGACATTATTTTTAGCGACAATTTTCGACCCTATATTAATTTTGATATTAATACATTTAATCGTTCCATCATTTGACAGAGCCATCTACCTTATTTTTACAGAATCTCAAATACCTTTGAGTAAACTGATAGCAGACGCCAGAATTATCAATTCATTTTTATTAAATTTGCAAATGTCAAATGATGGAACGATTAAATGTATTAATATCAAAAAGGTAACATATAGGGTCGAAACTTGTCGCTAAAATTAATGTCGCCGTAGCTTAGTTGGATAAAGCACCTTCCCCGGTTAGGAAAGAGATCCAGGTTCGAATCCCGGTGGCGCAACAACAATATTTTTCGATAAAATTGATTTTATATGTATATCTTTATAATTAATATATTTAATTCATATTTAAAATACAATATATATTTGCTTTTGTCATCGGCCTTTGTTAACATTTTTATTATAAAATTATGACATATTTACAAGCAGTGTTTAAACCCCATACGTAGGACGGTTGGCGGAAGAGAAAATCAGCTGCACATCTAGGTTATGTTCCGTTCTTTCTTGTGCGTAATGATTTATTTTTCTATCAACATTTTTCTTACGCAGTCTCTTTAATATCATTACTTTATCGAGCTTCCTATTTTTGTTGTCTTTCTTCTATCGCAGCGTCCATTTTTCTGACCTGAATTGTCTTCAAAATTAATGAAACATCACAAACAAAATACCACAAACACTATTATATTTTGCTCCACCAATTAAAATGCACTAAGTTACATCGCTTAGGTGTACATTATATGTATTAGTAGGAAAATTTTAATACTTGATTAATTGAAGAATTCAATATTATTCACGCATTGTAGTCAAATCATGTACAAATCTCGATAAATGTATTAAGAAAGTAAAACTAAAATGTGTTAAATTAATAGTACAATATAATTAAGTTTCATTTTACTTTCAAAATCCCTTTAACTATACTTTGATTTTATCAATTCTTCCTGAATACCTCACATCATTGCATAGGCGGCTTCTTTATTTGCGAGGATTATTATTTCCCATCACTAGTTGCATTAACTGCATTCTGCTATTGTGAAGTGCAGGCGGACTGTGGAAATGATAATTTTCTCGCTGCATTTCTTGAAAGGGGGAATGACTTGATCGTGATCGAAACGCAAAATGATTATGTAATTTCGCACACTTTTAAGATGCGTGTGCACGGATGATTTTGCTCTCTAAACTCGTGGAGACTAACTGAGAATGGATAACGGACGAGCCAAACATTAATACAGAATTAGTGTTGAATCATTCGATTACATGTTGTCGGTGTATTTTGTATGGAGAGTAGACGGAACTAATCTCGGGAGGCAAGATTCATCGCGCACGCAACATTACCATAGATGTACATAATTATTATTTCATGGTAACATCGACATTGTGGATGTTAACAATGAACTTTCATTCAATTATCATGACTATTTATGTATTAGGTAGAAATATGCAAAAAAAAAAAATGATTTCTCTATTTTTATGCGGTACACAAAATATAAGAAGAAACTTATTAAATAGAACAAAAAAAATTGATGATATCGCACCGTTCGAATACCATATATTTCAGTCATTTCAATACGTTGTAGTGGACACGTAATATTTCTAATAAGAAGATATTAAAAAGGATTTTTACAAAAAGAGCCACAAGACTGGACAAAATTCAATACATTTGTATCCGTGGATTCAGGATTTTCCTCCATTCTTTAAAAATAAAAGGGACTCATATGGAAGATCACACGGAGAGTACCGAGTCCTCATCGATAAGAGAAGCAGCCCAGAACAATAAAGTGGAGAAGAATGATTAGAGTAGCCATCCCTGATGAATGTGAGAAGGTGAGAACAAAGAAGAAGATGTAAAATTTAAAATTGTGACTAGCCTTCATTTATTGATACGATTTTTCAAGATCGGTTGCATTGCTCATGGCGCAACCTGGTACGAGGGTAAAATCACGTTGGATATAAATTGAAATAAATAAATACATGAATAAAAAAACATAATGACGTCATACCATACTTACATAATAACAATAACAAATCATACAAATCCTACCCACACAATATTTTTATACTTCACTATCCAAAAAAATATCCTCACTAATAATTAATTCATTTTAAAACGGAAATCACATTACCTGTAATTAATTGCGCGGATTATTTATTTTCGTATGTGGTGATTTTATGTTTTTTGTACCTAACTCAAATTATACGGTGATACTTTGAAAAATCACTTAATTGGAGGTAGCGGGTAACACCAACACCGTAAAATCACAACATTACGTGTATATTTTTTGTCATGCACGTAATAAAATTAAATAAAACACCTCCGCGCGAATATTAGGCTCACATTCAAATTTATTGTTATTGGGGCAGTAATCTGTTAAAAACCATTCTTTTTTTACGTTCACCCGGTCGTAGCTCGAATTGCAAAACCAGTCGCTTCCACCTGACGTAATGGCATCGCGCTTGTCTCGCCACACCGGAATGGGATAATGACATAAGATTGCGTCCATCGCGGGGCGTGTGCCGCCAGTGACCATGTAACGCTTCGTGCCGGAGAGAACATCTTCGGCCGTGGTGTGTGCAATCGATAATGAACGATAATGGCCCTCGAGTCGTCTCGAGTATGATGCGGAAATGTAACTGAAAGCGTCGTTTATCGCTGAAGATGTGCAATTCTGGCGGTAATGGAATTGGAAAAGAAATAGATTTTTTAATGGAATTGATTATCCAATTTAAATCTTAGAGCTATCACCAGAGAAAAGTGCACGTTGCCTTGTCCACTCGGTCGGTCTAACGAGTGGGGATCTTCATCTTCCTCTTCGTCCTTTGACGTAGCCCACTTATTTATATTCTTCTATTGTATTCCGCTGTAACTTGTGGTAATTCATTATAAATGTAATTTAAAACAATTCACTTTGTTTAAACACCGCTCTATTTTTGCTAACACCAACCGGTTTCCGAACCAATGGTGTACAATATACTTGGGGTGAAGAACTGCCCCTCATTTTATATAGGAAAAACGAGTCGTTATTTTGATACATACGAGATTAAGGATGCTTAAATAATAGTAGTTTTTTTTCCGAATTTGCCAATCACATTATTGAAAACAACCATAACTTTGATAAAAATACAGGAGTCAATATTCTCCACATTGATAATAAAGAGGCCCTAGAAACCATAAATAATAATTAATGCATAATTAAAAACCAAAACAATCTAACCTAGTCCTATCTTAAATAGTTAGTGTTAGCAAAAATAAAGTGGTGATTAAACAAAGTGAATTGTAAATACTAATTAAATGTATTAATTAGAAAAATATACAAATAAAATCAATTTTATCGAAAAATATTGTTGTTGCGCTACCCTGTACTTACCTGGATCTCTTTCTAAACCTGTAAATGTGCATTATCCAACTATGCTACAGCGACAGTACTTTTGACGACAAATTTTCGAACCTATATGTTACACTTTTCAAATTAATACATCTATCGTCCCTTCAACATGTGTTTCGACAACAATATTTTTCGATAAAATTGTATATCTTTCTAATTAATACATTTAATTAGTATTTAAAACATCACAGACCTGTGTTCTGAATGATTACAACTTTACAATAAGAATGTGTTCTCCTTATTAAAGTGAATTGTTTTTAAATATTCTCTTCTCCAACTCCTGCAGAATGGAGACATTCGTGCGTCTCATCCGTGTCTCACCTTCCGCGGTTTGTGCAACACGCGTCTCTATCACAACATCCCAAAGGCATTAATCCCTTCGCATCTCAAATAGTTCTGTCTCTGCCCGCGCGCAATCGCAGTTCATATTATTTAAATAGAGACTTGCTCATTGAAAGAAGAATGACGCGCGCGATATGTAATTGAAGTGAGCCCTCTTATGCCACATCGATCTCCGCACACAGCATCCAACTTTTGCTCTCGCCCTCGGGTCTATTACATTATCATTATTATACACATAAATATCAAGGCACGAGCAAACTTGTATGCTGCCATTCTTTCTTGTTCATCGTCCTTTTCAATGAAGAAACACATTCGTAAATATTTATAATTTACTGGTAGTGTATATTATAGTAAAGTTTGTAAAGAGATTTCAATATGACAAATGCTTTATTTTAATTAATGCTCTAGCGAAGCTCTTCGTGAGTATGTGGCGCACAAAGCGAGCCCTCTACGATCTTATCTACTACCAAATTGTCGTATAAGACAGTTTGCTTCTGTATCATTTCGCGATGTCAACGATCTTTTCGGCAATGGAACGATTAGCGAAAGGGCATGCCGAGAGTGGTTTGTTCGCTGTAAAGCTGGTGATACCAGCTTAGACGACAAGTCAGGAAAGGGTCGATCTTCGGATTTTGATGACCAGCCTCTTCTGACGGCTATGGAAGAGGACGAAATTTGTACCACTAGGACACAGGCTGAGAACTTTAACATCGATCAGTCCACGATTACGGTCCTTAATGATAATTTGTATATAATATGTTTTAAGTTTTTTTTCATTTTTGGTTATGTTACAATATAATTTTTAAAAAACGGCGGAAGAATATACCCATGAATTGTGGAATGAATTAGTTATTAATAAGAAATATAATGTTGATTTTTATACCAATGAATTAATTATAATTTTTAAAAAATCAAGCTACTAAAAATGTGTTCCTTTTAACATGGAATTTAACGTGCTTGTAGTTTAATGGTTACGATACTCGCCTAGTGATCTAGTGGTCGGGGGTTCGAGCCTCGTTCCAGCAGGCCATCAAGTTAGTTCTATTTTCATAGCACAAGCGTTTAGCTTAGTTTGAAAATAGTAAGAATATTGATGTGACACGTATTTCGTGTACGCATCTCTATTTTTTAAGGTTCTTTTCTACATATTACCTATGCCATTAAAATATCATTAGTATTGAAACAGAATGGTTACTTAGAATCCCACTTAGGTCCCCCACTAAAGATATAAATACAAGTTGTTAAAGAACACACAATTACTGGATTTTTACCTACAAAGGCACTGGCAAGTTGTTAAGTTAAATTGTTAGATTGATAATGCACTTACAAGGCGAAACGCGTCTCAAATAAATTAAACGAGTAGAATAAAAAAACGAATGTTTTATTTTCTGTATGTGATTATAGAGTTCTACAAATTTACCTCGGAAATAGTAAATAAAAAAGTATTCAGTGCCTTTTTAGACACTAATGAGAGAGAAATAGGTAGAAAAAATCATATTTTTAGATATAGATGTCTCACAGAGACGAAGCTTTTATTTTTACATGGGAAGTATGAAAATCTTGGGCATTACAGGGCTTATGACCTGTCATCGGTTGGCTTAAGTGTTCACTTAACACAATGTAACGTTCACCTATTTATCCATGCTGCCACATCTATCAAATTTTTGGATGTTGTATATATGTTATCATGGAACATTTAAATTATTTATTACCAACTACGCTGTCGCCATCCATGGATTTTTTTGAAAATTTGATATTCATTCTCATGTAACGGTATAGATGTCGCTGAAGCTGAGACTATTTTATTCTGAAGTATGGGGCTATATCCTTTATGTGCAGTATTTTCCATTTTTTTAACTTATTTATTTATTCAAGGTTGGTATGACACGTACGTCTGAAACATGCAACGTGATTTTTTTTTACATTAATTTTGTTTCATTCGTAATAGAGTAAAATGTCCGTTATTCCCTGCATTTAATTATCCGCAGAAGCTCGGCGCAGGTGTTGTCTGTGCACATCCCAGTGGCCTTGCCCGGTCGCCGGTGCCGGCGCGGAGTACCTACCGCATACTGCGCACCGCGCACCGCGCACCGCGCACCGGGGGCGTCTTGCGGAGGATTTATCTCTGCCAGGGTTCATGGGATAACTCTGGGCGCGATAGAGAATTCGCAGGACCCGTCCTGGGAATATAGACGTGTAGAGATATGAGCGCCGAGCGAACAAGGACCAATATCCAACGCTCTTGTAGAAAATGGCGCTAGTTATTCAACTATTATTAAACAATAAGCACGCAGTCAGATAAATAATGTTTTAAATTCTAAGAGTTCAAATAATAACTAGAGTTTATATATATATATTTGTGTCCATTATCATGAAAGTGGTCTAAGTCACGTTTCTTTCGTTTCGAGAAATTTAAGGGTTTGCGTTTGAATTGATTAAAAAATATTTTCATATTACACAACACTTACTTGCTTACCATCACGCCGTTTCCCAGCGGGCGGGGATAGGCAGAGAGGATAGAGCGCCACACTTTTCTCGCCTCATCCACATTCATACAAGCTCGCCGATTGTTGAGGCTTTTAACAGAACCATCCTCCATTAACTGGTTTACCTGGTCGTGCCAAGTCTTCCGCGGACGTCCTCTATTTCTGGTGCCATCAACACTCACGTCATATATCTTTCTTACCATTATCTCCTCATTCATCCGTTCCATATGACCAAACCACCTAAGTGATCTTTTCTTAATCTTACTCACTATACTAACATCAGCTTTACATTCTTTCCTTAATTCTTCATTCTTTACTCTGTCATAAATAGATTTGCCACATATACGTCTAAGTGTTCTCATTTCCACTGCATTCAGTCTACTTTCGTTCCTTTTCTGCCAGCTCCAGGCCTCACTTCCGCACATCAGTGTCGGTACCAGGATTCCATTGTGCACCGCTAGTCTTACCTCGGTTGACAAATTCCCGTTAGATATAATTCCATTCAAAGCGCCGATTTCCTGCAGTCACCCTCCTTTCGATATCATTCTCAGCCTTTCCGTTTCTATCAAACATACTTCCCAAATACACAAACTCATCACCTCCAAGTATTTTGCACGGTGTCTTGCTTTCCTCCTTCTCGAATACCATCACTTTCGACTTGTCATTCATCATGAGGTCGCTTTCCTCGCATACATCGTACATTCTACTCACCAGATTTTGTAGTTCTTGTTCGTTGCGCCACCGGGATTCAAACCTAGATCTCTTTCCTAACCGGGGAAGGTGCATTATCCAACTATGCTACAGCGATAATATTTTTAGCGACAATTTTCGAACCTATATGTTACCTTTTTGATATTAATACATTTAATCGTTCCATTATTTGAAAGAGCCATCTACCTTATTTTTACAGAATCTCAAATACCTTTGAGTAAACTGATAACAGACGCCAGAATTACCAATT
Organism: Eubasilissa splendida; assembly: GCA_031772225.1. Classification (NCBI taxonomy): domain Eukaryota; kingdom Metazoa; phylum Arthropoda; class Insecta; order Trichoptera; family Phryganeidae; genus Eubasilissa; species Eubasilissa splendida. Next base: position 28,862,870 of record CM062848.1, read on the forward strand.
CATTTTTATTAAATTTTGGACACATGGATAATGCACCTTCCCCGGTTAGGAAAGAGATCCAGGTTCGAATCCCGGTGGCGCAACAACAATATTTTTCGATAAAATTCATTTTATATGTATATCTTTCTAATTAATATTTTTAATTCATATTTAAAATATCACAGAGCTATGTTCTGAATAATTACAACTTCACAATAAGAATGTGTTCTCCTAAATAATTTATTTCGACATATAAATTTTGCACATAGCTTATAAGGAAACAAAAAATTTAAGGTTACTCTGTTATCAAAATAAACCCTAGCAGAATACCGTTGAACGTCGTAACAATGCACTGAATACAACGCTTCAAATTTTTCACAATTGTTACAATTTGCATCATTTTATATTGATTAAAAATAATGTGACGCGAAATAATTGATAAACTCATTTTTCTCAATTTTTCGACTTAGACCACTTTCATAAAAATGGGCACATTTAATAATGGTATCAACGTAAAAAAAATACGTTCAATTAGTTGGTTTACCTTATTTATTGATTAAAATTTTAATTTTAAATATATTTTGTTGAGTTATTTAAAATTAAATAATTTCCATTTGATCAATTCCATAAAACTCACAAATTCGCTGTCGCCAATCGTTGACCCTGCCTTGAAAATATATCAAAAACTTGCCCGTAACTGGGCGGATACAACACGTGCACAGGCACAGAGTTCAAGATAAAGGGGGAGTCAATATTCTTATATATTACATAAATAGGTCTTTATTTATTAAACATTATTTATTAACTATTTTCAAATTGCTTTTAATTTATTTTTTGTTTCCAAAAAAAATATGGCGCCCAAAATAAAACCTTTTAAAGGGCATTTACGACTTTGCCGTTTAGTACAACAAAACACGCCGAAACTAAATTTCACTATTCCTTTCAAAAATATCAAGAATCAAATTGGAAAATTTAACGATCCAAAGCAGTTAATAATTTCAAAACTTTACACTTATTTTTGATCAAAAAATATACCTTTTTATCACAATACTACAATGTTTTTAATCACAATCATAAGCAGGAGCTATATTTGTGAGAATTTTACGAACCGAAGAGGTGTTCTATTTACGTTCGGTTTATTCATAGCTCTGCCTTTAATTCATTCATTCTAGATTTTACCATTCCCCAAAAAGTACACACTTGAATTCAAATTGCCATTTTTGCCAGTCATTTTAAATTTAAACCATATCAGAGATTTTTTAGCTATTAGTTGACTTAACTATTGATCAAACAACCAAGCCTTAGATCTCATATTTATTTATAGTAATAAAATACGCTTTTCTAGCCAAGATACATTTCAATGTCACATTACTGACAGTAAGTGATTAATGTGCATAAAATTCATTATGCATGATGATACCCAGCGGCGTAACTACGCCAATGCAGCCAATGCGACGCATTGGGGCCCAAAAGATAAAAAAGGTAAAAAATTTCAACATCAAAAACCCTTGAGAATCGTCTTCATATTTTAAATATTTTCATTATCGAAATTTCTCAATTCTAATAATCCTATGTTAGCTGTCTTGAAAAGATACCTTTCTAAAAATTCCATTACTGTGCCTTTAAAATTTTTCATCTTGCCTGGAATAGACAGATAAAGGGACATCCTACAATAAAAATTTATTCTGTGAAATTTTCGTACTCTTTCAGCGATGTTGACTTGATATCAGTTAGGGAGATCAATGATCTGGGTCTAATATTTGACAGAAAATTATCATTGATTCGATAACTAATACTTCATTGTTCACTCGACAGCGGTTGAAAGAATCCAGATAAAGTTTTAAAGATTCATTAATTTTAAATTAAATATACGCTCTGAGGACATCAATTATGATTATCTCCTCAGCCGTCTGAAACTGTTAAACTCATCAGTGAGACGTACGATGACCGACCTTATATCTCTATACAGGATCATCAATGGTATGATTGACTGCCCCCAGATTATTGGTCTGCTTGACTTTCACGCACCATTGAGGTCATCAAGACACAATTCATTGTTTTATTACAGTAGTAATATCAAAACACATGCATTATCTAACTTCGCAGTCCCCAGATTGCATTCTTTGGGGAATGAATATGCGGAGGTAGTCGACATTTTTGCTGTAAATTTAACTCTTCATAGGACTACATTATTGCAACTTTTGTGTCTCAACTCAATGGAGACGAATTTATTTAATGGTGCTTTATTTCACACTTTAATTTTGATTATGATAAAACATGCTGACATTAAATTTAAAAAAATCTTTGTGTTGTTTCTACTCTGATGAAATTTTCTATTATTTTACAAATTATGTTAATGTCTGAATAGGGTGTGTATAATAATAATAAATAAATAAATATGTATAAAATCCACGTTATATAGTGGGGCCCATTTTTCCATTTAGCATTGGGGCCCAACTTTTTTAGTTACGCCACTGATGATACGTACGCAAATAAGAATTGAATTAGGTCCGAGCGACAACAAGGACATGGGCCGCATCTCTGTGGAGCTGGTTTGGACCAAAATCTTGACCCAGGTCGTCCATTAACTTCAAGTGTCAAAATAAATGATGTTTAATATTATTACATCGTTCAAGCTCCTCGACAATTCGTTCAATACTGATTCGTTTTCAAACGAGGCTCGCGGCTGGACATCGCCGTGGCACGTCCATTGTCTACGAATGGAGCGTGCATCGCTCGAGGCGGCGGTGGGTAGAATTCTCTATTAAGTATAAATTTTTTCTTCCAAAGCAATACTTCCATCATCCACAATACACCTACTATATTTTACAAAATCTTTTTGCACCCTAGACAAATCTGAAACAAGAGATTTATTAAAATAAATTAGAAACGTAACGTAACAGAAAAAATCTGTCAATCGAAAAAATATTTTAGTTTCAACCAAAACTCGATCCCGGAACTTTACCTTGCCGGAAAAATGCTTTAGTGTTTTTTTTTTCATATCTCTTTCTGATCGATTCATCTAAATTTTTTTTTAATATCATAGAACTATGTCTTAAAATTGTAGTACATAGATTTATTAATCAAAAAAATAACGCTTATATAACTATGTATCTAATAAAATAAGTTATTTTAATAAAGCTACATTGTAAATGACTTTATACATAAAGGTGCTACTATGTAACATTTAACATAAATTAATGTTCAATGTGCTTGCAATACATGAAATGTATAAATGACGTGTGTGTAAAGGGTGTAAATAATTGAATACCCAAATTATATAAAATATGAACAAAATTGTGAATAAATTGAATATAAATATGGACACAAGATGCTTTTGTCCATAAAAAAATTATGTACATTTTAGTCAAAATTTCCGAATGTGTTTACTACACCACCGTCGTGTGAGTTCTCCAATTATTAACATATCATTTATTTTGATGGCAAAAATATTTAGCGTTATCTTTATCCTTAACAAGCCGGCAACCTAATTGGGAACATGTTGCAGTAAAATAAATTAGGAAAGAACTCGCAATAATGTTCGCGTTCTTCGACACAAATATTTGAGATATTTGATGTTGAAATCCCGTTACATCGGTGGCGAATCCAAAAAATTGAGCCCTGATGGAAAATGTAAAACGGCTCCTGTAAAAACGATAACCTGAGATTTTTATGACACGTATCCACGATGAGACTTTTATCTCTGAGAGTCGATAAAGGTCATTCTAATCCTCGACCAAAACAGCGATTTATGAATTATCACACCGTGTGTTTTGGTCGCGGATTAAAATGACGCATCTAGTACACGCGTACATTTACAGACTCTCAGAGATCAAAGTTTCATTGGTAAATCGTCGTGGACACGTGAATGTATATATAACATTATATATTAATTAAGAAATGTTTTTATATAATCGTGTTATCTAGAGAGGTTCTATTATTTCTTCTATAAAACGGTCTTATTGTTTCTCTATTTTAAAAAGAGTTTTAAAAATGTATTATCCTAAATAGACGTATCTGAGATTAGCACTGTTATTAAATATATAATAGATATCTCATAGAGACGAAACTATTTTTTATTATATTTAATGTAATTACCCGTACTTCCATATTCTTCCATTAAATATAATAAAAAATACCTTCGTCTCTATGAGATATCTATTATTTGTTTAGGATCTGAGATTATTAAACTGTATTTTTTCAATATATATTTCAAAATTTTAAACGATCTCACTCTTCTCTACGCACGAGATTTTATCTCATATCAAGCAACCATTTACTAACGAATGAAATTTTGAAATGTCAATAATAATAAAATTTAATTTCTTCCTTCCCAATGAACTACACACATAACACATACACGCGATATGGAGAGTTCGATTTTTTTAAATCTATAATTCCATTTTTTGCTATGGTGGATTTTAAAAATTATGTTATATTAATTATGGTAAATAGACACGAGATAAAAATTTTCGACATCTGGGAGTACTGATCGATGACATATATCGAACCTAACTAAACGCATGAGAAGACTAATTTACTTTTTTAAAGTAATACGATGTATATAAATGACTAAACTCTTAAGATCGGTGTACTTTGCACACTGCTACTCGTTAATTAATTATGCCATTTTAGTTTGGGGAGGAGCAGCAAAAACAATCTTAGAGTCGGTTAAAAGACCACAAAAGACAATTCTTAGGGTAATAAATGGTCGTCCCTTTAGATATCCATCACATATTATATTTAAAGAGTACAATGTCCTAGACGTAAGAGACTCGTCCAATATTTCCACCCTAACAACAACTCACCCCAAGCAATAAATCATGGACACAACACAAGATAATGAACGAACATCTACGCATCAGTTCCGAGAGCAACAACTACATTTTATCAACGTTTCTACATGTTTTTAGCTCCAAAACTGTACAACACACCTAACACCAACTGGAAATCGTTCAATCTAATAATATTACACAAATATGGACCCAATATATGATTCAATTGGGTAGAGATCAATCAGAAGCATCGCTGTCCAACATTCCAACATAATCACAATACAATGCCTGCACTAATAATTCACTTTAGTTTTAAAACACTCTCACAACATGTTTTTATTATTTTTTTCTCTATTTCTATTTTTATTTATTTTTTATATTCCTGTCGAAACTTTACCTTTTTAATTTGAATTAAATAACACCACATCACGAAAAAAAACTGTCTACTTTAACACAGACGGCAGTCTAGCAAAGTATCCAGAACAATGCTGTATATATCAGAGGTGGAGTCTGCTCCATCCCGCACAATAAACTACGAGTATTATACTTAATTGCAATATAATTGTATCTTATGTTTATCATGTTATATTATTATATTTACGTCTGTTACAATAAAAACATGTATGTCAATGAAGTCTAATGAATAAATTAATTAATTATCGCTGGAAAAAGTATAGATTCTATACGTATTATAAGGCTGCATTGGGGCAGTTCCATTGCTGCGTTACATAACATGACGAGAGACTAAAGATTGAAGATAATTCTAATTATATTTGTCTCTCTTCACCTACTTCAAGATACGTAATTGCGCAGATGATCACATCTCGTGGCACACTTATCTGAAACTTCATCTGTGTGCCTAATCCTCTTTTCAGGATCCATTCTATTGTATATGAAATAATATAATACACAATCGTTACGTCGTGATTTGTCTGTCCGGTGGATACTTTTGTAGGAAAATGAGTCACTCGACAATAATTAAACGATAATTCCCAGAAAAGTCGCCATTCACAGCAAATCACGACTCGTTTCAATTTATTATTATAAACAATTATGATTTTTTTAAATTTCCCAGCCTTGGTGCACGATTCACGAACTTTGTAAACTCGCTGTCGCGTAATATTCGATGCATACCTAGATTGGGTCATCCCATAAGTCTCTTGCGTTTTTTAGATATATCTCGATATAAATACTACCCATTGAAGAAGGTCTTATGACGCAACATCCGGAAAATGCACTGATACCACCCTCTGTTAAAAAGTTATACAAGTATATACACGGATTTTGTGGATACAATCATTTAGTCATAATAATAATGCGTTTATTTCGTAATCTAGTTCTTTTAAGAAGACCCGATTCGCCATAAAGATTATGCATATTATATAATACATTAAAGTTAAGAAATATTATTTTTATGTTATGAAAAGAAAATATAAATAAATAAAAAGTTCACATATATATAAATACAAACAAAATATAAATACTTCAGTCATCTGTAGTCGTTGCCATTCTCTGGTCAGGGAACCAGCTTTCCGTGAGAGCGCCGCTTGCACCAGAGAGTTGGTGCTGAACTCCAGCCGCAGCTTTACGAACGAATCCGTGTATACGGCCTTCGGCAAAACGCGCCAATCATAGCAGTGTTATGTATGAGAATTCGGAGGCGGTTGTACGTCACTTGCTTGTATTTCGACCAGAGCTCGCAGGTATACATGCTGGTGGAGAACGATTTAAACAGGATGCTCTTCACCTCCTTGCTGCATCGGTAGAAACGTCATGACAGCATATTTGCACGAACGCTCAACTGTCTCCTCTGCCGTTCTATGTCATCATCGTCTTGTCCATCTTCATTGAATATATGGCCAAGGATTTGACCTTATTCTGAACGCTCAGTTTCGTCCTGTCCAATTATCTGATTTCAATTCATTCTTATCTGATTTCAAATAAACTTTTCTATGAAATGTATCTTTCTATAAAACTACCCTGAGACACCATCTTATTTCAAATGGCGTCAATTAAAAAAATCGTAACTCTGTTAATATTTAACCACGAGAAAAAAATAAAAAAACACACTTACATACAGAGAAGAAATCTACCTTTTTCTTGATTTTGAAAGGATTTTTAAATTCGGGGTTCGCAACGTTAGTTAGTCGAACCGGCAGTGATTTATTTTATTCATTTTTAACTCTAAATTGGTACAGAAATATAATTAACTCAGTTACTACTAAAAAGGATTTTTTAATTTCTTTCTCACTATTCTCACGAGGTTTTTACACCACTTCAGTGAGGATTGTCGACTGCTCCCAAACGAGCAATGACCCGCTGAACGATATTTACCTAGAACCATTTGTAGACTAATTTTTCCCAAATGTCGAATACTTTTTTCAAACCACACGTGACATTGTGTGTGTGTGTGTGTTATTATAAGAGGCCGTCTCTAGGAGAACGGGTCTCTTTCATCACAGCTCCACCTGAATAACTAGTCTATCTCTGAAGTGTATAATTTATAATTACTGAAATTACAAAGAATTGGACTCAAAGCAATTAGTCAGTAAGCAGAGGATAGAACCCCTAAAGAATCTAAAGTTATCACAATAATTAATTTGAAAATATATATTGTTAATACAGGTATAACTTTTGTGTGATTATTAGTCTCTCGCACCATTCCTGCTTGCTCTTAATTTGTAACACTTATTTATAAATTGAATTGTTTTAACTTGTTCGAACCGGTTCACGCTAACCGGTTGTTAAAATTGAAAACCTTTTGCCAAAACGTTTACACTGAATATTTATATTAAAATCAAGTTTTGTTTCATATTATCGAAAATTTATGTATATTCCAATACAACACCAAATCATTTAAATAGTTTGAGACATTTGTTTTTAAATAAACTTTTTTTTTGCGACTGTCTTCTGAAATCCTCTTTAAGACCCTTAAAACAATATTAATTATAAACCTAACACAATCGAGAATAACAACTTTAAATATATTTAGAATATGCGTGAGGGAGGGGGAGTATATAAGCTGTTGCTAAAATTGATTTATTTTAGTTTAACTATAAGTATTATGTTAAAATAAGGCGGCACTGTACATAAAGTGTCGCGCCTAATTAATTTGAAGCATTTAACTTCCAGCAAATTGTTTAGAAGGTTTTTTATCAGAATTTTTTACCCTTCCAATTCATGTATTAATATAAAACACTTATGATGTTTATTACAATAAGTTAGTTAGTAAAAGTGTCAAAGCGATTAGCGCTGATGCACTTGTAGTAGTAGATTTGGCGGTCTAGCCGCATGTAGAGTACTCAGAGTATCGTAGACTCTGAGGAATTGGAAAAAAAAAAGTTTAGCGAACTTTTTGGCGTGACATAAAACTGTACTATAGAGGGTTAGGTATGTATTTATGTATTTATATCAAGATAATAAACATGAACAATCTGAGAGAAATAATTAGTAGATAACACATTAAATAGTTAACAATCCAGAAATGTGTATCTACCGTGCCTAACGCGAAGAGAACCGTTACACTCGTACGTATTAAGAAAAAATCCTTGACGGCAAGAATATCATAAATTCTTTCAGCTTCACAAAGTGCCTTAATGATCCGGCAGCTCGGATGAACTGCTCGCGAATATTAACATATTTCCACTAATAATGAGAAAATGCTTCAATTTTCGCGCCGCTCCTGACAAGCTTTGAAGTTTAACGGCACTAGTTTGATTTAGCGGGCCTGTTATAGAACCTATTGAACAACCGATCCTTTTTACTCTGTGGCCTCATCTTGCCAGCGGTCCGGGACCAGTGCGGAATCATAACAATTGTTGCGTCACGTTGCACATCAGTCTTCCTGCTCTGTTGATCATTCATTTTTCCCAATAAATTATCCGCTTCACGAGAATCGACGAACAGTTTGATCGAGTGCACCGTACTAAAGATTTGATCTTATGGCCCGTGTTAACGGAATGAAATTAATAATCTCAGAGATAAAGCTCAGAATCATATTTTTTATTGATAGTAGATGAATCATGTAACATGCACAAAGCTATCATACTCAAACAACAGGAACGAGACTGAGGATAGATCAAGATGTAGATGGGCGGATAATGTCAAGATGACCCGCAAGAGGTACGTGAGTGTCCAGCAGACTGTGGTGATGGTCTTCCGAGATCCAAGAGACCCGCTAACGAAGAAGAAGTTTTAGCTATTAATTTACTGATCAATATTTCTTTATTATTATTAACGCTTTTTTTTATTTTATTACAAATCATTGTTTTAAACGAGTTAAACTTAATAAATAACCTAATAATGCAAATCGTAATAATTATAATGTTATGATTATTTTACAACAAATCTTAATTAGTGCCCTAGCCATTTTGTTTATTGTATTTGAAATCATTGATTACATATTTTAATTATTAATTAATTATTTGAATACGGATTTAACATTATGAACAAGAAGAACAAGAATACCAGATAACAGGACACCAAAGATCATGAGCAAGTGTATACTTCAGTAGAAGCGATCTAGAGGCAGGCCAAGGAAGAGGTGGGCTAACTGTATGTAAGAGGACTGGAGCAGGATGGGAGGGTCTGGAAACTGGACAAGAATGGCCAGGGATAGTCGGTGGAGAGCACTTGTGGAGGAGACCAAATCCCATCTTGGAATGTAGTGCCGTAGAAGAAGACAAAAATGCTCAACTGTAAAGACAATACCCGCAGAGATGGATTGGACGAGTATCAATTCCATGGCCTCCATGTTTACCTGACGTTACTCTACATAACACTTAAAAAGCAAAGTCTACAAAAAAGTAGTCCGAATAAAAGAAGAATGAATAAAACTTGTGCGTGATGAAGTATAAGGTTAAGGAATTCGATTGTTAAACGCTGCAACAAATGGGTCCAAGTAACAGGACATGATTGCGAGCATTTAATTAGATAAAAATATTTTTTTCTTATATCTCAGTAACGGGGTATTTTAGACCAAATTATATTCAATATTTTTTGTTAAGAATTCTGTTTTATACATATTATTCAACGTTTCATTTAAAACAACTTATATAACCAAAAATACAAAAATGGATTAAATCATCATAAATCATTTATTTGAAGTAAGTTTTTATCGAAGGCATCATATCTTAAATAAATCACCACCCATTAAATTAATTATTAAGATTTTAAGGTCGACCTATTCGCCCCATTGAATTTAAATACGTTTATGCAAAATAACTTACTATTTTATATAAAGAATCACCAGTACTGTAAAATAATTTAAGTGAATCTTTATGCCACGAAATCATCTACCAGGAAGTATTTAAAAATACGTAGGTACCTAGTTATAACAAGATGTCTGTCTGTAAAAAAAATAATTAATTAATTAGTGGAAAAGAGGTGAGGTAATCGTTTATTTTTTTTTTGTCAAAATTATACAAAACGATTTATTGACTCAAACTTTTTCTTTTTTTTTAGAAGAACACATTCTTATTGTGAAGTTGTAATTATTCAGAACAGACGGTCTGTGATATTTTAAATATGAATTAAATATATTAATTAGAAAGATATATATATAAAATCAATTCTATCGAAAAATATTGTTGTTGCGCCACCGGGATTCGAACCTGGATCTCTTTCCTAACCGGGGAAGGTGCATTATCCATCTATGCTACAGCGACAATATTTTTAGGGACACCTTTCTGGCTCTGGCTCTGTCAAATAATGGAACGATTTAAAGTATTAATAACAAAAAGGTAACATATAGGTATTTAAATAATTATTAAGGAGAAGTTGTAGTTATTCAGAACATAGGTCTGTGATATTTTAAATACTAATTAAATATATTAATTAGAAATATATACATATAGAATCAATTTTATTGAAAAATATTGTCCATAATTAAATAAAAATGAATTATTAATTCTGGCGTCTCCTATCTGTTTACTCAAAGGTATTTGAGATTCCGTAAAAACAAAGTAGATGGCTTTCAAATAATGGAACGATAGATGTATTCATTTGAAAAGTGTAACATATAGATTCGAAAATTTCTTGTCAATCCATTGTGTTGGTATAGCATAATCGGATAATACACGTTTCCCGGATTGGAAGAGATCCAGGTTTAAATCCAGGTAGCAACGACAATATTTTTCGATAAAATTGATTTTATATATATATCTTTCAAATTAATACATTTAATTTGTATTTAAAAGTAATATAATTGATTGATTTGGTAGTTACTTCGTGGTGTAACAATTTAATCTATTCCCGAATCCTGTATGTGTAGTGCAAAGTCAACATAAAAATTATATGTTTTAATTAACAGAAGTAATGTCGTAAAGTCATAAACAGTAAGCTATTCGGCGAAGACGCGGTCTATATGTAATCCAGGTAATATTTGAAATAGCGTGTGCGGCAAACGGCATCCATGTATCTATTGTTTATCATCAGATGTCTGTCTAATCAAAAAAAAATGTTGGCGACGCGGCGGCCGGTATATTCTCTTGTTAGCGTTTTTTTCATATTATAAAAAAATAATTGTATGAAAGCATGTTAGCCTATTTTTCATGTATTTTTTCCACTGTACGTAAATATAATACAACCGGTCAATAATTACGGAAAATTATAGATTACAAATCTACTTTTGTTTAAAATATTTATTGAAATATCAATGTTGTATAATTTCGTTGTCCGTGGATTGAGATAAATCTCAGTACCATGTACACATGTTGAGATTTTAATCTGGACATAAACTCAGAGATCAGCTTGAAATTGATAGAAACAGATAAAAACTAAAATAGTGGTAACGACGATATTCAATAAGTACACGAAAACATTGCAATACGCCAATAAAGAATAGAACAAACTTATATTATTTGTAATACGACATTAATTAATTAATTAATTAATTCAATATATATTGAAGATCACGAGTAACGCCTTGCCTCTCAGCATCCGCTTAATTGGAAGGCTGAGATTAAGCGAAGTTTACTAAGTATTCCAAGTATAATACAAGCAAATGTCGCTGAGCCGTGTTTAAGCCCAGCTTGTAGTGCAGTGTGAGAAATCAGAAAAGCGGGTCTAGTTGATGCAAATAAACATAACGACGCAGATTGTATCGAGTTTATACATCAGCAATCCCAAGGATCTTCCACTCTGGTCAACCGGAGTACCCGAACAACTGAGGTGCTTGATTTAAACTAAAATATCGCTATATTAATTAAACACATGATTTTTAAAGATCGACTCGGTATAATCAGTAATCTTATTTTTACGTGTAAACAAATTTTATTACTACAATTTAAATGTATTAAATAGAAAGATTATAAAATCAATTTATCGAAAAAATATTGTTGCTGTAACCGGGATTCGAACCTGGATCTCTTCCTATCCGGGAAAATGCATTAATCGATCTTGCTACGCCAACACAGTGAGTTGACGACATAATATAGCATGATCGGTTAATTGATTAAATTGATTTTATATGTATATCTTTCTAATTAATACATATAATTTGTATTAAAAATATCACAGACCTGTAAAATTCACAATAAGAATGTGAACTTTCCAAGACTACAAATTTCCGCTTTATTAGAAAATAAATATAATGTTATTTATTAGATTTGCTTTCTTGGTTTCTTGATATCTGGATTTTTTTATTATACACTATTGTCGTTTTGCAACTTGGTATTTTGTTTTTAAATTGTTATACATTTTTCGGCCTCCCCTTTGATTTGGCCGCCACAGGCAGGCGCCTGCTCCGCCTGTGCGTAACGCCGGCGCTGTGTCTCCGGATAAATGTTGGTGGGTCGATAATTAAACTCGGATCAGATGACAACATACAGTACCCAAATACAATGCTATTTACAACAATATAACATAACATGAGTTATCTAAATCGCGTCAGAGCGGGAAAAGAAGGAAGCTCGCACTCCCGGCGCGCTCATTTATAACACACGCATATCTCCTACTTCGCCCGCGCTTCGCGTACCGACACACGAACACACAAACCCTTGTACATCACTCTAAATATATCGTATCTTATATATCTGCAAAACATACAGGGTCCCTTTTTACCGTTTTGCATTGGAGCCCAATTTTTTTAGTCACGCCACTGGTGTGTCTCAAGTGTTATTGACACGACCATTCTAAAATCCCGTAAAACATAATATGTCCATAATCCTCCGCAATCGGTGAACTTAATTTGACCGGAAACGGAAGATACCAGTTAGTTATTTTGCGAACCGCCGCGGGGTCGACGATGCAGCCAGCATTTAATGGTTATATTAACACGAAGGTAATGTGAACTTGTGGCGCTTGTGGGGGGCTATTCACCCTCGCAAAAAGGTGTTCCTGAAAACCAGATATAATTCCGTAACACCTAATAACTTCACGGTCATTGGAATCACTGCGGTCATTACTGTTCACGTAATAGCGAGGTTCTTTCACAATGGAAGAAGAGCCGCGCGGCTACTGGTTATTACACGCGCAGCGCGCACGAAGAACTTCGTTAATTACTTTTTTCCGCATTTTGACTTTAATGAATTCTAGAGTAAGAATTATTAATTATGATATTTTACGGTTTGCAGGGTTCGCGGAAAGAATTTTTCTATTTGACCGTGTATAGATAATATTTATATCTCATATCCTAACTGCCTTCTAGATACGTTTGCAAAAAAATGCTTGTAAATAGTTATTTTATATATTTGAAAGTCAATCAATATATTGCGACTATTTTAGGTAGACTTCAATAGAAATTCTACCCACTGTAGAAGGTCTCGCGATGCACTTTCTTCGATCACGACCAGACCTCAAAACTACCTTAGTTTTGGTAATAATACTTCTCTAGTTTTTATCAGATTTCGATTCGAAAGTTTTATTCGTATACAACAGCCATTACGTCTAAAGTTATTTGATTTATTTGTTTAGAACAACTGTTAACTAGAATACATATAAAATGTTTGAGTTATATAATATACTAGCTGAAGTACCCGACGTTGCCCGGGCTTTACGCAGAGTGGGATGGGGGTACTTTTCTTTTGAAATTAGATGTAGACAGTAATATTCATCTTATTTTGAACGTCAGTGTTCAAAATTTCATCAAGAAGTGCCAAAATTTTGCTTTAAGGGGTGGGAAAGGAGGGTGGGGGTGGTTTTTCGAAATCTCGTGTAGACAGTGATGTTACTCTTATGACTCTTAAATTTAGGACTCATAATTACTCTTGAGTTTAGGACACTACGGAAGACACATTCACCAAGTCCCCCTCCCCTCGCACTTACCTCTCTCTCTCTACTTCTCCCACTTCCCTTCAACTCACCCCCCACGCCCCTCGCACCACGCTCTCACTCCACTCTCACTTCCCTCCCCCTGCTCCTCCCATTCCCCGTTCAAAAGAAACGCCATTCAAAATCATTTTGTCCAGTTGAACTCTAGGACCCTGAGGAAAATATAGACATCCCACCCTCCTACTTTTAGCAATATAGAATAAGATAAATGCACTGCGCCTGATTTAAGTATATTCGAAAATTTAATTCCATGTTTTTTTTTCATTTATATTTCAAACTATCTGAAATACTCAGCGTTGCCAGAACTTTACGCAGAGTGAAGAGGCTTAATTTTGGAGGGATGGAGGTATTTTTTTTTCCGAAATCACATGTAGACAGTATTTTTTCTCTTATTTTGAACGTCAAGTGTACAAAATTTCATCGAGTACCAAAATTCTGCTTTAAGGGGTGGGAAAGGGGGACGTGGGTGGTTTTTCGAAATCTCATCTAGACATTAATCAACCTCGGAATAAAACTAAACTATAGACAAACACCCCAAATAAGAATGATTTCGAATTATGTGAGTAGCTATGGACATTTATTCACGCAGTATGTACTTCTTGAATTCAACATAAATGAAAATTAACTATGTATTTATTCGATTTATATGCATATAATTGTAACATTGTAGTTCGTACCTGTCGCGCTAGACTGACGTCACTAGAGACGGGCAACTTATGTTGATGACATATTTTCAGAGCAATTTTTTTTTCCAATTCCTTAGAGTCTACGATACTCTGAGTACTCTACATGCGGCTAGACCGCCAAATCTACTACTACAAGTGCATCAGCGCTAATCACTTTGACACTTTTACTAACTACCTTATTATAATAAACATCATATGTGTTTTATATTAATACATGAATTGGAAGGGTAAAAAATTACTGATAAAAAACCCTCTTTATTTTCAGAGCGAGTATGGCTTCGGGGGTCTCGGCGCGCCCTACTCCAGCCGATATTCAAGGGGCGGGGGAGGCGGCGGAGGCAGCAGCGGCGGGAGCGGCGGCAGCGCCGATTGGCCGCCGTGGGGGGCCCCGCTAGGCGCTCCGCTGGCCGCCCCGCGCCACCGCGCGCGCTCGTGCTCGGCTCTGCTGGCCGCGGCCGCCCTGCTGGCGGCGCTCGCGGTGTTCGCCGTGGCGGGGCTAGCGCTCTACATGGGCGCATTCAGGTCCGACACCTCAGAGCGTAAGTGTTCATTTTCTTTCCATTTCTAACATTCCATTTCATGAAATTCACCAGGTTCTAAATGTTACCCGGAACACGCAGCAAGAAAAATAATAATAAATTTCTCAATCTTTTTACTGTTTTTTATGTAGCGTAAAATTCATTTCTTATTACTAAAGTCTATTGTATCAATTTAATAAGTCTTAGGCCTAGTTTTACTAGTGATGGGAAGATTCCAAAAATTTTACCGACACCATGTAAAAACAATGAATATAAAATTTATTATTTTTACTACTATTACTAAAAATAATGAATTAAAATGAATGAATGAAAAGGAGTCGGAATCGGGAATACTATATCGGAATCGGAATTTTAAAGAAGTATCGGGAAATATATCGGAATCTGTAAAAATTTCCCATCCCATTATATTGATTTCATAACTTTTAATGTATAACATAATATGTATTATCTGTATGGCGAATCGGGTTAAAAAAAACCTGATCACGCTGGAATAAACACATTATTATTATTATTAACTGCACTGTATCTAATATATTGTTAATTCAGAGAAAACATATAATTGGTTCAATTTTTGTTTTACAAATAAAATGAAACAATTTGGCGTTTACAGCAATCTTAGCGTTCGAGGGCCGCTTCCGGCTGCGACGCTCCGTGGCGGCCGGGTCCTTGGCGGGGGCACCGCCTAACGCCCCCCGCCTGGAGTCGGCCCTGCGCCGAGCCTGCGCCCCCCGCCTGGGCCCAGCCCTGGTCACCCTGCAGATGGTCGACTTCAACGCCGACAAGCTGACGGCGTTCTTCAGGATTTACCTCGACAGGAGAAAGGTTGAAGGGTGAGTAATCATGTTATCTTTATCTATTGTCCATAACGGGGATGTCTTTGGATTAATTTTCTTTAGTAATGTTTGCTAAAATATTTTGTTCATCAATTCACGATTCTTAAATAATATCATTTAACATTTTTTAAACAAATATCAGATATCTCATAGGGACAAAAATATATGGAAGTATGGGGTAATTACAGGGCTTACGACCTGTCTTCGGCTGGCTTAAGTGATCACTTTATATATATAGTTCACTAATTCTCACCCCTCAAACTCCACATTTATCAAATTTTTTAAAGTTGTATATATGTTAGTATGTGGACGTGCTTCGAGTACCACTACACAATCGCCATCTATGGACCAAATTTGATAATTCATTTTTCTCTTTTTTTTAAAAATAATTTTAAAACAATATTCTTTATATGTAAAATGTTTTTTAACATATTATAATAGAATACGCCTGAAAAATCAATATTTTATATATTTTCTTATTTTGACCAGTATGTTATATTAGCAACGTGTGTTCTTGGACATATTCAAATATTGCTAACATTTTTTGTTTGTATTTCCAGGCCAATTGATGACCTGGGTGAAATAATTGGAAATATTTTAGTAGAGAATTCAATCACAAAGAATTCTCAGCTACGTCAGCTAAATGTTGATCCCGCGTCTATTTCTATCAAAAGAGATAATGACCACACATTTAAAGCCGACATGCTCAGTGACCGCCCCACAGAAAGCAAAGCTTCACTCCCGATACTCCCACAAAATACCAAAGAAAAAGTTTTACAAACAAGAATGGGAGTTATTAGGAAGACGGCGGTAACTCCAACGAGCATGCCGACTCCTAGTGTCAAAGTTAAACAGCACACTACGAATAATGATGAACCAGAGATAAACGTTGACGAATTGCCCGTCATCCAAGGATCATTTCAAATAACGAAAACTGAAGCGGATATCACTGAAAATAAAAAGAAAGTTGAATCCTCGAATAGAGAACCGCCTAGAATGTCAACAAAACTATCAACAGTAAAAGAATCGCCGACCACAAAGAAACCTGCAACGGAACCGATAAAGTATGCATTAACAACGGCAAAATCAACGGTAATTACAAATCCATCCTCCACGAGTACAACACCACGAACAAAAACACTCACACTACGGACAAAAACACAAACCTCAGCACCGACAACAGAAAAAATTAAATTTGAATTTGAAATAAAGCCTGATGAAAAATTATCCGATCTTCCAAAACTGGATACTCTTTTTGCTGTACCTTCTTATGTTGATCAAGAACCTTGGAAGCCTATTCAACCCGGCGACGCATTCAGTACTGTAGACCTTAAAAAACCACTATCGATACCCTCACAATCCAATGTGGAAGCTGAAGACAGGGTCGGCATTGCAGAAGTATCAGAAGACATGCCTACGATTGAAGGAGTCATAAATGCAAATGAATTTCCCTCCAATTTTAGAATAGATCAAAATTACAAGGAACATTTTGAGAATAATTATTCAGTTGATAATAATTATAAACCTGTAAGTAATTCACACAAATATTCAGAAAATTCTCCAGCCCCAGTGTATACTAGTTTTAAACGTCCAGAATTTTCAACCACATTCAAAGAATCTCAAACCTTAGGCTCAAATTACCCCATGCCTCACCCCCTACCTGTTAATAAACTAATATCAAATCCAGACAATGAAAAATTCAAGCCTTTTGAACCGGTTGATTCGATTTCTGAAATTTTCCATAACAATCAAAATAAATACGTATCCGGTATTCCATTGAAGGACAGGCTTTCTACAGTATCAATTAATGTTGAACCATTTAGTAATTCAGAAAACGCTGAGTACATCAATTTAAATGGAGGAGTCATAATAAGAAAACAAAATTCTTCTAACAGTATGACAATTAAAACAAATAATCCTAAAGAAGGTACAGAAACACAGTTTGCTAAAAATGAGTTGATCCATGTTGAGCCCTCGGGCAGGAATCATACTAATTCATTCCCAGTTCATCCAGAAAATCCTTTGTTATTTACAAATCAAATGACATGGGAATTAATCAATGAAACTGGTAATGATCACTCTAAACTGAAAAACAATCCAATTAAATCATTCAATGAAACCTTACAAGCTGTCGTAACAATGAATGAAGACGACACGCATAGGCCATTGAAAAATGATACCAATAATACTTCAAATTTCCAAAATGTTAACAATATTCTTAGAAACATTACTACAATTTTTACAAAACTAGCCGCCTCACTCAGGCGTCCGATTGAAGTGGAACCTGCAAAAAATATTGAGGAGAAAACGTCAGCTTCAGTAAAACACCCAGCTGAAGACACAGTGAAACCCGCTGGTGTTTCAACAGAAGAAATCATGTCTACTATAAAAAGTCAGAGTAAAGAACCTCCTACCAGAGTTGAAGAAGGACCCACAGCCCCGCCTAGACGCCCGACTAAAGTTAACAGGGAACCGGTTCAAAAATTACAGGACAAAAATCACGAAATGCCAAGTAATAGCGAAAACAAAAATGATGAGCCTTTATCTTTTCACGGGCAAGGTTCTATTGAACCAGTCGACATGTCTATACAAGAATTGTTGTTGAAGGAAAGTTCAACTCAACAAACTAGCTCAACTGTAATAATACCGACACTACTACCGGTCAAGTCTAATTCGGGGATTGGTCGTCCATTGCGTCCACGACCTAAAATACCGACTAACAATGATGAAAGCCGGGGTTTCTCAAATGCGAAACCTTTTCCATTTTTTAGTGAAATGAAAAGTTTTATCACCAATTTACAGCCAGAAAATGTAATTTCTACAAATTTTAACAAAACTATAAATGATACTGAACTAACTTTTTTAGACAGGGCAAATAATACACATGCCAATAAAAGTAATATTTCAAATATAGAAATATCATCCACTTATCCTACAACATCTATTAAAACTGATGTGGTAACGTCAATTAGCTCTATCAAAAATCTTCTACCGCCATCGGAAAATAAGGAAGAGAAATTAAATTCTTCCGCTGTCATTGTTAATAATTTTCAAGAAAACAAAACGGAAAGGCATAATAACGTTGTTAGAGATCACACAAGAAAGATTGACATCAGTGAAAAATTTCGCTTACCAAAAACGCATCCATCTGAAGATCTGAATATTAATGACAAAATTGAGAAATCGTTTGAAAACAATAACAAAACATTTGTACTGCCAACAGCGACGGAGTTTTTCTTAACTCATCCGTCCACACAAGCGATCCAACTCATGGAAAAAGTAAAAACAATCATTAAAGATCTTGAAAATTCAAATATCAAAGATGTAATGTCAACTGCTCCATCCTTTATAGCACCCATAGAGAGTTATAAAGATTTTTCTCCAAAGAATATTTCATTTCTTTCCAATTACACACAAATTGCCAGTTTTCAAAATGATTTGAAATATAATACATCTGGAAAGGAATTCAATAAAACTGTCCTGCTAAATGACAAAATGAACACAAGCGATGTGAAAACTCCCATTGCAAATAAAACAAATGTGATTTTAACAAATGAAGACATTTTAAACATTATTAGAAATATATCTTCAGTAAAAGTAAAAAATTCAACGAGGATCTTGGACAAACCCGCATCAATAAGCTCATTAAATAGTTCATTTGTGAGTCATATAACAAGTGATAAATTAAAAGACTTGGCCAATATAGCGACAATAACTGACTCTCATAATAACTCTTTTTATGAAAATGATGAAGTTCTAGATGATACCGTAATTTCAACTAAAGCCGTGTCATCTAGTTACACAGTTAATAATGCTGGATTTAAAATTTTAACGAAAACCTTTAATAAGATACCTGGCAATTTCAAAGATGATGAGAAAAAAAATAACAAATTTTACAATGAGCCAACATCGCCAATTTTAAATGAAAATACACAATTAAAGGAAACCGGTGAGTTATTACAACCATTTTAACATTCAAACTTTATTTTAATTCTGATACTCACGAGAAACATTATTATAAGACAATATAACTCTTAAACTTTTTACTTTTCCAGATGATTGTGCTCGCAATAATTTAACAGTGATGTGTTCGAATGGACAATGTTTACCGGAGACTGCCCGGTGCAACAGGCTACTAGATTGCCCGAAAGGTGAAGACGAAGCTGAATGTACCTGTGCAGATTATTTGAAGTCGCAATTTCTGCTCAGAAAGATTTGCGATGGTATTTTAGACTGCTGGGATTTTTCAGATGAAAACAATTGCGGTAATTGAAAATAATAGCTTCTACTAAAATATTAGACGGTTCATTAAAAAAATAAAAATAGATGTTCTTAGATTTATATTAAAGTGTTTTATATGAGAATATATCAAAAATATTAGATTTATATTAGTTTTCTTCCATTTGACATTTCTCTAAATGTACTAATCTTTCAATTCTTCACATGTTTTAGAATGGTGTAACCCTGATCAATATGTTTGTTCAAATTCTCGGCAATGTATTGACAAGGATAAAGTGTGTGACGGCCACAAAGACTGCCCGCAAGGGGACGATGAAAGACAATGTGTAACAGTAGCCATGTCACAAAAGGACGCCCAGGCGTATCCCTACAGTAAAGAAGGTGAAACAGCTATGTACATATATATGTATTGAATAATTGGAAGTTATTTTCATTCACATTGCAAAACTTTTTCCTTTTTCAATTTTTATTTAAATTTGTGTACTTCCTTGAATTCAGGATACATCATGGTACAAAAGCAGGGACGCTGGGGGAGACTGTGCGTGCAAAACTTTGATAAAGTGATTGCTCGGTCTCAAAGCACTCTTCAAATAGCAGACCTTGGCCGAGCAGTGTGTAGAGCTATGACTTATATGTAAGTTATTTAGAATTTACCTAAGATAACACTGAAGAAAAGCAACATAAGTGAAGATTTATGATCAATGATTCCATGTTCTAGTGATTATGAAAACATTGACCGTGTAATAGAAGAGGGTCCCGAAACGGAGAAGCACTACTTTTCCCTGCACTATGGGAGCCGTGGGAACGGCGGCCGAGGAGGACTGGCCTTCAGGAAGTCAGGGTGTAGTCGAGGTCAGGTAGCCAAAGTCGTGTGCTCCAACCTACAGTGCGGGGCTCGACCGCAGGCTGCGTCACAACAGGCCAGGTATTGATTTATGAAACTGTCGTTCGTACTGATTTTTAAAACCGTCGTGCTGGAATAATCACAAAAAATATTTTTGATTACAACACATCATCTATGACTAAAGCAATATTTATAAGTAGAAGGATGTTGGGCAATATTTCAATACTCTCTAAATACCTTTTGTAAATTATATGGGAATAGATAATTTTATATAATTTACTACAGCCCAAGGTTTTCTTCAGTCCCTTTCGAAGCAACAGGTTGCTAAATTAAATTTGCTATATAAAAAAATTATTTACTTGCAAAGTGTCATGAATATTTTTTGTTTTTTTTTTTAAATTTATTTATTAATCTGATATAAAATACGATAATACAATACAATAAAATAAAAAATTCATGCTACACTTCTCTTGAAAGCGTAATATGCTTGTGTAGAGAAGTGGATTGTATATTAATAAAAATTATTATTTACAATAACTCACATATAATAAAATAATAGCATTAGCAATATAAAAATAGTTTATGGGTACATGTTTCTTTTTAAAGTGTTTTTAATAGCTTTTATTAGTTCTTTATTATCATTAATTTTCCTGATGTTTTCGGATAACCTGTTAAATATTATTTTTCCTAGGTGCGTATTGTGGTGTTGATTTTTGAACACGAAAATATAAATTTAAACCTAGTACGATTTTCAGTAATAGAATGATATTTTTGTTTTTATTTTAATAGTTAAAGAATAGATATTTTTTTAAATAGATCAAAAAATGTTGGTACTTGAAATTCTTCAAAAAGTAATTTTGTCGAATAATCTTTTGGTTTTTTTTAATATAATTTTTATAAGTTTTTGTACATTTTTTACATATGATGGCATATTGTAATATAGATTGATTAAATGTATAGTATACTAAGTACAAACTTTTTATTCATAAAAACGTTCTGATTTTTAAAAATATGTATACTTTTTAACAACTTGACAAATTAGATTTTTTCATTTAAGATTATTATCGATGATTACTCAGATTTTATTTGTTGTTTTTAAAATTAAGCAGTTAGAGAGACAATAATTTTGATTATGAGTTGTATTTTGTGTGGAGTATTTATGAATTATGATGTTGAATTTTTTCAGAAAATCATTTGATTTTATTGCTAACGGAATAACAAAGGTTTTTTCACTATTTAATTATAGTAAATTAATATTGAAAAAGATCTTAATTGTGTGTATATCTTCGGTGGCCTTTAATTTCACCCTTTCCCAATTAATTTCACTTATTAATAGGACCATGTCATCAGCATATGAAGTAATTTGACCGTGTATTGATTGAAAAAAAAAATCATTTACATATATGTATAATAAACAGCACTGGTCCTATAGGGGATACTTAAATCAGACGTTTCTTGAGTTGGGAGTGATTTTTTAGATAGTTTATAATTCAGTCTAACGTTATCATTTAAACCTATATTATTTAATTTCTTCAATAGTTTCTGATGTGAAATACTATCGAATGCCTTCTTGAAGTCAATGAATATTCCCGCACATGTCTTCCCTTTGTCTAATGTCTCGTATATGGTTGAAGTTACATTGGCTATTGCATCTTGTGTGCTAAGTGTTTTTCTAAAACCGAACTGATTATTATGTAATATTGTATTATTTTCTAGAAATTCTAGTATTTGCTTATTTTCAATTTTCTCAAAATGTTTAGATATATTATAAATAAGGGAGATTGGTCTGTAATTAAAAATAGGTAAGATTGTTTTCTTATAGTTTGATGGGAACAGTCCCTTTCGCAAACTTAGATTAATCAAATATGTTAGAGGTTTTATCAGGTGAAGTTTCACAGATTTTAGTATTTATATTGTAATATTATCAAAGCCTGGAGATGAACCTCCTTTCATGCTTTCTATTATTTTTAGAATATCAAAACTAGATAATATTTTTTGATCCTGGATGTTTTCAATTATATGATTATTCGGGTTAAGTGGTTTACAAATATTTTTCACTAGATTATTTCTGACATTAACGAAAAATGAATTAAAAATACTTGAACATTGTTCAGGTTCCAATTTTACATATATAATATTATCATGTTCGATGTACTTTATGTTATCTTTTTTTTTCGCATTATCTACAGTACAATTTACCGTTTTCCATATTAGCTTAGGATTGTTTTCAGCAGGCATTTTATTTTTAAAATAAATTTCTTTATTTTTTTAATGGAGGTGATTAATTTGTTTTTATATCTCTTGTATAAATCTTTGCTTTTTCATCTTCAGGATATTTTAATGTAGTTTTATAAAGTTTTTCTCTGTTTCTAATAGATTTAATGAGCCCTTGTGTAATCCACGGTTTTAAACAATGAAATTTTGAATTTGAGTGGAAGATAGTTTCTTTGGATGAATTTTTTGTGTCCTGCCAAGATATTTTCGTAATTATTCAAACATATATCAACGTCATCGCTTTTTAATTCTTCTTCTAACGTACTCATAGTTATAGTTGTTTGTTTGGTTACCTTCTTATTAGTTCCTTATATTTATATTTGTTTTCCAAATGATAGATTATATACATAGTTAGATGTATTATTTCTTCGATTTTGGGTAATTACTTTCACCTGAAATATTTCTTCATCTGGGTATTTATCTGATATTATCTTCATTTTATAGTTTTTGATAATATCTATGATTAATTCTTGTTTTGTTTAATTTGTGTGAAATCCTTTTTTTGATGTTTTATTTATTTCATCTTGTTTAAGGCAAGTGATAATTGAACAATTGTTTGTAGTTTTTTTAATGTCATTTACTCCAATGTCCAGAACAGATTTTTTTTTCTGTATTGTATCTTTTAATTGGTCTTGGTTTTGATAGGTGTTTAATGATGATATTATTATTGGGTAGGTTTTTTCTTCGGCTTCAGTTTCTTAATTATTATTTTTTAGAACTGCCGTATAAGTTGTTTTTAGTTTTCTCATTTGTATCATTTCTTTTAAAATGATATTTTTATTTCTTTGAGTTTTCCATATCGATTATCATATGTGAGATATTTCCATGAAAGAGTTCATTTTCTTTGAGATTTCTAATTTTTTATCTTCTGTAATCCTTATTGAACTTTCCTCTATTAATGTGGTTATTTTCGTGATCTCACTTTTTGTTTTAGTTACGTATACATGTGGATTGACCTCTTCCTCTATGATAAATTTTTTTTTACGCCGTTATTCGTTTCGGGACTCTATATGTTAATATTGTTTGCGAATGTACCCACAAATATTCACGTCTATTACCTACAAGTTGCAAGGTGACACTGAATAAGACTAACTTGATGGCTAATGGTAAGATTCGACCTTTCTTGTTATTACAAGACAGGGGCAATGCTATTTTGGATTAGGATTCTAGATAAGATAAGATAGAAAAGGCATGATTTTAGATGCAAAAACTGTAAAGCATTTAACTAGGCCAGCGATATGTACTTCAAGTTAGAGGACATTTAAAGTGAGGACTTAAAGCAGTGTGTTGTCTCGGCATTCTAGGATTGTGGGAGGAGGGAACGCTGGGGCTGGGGCCTGGCCATGGCAGGCAGCACTCTACAAAGAGGGAGACTTCCAGTGCGGGGCCACACTTATCTCCGACAGATGGCTCATATCAGCGGGGCACTGCTTCTACCAGTAAGTGAAAAAAGATAGGATGCACAGATCACTAGTTGACTAAATTTTTTAAATATTTTCAAATGTGAATCCGAACTGAATAATTTGCATCTGACTGCAGAAAATCTAAATATAATTATATAATTTAATATAAAAATTCATAACAATAATTTCATTATAAAAATAGCGAGTTTTGTTAAATAATAACATGTCTTCTTTTTACATACATAATAAATCCACTCTTAATTTATAATTTTATTTTCATAACAGCGCTCAGGAAGACTTTTGGGTTGCCAGACTAGGAGCACTAAGGCGTGGTACAACCTTTCCATCTCCCTACGAACAGCTGCAACCAATTTCGTCAGTCATCCTCCACCCAGGCTACATTGACAGTGGCTTCATCAATGACATAGCTCTGCTGAAAACAGCTAACAAGGTAGCCTTCAGTGATTATGTGAGGCCGATATGTTTGCCCCCTCCGGGGTCTGAAGTTGATGATAATAGAAGGTGTACAGTTGTGGGATGGGGACAGCTTTTCGAAGTGGGAAGGATCTTCCGTAAGTACAATTATAATTATTATATGACCATTAAACAATGTATTTATATTGTTTTAACCCTTCGCATGCCATTTATTCCTATAAATGATCATTATTTACAGACTTACAATAATTACCTCTGATATTGAGCAAATATTTTGTTACAGCTGATACTTTACAAGAAGTGGAATTACCTGTCATATCAACAGGAGAATGTCGCAAGCGCACATTATTTCTGCCTCTGTACCGTATTACAGAGGATATGTTCTGCGCTGGATTTGACCGAGGAGGAAGGGACGCTTGTTTGGGAGACTCCGGAGGCCCTCTCATGTGTCAGGTATTAGAGTTTTCAATTGTTTCATTATGAATAAATTGAATACATACACAAAGTACGCATTCAATAATTTTGTAGAACCCACAGACTACCAAATATATAGACATGAACTAATGCAAATTCTTTGTTTCTATGTTTGCATTTTGGTGTCATCCACGTTACATTTTACATTTTAGTACCACTTATACAATCAAATAGCTCCGAGACTTTTTTTAAAATATATGACTCGATTGGAATGAAAAATTATACGCTGACAATATAATATGCATTAATATTTAAAAAATGTCTTGTTTACACAAAGATTTAATTTTCAAAGAGTAAATACTTTTATTGTTGCATAAATTTATCAAAAACTAACGGATTTATATTTCCACAAAGAATGTTAGTAGAATGCCCCTCGTCCCGCTATTAATGTTCCAAACCCCTCTCCTATATGTACACTTTATTTCATGTCTATTAATTTACTGGTCTGTGGTAGAACCAAAAGATAAAATATTTTATCTATTCATATCACAATTAAAGTTTAATAATAAGATATGGTTTTTATGTGCAAATTTATAGAATAGATAATAAAACAAAACAACCAAAACTATATTTGTAGAAAACATCACCTTACCTTAGGTTGATAGCAGAACTGGATCATTGTTTGTATATTCTAAATTAATATTCTTTAACAGGAACAAGACAACCAGTGGTATCTGTATGGAGTCACAAGTAATGGTTACGGATGTGCTCGTGCTAATCGCCCAGGGGTCTACACGAAGGTCGCCAATTATGTCAATTGGGTGCAGACAACCATGCAGGTGTATGATGACAGATCTTTTGACCATCCGCGCAATCGACAACAGTTATCTAGCAATCGATCTGCATCTGGAGATATGGAAGTATCGGAAACCAGAAATTTCCACCGACACGTAGATAAGTGCAGAGGACATCGCTGCCCTCTCGGAGAATGCTTGCCACCTACTAGAGTCTGCAATGGTTTTATGGAATGTTCTGACGGAAGTGATGAAAAAGACTGTTAATGAAATATACCAAGTGATTAGTTAATTACTGTAATCTCGTATTTAAATAGTCAAAATATGTTAAATAATATGATTATTACGCTCCATGTCGTCGACGAACAGTCGTCGAATACTTTTAAATAAAGTCGTTCAAGTTGACACGATGGCTACCAAGTTGATGCAAACTTGCCTAAAGATCCAAAGGTCGAAGATTTCAAATGTTGATCCTGTTTTCATAGGACAGAATGCTTAGGCCTAGTTGGAAATTGATGAGACAATTTGTAAGTAAAAGATTGTTAATATGTACTTTTTTTTCTTTAGAAAAAATGTATTCATGTCCTTAAAATAGATTAGATTATTTTAAAAAGCATTCATGTGTATAACTTTGCTATCAAATGAAATTTCAACTAGGGCACAAATTACGTGAAAATGTTAAGTAATCATCATCATCATCATATTGCTACGATCCATTCACGAGCATTGCTTTCTCATGTAGGTAGTAGTTTTCACCACTGCCGTCTATCTTCACTGGTAGTCCTCCAATCGTGTACGCCAAGTCTTCTCGCATCTTGAAAAATATATTACAATAATATGATTGTAAATGAAAATCATCATATATGAATACATATTATGTAATATGTACTTGTTTAAATTATAAAATGATTTCAATGCTTCTTTAAAAGTCACAATGTAGATATGAACACTTTTAATCATTACAACCTGGTCAGAAAATGCATATTCATTACAATGAAGACACAACAAATTATAATACAGGGTGGCCCAAAAAAATTAAGAACATTTCGTAAAATGTGATATAATTACATGAAAATTAGTTTATCAACAATAGATTAAATAGTTTACTAATTTACTTACTTACCTATTTACTTATATTACATTTTATTTCAACAATTTCCGGTCGCCATCTTTGATTATTAATTTTCCCATTGTTTATATTTGTTATTTTTCAAATTGTTGCTCAGAATGACAAAAATCACTGCAGAAGACCGTATTCTGAACAAAAATTTGCGAATTGAAAAACGTTAGGGTGCTAGGAAAATGATCAAAGAGTTTCAAAACAAAGCCTGGAGTATAGCTAGACAATACAGCAGGACGGAGATCCATCTCACACAGTCAACTTTCTTTGTCATGAGAATGTTAATTTCATCGAGCCAAGCATGTGGCCACTAAACAGCCCAGATTTAAACCCAGTAGGTTATGCAATATGGGGTGTTTTGATGATTTCTGATTAGCTAAATATTGTGCAAAAACAATTACATTAAGAATTATAATTAATTACATGTATTATGTTTTGAAATAACTCATGTGTTACGAGATGTTCTTACTTTTTTTTTGGGCCACCCTGTACATATGATAAAAATTTCCTTCGCTTGATGTCATTTAATTTGTTCCATATAATATAATAAATATTGGAGTTATTTGGATGCTGCTGCTATTTGTTTACAAGCTTATACAGTTGAAAATACAGTAGCTGTATCATTTATATAATTAAAATTTCAATCTGATAAGCATTAGTAAGCATATTTTCACTAGATGTTAAGAGCTATTTTTCATTTAATTAGATACAGTATTTAGACACCCAAAAAGTGACGCATACCCCAGAGGATGTAATACGTAAGTTGAATTAATAATAGCCATATTCATAAATCCTTATCTATTTTCAATGTTAATTTTGCTTTGTACACAACTACCTGAAAAATATAAGCGCCAATAATCGATACACTTATAAAATAAGATAAACAACTTAATATTTTTCTAGCGAGCGATGCTAAATTGTGAACAAACAGTACTCCGAACAAGTCGATGCATATTTTGTTACGAAATAAAGCTTTAAATCCCGATAGTTCGATATCATTTTTTTAAAATTATATCAAAAGTATAAAGAATACACTAAGCTCTTGCAAGCTGAAGGGATGTACCCGCAACGAGTTTTCTGGTGCATTAGATGTCAATTGACATTGGTGTTTAAAAAGGAATGTTCCCTTTGATAAAACAAATAGAAAAAAAATCCTAGTGCAGATTTTATTTTTGTAACAAAATAAATATTTTTAGAAGACAAGCAGGTTAATAAATTAAATAAATTAGGTATTTTTAAAAAATGTAAAAAGTCTGATTATATTTTATTATGCCCTGCTGTAGTTTTATGTAATTAGTAACGTTATTGAAAGTAAGTCGAAGATTTGAAACAAATAATACGCTATCGTTATGTTATCTGAAAACTATTTCAGCCTTTATTTAATCTTAAGAAAGTTAACTCATGCTTAGCACCATCGCAAAAACGACATTGAGATATTTTTTTTTAGTTATTGACATAAACAAGCTGCTTAATCATTATTATTTTTCATAAACATGAACGGATACTTGAGTATTATTAATATATTTAGTATAGTATAACCTTGCATTATGAATTCATAATAGGCCAAATTTGTATCCTTTTTCAGAAATTTTATGGGTTATGTCCATTTTAAATACGTATAGTTCTTATATTAAAGTAAAAGTAATTTGCTTTATAAAATAATTCAAATAATTTCACATTATATCAATTATACATATCACAAAAACCCATCATAATTAATTAGATTAAAAATCACTCTTTGTAAATATCTCATTTAGAATTAAGTATTTATTTCTTATTAAATAAGAAAATAATCTCTTAAATTATGTTAAATGACTCACCTTGTCCGTTTGATGCCGCCACATTGGGTACAGCTGTGTATCATCGGATGGACGACGGGGGCCATTTGTAGGACTGATGAAGTGCTTATTTATTTCTACCTCGTATTATTTTATTCAAATTATTTTGAGTTAAACTGTTTAAAGATGTAATTCTCCAGCAAAATAAATAATTATTTTTCCAAATGTGTAATGTTTTTTGTATTCCGATTTCCAAGCAGGGGCACAACTTAATATTTAATAATGAATGGGACACCGTGTTTATTTTTTTTAAATGTCTTTTACTTTTTGAGCAACCAAATGTAGAATAAATCAAGTACGGAAGAAGTTTAAGCACTAGTACTGTGATAGAAGTACATGCAGTGCTCCCACCACGAGAGATTTCAACCCGAATATTCAATATTCAAATATATTCAGCCTTTTTCTACTATTCGATACTCAAATATTTGTGCAGCTATTCGAATAGTAATTTCTGAGGATGGAATATTAAACAATTCTTAAGATTCTGATTCGGACGTGGAAGAGATACCTGTTGCTTATTCTAAGAGTTCATCAATGTCCGAATTGCAGACTGAATTTAGAAGCGCCATTTTATCCCTCATAGATGCTGCAAATGTTTGTTCAAATAATCCAAAAAAATATTTTAGTACATACACGTTAGACCTACTATTTAAAACACTTTTAACAGTTAAGCCAATGTCAACCGCTACTGAGCGGGTATTTTCAACTGCAGCGACGATAAAAACAAAATTAAGAACAAATTTAAAATACGAAACGTTCAATGTGTTGTTATTTTTAAAACTACAATAAATAAACAGTTTATGGTAAATTAGCTCGTTTTCATATAAATTTTGATGAACTTACGTATAATACGATTTATTTGAAATATTCAAAAATAATTTCATACTGTTGTCATACTTTAGAAACTATTTGAATATATTTGAATATTTCAAGTTTTACTATTCGATATTCGAATAGTTGATGATGTTGAATAGTTGGAATCTCGACTTACCACTGAGAACCTAGGTACTAAAATCATAATGAAAACCTTATTTTGTGTAAGGTTATATGACTTAACCCAACGTACTTAAGTTGGATATAAGTGTATGTTGCTTTAAAACCGTTTAGGTTCCATCCAGGAAGCAAGTAAGGTAATTTGCCTGTAGTAAGACTGGACGTTTCTAAATGCACGTTATAGCTTTCCCAAGCTCTATAGTAGTATAAGATTGTGTAGAGAACAGACAGACCTACCGATAGGTAGCAAAAATACACCTTTAAACACACTTACCTATCTATTAAGGTGTTCACTGCACGAGACACTCAAATAGAGTCAGACGCTTGTAGCGTTGGTTAGTTTGATCTTATCTAATAAATATAAATTATTATACAACACTCAATTTTATGTGTATATTGTAATTTTTTCCGTTTTATCAATTGGCCGAATTAAATGACAAAAGAGTACAACTCGTTCTCCCATAATGAAATAAAAGAACAGCGGAGATATTTAATAATCTTATATTTGTGATAAAAGCAAACACTGTTTGTGGCAACAGCAGTAGAGTTAGTGAAGCACAAAATATGTCCAAACAATTCAACGGAAATGTAACAAAACATGACAATTCAATTGAATAAATTAAACATTCAGCATTCAATACTCGGTTCATAAATATTAATCATACCGAAACGCCTAAAAAATTATTGAAAAGAAAATTAAAATAATACAAAAAGTAAACATTTTTTGTTACCAAACTTTTACATTATCTTCAGTCAAAAATTTATCCCACCACAAATACTCGTTAACGTTAATGTGTATGTGAAAAAATAAATCATTACAGATAATAATAATTGTGCTGAATGGTTGAAATAAATATTTACTGGTGATGACATCTTATATTACATTAAGATAAATAGTCATTATTGCACCATTTCACGCTTCCCTCTTGCATATTATATATTTATGTGTATATTATATGTTATTAGCCAATTATTTTACTTGCTGATTTCATCAATTCAAATAAGAATATCACATTCTTCATAATACAGTGAGTATTAACACATTTATCTTTATTAAGTTGGCGCCCCAGGCGTGTAAACATAACGAAGTACTTGATTATACTTCACGGCTCATCCGAGTATGTTACAACACTCACGGATTCTTATAAAACTAAGTTACACGTAGATTGAGTTCAGAGTATATCTTTGATAGTCTTTAAAACTTACTTGCCATTAACATTTAATTCCATATTACGGTCATTAAAAATAATGGTTTATCAAAAATAATATGTTTTAAAATGTTTTGAACAATTTAACAGAATAAGAAAAAGGATTGCGATATGAAGCAAACACACATTTCGAAGAGTTGTTTTTTTTTTGAAAATTAGTTAAAACGCAAAATAACAATATAAAATAAAATATATTTAGTATTAAATTAAATTATGTATTGGTTTGACATAAATACAATAAAATTCTTTTAGGGAGATATTAATTTAAATATATTATAAAGGTTTTTCATGATGAACAATAATAACTACAACTCAAAAAAATTATACAGAAAATAATAATTGAACAATAACTTAATTATTCAAATGTGAAGTTTTCATTTTAAAATAAAATTAGAAAAACTAAAATGGAATTTTTACAGGCTGATGAGACATAAATTATATTTGACATCGCGCAGTTGAAACAAAAATATAATATTTTAGCACATAATTAATTTGTTTTAATTCAAAATACAGTCGAACGAACATAAATATTAAGAGTTAAAGAGCTAGAGAATAATCTATATATGCATGTTTAATTGAAACACTATGTTTCATGATATATTTTTGCTTTCATATTTAACAAGTTGACCTTCCCGAGGAATTACGGAATTAGGAATTAATTATGTTGAACCAAATATGTTTTTAAAAAAAATAACTTGTCGCGATCATCGGAGATTATTTTATATCATAATTTAAGATTATGAGGCCATGCGGTGTTCAGTTTAATTAAACTCAACTGTATATTACGAAAAATCTAAAATTAATCATCACAAAACCTATTTTATATGAAAAAGATAAAGAATATTATGAAGAAGTATATATTAAGTATCAAAATTTGTAAAAGTGTCTGTAAATTTACAGATATGTTAATTATAAATTCAAGATACAAAAACCATAAACTTTTAACTGTTAGATTAACATTTAGACAGAAGAAATAACTTCATTCACATTTATATGGTTTATAAAATGAAATAATAAAAATGACATAAAAAAAACACAAATTGATGAAATTAACCCTTGCTTTCGATAGCAACGGTGGTCAGACTAGAAGATGCTTTGTTCAGAGTAGTTTTGAATTGTTCAGGGATGGGCAATTCAGTCTGAAACACAAAAATACATATTTAATGATATTAAATAATAATAATTAGGAATAACAAACTTAATTAGGGTAATACATAAGATGGGATTATAAATAATGCCAGATGATTCAAGAAAAATATGTATATTGAATCAATGTTCAGATTTGTGGGGTAAAACCGCCGATTTTCCAGAATTTATCTGCAGATCCAGGACTGTCGTGCATACATGAGTCCTGACGACAACGCACGCGCGCATATCTGTGTGAGTTTTAACACTAAGGCACAGACCAGCTCTGTGGGTTTCTCGAATAACCCTAAATCTGTCACTAAAATCCGCTAACTAATAACAAAGTTATTAAATGATATAACGATGACATATAACTAATAAGTCATGTAATAATTAGTTAGTTCAATTTTCACAGCACAAGCGCTAATCTTAAATTAAAAACATATTATGCGCATTTTGTGTACACGTGTCTATTTTTTTTTAAATATTGTCCTATATTACTTTTCTAAAAAATAATGCATGCATGCATTGCCACCACTTGCAAGTCAAGGATAGTGTTTCAAATAAACAGAATAGAATTGAAATAATATTGTATACGTGTTAGTATAGTTTTCACTAAAATAAGTTCTTACATAATCTCCATTGCCCTTTGGCACAAGTACATTCATCTCAGATGACTTGGAGCTGACGATCTCCGCATTCAGGGAATCTTCACTCAGGTACATCTGGCAACCATCAGTCTTGTCGATGGAGACCGTTGGAACCTTTCCAAGTACCTAAAGATAAAAAAAAAAAACTAATTTACACATCTATTTTGGAGTCAATAGAAATTAAATCATTATTAGCTGTTACTGGAAGTGTAGTGACTGTACTAGTTGTTACGCTTAATGCATCCACTTTGTGATCAGCATACCCTGGATTCATCCTCTGTCATCCAAAAATATGTTTGAAAATTACATTACAACATTACTAAATAATATATATATATATATATTTATATATAAGTATTATAAGTCTGGTTTGTATAGTCGAGGGGTCAGAATGTCTGCCTTTGACAATGTAGGTATAGGTTTAGAATTCAAATCTTGAATGAGGCCATCTAATTTATTGATATTTTTAAAGAAAGATTATGGTTTATAGATTAATAATTTGAAATTTAAGGGGCTGACAAAAAATTTATCGCACATTTATAATAATGTTTGTAAATACAGTAAAACCGCGATATAACGAAACCCGATATAGCGAAAAATGACGTATATCGAAAAAAAAATCGAAATTTAGTCCCTAAAACCAATTTTTCATACAAAAATGCATTTATATAACGAAATCCCGTTAATATTTATAACAAAATCATTTTTGTCCCGTACGAAAAAATGCCAATACATTTACGTAAATTTATAACGAAATAAAAAAATGTTAAAAGATGAAAATATTATTTCGCACTTACAAAGCCGCGCCACTGCATCTGCCGTATGCGAACGGTTTTATGGCCTTTTCGGCGGTGCGCGGCGGTCTGCCGACAAGGTAGTAAAACAATTCAAACTTCTTCTTGGGTTCATAGTATCATATTTTGAAGTGGTTGCCGCCGTTACCGGTAAGTACCTTCGTAATTTATATACGACTCATTTTATAAAAATGCCGCGATTCAACTGTCAAATTTTTATTTTTGAATTATTTTTTATGTTTCATGCTCAAAACTATGTTTGAAGCGGCTCTACATTGAAACACAATTAAAGTATTGTTTTGTGTTTGCAATATTCTGGAATTTACAAAAATATCTTCCAATTGGCGTTGAATAGGTTCTGTTCTTAATTTAATTCCTTTGATTATCCATTTGCTTATCTGTTTTAATAACAAAACTACTAAAAATATGTAGGTATTCAGTTCCCTATGGCCTTCTTCCTCCTTTGTTTGCAGAATTTGCGATCTTTTTTGAAGCCGCGCAACATTTTTTTGCGACGGCGCGTAACATATAGTAAGATTTTTTTTATTTATTTCGTTATATGTGGGAATTCGTTATTACGAATTTTTATTTTTTGGTCCCTTGGATTTCGTTATATCGCGGTTTTACTGTAATACACATATGAAAAAAAGTCTATGGTCAAAAAAAAGAAGTAAAAAATTGTGTCACATATTATATTTTATCAGTGTTATCCACCAATAAAATTGCACAATAAATTGGAAAGGAATAGCTAGACACCAAAAATAGGCATCAGAAATAATGTAATAAAAATATCACTTTTCAAATAACACCAAAAATAATTAAACATCAGGCGTGTGCAAGTCGGTACATTGAAATAAACTGTCCGTAATTATATATTTTAAGAAATAAAGCAAAATTAAATATTTTTCTGACATATATTAAAACATGAATAATATGAAAATAATTGTAATAAGAATATGACGAGATGCACATTTTATTTAGATTTACTTTGCAGAAATTCTAGTCAAGTACAGCTTATTTCAATATACTGACTGCACGCCGCTATTAAACATACAATGTCAATAATATAACACTCTGGAAGCACTCGACTGTTTATATACACTAAGAAACAAAACATGTGGCGACAAACCCACAGTGTCACAATCTTTACATTACAAAACCTGTGCGTAAGACTGCAAAATATAGCTAATGAATACTTGGCTTATCATTTTATGCCATTAACACATTTGACACAATGAATCTTACTAACTATCTATATGCTTCTGATAATTTCAAGATGGCCGACTCACAGTTTGTGAGAACGTTTAGAATACTTAAGCACGGAAGCAACATATTGCCTCGAGTTCTGCCCCAAGAGTTAGATTTTTTATACTCTGGGCCCTTGGGCATTCATAAAGAAAGATTCGATGCACACCATTGGAACAAATAATATGCTATCGAAACCTTGTAGCAACTGATTAAAATATTAGTTCAATGACTATATGTCCTTACTTCAATAGACCCCTTTATGAAATGAAATGTTGTAAGAAATGTCTCGCATATAAATCCCTTCTACATTAAAATTACATATTTTGTATATTTTTTGTTTCAAATGTTACTTTTTTCAATAAAAATATTTTGTAAACAATCCAGTGTGTTTTCAGTTATCTAAATAATATTTAATTTACCTAGAACTCAAGCTGATAAAAGTGTGAATCGTTTCTTTACTTTTCTGTCAATAAAGTAATGAAATATAGCTGTCAATGAATACTTGGCTCAATAAAATAAAACTTTTTACTTTAATCTTTGCTCACAAATTTTAAAATAAAAGTCAACTAAGCTTGCCCACAGCTATAATGTGCAACATTCTCTCTAATTTTGGATCACAATATGCGCATAAAAATGTTTTTGTGCAATTTTAAGAACCAATCCTATTATTTGTGCACTGGGGGGAGAAAATAAGAAAAACATTACCAAACCAGTATAAGGCTTGACTACATTACTAATGAATTAAGACGCATAAAGAAGTTAAGAGGACCACAAGGATAGCTGCATACTTTAAACACATTCTCAGCAATGAAAAATATGATATTTTACAACTCATTATGCAAGAGAAGATCCGGAAGGAGCAACAGAGGTGTAGGTATAAAGAGATTAACCTCAAATAGTGGTTCTATGTCCAAAATGTTGGTGATCTTTTACAGAATATATAAACATACTGCAGCGTGGAGACCAACCTTCGATAGAAAATGGCACATGAAGAAGTTTTGTTAAAAATTATGTGCACGCAATATTTTTTTGTATGCGTTATGATGCTGCACACCTCTAAGGGAACATTGATTGTGTGCTGTCATACAGACCCGATTTTTTAGCATTACTTTTGTAGTGTGCCAGCATAAATGAAAATGTATTATCAACTTGGTAAATTTTGTTCCGCAAGTTCGTTAAGTAGGATAAGAATTAAGATATCTGTAATGGATTGAGAAATGAACAGGAATTCATATTCATCAAGTTCTCCATTTGTGGTGACGTTATATCTTGTGTTACTTTAATAAAGGAGTTACCTATTTTAATTTCAAAAATTGTCAGAAGCTGGCGTTCAAGGGAATAAACGCATCATAAATGTTGATTTATTCAAATTTGTTATCACATTTAAATGGCATCTCGGATACCTCAAATCAAGTGATATAAAAATATTGATTATTTATGTATGAAAGTGTTCATAATTATTTGGATAATGTTTTGAATTAAGGAAGTTTGTTTGAAGTGGTTTGAAATTGATCAATTTTATTGTGAAATATTTTTAATTACTATTGACAATATTAAATGTGACATGTTTAAATTTATGATTGATAAACAATAATATATGAAATGGAAACAGTTACTAACCTGCATCTGAACAGACTGGCAATTGACAAACTCAACACTGGAGACGAGAGAGTCAAATACCACAGCACACTTGGTGCAGGAGTCCAGCACGATGCTATTAATCTTCCCCTTGACGGTGAGTGCGCTGTCGCGACATTTGAACATGTAGACCACATTGTTCATCTCTGCATTCTCCACCATCAGCCCTTGATTTCCCTTCTGGTACTCCTGAGTAACGAGAAGTAAGCTCATTAATGATTACTGAAAAATCTTTTGTATTTTAATGTTGTTATGATGTAAATATTTTAATGTTGTTTCTCAATTAAAGCTGCCAAAATAACA
The DNA here is from genome assembly GCA_031772225.1 of Eubasilissa splendida. Classification (NCBI taxonomy): domain Eukaryota; kingdom Metazoa; phylum Arthropoda; class Insecta; order Trichoptera; family Phryganeidae; genus Eubasilissa; species Eubasilissa splendida. Next base: position 28,900,272 of record CM062848.1, read on the forward strand.
CAAGATACTGACAAATCTAGCGTTTAACTCCTCCCCCACATGGACTTAGGTGTCCAGAAAGAGTTGAATTTCTTGCACTGTGTGAATTGTATTATACATATCAAAACTCTGCATAATCACAAGACGCAAAATCTGTATACCATTGTTTAACGCCATCTTTCAAACGACACCTGTCAAAATTCCAGACAGATTTATCGAGCTGCTTTGTTTTGATAGCTGTTGATAGTAGGCAAGTTTAATATCGGTCAGTGATTTGTTTCCTTTTTTTGGATGGGAAGATGTGTGAGGGAATCAAAGTGAAATTGCATGCCGTTTATAAGGACCATGCACCTTCGGTGACTATCATCAGATATGGAATATATTGGAAGATATGGTCAACAAAATCCATGATGTCATGTTAGCAGACTGCAGATCAGAAAGATTACTGACATTGTAAACATCTCAATTAAACGTGATCAAAATATCATATACGAAAAATTGGCCATGAGAATGTTATCAGCGGACATGGGAGCCATGTTTACTCACAATGGAACAAAAACAGAATCGTATGACAAATCCGGAGCACTGTTTGAACATGTTTAAGCGCAAGAGTTTCTGCAGCGTTTCATGACTGTTGACGAAACATGGATCCATCACTACATGCCAGAAATGAATAAACAGTCAAAACAGACGTCACCTGGCAAACCTGCTCCAAAGAAGACGAAAACGATTCCATCAGCCAGAAAGGTCGTGACCATAGTTTTTTGGGATTCGCGAGGCATCATCTTCACCAACTATTTGGAGAAGAGAAGGACAATCACGGAACAGTACAATGCCGATATATTGGGCTGATTCAATGCTGAATTGATGAGAAAACAACCCCATTTAGCGAAGAAAAAGTGCTCAACGCACAAGCAATCGCCACAACAAAACTGGTCAAATTACACTACAAACAGCTGCATTATCCACCCTGATAACACATTTCCACAGATAGGAAGAGGTTCTGGTTCAAATCCCAGTAGCAACCAAATATTTTTTCGATAAATAGATTTTTTCTGTATACTTCTAATCGGTTTTATTTCATTTGTGTTAACATTTTTTTTAAATTTCACACCCACCGTTAAAAACATGAATAATTATAATAAAATTATAATACTAACAATGAGCCACTTTTTGCCATCCCTGTTGAACACAGGCGGCTTATCAATTTGCCCCGCCCCTGCGGTGGGCAGGGTCTTGGCGAAGGGCTTGGGGGCCACTACGGGAGCTCTGAATGGGGCGGGCCCCTCGCGCAAAGTTGTATTCTTGTGTGTCTGCATGTCTGATGTCACCTTCTTCAGACCTGGACGCGATACAAAATAAGAACAATAAAAATGAGAACATTATTAGTGTTTCAACAAGTACTTTAACATTAGTAAAGTCGAATAATTATTAGCACTCATATAATTTCTCTCCTAATAACAAAGAAAAATATAAAATAATATGTACTAGAAAATCAAGATACTTCATTTGCATATCAGGTGTTACAATAACAAATTATTAATAATTGAGTTGATTTACAGATAAGTGCCATTTTACTATTGAAATTGAAAATTTTATTTAAAAAATGTTACAATTAATTTAATGAATTATATATTTACCATTATTAAACACTATTCTCTCTATCAATAATGTTCATTGCAGAATTTTGGAAGCTCGGATGAGAAAAAAGTAATGGCAAAGTTATGAACTTCTGAATTATTTTGCAGTGAAATGGGAAAACAGTGAACAGGTAGAAATCTGTTAAGGCAGGGTCCGGAGAGTAAGGAGGGTGTGGTAAAACCGACCACAAAAGACTCAAAAAAATACTCTTGAGATACGTAACCCATGGAATTTAATACTTTTATATAATGATATTTACAAAACAAGTACTGCTTTGTAATGATAAACACCCAATTACCTCCTGTTGGAAAAGTAAAGTAGATGCCATAAAGAGAACCGATTTTTCAGAAGAAATAACAAACCCCTTGCATATAACGGCACTTATTTTGAACCAACCCAATAAATCAATAAACCTTAATAATAAGTTCAAATTGCCTGCTTGTATAGTCGAGCGGTTAAAAAGCTCACCTGCAGAACCCATGTTTAGGAGTACGATTCCATATCTTCATGTGTGCACTTTATACAAGAATACATACCACATTTAATAGATAGAAGACATCAAACCACATCATTAACTAAGGTTCAGAACAAAATATTTCAATTTTTTTCTATAATTATTTAATTAATTATTAAATACATAAAAAAATTATGATTGTCTTATAAACCCATTAAAATGGAAATTTACTGTTCTGATTCAAAGTCTTCCGTAGTATGTACATAAGATATTTTTGTGCAGGAAATGAAAAGTAGTATTAACAAACACGTGAATATGTGAACTATATGAAATTGTGTTAAGCATTAAGCATGAAGTGGAAATGTGCTCCTCGCTGTGAGACGGATGTTGGGGATGCGACGTTAAAATTATTATTTAATTTATTTTAAAAAGTACTGTGAATGAGAACTCACTCTTGGTGATATCTTCTCCCTGGTTGATTTGAGCAAAGAGTGCGGTCCGCTCGTCCCCCGTGAGATCAGCCCCGAAGTCCACCACGGGGGGCGGGCAGGGCGGTGGGGGGGGCATGCCGCACGGGGGCGGAGGGGGGCAGGAGCCCGAGCCTAGCGTACGTACAAATATTAGCGCACACAGCATACTAAAGAGCAAACGCCTAATTGCACAAAGTAGCAAACTAAAAAAACAATTTTGAGAAATACTCAATGTACACTTCAATTAGGTAATAGTCAATAATGAGTCTTGTAAAATCAAGTATATCATGATTAAATGTCATTATTATCAGCCGTTTCTATCCGTTGCTGGATGAAAGCCTCCCCGAGTGTCTCCCAGTGTTCTCAGTCCATTTGTCTGTTAACAATGGACAGATCAAATATATACAAATATAAATGTGTTCCATTGCTCAGAAAAATTGTCCAATCTTGAGGCAAAATCCATTTGTTAAGAAAATATTAACCAAATTATGTAATGAAAACTGTAAATATGTGTTTGTAGAATTCTCTCTTTACCACAAGCAAAATAACAAATTATTGACACATGGTGTCGTGTTAGAGAGAAAGGAAAACTGGTTGTTAAGATGGCGGTGATTGTACAGTATGTAATCAATATTATGTTAAGTAAGATGAAATTATCTATAACCACTAATAATAATATTACACTAAATCTACTCGCTATTCACATTATGTATTGAATAAATATTTTTCATAATTCAATTTAAACATTTAAAAAGCTTTTTTCTAGAACAGTGCTTGGATAGTGCTGAAGTAAGTGTTAACTAGAAGATAAAATATTTAGTTTTCCAACAAACCAAAGCACCGAAAAGTCAATAATATGTCAGCAACCAGATATATTCTAATATGCTATAAATGTTGTATCAAAAACACTACGGGTAATAACATACCAGCCCAAACCAATCCAGTGGTGTGTTGCTGCTTCACAAAAGCTTGCAACTCCTGAAGGGTTTGGATCCAGGACTTGCACCAGTCCACGTGCTTCTTATCTTTCTCTTTCCAGTCCTTCAGCACGCGATTTGTATAAAATTGCCCGGCATCGTTCATCTCCTTGACGTACGGAGCGGGCGTTGGACTCTGTGAAATGATTTTAAAAAATTGTGAAATTTACAGAAAAACAAGCAACAAACTAGATAGGTAGTTGGTCTAAATTATTGAAAACAATAACAAAGTAATGATAGCCGCTTGCCACCACTCTAACACTAATGTATGATTGCGCATATTCTGTAATGCTAAGTTAGTATCTTGTACAACCCTGAAGAAGGATCAGTGGTTCCGAAGCCGGTTGGTGACAGCAAAAATAAAGTGGTGTTTAAACAAAGTGAACTGTTTTAAATTATATTTATAATGAATTACCACAAAATTTATTGCGGAATACAACAGTAAAAACATATAGTTTGGTGCCCAGTCTTATTATAGCAGAGTGCTTTTCCGGTATAGTAGTAATATACAAAGCAAGGTAAAAATTTGACTAAAAGTGTTATGTTCAATCTATAAAGATAAAAATAATAAAGCAAGATTGAGTTAAATAACGTACATATACAAAGTAAAAAATATAGTGTTCAAAGTATAATTTTTAATATTTTTCACTTTATATTTTTTGTTCCCAGAAGAATAAAATTTAAGTTTTGTTTTCATTTTAAATAGTTAGTATTATGGAGAAATATATGCTACTTACGAATTAATAATAAAAATTAAGCTTATAAATTAATTACTATAATTTTTCCATCCTTTAACTTAAAGTGTTCCAATTCGCCTTGGTCAACCCTACGTCGTGCATTGTTAAAGCAATATAATAAGGAATTTTCGCATTGAAATATTGATCCTACGGAAGCCCTAGTCACGCAACAGTTACCACTGGCCACGTAGCAGTCACTATCGACTGCGAGGCGGCCATAATAGCCATCCGCAGGACTTAGCAGCAAGCATTTTCTGCTAGTATTTGTTATATTGTAATTTGTAAACATACCACTGCAACCCATCCTAGAGCCGGAATGCTCTCAGAAATAGCGGACAAGTGGTTAAAAAGAGGCGACACTCGGTTCTTCTCCCGGAACTCCTGAATAGCTTGGATCTGCTGACTGGTAGGTGTTAGCAAAGCCTGCTGTTGCGAGGCGGCCGGCTGAGCGGATTGCGAGGCCAGCGTCAAGTATTGCAGCTGAGCCCTGGAAATGAAAAATAAAACTAACTCAAACCAGAGTTTTGATTTAATGTAAATGCTCTCTGATAACACACACCCATAATGAATAAGAATCGGAACCAAAAATTGTTCAATCTTAACCCAATTCACGCATATAGCATTTAGTGTTTGAAAGGGAAAAATAAAATTTCAAATATTATGCATATAATGAAATATAATAATAAATAAAAGGTTTAGAAACTAAGATGCCTAAAAATAAAACATAATCGTAAGAAAATTGTAAAAAGGTAATATTTAAAAATATTATAATTCTGTATCTCAACCACAAGAACCAATTATAGTGTTAGGTACAAGAACCAATTATTTTCCTGTCGCGTGTTATAAAAATGAAATACGTATGAAAAAAAAAGTAAAATAATATAAAAGTGGACAAAAAATTGCTTAAGGTAAATAATCAATTAGCGTATATATTAAGTAATTAATTTAAGATTAATTAATACTTAAAATAATTAATTACACAATTAAATCTTAATACATAAATTGCATAAACAAATATTTTGAAAAATAATTCTACAAAAAGGAAACAAAACACAATTTTGACATTAATATTAATGTGAAGTGCCAAATTATACACAACACAATATTATACATCAAATACATTTTCAAAGTTGGTCATCCACGATGCGCAACTGATTATGGATGAATTGATTTTATTCAACAATGAACAACACACAATGCGAAAATCTGATTCGTTATCAAACAGATAATCAAATACGAGTACCATCAATCTGTGACGCCTCATTTATATTCAAAATGTGGGTTTAATTATTTTTTTAAATATTAAAAATGCATTAAATGAAATAATAATGAAAATCGTAGAATGCGACAAAGTTATACTCACTGAAAAGCTTTTTGCACCAAATTAGCGTGGGTGGCCACATCTCCCCCTATCTGATTTGACAGGGAGATGTACTGGGCGAGAGGCCCCTGAAAATATGAAAATAAATCATGTTATCTCGACATTAACATTCATGGGTCGTTGACAAGTTCAATTACTTCAAGAATAAGAAGCATTAAAAGGTCAGTAATTTGAATACGGGTGTTAAAGCTGCAGAATACAAACTGTGAGTCAATTAACATTCAATTTGTTAGAATATTGATAAATCCCGTGTTGGCATTATTGCCAAAACTTATGCGTAATTCATTGAGCAATCACACTGATATCCTGGAGGTTAAACCCTTAAACTCACAGTTACTAGCAATGTCACAATCTAATAACAATCGCACAGAAATAGCAGATATATTTTCACTAATATAAATACATTTTTAGAAGTGAGACTTTTTGAGATGAACCTTTAGACTTAATATTAAATAATGTATTATATTATAAATAATAGAATTCTGTAAAATGTAATGAAATATATTGTAGCCTTAATCAAGCAACATTTCATACATGGTGGTCTAGCTAGACATGGGGTATTGTGAATACACAGGTATTGCTCTGTTGGCACATCTGAAGTTTCAGAAACATCTATAACAACTGTCAACCATCTAAGGACAGGTAAATATATGTTTATTAAGACCTAGGTAGTCACGGAACCAAACTCGGCTAAAGCTTGGCCACACATTGACCAAAGTACTAAAAGAAATTAATATCTAGAAAATATGTCAAAAATACGCCTATGTGATACAGTGCTGACTGACCTGCATGATATCCTGGTACCCTTGGACGCTCATCTTGCTGGTCTCCTGCGACTCAGAGTCGATTTGACTGTTAGCGCTGGGCGAAGACGGAGAGGCGGTTCCCGACTCCTCGGTGCTGTCCTCTGCGGGGACGGGCGGGGGGGGTGGCGGCGAAGGCGGTGGTACTCCGGCTACTCTCTCCAGACGGTTCACTACACGCTCCAAACGGTCCAGAAGCCTCTCGAGATCAGCGGGAGATACGTGGGGTGAGATCTGACTCTCGGCACCTGGAAATAATAATAATAAAATTGTCAACTAAAACTTTAAACAAACAAAGAGATGAATCATATATTTGTCTCCTGTTTAAGTCAATAAATTTATTTATTAATTGTGAAATATCAATAAAAACAAGATATCAATTAATCAATTACCAACAAATTATGTAACAAAAGTTATAATATACTCAATAAAAATAAAATGGGAAGGTACTTGAACTATTCAGTAATAAATTTTAATCAAACAGCTGGGAGGATTTATAGATAACACATAATACACACACGCATCTATATTTGTTATTTGATTCAAATTATTAAATTGTGCAAGAAAGAAAGCCCTAAAATCTCAAATTATCAGACAAACTATTATATATCTGAGTACTTTATATCTTGAGAAAGCATAACTTGACTTGAATCCCTATATTCGGGAGAGGTAAACATCTTAATAATCTTGCAAACACCAACCCGTAAACAAATAATGGAAATGATACCAAGCCAATTGAATTGAGAAGTTTACTCGAGTTACGCACGAGGCATCTTAAATTCATTAGTCAAATATTAATGGAGAAACCAAAACATTCAGAACTGCTGGCCAAACAGAAATCAGTGTGTTATACCATACAATGCTAAGTAAATACACAAGAATTAGGACGTTAACCATATTTAGAAGTAGGTATATAATATTTCAAGATCGGATTTTTTATTTCCAATAATGAAATCAACATAGATATCAGACTACATAAATAATACATTGGACTTATCAATCAGAATAATTTAGAATATAAGAACGTTGTTCCTTAATTGAATGATAACAAAAAGAACATTAAAAAAATAACTTTTTTTACATGTCATTTAGCCGCAGGAAGGGCTGTAGAACCGACAAAACGTTTCCAGAAGTCTAAATTTAGTAAATGAGCATTTGCAGTGGCAGACCCAAAAGCGTGAAACTAAAAACGCACCTTTTCAAAAAATCATTTCCATAAGTGAAAATAACAATTTTTAATTTTATAAACAATGATAACTATAAACAGTTCATGTATAAAGCGACCTTGGGGTGAAAGTTTTTACGAAAATGGCACAATACAAATTACCAATATTATTATTATTATAACAAAACAACCAAAAGAAAAATGTAATAATTTTATATACAAATATATCTTCATTGTTATTTTTTGTTTTTTTAATGGCCAACCCAAACACAATACATAAATAAATAGTCTACATATAAAATAATATACATCTGGACACAACAAAGACTTTATTATTGGATCCTGACTCCTGACTAATTATCAAGTACCAAAACAGTGCAATACAGGGGAAAATGGAAGCGCCTTGTCGAGACTTTAGGCCCAGCCCTCATATGAACAAGAATAGTAATATGATGACTCAAATTTTTTTAACAGATAGAAACATGCTCCGTGGCGGATGCCTGCCACCATCTCGAAACACTGACAAACCAGCCTCAGCAAGTACAAACTCATTAATTCCTATTATTCGTATGTACTCATAACAGACCTGGGTAAATAAGATTTAAAACCAAAATAATATATAAGCTAAGATAGGTGCATACAGGTACAGTACATTACAGTACAAAAAGGTAAATGTGATATGAAAGATATAATAAGTACGTATATGTCGAGTTTTCCCATTTCCCTACTACTTACTATCGAATGAATGCTATTTTTTTTTGTAAAATGGCACCAAAAATAAAATAAATGTGACAATTATGTAAATTGTCTTTACCGCGTTTACGTAAACGAAAACGAAAAAAATATATATGTACACAATAAAAACAGTAAAAAAAATTGCTTTCTCAGTTTAAAAAAATCCAACTTAAATAAAATCTCCGACATCACGCGGCGCGAGCGGTTGGGCGACAGGTGGGGGTGGGGGGGAGATGTCAGAATAAAATAATCATCCAAAAACAATATAATCCGTTAAAAAAAGAAAACCCGCCCCGGGGCGTTCATTTATCATCGAGATGACGAGGCGAAATAGGAAACACCGCTCGCGCCTCGGCTCGACACTCGCATCGTAAGGAGGTATGCAATTATAGCCGAATGTTCAAGACGATTCATTCGTGGCTTCTGAAATGTCCGCTGTAATAGCGCATTATACTTCATACGTACCACAAAGACTAAAAATTGTTTTTTTATAACAAAATGATGACAATAATTTTCTCTTTAAAACTGTGTTACAAACACGTCAAATTTTCTAGGGGTTTAAGAAACAGCGAGAAAACAATGTTATATTTCAATGTCAGAACAACAAGCGGTGATTTGAACACAAACAAAGTGTATGAGTTATATTATATAACGTGCCCGAAATCGGGAATAGCTTTACTTTAAATAATTTTTTGTACAAATTTTACCTCATAGGCGATGAATCGAACTCCACTGAAAAAATTCCATCATAATACTACGCTTCCCCGTCTATATCTATGACTTTCTGGATGTGGCGGCTTCGATAATGTCAGTATGGCTGTATAGTGCTTGATTAAACGGACAGGTCTGTGACACGCGAGCATGGCAAAAACGAAAGTATTTTTAATATCTCTATGTTAAGATTACTTAAATGTTTTTTCTTTTATATATTCAATAACAGTACGTAAATATATATTCAATTTGAAATGAAGTGTACATTGTCTTTATTATGAATAAGAAAATTTATTTTAGCGAAATCGCATATTGACATCTGTCAAATTTTCTTTTGTCTATGGTAAGGGAGAAATCTTATTAACCGTAAAAATTGACTATCCACGATTCTTATATGTCATCTAGATGTAATTTTTGTTCTTTTTGACAGCTAACTTACAAAGATGGAATAATTTTAATTACATCGATATTTTATTAACGTGTGGTTTGTTTCGGGGCAAGCCATATCATTGAAATAAAGATTCTATTGAGATCCTGGTCGCGCAGCGACCAAAATAGCCTCCCGCTGGGCCTAGCATTAAACAAATCTGCGATAGCGATTGCTCATCTGCTGGTGAAAAATGAATATTCAAAACTTTGAAGATCAATATCGGCTGGTGCTGGCGATGCGAGGTGTCACCGAATTTAATGAAAAGTGTCAACATGACGTTCATACAAATAAATTTGAAAGCTTCATAAAAAATAACATTAGTATATTCTCAAAACAATATTATTTTCAGCCGCAGTACATTTATCAATTAATGTTGTTACAGCCGCTATAAATGAACTAATAATAATTATAATAACTATGAAGTATATACTTCAAATATTAAATTACCCCGTAATGCGTAAAGGAAGTGGTAAATATCCACCCACAATTACATGAATTCGAATTGGCAATCGAGAAACGATACAAATTAATTGTTGCCGCGTTGAATGAATAATGCCGCGAAATACAAATAATGTGATTTCTACGATCGGTTCGAAGTGGCGGCTTTACGCATCGGATACCGGGAAACAATCTGTCGGAGTGCCCCGTTCAACATGAAAACTTCGCTTTCTCAGAGGAAATTGTGTTAAGCGGCGTAACATAAATTCAATAATGCTTACCGACCGAGGTTTTCAATTACGCGAAAATTTAATGAAACGTAAAATCAAACGAAACGTATCGCGGATACGAAATACGGTACCGCGTGACTGGGGAATCCAATCCCTGGATCCAGGTCCAATTTATGAATCCCCCGGCTTAGACAATCCCTCCGGCGAGCGTGAAGTGAAGGCTGATCGGCAAGTTGCTCGGGTAACTAAATTAAATCAATACCGAGTGATGCAATAATATTGCTTTGATAATACTTCAATTGTTTCACATTCAAATTGTTCTTCCGTACCCACTTAAAACTATAAATAAATAACTATTTTACCAATTTGTTCTTTGTAATATTAATGAGCAAATGGATCGTCAAAATCAAAATCTAAAATCGCACGATTGCGATTTTGGCTCGAAATTGGATTCACTTTTTATTTTGTCATTTAAAAGAAAACTCAATGAAACTTTGCTGCCGCGTGTCGGAGATTTGGCGACAGTCGGTCGGTCATTCTGGTATGTGTACAAAATGCAATAGACAACGAATGGCAGCTCGCTCACCGATCATTTATTGTTATGTCCTTTACACGAGTTCTCGAAACAAGCCTCATACATGTACACGGATCATAACATGCACACAGACCACAAGGTCTAAATTATGGTGTAATAAATAATTTGTTTTTAGACAAATGATGTTGAGCTTGAGGGTTGTGATGATTGATAAATCAAATAATTAGATAAGAATGTGTTTGACTCTATATTTGAGTATGTTCACAGATGTCTCTTTATTTTCCATCGTGTTTAATAATTCTTTACTCATTTTATTAAAAATTCTCGGCACAACACATCCTCTCCTCTCACCGTGCACACTGTTCGCGATCGGCACTCTCGCGGTTCGTCCCGAGGATCTGCTAGAATAGCTATGGTGAGGGTTAGTATTCATATTTACATTGTTTATCATCTCTTCTAAAATTATAATATATGTTACTTTTTTGTCAACTGGTAAGAATTGGCACATTGTAAATAATTTATAACAATCATCTTTATACATACACATTATTCTGTTATTTACTATAAGTTATAAAAATCTTAATTGCAACTGTTTAATTTTATCGACATAGGCTAGTCCATAGCTAGCTACCCACTCCACAACTGATAACCGAGTCGACCGACCATCGCAAAGTAAAACGAGCACTTTGAATTAATAATCACACAACTAATTTAATTTTGATTCTTCCCATATTTAAAATTCCCTTCACTTTTAACCCTGATCTTACTTCAGACACGGCTCTATAATTCCCTTTACCGAAAAGATTCTACTTAGTTTTTGTTACGCGAACAGGTCCTAAATTTAATATAAGTACCCGCCTCGAAGAAGTCCCACTTTAAAACAAAAGTTACCTTGGAACGCTTCCTGCTTACCGAAGGTATATTGAAAATGTCCAGGCGCGAACGAGCTAAAATACTGACCCGACTACAATAAATATATTTCGAAATTATTAATTACATTATGATAAAAGAAAACGAAATACGAAACAAATAAATTCTCAACATACAATTTATGCGAGAAAAATTCAAAATGTCAGTGTCTCGTGATTTCAGAATAATAACTTTGTGATTAGCCACTGTGTATACGTATTGTATATTTATTATTAAAATATTTAACCATAAAGTTGCAGCTTAAAATATTACAAATTTTGAATGTTTGATAAAATTATTTCAAGACTTCTATATTCATAATGATGTTAATTTTCTCGAAAACCTAAATTTATTCGCAACTTTATCAGTAACGCGAAACAAATTAATTTGAATATTTCCTTTCAAAGGAAAATATTTCAAAAATGCCTCTCCCGAACAAAAGAAAAAATCCTTGGCCTTCGAGATTCAAATAGGTATTCAGATTACAAATAAAATCCGATTACTGATTAAAAAATCTCGTTAATTATTACCCCCGAGATATTTTCAACATTTTTTATTTAGTTTATTAAGCGGGTACCCTAGTAAAATTTGTCACGAAAATTGTGTTAGAAATATCACGTTAAAAAAATTCTTAACATTTTTATATACTACTCTCACTTTATTATCACCTTTACAAATGGACAGTGGAGTTAAATTGTCATATAATGTCAGAGTATCGTACATACAGAGTGTAACAGATCAAATCCGCAATATTTTATAGGTGGATATCTAACTAAATCAAGAGTCGAAAATGTTCAAGAAATATGTGCAAATTTTGCACCGTATTTTGCGAAATGTATCCATTATTAATCTACACATTTCCTTCAGGCCATAAATTATCTAACAAAAAATAGTCAGTCCGCTCGAAGTTCGACGATTTTCAATTTTTGTATTCAATATGTAATCTGGAATCAATAAAATATTTCAATAAATCAAAATAATCGCATAATTACAATTTATTTAAAATAAAGGCTTATAACTCTGACATGGTTGAAATTAGGCACAATATTTCTTGAACATTTTCGACTTGTAATTTAGTCAGGTCACCCGTAAAATATTGTGAACTAGGTCTGTTACACCCTGTATAATGTCAAAGTAACATACATGTATAATGTCAAAGTAACATATATGTATAATGTCAAAGTATCATATATGTATAATGTCAAAGTAACATACATGTATAATGTCAAAGTAACATATATGTATAATGTCAAAGTATCATATTTGTATAATGTCAAAGTATCATATTTGTATAATGTCAAAATATCGTATATTATATAATGATGTTTTTTCGTGTTATAATTGAATGCATTAATTAATATTTTTAATACATGTACTTTATGATTTATACATTCTTAACATCAAATTTTAATATTTAATTTGATTTAAAAAATAATTACCCCTGGTGATCTTTATAGCAAGCTTTTATTAATACATATATTTGCAAGTGTCTATTTTCACGCCTCATTCGTACACTTCGACAGTGCAACGGCTAGAACCGGGGGGTTGTATTTTATTCATTTAACTGAATTAGTTCATATTTATTTCGAACCAGAAAAATAATTTTATGTAGTGTTGGTGTGATACACTGGGAAATATGTAAAGCGTTCTTTTAATCAATATTTATTATGCACTTTATCGATCGTGTTAATTTGTAATAAAAATATTATCTATTATAGGAAAATATTTCTTTATCGGCAGGTAGTAGGTAAGGTCACTTTAAAACCTTTGCTAGTTAATCTCACATTACCGACATTAAAAAACATTTATTCAAAGGTTACATGTCACATATGCCGTAATGTTAAGGGTCGAATAAAGAGAGCGGTGTAGGGTAGGTAGAAGTGTAGGTGTAGGTAGAGTGCCCGTTTCAGACTTGCTCGGCTCCTCGAGAACTTTTAAGGAAGGAAAAGATTTAAAAGTTTTCCGACGGTATCCTTAATGAGACCCCGCCGTCAGCGCTGTGTAATTAAAGGACTTTTGCTTTGTCAACCTCCGTCCTGGCTTCTCCAGTATTCAGGGTAGCGAAGACGAATTTAGGCCGGGAGACCGGAGTTATCAAATATATGGCTGCAGCCTGGGAGAATATAGTTTAAACTTTCCAGTAGAGGGCGCGATTCTAGTTTATACAGGGTGAATATTATGTTTCAGCCCGATTTTATTTGGCCGCCATTTGGCAGTCTTTTGTCAGTTCGCATTCGGTAATCGTAGAGAGTAGTTGATAACAATTTATCATGGAGCATCTAACGCCTTAACAACGTTCTGAAGTCATTAAAACATTTTATCTAAATAATAATGGCAATGATGTAACCATTAATGGGGATCGCTATCGTCACACGTTCGAAAATGTATTGGTGGCCGAATTAGGTCGATTGGGCCTGCAACACGTGTGGTTTCAACGAAACGGTGCCACCTCATACACAGCCCGAGCTACGCTTCCCGGCCGCATAATATCAAAAAGTGGCGATATCGACTGGCCTCTGATTCGACGGCTCCCGACTGTTTTCTGTGGGGGTACTTGAAAGGAAAGGTCTACACCAATAAGCCAACAACAATTCCGATGCTACAGGACAATATTCGAAATTAAATAACACGCCAAGTGTGCGAGAATATTGTGAAAAATATGGTTAAAAGAGCACGCATTTGTGCCGCTGCCAGAAGCGGCCATTTAGCCGATGTCATATTCCATACATAATTATAATAAACCAAATAATCGATATATAAAAACCAAACTAAAAAATTGTGTTTCATTTCATAAAATCAATTTTATCGAAAAATATTGTTGTTGCGCCACCGGGATTCGAACCTGGATCTCTTTCCTAACCGGGGAAGGTGCATTATCCAATTATGCTACAGCGACAATATTTTTAGCGACAATTTTCGAACTAATATGTTATCTTTTTTTTTGATATTAATACATTTAATCGTTCCATTATTTATTTATTATTAATTGGCAATCAGCGAGACAGTCACTGCTGACGTGTATTGTCGAATGATCGATGAAATTTTAGTACCGCAACTACAGCTGTTTTCCGGGTTTAACAACAGAACACAATTTCAGCAAGACGGGGCCACTCCACACACAGCTAAAGTTTCAATAGAGAAGCTGAGGGAAAATTTTCCCAATAAATTTATCAACAAGTACGGAGACACCCTGGGCACCTCGTTCACCAAACCTTAGACCGTGCGACTTTTTTTTGTGGGGATACCTTAGGTCGAGAGTTTACACCAACAATCTTCGAACAATTATACATGAAAATATCCGCCGTGAAATTGCTGCAATTGAACTCTTTGCTCTCGCGTGTTCGCAAATTTAAGAGTTCGATTGCAACTGTCTCGAAAGAAATGGACGTAATTTAGACGATATTGTTTATAAAACGTTAAATTAGCATCGTTAAACTCAATTTTGTATAAATAAAATATGAGAATAACATTGTAGTTTTTTTATTTTTTATTTAATATTAAACTTGAAAATTTTCTACTGGACACCCTTTATAAACATACCGAAGTTATGAATTTGTAAAAGAAAATGGCTAAGAAATTAATATTGTCAGTGAGAATCGAAAATTTATTTGTACCAGAATTGCGTATTTCCACATTTGATTTGTCGCTGTATAAGGCACATTGGAAAAAAACCACCCCCGCCGCCGCCTAGCCTCTGCCATCCTGACATGCTGTGTACACAAAGCGCCTATTAAAAAAAAAAATACAAATTATGCGGTAAGCTTTTTCCCGCGCCCGAACTAGCGATATTTTATGTCTAGAATAAGCACCATTTTGTGCGTGTTTCACAGTAACTTGAATTCCATGTGAAGCGAATTATTTCAGCAAATCGAAATGTAAATTTTAATATTGCGCCGACAGAAATAAGTATCACAGCCCCAACAGGCGATAGTTATATTAGAATATCACTCACGCCATATTATAATACTATTTTTAATATTTTATCGGTCTGATGTAATTAAGTTATAATGTCATTATTATTTAAATGATTAAAAAACAAAATAATTATTGGTAAAAATATCTTCTTTGTGTACGAAGGAAGCGAACATACTACGTATATAATGCATTGCAAAAGTTCAAATGACATGCCAAAAAAAAATGGCGACATTTTTTTTAATGTTTTTCGTATATGCGTCATTAGCCTTGAATTGTGATGCAAATTTCCATAATGTTGATTTAATTATATGTACCTAGCGAGGTAGGAAGCGGCCAACAGGCTTGCATGTAAATGGAATGTAGTATTAATCAGTGGCGTGCAGTAGGTATAGATTTAGGTTATGCTGTTACCAATGATATTATAAACCAAAAACTTTTTTGCGCCTTCGTAGATCTACAAAAGGCATATGATAAGAGTTATAAGAGAAATGTTATGGAATGTACTCTCTGATTACGGGGTGAATAGTAAACTTATACACGCAATCGCATCCCTGTATGAAGTACGTTCTGCGTGTGTAATAATCAATGAGACGTTCACACCATGGTTTGACATTACAAAGGGTGTCAAGCAGGGTTGTGTAATGTCTCCATGGCTGTTCAACTTGTATATGGATAATTGTGTGAAAGAACTGGAATGTATAAATGTAGGAGCAAAAATGCTGTTTATTGTACGCCGATGATGATGCAGTACTGATGGCGAATAATGAACAAGAACTACAGTCTAGTGAGTAGAATGTACGATGTATGCAAGGAAATCGACCTCATGATAAATGTTAACAAGTCGAAAGTGATGGTATTTGAGAAGAAAAAAGCAAGAAACCGTGCAAAATACTTGTAGGTAATGAATGTTTGGAACAAGTAGAAGAGTTTGTGTATTTGGGAAGTATGTTTGATAGAAACGGAAAGGCTGAGAATGATATGGAAAGGAGGGGGACTGCAGGGAATAAAGTGAACAGCGCTTTGAATGAAATTTTTGTTTCCCAGAATTTTTAGTAATGCACAGATTTTTGCTTGTATGCACTGCACGCCCCTGATATTAACACCCGTACTTTCTGGTGTAATGGTTATTTTAAGGATTTTTATATTGATGCAAGCTTTAAAAGAATGTTGTTTTAAAAATAATCGCCAATTTATCAGCACTGAAACTGAATTATAAAGAAATAAAGAAATGTCATCGTTTGGTGAAAAAGATTTAACACGCCATTTTGGATTAACTGTTAAATAAATAGAATTTACATCATAAAAATGTTCAGTTTTAATTTTCACAGAGAGTTATGTTTTAGAATATGTAAAGTGTTATAATCGTAATAATTTATTTCAAGTAAAAAATATAATACTACACACTACTACTACTATAAATATATTTTTTTAAATTACCTATTACATATTATTTGCTTGTGCAAATCTTTAATAAAAATAAATATTAAAATAAACAAAATATTTTTTGGTTTCAGTTTTTAAATATTCAGGAGCTCTTGCGATTTTTTTTTAAACTTACACACTGTAGAGTCAACCCCTTATTCAAGCAGACAAGCGCATGCGATGGTGAACGACGAACGAATATTTTTGTGATACGAAAGCTTTGTGAGAAGCTAGCCGACAATAACAATTAGAAATTAGCGCGATATTCAGATAGGGATAGGGATCGGGATCGGGATCGGGGGTGAGGCGACAAAGGATAAGAGATCCAACCGTGTCACCAAATGAACTCTCACTTTTGGTCTCTCCCTCGGCACTCACATAAAAAAGGTCAAATACGACGGCAAAAATTTTCTTGACATTTATTTTAAAGAAAAAAAAATTGAGCGCGGGCCGAAAGAGCAAATAAATTCGCAAAAGCACAAATTCATCAATCACAATGATGATCCGCAATTTGTCTGCCGCACGCAAATTCTAAACATGGCTTAACGCTTTTTAGTGTAATTTATAACAATTTGGCTTTAAGGCATACAACACATATCATGGAATATGTCACTGTATGGATGTGAAAGGTAGAACATAACGAAAAGGAACAGAGCGACTGAAAGAAAGTCTTCGAAATGCGGTGCTGGAGGAGAATGATGAAAATTAGTTGGACAGAAATGAAAAAAAACGACATTTTGAAAGAAAGAGTAGACTGTATTTATCCCGACATACCTTTCGGCACATTCCGGGATTATCACCACTACTTAATAGCCCCTTGTGGATCCTGGTCTCCTTAAACATTTTCTTCTAATAAATGCATAATATCTATAAGAGATGTTCACTATCTTCTTAACTAGACCAAAGTCTGTGCTAAAGGAGACAGATTCACCCGTTATATCTAAACAATATATTAAATATAAATCTCAATTAAAATAAAAGTTACAAAATTGAATAACCAGAAATATTAGATAAATGATTTAAATAACAAAATTGAATAATCAAAACTATACAATACCATATTTCCTCGATTATAAGATGCACCTTATTTTTATATACCAATAATAAAAAATAAAAACATTACGTTAACTTTATTAAAATAGACAAAGTAATACAATCATAATAAAAAGGATTTAAAAATAGGCATAGACAAAATATCAAAAATAGACATCAGAGTCTGAAATTTCTTCAGATTCAGTGTCCGATTGTCCGATCACTTTTAGACTCAGTTCTACTAGTACTCAGTGATTCATCCCGACTGCGGAATTTTACAGCGATTGTAAGACGCCCTCAAATTCACAGACTCCAAAATAGGAAAAAACGTGCGTCTTATAATCGAGGTAATACGGTAATTTAAATAACAAAAATATTCCCGTTTGCCTATATGTGAAACGCAATACAGAAAAGGAAGTAGACAATGTCAATGAAGATGCCCTGTTGGTCTCATGTTCAGAAATGATTTTCAATCATCGAAGTCTTCCTATTTGAATAAACCTCGAGACGTTAATCTCATTACACAAAGCATAGAGCTCATTGTTATACGGTCTACACCAAAATTCCTTTTGAAAAAACCGGCCTAAAGATATGCCTCAGATTTTTCTTTTAGTCAGTCAGTACACCTAATAGGGATTCTGTGTTTTCGACATTTTTCAATCCCGGGAATCGAAACCATGAATTTTATTTTTATTAAAAATGCATTATGTTATCTGTGTAAAAAACATACGTTAATAATAATTTATTAAAACAAATAAAAACTGTTTGATGAAATATTTATTGACTTATAATGTGGTAGTAGTTTATTATATTAATTATAAAAACAAAATAATTTTTTTTTTTTAAAAATAACTTTAAATTACTCGGGTAATCCACCCTTGAAGAGTGACAGTAAAGAAAGACAATGACGTATGCATTTGGCAAAGTCAACTGAAGTCCCCTAATAAAAAATTTCAAATAATTTTATCACATCCAAATTTTGTTTCAAAAGATGACATAATCCTTCGTTTGAACAAACCGATAAAACCATTCACTTCAGATTTTTTTGTTAGTAGTAAATAGCTGAGGGCTAATTTCTCCTTAATGCAAATCTTTATGAGTAACCCATATAAACTATGGAAACTAACTATTTTTTCCTTACGCATACACCGCTCGTCGCTGGGTCACTACCTGCTGTATGACAATGGTCAGATGGGGGTTGACTCAACTTGTTTAAAATGCATAATAATATGAAAAATTATAGTCTCGAGTCTCGGGATACGAGTCCCGGGACTCGAGACACGGAATCCCTAGTTAGTAGCCGCGTCTCAAACTCATACGTAAGTATTAGTCTGATAAGCGTTATGCACATAAAAATTTTGGTGTTTCTGGACACTTTTATTAAATTTTTATTTTTATTTAAAACACGGGGTAAATGAGTAGATGAACATCAAAACCCACCTAACTCCATGAACCATTTTACTAGCAAATTAGCTGAAACTCTGATAACGGCCGATGTGTAATAAGCAATTACTTCGGATTTAGGCTTGTTATGACAGAGTGTTACCTAGAGAATATATTCACATCTAAAAAATGGTAGAAAAGTGCAAAATAGATTTTGTATTAAGTGTCAGTGTGTATAATAACGCGATCGAATAATTTAAAACAGATAATAAATTTAAACTTATTAATATTATTAAGGAGAACACATTCCTATTGAGAAGTTGTAATTCTTCAGAACATTGATCTGTGATATTTTAAATATTAATTAAATGTATATATATATTTTTTTTAAATACCGTATGATTCATTCGACTTATATTTCCCAGATTAATCATGGGGTACGATACCATATTATATAAATACAACTGAGTACTAATAATGATTAATTCTAATACGATACAATACAAAAAAAAAAAAAATCAAAATGGATGAAATCAGCAGCATCAGCGCTACACCAGAAGTCACGAGTTATTTACGAGCGTGTCGCTGTCAACTCTTAGGGCTCTTACCTTAGTAAAAAAAAAAAAGTTACTAAAGTAAACATTTTTACGATAACGGGTTGTATGATCGTTGGTACAAAAATATTTACTTCTCAAAAGTACATCCCGCAGTAAACTAATTTATTCTCCGATATCCGATAATAAAAACGAGAATGGCTGACTCTTCACAGCTGTTCCAAAAGTCATCTGACACTGTGATACTTTGAAAGTTGCAGTATACGACAGTTAATCATTCAATATTCCGCTATGTTAGTGATTAGAATTCGTCCGATGATGATCTCGTTGTTTAATATACATTAGCACATAATCCGAAAAACTTTCACCAACAAAGTGACAGATGTCGAATGCAGAGGCGAACAAGTTTTATTTTTATCGAGGGATTTTGACAGTGTAAACTTATTATAACTAACATAATAAAAATTTAACATGTGATACTATTTATGAAAATCCACACAAATGTTTAGGTGCAGAAGATAAATAAAGAGAAAACAAGAGGGTGGGGAGGTTGCAACTATTGTTGCGGTAAAGGGAGAGCAACATGTGTTTATAGGTAGAATGACTGGCCAAAATTGAAATTGTGGTGGTTCATAAAAATAACCCTTCAAGCGTAATAAGGCTAATGTTGAAAAAGTCAATTTCTGTAAATTTCTCATTATGGTATTTGTACGATCGGTGAATGAATAAATTTTGTATGTAAGATGTATTGTAAGAATTTTGTATATAAGAAATCCATAGATAAAGCATAAAGTAAAGAATATTTCATGATTATTTGTCTCGCCTATGGACATCTCAACAGTAAATTTAACGATTAAATGTATTAATATCAAAAAGTTAACATATAGGTAAGTTAACATGTAGGTATATACATATGTATATCTTTCTAATTCATATATTTAATTCATATTTAGTAAATTTAACGTTCAAACAGCCCGTAAACGATTTTTATCATGAGTGATGGTAAAAAGTTACTACAGTAAAAACTTACTATGGTTAAAATTGACTACTGATCACACAACCGACCCTTATAGATGGCGCGCGACGTGAAAAACCAATCTATCCATCGCCATATGGTAGACAGCGGGCAGACCTCGGAGATTGGCGCTACATATAACGATCCAAATAAGGAGAACACTTTCTTAGAGGCGCGCGAGCTTCAAAAGATCTGGTACGCGGAGGCGAAGTGGAGTGAAGATCGCCCAGACCTCGCCCGACAGACATCGCCTTATACGAATAAAGTAACGAGACGCGACGAGACTCGCCAAATTATTAGTTGCGCGCGCGTGTGTCAGTGTGTACGTATTTTAAATATAAAGTAAAAGTGCAGGCCATAAATAATATAATCACAGGTTTTCAATGATAATAGAATTTCTCCTGGGTTACGCTGCCGTTAGTCGATTTCTATCGTAGCGGACGTTGGCCACATTTTGGTGGGCATCATCAAGGCTTATGTTGGATCGGCCCTGATGATGATCGTTAACCCATTGATCGCGTTCATAAATACGCATGACATCTTTCATACGCGGCACTCTTTGGTGGCATTATAATTTACGACTTTACACTACGATAATGCAACAAATTTATAATTTGTTTTTAAGAAGTCGATAGCAAAGATTTCTAAATATCTTCACGAACATAAACAAATACAGAAATCAGAACCTTAATTACAAAATAACGTAAACAAAATTATCCATGAGAGGACACAACAGTGGCCTACACCATCGCTACACTAGCGCCGTTTGTGGTGATATTCATACGTACTAGAGTGAAGTAGTGATCTGCGCAGGCGCTGATTTCTGAGACTAATGCACACTATTTACAAGTTTTTTTAAATACTAACATTAAATTTAACTTTAGAGTTTGAAACGTATTACATTCTACATGCGCACACTGAGTTTGAGAATTTGAATAACTGACCGATACTGGATGATACGAGGACTTTTATCAGTTCGTGTTTGTTTATAAGATGGCTGATAATCCTCGACAAATGTCGGTAGGATAAAGATTCCAAATAATTGTGGTACGATTTTCACCGCTCCTCAGCGCGTATGTACGCACTAGCGGCGGGCGAAACACGGCAACTCATATTTGAGTCACTCGCGACTCACACAAGAGTCACCCACCCGCGGGGAATAGGTTAAATGCGGCATGAGAAATGGAAATAACCAATAACCAACTAGAAATAAATTAAAAATACTAAGAATATATCCGCAGAAAAGGCCTATTATAAATTCGATAACACGAACACGTTTAGTTTTACCGCTCGTAGCCGAGTGGCTAGACGCTGGATTTAAAAATCAGAATCATATCTGGGGGGGCGGTTTTAAAAAATCACCGGCCAGTTTTTTAAAAATTTAATTTAGCCAAGGCATCTTTATTTAGCGAGATCTCGAATCTTCCACTAGGCAGCGTCGGAGTTGTGTATCACATTACGACTTTAAATCATTTTCAACATTTCTCTCTGACTTTTCCGATAATTTATTAGTGTATGGGTTTCCCACTGGGGATTGCTGGGATGGACGATGCCTAACGGAGTATTCCACAGGGTGAATTTCTGCTAGACTGTGACCGAGTTCTGCGACTTCAACACTTAAATGTGACGTTTACCCTCTCGTTTGGGGATGCATGACTTCCATAGCTTAGATAGAATACATCCAGAGAGATCATAACGAGTCTCACGTCAAATGAATACATACTGTACAGGTATGGCTCTGGCACAATAATACCGGAGCCAACCTATATCAGGTAATGACTGAATGTAATAATTGTGCCATATAATAAAGAAGAAAAAAAGTGAACTATGAAGGAAAGCCACAAAGTATTAGTGACTAACTGCCGGAACATAACTAACTTTAAAATATATTCTAAAAAGCTTTTAAAATTTTGTAAAATATTACACGCGTTGCTTTGTTGAGTGGAATCGAAGCGAGAGCAGACAACTCTCAAACAAAAAGATTCCGGGATAAATGGGACCCTTCGGGGTTTCCTTTATTTTCAACATTAAAAATAGGTTTTCACCATTGGCCGAGAAGCGCCCATTATCTTTGCTTTCTGCTAGCATCTTTAGAATTCATGCTTCATTATTATTATTAATATTGCATATTAAAAATATGAGTCGAAAATGTTCAAGGTGCACGTGCCTAATCTCGACCATGTCAAAGATACAAACATTTATAAAATATATGTAGTAGTTATGCTATTATTTCAATTAATTGAAATACGTTATTCATTCCAAATTATACATCGAATACAAAAATAAAAGGTCATCGAACTTCCAGCGGCCAGACGAAGATATAAAATAATAATGAATGTAAAAAACCTCACACAGTAATATATTCCGTAGCGGTGCATAATTTTCACATACACCTTGAACATTTTCAACTCATAATTTAATCAGGCAATCCACCCATAAAATATCGTGAACTAATTATGTTACATTCTGTACATATCGAAATGATATATAGCTCGCCGTTCAGAAATACACACGCTCACAGCTGATGCAAGATTGTATAGTAAGTATCATATAATTAATTAAACACGCAAAATGAATCAGGCAGATAGGTAGACAGCTAACTCCCTAGACGTTGTACATTTTCGGCACAATGAAAATTAATTACATGCAAGACGCATCACATTCTTGTCGGCATCGGCGCTGAACAATGGAAGCATTCTGGAGCGTGCCGAGCTGTCGGGAGGGTGGATTCATCATATACAACACGAGTAAAATTAACGAGGCTAATAATTCATTTGGCCGGGGGGGGCAATTTTCGGAAAATCGGGGAAATCATCTCCCGAAAAACAAACGCACCGAACACACACACGTGTGCTACTTCGGCCGGGAGACTTCCGACAACTCCAATTCGTTCTCACGTGAGACGTAATAAAATTGAAACAAAAACCTGAAAAGTTTTCTACCGTTTGAGACGTCGGTACATTTGTTCCTCCGCGAGAGCGTTACGGAAAAAAGTGAAATAGTTTTTCTATAAAATGACACGTCAACATTGTAATACTTGTCGTAGTGTTCGGTCACATTACCGGTGGTCATTTTGCAAAAAGTTTAAATATGTTTCAAGGTTCGTTTTAATGAGTAATATTTTTTAAAAGTCATTGAATATCATGTTTTGTGAATTGGATTTCTTTCATATTATTACACCATCGTCTCGAAACATTTTTACACACATTTCTAAAAATTAAGCTTAAATTATGTTGGTTTTTAATAATAATTAGGTATATAATATTTATCTGTGTCAGAAATATAACCGTTTTCCAATCCCAATTATCAAATTTACGAAAATATAAATGGATTTTTAATTAGAGCATGTTTATTCAGCGGGTATCCTAGTTAAAGTTTCCACGAAAAATAAGTTAGAAATAGCGAAGAAAAAAATTCTTAACATTTTTATATTTTTTTAAGACTTTGGATATGCCGAGTACCGCTTCCAGTACCCTCTCACATGCTAAGGCCAGTGCTATAGACTGTGGTATCAGAGAATATAATATTGATTTCTGTATTAGATTTTAACGCATCGACTTATATTTTTGATATACGACTGTATAATACTAAATTTCATTTAAAAAAAAATAGTTACTCCTGTTAAAATTTCCAACAAACCAGTATTAATAAAGTATATATAAGTAAACTACTATTTTCACGTATTGATTGATTCCTCGGCTGCGTAGTGATTAGCATATCCACCTCTCACGCTTTTAAATTCGGAGAAAACACTTATTAACAACATTAACAATTCCCGAACACTTCGCCTTTACTGTCCATATTCTCGTTAACGACCGAAACCTCCCCCTTTTTCTCAAGCCCCGAATAGACACAATACCGCACCTCTCGAAACTAGTAGTGAAAATAACACAACGTGTGCGTAATACAAAAATTAAAATAACAGAAACACCTTTCAGTTTTTGATTTCCAACTAAAAGTAGATTTTATTTATTTCCGTCCACGGCCGTAACATTGATAAACACGCATCGCGTGTGCCAACCGAGACAAGACAGATGCGCCTTCCATAAAGCAAACAAAAACTAAACTAGCGATTCAATTACAGCCATAACTTGAGCCTTTTCAAACACATTACTATTACACTAAGCCGCAGTTATGACATGCCCACACTTCTGAGACGATCATATAAAAGTCGAGCAAATCGTTTTCACAGCATCCAATCCATAATCCACCACTCACCGTGTTGCGGAGCGGACAGTGACAAGGGTGACTGCACTGATGTGCACAAGTCGTAAATTGTGTTGATCTTGGAGTATCTTTTTATTTGATTTATCAATAAATTTTACCTTCAAATTCTTGCAATGAACAAATTAAATTTTTTTACCGTTAGAATATGCAATGTCGAATACGAAATCGGTAGGAAAAAGAGAAGAAATTGTTCCATCGCTTACATCGATTTCGTTCAGTTACCAGCGTTTAAATTAAGGATTGATTGAATCAGATGAAGCAGATGTTTTCATGATTCAAAGGTTTTAATAGTTTACATTCAATAGCAAAGAGTTCTAACGGTGAAAATTGTAGATTTTTGGTCTCAAACCTAAACCAGTCATGTAAATCGACTACAACTAGTACTCTCATGATTATGTGTAAACATCGCATGTCTGCGTATAATCACTGTGTAAGGTTCACTGAGAAGGAAGTCAGGAATGAAATATTATACATTTATTTTTAACGCTGACGGCTAATAAACCGTGTATCTACTAAATTCACAAATAAATTATTTACCTACGTGGCATAAATTTTAATGTTCAAACAAATAAGTGACGTGGATTTTGAACATGTGAATTTCTAAATAGTGCCAAAACGTAAGCTTGACGTAATAAAATATATAATCGCTAACTACACAACTATGACGCATATTTTTCCGTTTTTATGAGATTACTCTATTACGAGATTATGCCATTAATTGCGTTGCGACCAGCGATGTTTATGTATAAAAAAAATTTAGAGTACGATATAGTTTATTTTAAATATAATTGTAACTTGTTCTTAAAATATGAATGAATAATAAAAACAATCTTTATCCAATATTACATTTTCTTTTTTGGTCAAATGTGCGTACAGGTACGATTCGTTTTTCGCATTGTGTATTATTTTCAACCAATCCTTTATATCGTTTAAATTATTCACAATTGAAATAACATAATGTATTTCACTTTTATTAAATCCACAAATGAGAGACCAAGGTTTAGAAAAATAATTCGATTCATTTTATTTATAATTTAAATTTAGTCGCATGTCACAACGAAACAGATTTTGAATAATACCTTCATCGTGTGGCTGCACGAAAAAAAAATCATGGTAATATCTGAATTGAGTATGCTGGCCATGCAATAATAATGTGAAATAGGTCATCTCGCTTCAATGCCAATGTGTGTGTGTGTGGAGGGGGGGGGGGCTTCAACAGTGGCGTCAGATGAGACAGAATACTAAACGGTTTATTACAATATCGAATCCATTGGTGTCAAACAATTGGACATAGATAAACACAACTCTTAGTTCAATAGTTATATTTTTTATTGGATTTTATTTATTTTTAGCATTATATAATTATAAAACACACATATTAATAATTCTACAAATATAGACATATTGATTCGTGACATGGTTGCTGGGCTATACCAACGAGCGTTTGAGTTCAGTTTGGGTTTCGTTAAATTCCCGACCCGTGTTTTGTTTAAACGATAATCGCATAATAGCTATTTTATCACATTTTAACATACA
Source organism: Eubasilissa splendida (assembly GCA_031772225.1). Lineage (NCBI taxonomy): Eukaryota > Metazoa > Arthropoda > Insecta > Trichoptera > Phryganeidae > Eubasilissa > Eubasilissa splendida. The sequence goes on from CM062848.1 coordinate 28,926,951, forward strand.
ATATATTTAAAGGGGCCATTTAAAACTAATTCATCTTCGTTAGGAAAATATGACTAACTTGTTGGACTCCTGGAACGAGGCGCAAACCCCCGACCACTACATCACTAAGCTAGCGTCTTAACCAACAAATCAGTAGCTTGCTGGTCTTGTAAAATCTCCAAAACTTAACCAAATCGCTCAATTGCTTTTTTTTAGAATGAAGCTAGATCTATCAAATGATATAGCAAATGACTCTAATAGAACCGTTTAAATTAACTAGCCAAATTTGTTGCCAAACTGCGCCATGACTTTTCCGACCAACTAGTATTTTTTTTATTATATATACAAATAGGTATTTAACAAATTAAGAAAATGATAAAAATTAATACAGTTATACTTTTAACTCCCTAGTGTGATAGTAAATCAATATCACAGAAATTAATGACGTTACAATATTTCATCTCTATTGCTGTGTGATATAAAACTTTTTAAATATGAATTAAATATTCAGAACCTATGTTCTGAATAATTACAACTTCACAATAAGAATGTGTTCTCCTAAAAAAAAAAAAAAAAGATATAAAAAATATTGAAAATACTAATTTAATGTATTAATTATAAATATATACATATAAAATCAATTTTGTCGAAAAATATTGTTTTTGCGCTACCGGGATCTCTATTTCCAATCCGAGGAAGTACACTACCAATTGTGTTATAGTGCCAGTATTTTTCATGACAAATTTTCGAACCTTATATGTTACACTTTTTCAAATTAATACATCTGTCGTTCCATTATTTGAAAGCCATCTGCATTGTTCTACATCTACATCACAGACCTATGTTCTGAATAATTATAACTTCACAATAAGAATGTGTTTTCCTTAATAAAAAATATTTAATTTTTCGCAATAAATAATTTAACATTATATTGCATCAAGTAGAAGCCCGCCTCATAAATACTCCCCTACATACGACCACCCTCGCCCGAGCGACAATGTAAGGGTAAAAACACATCGGTAGAGCGAAGGATCAATGCAAAAGACAGAAACAAAGTTGACATGTTCAGCATCTCCTGGATTTACGATTTAAAGACTTTCGGGAGAATTCGAGCACACACGAGCGGCAATGTAATTTTTGAGACGGATGACCCAAATTCAGCTCAATTCGAATATTTTCTCAAGACCGACCAGCAAACTCCGCGGGTAAAAGCCCTTATACAGACATCCCGAGACTACCTCTTTCCCTAATCTACCCCCTCCACCAGCACTTACTTTAAATGTTCAAGATGACCCATTGAAGTGCCGAAGGGCATAAGGATTTTTATTGTCGGTTTAGGATTTAGGTACCTACAGTATGGATCGAGAGTAACTTTTGAAATTTGAAATCAAATAACATTTTCTACATAATATTCTGTATGACTTGGAGATTCATAAATCATGAAAAATTATATTTTATAATAATGCATTCGTAGACGTAAAACAAGTCACATCAATATTATTACTATTTTTCAGACTAAGCTAGACCGGGCGTGCTCTCTCGAACTCCCGTTGTCACCGAGAGAGCTATCTCATCGCTAGACCAAAAAAGAACGTCAATTGAGTAATGATAATTAATGTGACGTAATTATGACGGTTCGCTTAACGTCATATTGTTCAGGTGCCAATTAGGTCATAAGAATCCATTCTGACGACCTGATTGGTATAAGAAGTTCGTTATTACGTAAACATACATATAATTAACGGGAATAACAATGTTACCCGTGTCAATCAGCCAGTTTATTTTGTAAGCGCATTAAACGGATTTAATGGCCGCCTGGTATTACAAATTTAAACAACTCACGTACACGAAATGTGCAACTAATAATATTTCCACTCTCCCACCGAGAGCTTGGAACCTTTCCAGAAAAACCGGATTCTTTTTAATAGCTTTAAGTTATGTACACCTCTCCCGAGCGGCGGTGGCGCGCGGCTGGATGAAGTGCCGATGAAAATATATACTAAAATATTTAAATCAAACAAACAAAAAAAAAAAATCGCGGCTAGAGAGCGTTAACAGCCTCTCGCACCTCGATAATTAGCGGAAGATAAAAATGTAATCTTGTGGCACTATACTGTTTAATCTATTTTCATATTTCCCTTCCTTTTCCTTAACGGCCTCATAGGACTCGGAAAAACAAAACATCGCAAATAGCAGGATATGCCGGAGGCAATTCATTTGAGTGCGCTGATCACGAAGAATGGTGACAGTGGACTGGAAATAACTTCAAGTCGATATGAACCAACGTACGAGAATATGGCAGTGATGTCAAGCAAGCAATTAAAATTGTATTTTTTTTTCTTTGTTTTATTAACCACTAAAATGAGTTTAAATACATCTACCGGTTTCGAAAAATACCATTTTCTTCTTCAGGATGTCATAACTAACTAAAACATATATTGTTTCTTTGACAGAATCTATTTTTAAATTTTTTTTTTTTTTTTCAAAGAAAATAAATAAAAATATGAATCTTAACCACAAAGATAACATTGCTGATTTTAAAAGTATAATTAAAATTGTATTGGCAATATTTCAATATGTCCAAGAACACACAATTACTGGATTTTTACAACAAATATCAAAGCTTTTTTTTTTTTAATTATATTTAATGGAAAATATATGGAAGTATGGGGTAATTACAGGGCTTACGACCCGTCTTCGGCTGGTTTATGTGATCACTTCGCCAATTCTCACCCCCTCAATCTCGGAAAATGTTCAGCACGAAGTAGTGATGAGAAAAAGTGCTACTTTTGACTCACCGGTGTGATTGTGATTGATATTCGATAATATCAGTGATTGAAAACTGTGACTGTGATCACAGTTTCATTACTAATACGCATGCGCCGCACGATATCACAATAAATGAATAAATAAAAAAAAACATAATTTTGAGCATATTTACTTATATTATTCAAATATAATTTGCTTAAAAAACATATTCTTGCATATATAATTTAATTTCATCACAATGAAAATGAAACCCGTTAAAAAAAATGTAAGTTTATTTTTCGGCTTAAATTCTCAGCATTCCGACACTTCAAACCAACAATTCGTTCCCACACGGCAGGACGAATTTGGCGGCAGTCAACGCACCCAAAATGGTAAACGCTACTTTAGTTCGAAGGTACAACTTCAACTCGGAAAAACCATAGAGAATACACCACAGAATAAGGTCGTGTTCTGGTATAGGAGGAAGGTAGTGGATAGGTAATAGAGAAAAACCACCGATCTACGTATGTCCTGTTCACATGCGCGTGCACGGCGACCGGCAATCTATAATTAAGTTATAAAGATCGAACAGGTACATATTACACAATTCAATGCACTTTATGTACAATCGTCTCCTCAGCACGCATAACATAACATGCGCTCCATCTCAGCACTCATACTTTCACTGGTTCGGTCGCAAAACGGTTACTTGAGTAATTTTAACTTCGTGTATTTATGTCGGTGTCTGGATAGCACCATTAAAATTTGTGGGTAAACTAGCTACCACAAACTACACAACTGTGGTAGAATCATCAAAGAGAAAAACATAAACCAGTGCAGGTTTTGTATGAATACATAAACAAATAAAATAAGTAACGTCTGTTTACACCATTTTTCGCATTATTATCTACCGAACTAATGAACAAACTTAAAAAAATATTTTTTTAGATTGCTTCTACCTAATACCAATAGTTTTCAACGTGTTAAAAGTTCACACCTGGCGTGTTTGCCTTACCGCCCGCGTGTTATTTGTATCAGTTAAATATAATTGGCAATTAATTAATATTAATTAATTCGGAAGTAATTATTAATCACATATCTAAGAATTGTGTACTTTACTGGAGAGAGACATAACTAAGTTTTAAATGATTTTTGTAGAATTACTGAAGTATTACTTACCTTTCTAGAGTTGTAAAGATGGGCAGATTCTTTCTAAACTGAAACCGAACTAAACTTAGGTACGACTCCCTTGACTTGTGCGCAATTGACAGAGAGGTTACAGATATGTGGTGATTACATTTATTTGATTTGCACGCTTTGTCAGCATTAAAATTGTTTAATTCAATATTTAATTTTTATTTGTGTTGTTTAATTTACAAATATACAAAACACATCGTATATGCACTAACTAACCTGCATGAAATTTTCCGACATATTTATGGATGTAATATAATATAATAATAATTATTAGCAAGGTTCAAGTCAAAATAAGGACTGTCACAACTCCACCACACATTTTTTTTACCACGGCCATTATTTTTGTTAAGTACCAAACCGCCCCTGAGCATATATTGATTAGTAAAGAAAATAAATCTTTAAGAACATCTCTAACCCTCTTGCGGAATGGAATTGAACATATTTTTAAAATAAAAATCTGCTCTCCATTACAAGAATGTTTTGTATTAATAAAATGGAAGATTTTTTATATTACATAGTAGGATCAAATCAAAGCGTTTACGTAAAATATCTGCCGATAACCCCTGATATCTGACGATATAAAAGTAATTGAATTACCAATTCTGCCTTACATTAATTTCGTTTTTCACGCAGAATCATATAATATTATTGAGATGATGCTTGTAAAAGAAAAATGTTAAGAGAGATAAGCCACGATCTCGTCGTCAAAAAGAATGAAAAGAAACTGTGAAAACGTGAAGCAAAAATAATACAGTCGCTACATATTATTATCAGCCCGATAAAATTTGCATTTGAACTGCGATCCGTCATACAAAGGATAATATTACAAACGTGTATTTGGGTTTTTTCCTCCCTGCAATATGTAGTAACGTTATAAATTACGCAATGATCGGCGAGATATATTAATGTTCCTATGTCGTAGCAGTCGGATATGACGATATTAGAAATGTTTCATACTGCGCGTACCACGATCGATCACCGCCACACACACTGTGGTGAGTCGTGGTGCCCTGGAGCAGAGTGGGTGGGCGGGCAATTTTGATTTCCAATTTACCCTGTGAATGAATGAACGATATGCATCACTTGATTAAAAGACAAATGTGCGATTTTAATACCGGTCAGCGCCGTTTAAAATTAATTAAATTCTATAAAGTTTTTTGGCGTTTGACTTATTGCCTCATGCATACATTCAATTCGCGGATTACCAAAGTTTAACCTGCATATCTCATTCCCTTTTATTTCCTCGCCTATCCTTAAGCACAAGGAATAAAAGATGATGTCGCAGTGATTAAAGTCTTCCGACTGCAGAAAGTTCAGTGCGCTTGGAACTTTTGTACGGACAACTACCGTCGCTTCACTCCGCTTTACTCCGCTAACGCTAATTAGTTAATCCGTTACGCTAGTGTTAGTATACACGGCGCAACACTTGTATTTATGGTGGAGAGGAATCTATCAATGAACCAGCATCCGGCAGACGAAAAGTGAGTGCCTTTCTTTCTTCCTCATATTTCCACCAATAACCGTTTGGAAATAGTATGTCGGAGCATGAAATTTGATATTTTTAACACTCAAACCACTCATTTCTAAATCCCTTTTTTATTATCCTCGGTGGGAATAGATGCCGTGAACTGTATCGATTAAAATTAGTGTTAGTTGACACAATACGAATTGGATTCAGAAAGGAATAATGGCAGATGGATCTGGCCTACCTTGATAGTCCTGAGTTGGACGTCAATTTTACACCTCCAATTGACTCGCACTTTTGTGGTGAAGAACGGAGATATCACTGCATTTCCGGATGCTGTAGAACACCGCCTCTTTTTCGTGGTCCGGGATTTACGCACGGCGTTAAAAAAAGCACATGTGTTGACAAGTCCGCGTCGAAATGCAATCTATCCTGGTTGGCCGAAATCCCTAGATATCAGTGGGCCAGAAAGAGATAGGTATAAAGGTTTATTGGAAAGACGGAATGCACATGGAGTACTCGACTTGCGTCAACAATACTATAATTTAAAAATTATATTTAATTCTTTTACTTGAATAAAATTTTAATAAATCTTTTAATTTAAATAGTTGAGTTTAATACTCGATTCATTGCCATCAGTGGTGTCATCCGGCCGGTACGCCCAAACCGGTTGTTAAATTCCGCCACCATTCGCCGAACCGGTTGTTAAAATTTGTCACGTTAAGAAAAATACCAAATAAAAAACCAACTGGAATTATATAAAACTAAAAGCACATGTTGTAGATCAATTTATCATACTCGTATCATCTCCAATTAATTAATAGTCATATTTTCTAAGTAGAAATTTATAGCCGTAAAGTCAATTCTAAACTAAAGTCTGACAAATTTTCGAACCTATATGTTACCTTTTTGATATTAATACATTCAATCGTTTCATTATTTGAAAGAGCCATCTACCCTATTGTTACGGAATCTCAAATACCTTTGAGGAATCTGATAGCGGATACCAGAATTATCAATTCATTTTTATTAAATTTTGGACACATTTATACAACTTTATTATTAGGAGAACACATTATTATTGTGAAGTTATAATTATTCAGAACATAGATCTGCGATATTTTAAATATAAATTAAATATATTAATTAGAAAGATATACATATAAAATCAATTTATCGAAAAATATCGTTGTTGCGCCACCGGGATTCGAACCTGGATCTCTTCCCAAACCGGGGAAGGTGCATTATCCAACTATGCTACAGCGACGATATTTCTAGCGACAAATTTTCGAACGTATAAATGTTACCTTTTTGATATTAATACATTTAATCGTTCCATTATTACACAATAAGAATGTGTTCTAATAAAAATAAATTTGTTCAAAAATATTATCGGTAAGTTTTTTCGCAAATATTTAGTACTTTATTACACGTGGTAATAACAAAACCTATGAACACTCACCGACATATTTAAAATAATGTCTAGATAACTATATAAAGGGTTCGGAAACAAAACCGCCACTATCAAATTGACAAAAATAAAGGGTGACTTGTTTGAAAATGTTCTGGCAACAGTGGCAGTCCAACCGCTTTTGAAAACAGGTTTGAATGATTTAAAAACAATTTATCAAAAGCATATCTCAATTTCTACAATTGGATAGTGACGGTTTTGCTTCTGAATCCTTAATTTGAAAGAAAAAATATCGACCGTTCGTTAAAAAATGAAAGTGACACCACACTGCTTACCGGGAGTCATTCGGAAGGGGAGAATATTACATTAGCCATCTTCACGTTTTCGGAAGGGTGTAACCACCATAAAACTACTTCAGACTAAATTAAATACATTTTTATTTTTATTACCTCACTTTTTTTAACGAGACTAAAGATACACGAGGCAATGGTAAGAAGCAGAAAACATGTGCTATTTTTATGGCGGTACGTATTTTAGTACGGTAATTTGAAATTACAACCGACTGAAAATTTGTGCCTGAATAAAAATAGAAAATATATGTGTACTACACTTCTTGTACATACTTTTGAATACATGATCAAAATAAATTATTTACCTATAAGATGACAGTATGACTTTTGCAATGTTTTTAATCCCTTATTATAAGTAAGCCTTTCCAAACCAGATTACAGCAAAGGGTAGTTAGTGTGCGGTGTAACCTCCAGAACGTGAGAGAAATCTCGAGTCTCCTCATCTGAGGGGATCAATTATATGACCCCGTGGCAGAGTCGGGGACACTAAAGCTACACGGGGATTATGAAAGTGGATGTGTTCAGCAAAGTTCAAGAAAGCTCCGATCCTCGAAACACTTCACGTCGGGCCAGGGCGACTAGTGGCCGCGTCAAAGAGACCTGGTGGTTAGACTCGGCTGCAGCGAGGTCGCTTCATCAGACTGTACATCGTTCGTCTTGCGTCATTCTCATATCTTACATATGAAAGAAATACAGTACAAAAACGTATTAATCATTATTATTTTGTCTCGAGGATTTAAATTATAAGAATTTTTTTTTAAACATTTCGTCTGAAAAGAACATCGGAATCAAAAGAAAAATATATTATTATTTTCCGAATTGATTAGGATAGATCGTGTTCTTGTAAAAATACAGAAGATACAAAATTAATATACTTGATTAAGTCTTCATAGATCAAATATGAGATTAGATACTTAATTAAACGAAAAATACAAGGAAACAAAGTCAACAAAGGAAGGATCCAATTTCTGATTATATTTCTCCCGAGGCGGTTAAACATTATAAATTAATTAACGAAGGTATTTTAAGAATGCCAAAATGGTGGTACTCGTAGTACTCGTATTAGTGACCAAATAAATAAGACATTTTAAATTAAATCATAAATTTTGGTAGGTTAGGAAAGAGATCCAGGTTCGAATCCCGGTGGCGCGACAACAATATTTTTCGATAAAATTGATTTCATATGTATATCTTTCTAATTAATATATTTAAGATAAAATGTGATGTTTTTATAAACCAAATGAAATATTTTTAGTATTTTTTTTCCTAATTTTTGTAGAAAAATATTTAGTATAGTTATTATTCAGACGAATAAAATTAAAACTCAACCGACACATATTAACTTTCGTGATACATTTTCGTATATGTGTGCACTTTCAGGCGTGTGATAATTTCCTGATGATTTACATAACGAGAAATAAAAGATAAAAAAGACTTTAACCGAAGATGATCCCGAACCCGGGACCCGGGAGTTGCCGCCCATACATTTTACATGAGAATGAAAACTTACACACCCACCTACCCGCACAACACCTACAAGATCATATTTGATTCAGTGAAGAATAGGAAGTGCCAGGAATATAATAAATTATTCCAACCGAAGTTCCGTCCCAACTGACACTCTTACTGACAAACTGTCAACTTGTCCTTTTTTATTATTCACGATGTGCGGGACGGGCGGCAACTACTGAAGCCATTCAATTCATTTATATAATGAAACAGTTTATTTAGGACACATGGTGCGTAAGTTTACACACTCTTCTTACGCATATACAGCCTGTGTCTAATAAATCTAGACTATTTTGAAAACCAAAATATTAATGAAGTGTGTGTGATTCAAAACACTCGAAAATGGGGGTAACAATGTAAACCACACAGACGTGCGAAGTAATATTCCGTCTATATTCAAACATTTCTATCGTTATGGCGCAAGATTCGGTTCAGACAGTATTAAATCCGAGTACGTCACAACTAAAAAATCGTTCAATGTTATACAATATACTAATAGAGTAAGTAGTACACGGGAAATACACAATTTACATAATTAACTACCGACATAAATAAGACATATATTAAATAATAACCTTGAAAGACATATGAAAAGGTCACATATCCACCCGATTGGTACGTGTCAAAGAAAATTGACAATGTAATGAATGTTTCCTTTCATATTATCCTCTACGCGTGACGAAAATAATGAGATTGGAATTTATATATTTTTTTAATAAAGATGCTTACACGGAATACATGTTACATCAATATTCTTATATTATATACATATTCTATTTTCAAACTAATGTGCTATAAAAACAGTACTAACTTGCCGGTTTCCTGGAACGAGATGCGAACCCTCGACCGCTAGATCACTAGGCCAGCGTCATACTACTATTCATATGTGCGTATGTATCCTACTACTATGCATCAAACAATACATATGTTAGTAGCGTACATTGTCAGTAAGACAAAACACCAAAGTAGCGAGATCGCGTGTCACGACCTAGTAGCGAGCAATCGGTGACAGCCGATATAAAACGGACAGGACTAATGATAATGGAGTGAGATTATCATTAAAACAATGTTTCTTCATTCCAATTGGATTTTAACTATTTTTAAAATGTACATTCACAATCTCCTGAAACAACTTTCCGCATAAATATTCATGTAGTTTTATTTTCGTTGAGGGCATCCTTAAACGATGTAACAAAAACAAAAGTTTAAAGTTAGGGGGCGAAGCGCCCGAGTAATGAAATCTTTCCTAATTTCTAAAGCCGCCCCCGCCAGAAACATCGCCAATTCGCCCACATAAAAGCAGCCTTAGCGGTTCCATGGTCACTCCGCACCGTGGCCTGTGGGAATAGTTATGAAAGCATCGTTAGTCTCCGAAAGCTCTCCATCAAGCGGTAAACGTTCTAATACGAAATATTTCCGTACAAGTTACGTCCGGATCTCGTATATTCGAATTTCGGTAAACCCAAACAGATATTTTTAAACGAAATAAGAAGAAATTAAGAAGAAAAATAATTAAGAAGAAAAAAAAACGACAAAATACTGTGACTATGGATTTATAATTTGTTGTTTTAAAAATTATGTTATCTTCTCCCGATGACGCGGTGGACAACGATAAGCTAAAAAGTCCTGAAAAATTAATAACAATATTTGTATTTCAAAAATTTATTGCCGCTTTATTTCTACGAGATTTTTCTTTACGTAAAATGTAAAAAAAAACTCGTAACAGTAATATAATAAAAAATAAACATTAAGGCAATTAGTCTTTTTCAATAAATCTACATTTCCATTAATAATAAAAAATAAATCTTAAAATTACATAGTAACTGAATTTGGACCACTCACATGTCACACCTGCAGGGGTGGCTCAATTGTATTTGCTCTACGTTCAACAGTCTGTGTTTGGGACATATATGTATTACCATATAAATATATTAATTACTTTGAACGAAATAATGCTCTGTGCCTCCCACCTTCCCTTCCCCACCAGGCCACGCTCGTCAGTCGATAGGTGGCCCTGCATCAGAACAGTTTCGGCGATAGCTGTTATACAAATATCGCAAACCTTGGAGCCTATATTGGTGTTTTGAAACCTTTGACGAAATATTGTGAGTGAAATCTTATACAGTCCACTTTCGGAGGCGCCATGGAGATCCAGGAGAGGGCAGAGTGCGGTGAGTTCCTTTCCTGTCCTTACTTCTTCTGGCACCCAAAATTGAGTACCCACTAATCTAATACATAAATCTCACTCTCTATACCTCGTGTTTTGTAGTTACAAACGAAGTTCCGTTAGTCTGTCCGTGTAAGTGTGACTCGATCCATTTTGTGTCTCATCCACTGTCCCTCTTTTGGAAGTGTTTTTTGCTGAATGGATCCCCGAGTGTCAGCCTTGAACTACTTTACCTTAATTTTCCATCTGTATGTAAAACTATGTATTTATGTTATATGATTTTTATGAACTTATAGCTTACTTACAGCACTTAAGGGGCGCTGTAGGGTCTAAATTTTAAAATCTTTGCGATAATTGCTAATAACCACATTGAATTTCTTCTCTTTTTTCATTTTGCATATACTTAAATATGTTATTAAATTAAAATCACGTATTTTTACTAGCTTTAATGAGTGATACCGACAAGGAAGCCCTAGCTTCTAAACCAGTCCCGGGAAAGGGTGGGTCCTCCCACCCCCCACATCCAGCTGTCTTTTTAACAAGTCTGATACATAAAAAACATTTATACATGGAAAAAGTCACCGCTGGGCTCGAACTCGGAACTTTATATTCTCGACAGATGTTTTATTAATTACGTCATAGTGATCCTATAAATTATCATCAAATATTGATCTATACACGTTACTTTTTAGATAGTGGTAGCAAAAGAACGGGCCAAATGGCGCCAGGACTTTTAGTTAATTTTATTCACAGAAAACATTCTTACACTACTGAATATTTTTTGTTTAATGAAAACTCATTTTATTTGTAAAGCTATGTTTTTCCAGAACATGGTAATTACATATTAATTTGTTTTAATTATCACAAAACTGTTCTGCAAAAAAACACAACTTTTTACAAATAAAAAGTGAAATCAGTAAAAATCATTTTACAATACTTCCATTGTAGCTTTATCTCGCTGAAAAGATTTCATCCGACTAGCCTTGACCACTTTTCTACGAGGACCATGAAAACATTTAGACAAGGTCGAGAATGATATCGAAAGTAGGGTGACGGAATACAAAGTGAATGCAGGAGAACAACAGTAACAGAGGCCATCCGCGAAAGACCAGATAAACCAAATATTAAAGGCTTCAACAACCGAAGAGCGTGCATGAAAGTGGACTAGGCAAGAATCGTGTACCAAGACAGAAGAGTGTGGCGTTCTATCCGCTCTGCCTACCTCTGCGAGAAACGGCGTGATGGTAAGTAAATTTAATTAGTTAAACACTTAATATCCACCCGACCCACGTCGATATCTTTAGCTTCATAACTAGCTGGTAGTTCTTTCATCAGCATCTATAGAACGCCATCAGATTCATCAAGTACTTTGCTTACCTTGAAAAACTGTAATAATTCGAAAATTCCATAATTCCTTACCCAATTAATTAGCTTAGTTTTAAATGTTTAAACTCAGTGAGCTTACTTTTAATTATCTAACGAAGCTTAAATTGATGTGGAACACTGACGACGTAACATTTACCCAGGAATATTAGTCAATTTTAAACACAATTTAAACAGAGATTAATTATGAATTTCCACCATTACCGTAGGGTGTAGAAACTCCTTATTGTGACAGTAAAATAATATGTTGAATTAATTTAAAAAATTAATAATAATAACAGAAACTAAAGTGTTATTCCCTTTTAAATCATTATGATGGATAAGCACTGGAGCTGGAGCAACTCGTCCTCATGATTTTCCAGCCATTCAACAAATTTATTTTTTAAAAAAACCCGTGTGATAGAATTTGCTTTGGGTTGGAGTCTAAAATATTGTAAAGTTTAGGTGTTATGTGTAAAAATTCTAAATGTAGTCATATAACGGTGTATTAACATACGATGTAATGATACGTGATTGTGATATATGATGTAATGACGCGTGATTGTGATATAAAATAATTGCTGATCTAGAGTAAAGTTGATGAATTTTGGGCAAGTCAAGCGATTTGAAGAGTTGCTCCTTTAACCAAATGAAAAGTAAAAAGGGGTGACACTAGAAATCTTAACTCGGAAAACAGCATTAATACAACATTCAATTATATTCTTCAAAAAAATGAGATCATGTTTACAATAAATAATTATTGAATAAACGTAAACATTCCGAACATATATTTGACAGATAGACTACGCGTGATAACAGACGGTCAATACACTTGGCGGTGGGAAAAATTCATACGATTTCACTGTACATCAATATATACTTCATTTCATATTAAACATATAATTGCGTACTGTTGAATTAAATATATAAAAGAGAAAACATTTAAGTAATCTTAACCTAGAGATATTAAAAATACGTTTGGCATATTCGCTACTTTGGTATTTTTCCTTACTGGCAATTACACTAACATGGCGGACAGCAACAGTGATGGGAGGATGCGACGAAAAGTAATTATAGAATAGGATTATCATTTAAGGTAGTTGAAATATTTCACAATATGTGAACCCTGCAACATCGAAGCAGCATGTGCTGATCAAATACTACTTTTTAAATTACTGCAAGAACATATTGACTGTCCAAGTCAATTAGAACTAATATAAACATTAAATCCAGAACGACCTGACAGGCCGACTCTTCCACACTCCTAGAAATAGAACCTCTCACTCACAAAACTCCTTAATTTACCGCTTGTATTATATAAATCTCACAATAATTAAAGCAAAATTGATTATTTTAATATTAATCTTACTACGCTCAAAAAATTATGAACCATTAGCCAATCATTTTGCCGATATGTATACACATATTTTTGCTTTCACCCATTCTCCCCGCTCCCGTCTCAATTCCGATTCTTCTTTCCCACTTTGACGCATGTTTTAGTTTTTATTACATGTATACCTGTAAATATAAAATTTGTGCAATTTTAGTTGATAAACCTTTCAGCTTATGTAATGTTAATGCTATTGTATAGAACATGACTTCAATACTATTAAGGTTACTTTAGACACGTGACAACGAGCCACCGTGGGCGAGCCTCCAGCCGCGGGGTACCAATTTGCCAACCGCCGGAAGAACAATAGCGCTCTGTGTGTAAATATCCGTTGGAATCATTATGATGACACGGTGGCGGGCCACTGACGCTTCGTCTGTCACACGAGTCTTATTATTGAAAAAGTTGACACTCTGCTTTTACGCGCTGTATTATTTTGATAATTATTAAGTTCTGTAAAATAAATAAACATATTTTAAATACTAATTAAATGTATTCATTAGAAAGATATACATATAAAATCAATTTTATCGAAAAATATTGTTGTTGCGCGCTACCGGGATTCGAGCCTGGATCTCTTTTCAAACCGGGGAAGGTGCAAGATCGTATGTTCTGAATAATTACAACTTCACAATAATAATGTGTTCTCCGTAAAAATATATAAGTTGTATCAATGTGTTCAAAATTTAATAAAAATGAATTATTAATTCTGGCGTCTGCTATCGGTTTACTCAAAGGTATTTGAGATTCCGTAAAAACAAAGTAGATGGCTTTCAAATAATGGAACGATAGACGTATTAATTTTAAGTGTTACATATTGGTTCAAAAATTTGTCGTCAAAAATACTGTCGCTGTTGCATAGTTGAATAATGATAATTGTATATCTTTCAAATTAATATATTTAATTAGTATATAAAATATCACACACCTATGTTCTGAATAATTACAACTTCACAATAAGAATGTAGTCTCCTTAATAAACATATTTTAATTTTTTAAATAAACTAATTTTTGTACTACACACACGCGGATATATTTTTGCCATGCCTATATAGTTTGCGAGGTGCAGCCCAGTGGCGGTCGGTGACTTTTTGTAGAAGGGATGCCATAGGTTTTCCAATATCCAGAATGTGTTTTTTTTCTGCAAATGATAAAGACACGAAACTTTTACGAATTATTGATCCAATTATTCGCTCACAACATTTACTATTTTCGTTTACAGCGTTAGAACACGTTGGTAAAGTATCCATGCTATTTTCTGTATCATTTATTTATTTAAATTATGAATTAATTAAATAATCAATGTTTAAATAATTCGACTTCAAATATTCAAGTCAAACTGTCAAAAATGCGTCACACAACAAATTCCTCAAAACAGTCGCCCGCTTCGTAATATGTATGCTATTCTGTGCATTATACCCATAAGCATTAAAGTCGTTTTTTATACGTTGGATGCTGTTAACGAATACGTTTACAGTATTCAAAGACCTTGACCTGAACTGAACGCGTATGTGCGAAAGTCGAATACTTTCGAACTTTGCGGATACGGAACGAATGATTGAATCCACTGTTGTAGTATCTGTTTGTAGATGTAAATCGATATGCGCGCGCTATGTCGTAGTGTATGTTATGACAGATCTCTAAAGGACAGGACAAATTTATTTGCAACAGTGCTAGATTGCAACAATTGTGCTACATTCGGCTAGAAACAAAAAGTTCAAAATTTTTGTACTATAGAACACAAGGGATGCGGAGCATCCAAAGCATGTATGAACCGACCGCGCCTGGTGCAGCCCTCTCAACAGGAGTCAATCACAATTAAATTAAATACAGTTGGATGACAACCTATTTAGGAGGGGAGGGTCATGTAAGGGGAGAGAGGCTATGTAGTCATTATTGGAAAGTAAGGGTGAAGTATTAGGGAAAGGGAAACAAATGTTATTAATTATTATTCATTTATACGGTTCCGAGTAGAGAAGTTTAAGTTTATGGCTATTAGTTTCAATCACGTGATTAGAAATTCCGAAAAATTATTGTTTTGGAGCAACGGCGATTTCATTTAATTTTCGTATTTAGGCTTCTCGCCGTTTGATAGATGTATTTTCTGTTACCATTTCCACAATTTATTTCCCACATTTTCTAATTTTAGTTTTGGAATTAAGAATTTTGCTGATTTTGTCATGTGAAAAATATAACACAACGTGTGTATAGTCCAAAGTTAATGTATTTAAAAAAACCAAAATAATCATGTTGTGATACTTTTAACTGCCATGTCGATTTTATAATTACTTTTAAATATATTAAAGTAGTACTAATTTCAATCAATAAACGGATATCGTAAGGCATTAAATTATGCATATCAATAATGCTCGCTAATGTATTCAAATGTGAACTCCCCAACTTATTTGATTTATTTTTAACCGTGAACTCTAAACTTCTAATGTGAACTACCTTAATTGATTTATAATTATATTATATGACCACACGTGTGCGAAGTTACGTGGCATTTATGAGTAAGTTTATGGGCCTCACAGGGTGAAAAATTTACACAGAGAGCATTGCCGTATTCCGTAAAAAATAAATAAAAAACGTTATTCGTTTACACGAAGTCGGTGGCTGTCGGAGGGGGGAGTTTTTTTTTTATGAAGCCTTTAAAACGACTGTTTAGATATCCACCCCAATCAAAAAAGTTGAAAACACCGCGCAACATCACAAATAATGTAGATCACTACAAGAATCCGTCGAGTGATTGTTTCACAATAGTGTATGGACAATTTGTCATCGATCACTCTTACGCCACTTCAAATAGATGAGAAGTGGGTGAGCATTGTTATGAATGAATAGAAAATATAATAAATGGTCGCTTTGTCAATATATACAATGTTCATATTCCTAATTCCATGTGTTCTTTTTCTGCACAATGATGAACCCCATATTGTGTAACCTCCGCAACCTACATATTTTTTTATTTGGAAAAAAACTAAAGAAACTAAAAAAACTGGAAGAACAACATATTTATTAATGCACTTCTTATTAGGACTAATAATACCTACAATCTGGTTTAAAATGCAATGCTATTGGTCGAATCATAATATAAACGAGTGAAAGCAACTGATTTTGCAACAAAATACGATTTTGAATGATAAATGAGCTATGTTTGATTATTTTTTAAATTAACACAATGCGTAAAAATCATATAAAAAAACAACTGTATTCAAAGTTAGGAAAAAACTCGGAGGTTACTGACTTTGCATCTACTGCCCATACATGAGACAAATCAAACATTTTTAAAACCCTATGCCATATTGAACGTCATAAAAACTCATATTCCTATAATAAAGTCGGGACTTTTAACAACGTCGAGTACCTCCACTACTAGGTAATGATGAGTCAAAGGAAATTTAATTATTTTGTTTTCAAAGGTCTCCCCGCTCCCAGAACGTCAATAACAAAAAATGTTGAACAATTTCCGAGAATTTTCCATTCATTACGCAACGGTTACAAAGTGTTGAAACAACTAAAAAGTTATTTTAAATTATAATAAGTCCCTTCCCGCCGTCGGAAAATGTATAATATCTTCCCAGACCAGTTATTTTCTTTTTCGATCATTTTAAAATAACTTATTTGATCTTAAATAATTGGCAAGTGTCCTAGCACTATCAACTGCATAACTTGTCCGACACACAGGTATTATTACCTGTAACAATGTATTCTGTACGATCAGAGTTGGGCAGAGAATTGCTGTTTGATTGGTTTAATTTAAATTGAGTCGAGCCTCGATCAGAAACCAGTGGCGTGGGACGACAGTAATTGCTTTCAAGCGTGTGGGGTCAAATCATCGATAGACCAAAAACACAACGCAAAATTACACTCGATGAATTCAAAGATTATTTATATTCAGATGCTCATATTGATGTTGATAATAATAAATTTTACATTAGTAATGATAATTTATATGTATAAAATTGAATGCCTCTGTCTGTGTATATGCTATATACATTTCTCCACCCTTTTACCGATCTAAACAAATTTTTGCACAGTTGCTCTTCAAGACTGTGTGCAAAACAAAACCATTCTCCTCTTCCCGATAGAAATGTGTATTCAATATAATGACATTCTTTGCAAATTTTGCAAACAAAGTTTTAAATAATCTACATTGAAATAAATAAAAACCACAGCGTAAAATTTGCGACAAATGTAAAAAAGACGAAGGAGGATGACATAACATTTGAATTGTGAAGATACAAAAACAATATAATACAATGGGCTTCGACAAGTAATGAAAACCCTTTTGAGATCAATAATACCTGTTGACACATTTGCCACGGATAAGCGGGGGGATCTGATGTACGAAAGTTTTCGTAAGAAGACCGTGACTAGACGTATTATTTGACGTCAATGAAATTTATAACATGCCGTATTATAACTTTGATGACCTTCTTAGTAATGTGTCATATCAATTAATCAAAAAAGTTCGGGCGTTTTGAATATTAAAAATCAAATAATGGTAGAAATATTCAGACCCAAATTAATTTTTTTAAATAATCACTTTCACAAATCTACTACCCGTTCCCATCGAGATAAAAAGTTTGCAATAAGTTTTTCTAGAACACTGTGTCTTTACAGACGAAAATCTACTAACCTCCGCTACAATCGCTTATTTATTATGAAATTGGTTTTTTCGCGTATGATTATCTAGCGCCAAGAAAAAAAGACAATCGGGTGAAGAAATGTTGGGAGAAAATAGGGGTGAGGCAGGATTTCCTATCGACGCACATATTTTTTCACGAGTGTCTTGCAGTATAGGGTCTTGCATTATTCTGCACAAATATTTCTTTACTTTTTCAATATTTTCTAAATTACTTTGTGGCCTCATTTTATATAAATAATTAGGCAAAATACTTTGTTTAAACCACTATTTATTTATTAATTTCAGTACACATTGTTTCCTGAAAAAGATTCCATAGGTATCGAAACATGCAGAACTATCAATAAAAAGTGGTTTAAACAAAGTATTTTGTCTAATTATTAATATTTATTCAATTTAACTCCACTTGCTCAGATTCTCCCAATGGATGGAAATATTTTCGAGAGTTCTTGGCAAGTTACATTTGATTTTTTTTCAACAGCGTTCCATTCTATTCGTAAAATGGCGCTCTCCGCGATCGTGGTGTATCTTTAAGCATTTAACACATACACCAGGTAATATATTTAAACCTTTCTGTACCCATAGTTGCAAAATTTTGTTGTGGGCCTCATTTACATTATAATATAGAAAATACTTTGTTTAAAACCACTATTTAGTAATTATTTCTACATTTTCGTTACCTAGGTATCCATCTTCGGATAACAATGTATAATGAAATTAAAATACAAGCAAGATGATATAACAATAATATAAAATGGTGAATAAGTAAGAAATAATATGAAAAACAATGGAAAAGGTGACTATTGGCAAAGAGTAAAATATAAATAATTTAATATAATTAATGTGCTTAAACATATATTTTTGTATAAATTAAGTTAAATTTTAAAGCAATTATTGTATAGAAACGCCTAACAATGGGTGAATGATATAAAAAAAACAGCTCAAATTACACTCGACAGATATCACCACCCATGAATTGAGGCCGTGACAAATTAAACACAACACACGCCCCGATGTTTCTTCACAAGATTCGACAAGTGCAAATGCATCGAAAACCGCACGAGCTTCAGTGAGTACCATATGGAACCTCTTATAACGAGACTAATTCGATCCAGATATCGTACCTCGGTTTGTGAAACAATATTCCCATACAAAACAACGGAAATGTCAATATTGCGGATTTCCTGCAAAAATATCAATTTGTATGTTTTTAAACTTTATTCTAAGTATATTACATACGTTAAAATTGTTTAAGGGCGTAGCAGCACTGGATGTTTTCGTAATAGTGTCGCCTTGCAATTGCTTTTGCGTTTTATCCCAGATGAGAAGCAACCTTTCTACATCATCTGAATAAGTAACCGTTCCGTGGACTTTCTTGACACCCCTTTGAACATACTGTCTTCCTGTGGACAGTTTTGGCCGTGTTCTAATATAGCTAAATCGTTGATGTTATCGATGTATGTGCGCGCTAGATTCAGCCTCGCTCACCAACTCCTTTCTCGCATTGTCAATTGATTTTACGTGTCATTCTAGAGTTATTTTTTTATTCTCTATGGCTGTCGTCGTGTGGTTTTTTTCTTTAGGGACATTTTTGCAAGGGTTTTGCCACAAAAAAATGAATAATGTCTGAACTAATTGGGGAAAAATGTGTAGATCACATGCAACACAAACGCTACGGCAACGAGTGCTAACTCGGAGATTCGGCGCACCCCCGCGAAGCTCCCGCTCACAAGGAGTGATGCGAAGAGGGGACTTCCCCACATCGTTAGCGAAATGTCCTCGTTAAGGAGCCTTTTTCCCACAATCTGTTTTGCTCGTTATGCGAATTACTCGTTATGGGAGGTGTTCGTTATGAGAGGTTCCACTGTATATGATATATCATGTAATGATAGTAACATTAATAACAACGAAAATATTACGACGGGTAACAAAATAATTTCAGATACACCGCACTGTGCTGAACCACAAAATATGTCGTCGAATTGCACTTTATTTACTACATTTAACACATTCTGATGCTCAGATTCTACATTATCTATCAAATCTCTATTGGACTGTAGACATCAAGAGGATACACTCCGTATAATTAAAAAAGCTGTGCAGTCACAGACTACCAAATATATATATAGACATGAACAAATTCCTTGTTTCAATATTTTCATTTTAGTGTCACACGCGTGTTCAGTTTGGTACCACTTACGCAATCAAATAGCTCCGCGACTTTTTTTAAATATACGTCTCGATTGGAACTAAAATTTAAACGCTGACAATATAATATGCATTAATAATCTAAAAAAAATATTATTTTTAAGATTAGCAAAATCAACTTTGTGGTTAAAATCCATTATTGTAGATTGTTACTGTTTACACAAAAATTTGATTTTAAAAGAGTAAATACTTTTAGTGTTGCATAAGCGCGTCATAAACCACCAACGTTACCACAAAAAAAATTGTGTAGAATGCCCCTCGTTAATGGGTTAAATAGAACCTCTAGCGAAAGTATTAAGAAATCTTAATTACTCTATATTTATTTATATATATGCACGCGATACCTAACGAAATCAAAGGATCTAAGAGCACAGTAAACGGCGTAAGACATAAACCTAGACTACAGCACAGACATTCTACGGAAGTCTGATAATTCTACAGGAAAATTTAAGTTAAGATAGCATTTAAAAGATTAAGAAACCTTCCATATGTAGTTACAACTCGGGAAAGGACATATTCATTCGTAATGTTGTGGAATACACTCATTTTTGTAAGACAGTGATAATTCGAAGACAGAAAAAGATTATATTAGAGAAGGTAGGGTTTTAGAAATAGCAATATTTTTCTCAGAACGAAAGCTAAAAGCCATTCGCATCTTACAATATTCACTTTTAAAAACAAGGTAAAAATAAATACAACTCAATAGACAGCGAAAATGCTATTAGTAGGGGGAGAGAGAGGAAGCAGAAGGATAAGAGCGTGCATTAGTGTGAATTGGTTTAAGGAGTGTTCACAAGTCAGACGGCAGGTGTGAGAACATTATAACGGTGCCCATTCACGTAGCGGATATTACAGCTTCACGTGAAATGTATAATTTACAGAACAATGTACACGGTGTGGTCGAATCGTGGTAAAAGTATTAAAGCATTATTATATTATTATTATTATCATCATCATCTGCAAGTAAAATAAACAAACAAGCGATTCAAGTATACAAACGAATGATAATAAGCTGAATACGGATCAAATAAGCCAAAATAATAAATATAATTAAATCAAAGCTGAAAGAATAAAATAACTTACGTTTCTTTGAACCAAATATGTTTTCTGAAACAAACAAAAAAAGTTATAAACATTCCGTAAGATTATTTTCTCAATCATCTTCGGTTACATCGTCTTAAAACAATCTCGTGGCAAGGAAACTTTTTCGCAGTAAATAAAAATAAGAAGGAATTCGATGAAGCTTAACTAACCGAGGATTTTCTGTATTAAAGATAATTAAATAAATATATTTTATTTTATTTATTACGATTAAAATATGCTGAAATATCGTCATTTTTCACTTCTCAGGAGTCGGGATATATAAAAGCGTAAAAACATATTTACTGTGTCCTTTATTAAGTGCAATGCCCTATATTATACATATAATAAAAGTAATAAATCAATACTAAAGTTTGAATATACACGTGAAAATTCTGCATGTAAACAAACCGAGCGCGGGGTATCACACAGCATTGAACAATTGCGAGGATTGACGTATACATCACGTAAGTCCAATCGAGTCACATGATTTGCGCCGCAGCGTCAACACTGCGCCGTAAGAGCGATTGCAGCTACGAAAATAAAATTATGATATTCAATTTTTAAAGCACTGTATTGGCAAAGCGCCATAAATCGGAGTTCTATAAAGCGAGATATGCCTGTATATTTATATACATATACATATGTATATAATTATTATTACACGTGATAAATAATAGTAGAATGTATTAACTAACCAGCGACAGAAGGATAAACTGAAAGGGGAAAGAACCCTCAATCCTCAACTCCATAATGAAGTTAATCAGTATATATATACATACATATGATAACTAGAAAATGGTGGACCGCGTACAGCAAGAATACCTTTTTTATTCACTTTGTGCCTCAAATAATAAAAAAAAATGATGAATAATCCGAATATCACACAATTTATAACAAAGGAATGTGTGCACGGCAATGTACCCAGGGTAGCTAAGTAATCAAAAAAAAAAAAAAGATTAATTAAATATCGGGAATATAGGGGTGAGGTATATTTATATGACTTCTATTATGAGAATTCTTTGACTCGGCGAAATTAATCCGCTATTTGTTTTTTTTCCATCTGCTGTTAAACTCGACGCTTTCGTTCCATATATATATGTATCATACAGCTGATTCAGAGCGGTTATTAAATAAAAAAAAAACAATCTTCCTAATACGTTATCTATTCTAGCGGAAGCTTGTATGTCATCAATTTTAACAGCTATTTGTATTGTACTGAAATATGTACATTAAATAATATACATCAAATAACATTAAACCATTTATTCCGATTGATGCGCATACAATGCCAATTAAGATACAAAGTATTCCATCGCTGATCACACTGATCAACACCAAAATACAACGCACTACTTTATGTACGTATTTCAGGTTTGCTAAATACGAAGCGCAAAATCTTAAAATCACAGTTTCTGATAAAACTGGTTGTTGTCGGAAAAGATGACGATTTTTGGTAAAATTTGAAATATTTTAAAAACAGATACACATTTTGAATTTCTAAATACTTATTTCAATATTGTTAAAATTAGAAGCCATGGCTCAACATAATCTCTCCCCCTGTGTGGCCGGCGCGCCAACTTCAATTCAACTCTACAGTTGGATGTGAACTTGCTCTCCAGCCACAGCTGATAAATTAGTTTAGATCCAACCATATTAAAAGGGGGGAGGGGGGGGTAAATTATGAGTATCGCATTACAAAATAAGGACACCAAGAATTTGAAATTTATTTGCAATGGACGATGATTTAGTTTTTGCAACATACATTTATTAGAAGAAATTAATCTGCCGCAAGATCTAGTATAGTGGAGACTCTTGAATGGAATTATAGCTAATGGGGAACTTGTCAACCGCGGCAAAACTAGCGGTACACAATGGAGTCCTCGTACCGACACTGACGTACGGAAGTGAGGCCTGTAGCTGGAAGAATAGGAACGAAAATAGACTGAAGGAAGTGAAAATGAGATCACTTAAGCGTATATGTGGCAGATCCATTTATGACAGAATAAAAAATGAAGAAATAAGGAAATAATGTAAAGCTGATCTTAGTATAGTTATAGTATAATTAAGAAAGAATCACTTAGACTGTTTGTAATGAGGAGAGAATGGTAAGAATGATATATGACGTATGTGTTGATGGCACCAGAAATAGAGGACGTCCGCGGCACGATCAGATAAACCAGATACTAGTAGATGGTCCTGTTAGAAGCCACATTAATCGGCGAACTTGTGCATGAGAAGATGAATGAATGTGGACGAGGCGAAAATTGTGCGGTGTCAGGACAGAAATGTGTGGCGCTACATCCAAAAAATAAAAAAAGAGGCAAAACGCACATCAACAGGCCGGCAGGAAAGGGAGATTTAGGAAACGAATAAATTTCCAGCAACATTTCAGGTGAGATTCTTCCAACGTGGAGCGGAAACGGCGGAAATGAATTTATCGTCGAGCTGTCCGGGAATACAGCGGGCGATATGACGAAGGTCGGCCGCCGCTCGCTATAATTCACCATTAAGATATTAAATGCACGAATATATCCGTCCGTTTGCAATCTCCAATTTCCGCGCCTATACTTTCCTCCATAGATACAAATTGAAGCACTGTTCGATAATACCCGCACACTCTACTTACATCGAATAAGTGATGATATCATCCCCAATCCACGCAGCGTGATAAGTTTTAGGGCGGGGACGGCGAACCTTTTCCACGAGTTGGTCGAAATATATGCCCAATTCTAAAAAAAATCTTCGCATGTATGGTAAAAAATGTTTTTCGGTTCCAAATGACACAAAACATTTTTTCAGTAACACCATATTTACGAAACCATTCTTTATGATCCAGTCGTCCACTTCCTCGTCGTTTAATATTACCTAAAATTCACTGCATCATACTTAAATGTTGCATTATCTGTTCAACAGACGTTGACTATCATCACGTTATTTACTACGGCCCAAAAAAATGTCTACATTAGCCTGGCCAAACCATGGCCTTGGGTCCATCAGCCATGATGTTCTTCTTCCAGGACATCAAGCAATCTTTCCCTGCATTATGAGGCAACACCTTATACTTTTCAGATGTTTATTATTTTAAATACTTTAATCATTTGAATCATAACATCTTCGTTCGCAACTCTATCCATCCGGCATATTTTGATCATTTTTCTATAGATCCATCTTATCATTTTGTATGTCCATATTATATTCCAGCTACCTACTCGATACTGACCTTAGATACAATTTATTCATATTTAATGTCATACATTGTATTCGTTTCGCGTCTATATTTTGTCCCTTTTGAGATCCCAAGGGTTGATATTTATATTAACTAGCTAGACTAAAAATCTTCCCTTAAAACAAAGAGTTGTTAACCGATACAAAGGATATAAATTATAAAAGGCCGAAAGCAGCGATAGTTGGATTTGGGTATCGGTTATAGGAAGTTCTTCTCAAATAAATAAATAAATTTCTCTTGCAAAGTGTTTCAAATAAAGAATACCCTTCAAATTCAACACTACGCCGGTGTAAGAAATAAAATTTTAGTGCTTCCGTTCCAAAAAAGGTTGAAATGCAGAACATATTTTTCACGAGCTTGCTCAATTCATTTGATTTCAACAGAAGGATACCATTTTTCATTTATACAGCAACCCAGGTATACAAGCTTTGTATATTCTCCAATTTCGTCCCAGCAAAATAAAGACTTTATCAATGTTGACAAAATATTTATCACGCAGTATCAGGCGACTAAAGGTCCATGACCCATGAGCAGAATAACGAAAATAATCCTGTAGATTTCTCGTGTCTCTTATTTTAGTCTTCGTCTCTGTGAGACATCTATAATATTTTGATGACAATCCCTCAGGGGATAAATTCCAGTAATTAGTTTCTACAAAGATTTGGACATACTCAATATATTGGAAAATAATCTTATTCATATTTAAATTTTAATAATTCTTCAACTTAATAAGACATATAATTTCAAACTCTACCCGCATGTCGCCAAAGTTCACGTACCGCGAAGTGACTCGCGCGTCACAGGTTCGCCATTTCTATTCTGGGGGATGGTTTTAAGTTACAAGCCAGTGAGAACATAATTAATGGATCGTTCCCGGAAATACTCAACCCAGAAAGAATCCGAGAAAAAATCCGAAACAGTCTATTTTCCTTATTTTTTCATTTGACTAAGGTAGTTTGATTTATTTATTTTTATTATTAATGGGTTATTCAGAGAACTTCAATTTAATTATGCACTGACCAATATTTGAAGTAAGTCCGAGAAAATAAATATATATATATATCAGAAGCGGCGTATGAAACGATTACACGTAGACAAGAAAGTATGCAATATTAGATATTAAATAGAATAATATTCAATTTATTATACATAATAAAATAAAATCTATATTACATGCAAACAAACTATTTTTTACATTTTACATCACGGAATCATGGATACGAAAATAAAAAATTTAATAATCAGTCTTTTAAAAAAATTCTTAATGTCAATATGTTGACAGACAATATGTTTAATATAATTGACGTTTTTTTTTATTATTTTTGAAGATATCTTTTAAAACAATTAAATGTATCTTCACGTGGGCTCCACGAATTAGCTCGTCATAAAAATAATAAAATATATCCTCAATTCCATTTATAAATGCACATTACAAGAAATGATTTAGTTACATTCGACTAGCCGTATGACGTACATATACAATTTAGTAGGATGTACACGCACTATAACAGGAAGTAGATAAAAAAAAAATACAATAATAAATGGTGGCAAATAAGAATTTTATATTTTTAATACATTAAAAATTTGAAAAGTTGAGAGAAATATCCTATAATATGACGATACATTATCATGTATTTTAAAGAATAACGATAACTCAAAAACAAAGAGTGAAATGAAATTCAAAAATGTTTTATACAATTATTAGTCACTGTTTTATCGTCTTTATCATTGTGTATTTTAAGGCAGATAAAATTTCAAAATTAGTTGCCCAATTCGAGCTGATGATGCTAAAATGCATACTCACTCCACTCCTGACTTCCTGATGTCCATTCCTCACAGTGTACCTAAGTGTGTTGAACCAGTTTACCAGAACACCACGTGGCCCCCGTGTGGCCTTGCGACACAAAAAAGTTCAATTTTATCACACAATATCCAAAATATTAGCGTACCTGCTACTAGTGTATGACCGAAGGTCAGTTCATTAGTTCAGTCTCTTGCCATAACCTTAATCGTACTTAGAAATCTTAGAACGCCGACTAGAAAGTATACATAACAATGCAAATTCTACACTGT
The DNA here is from genome assembly GCA_031772225.1 of Eubasilissa splendida. Lineage (NCBI taxonomy): Eukaryota > Metazoa > Arthropoda > Insecta > Trichoptera > Phryganeidae > Eubasilissa > Eubasilissa splendida. The sequence goes on from CM062848.1 coordinate 28,953,767, forward strand.
TACTTACTTTTCTGCGTTATGGTGTTGATAAGAATTGTAAATATATACATTAAATAAAGTTTTCCAGAAATGATAAACTGAATTTTATTTCATTCGTAATAGTTCGTGCGTTTTCGGCACTTTTCGGCGGCTAAATACAAAGCTTCGGTTTCGGCCAAACCTTCGACATATTTTAGCCGAAGCCGAATGTACAGCCGAAGGTGACCGAAAAACCGAAGCTTCGGTCGGACTTTAACTGCTACTTGGGCAAAAAGGGGAAAATTTCAACAGCCCCACAGCGGGTATATACTAAATGAACGAACATTAACAAAGCAAAGGCTACAAATTTAACTAGTTAAATAGAATACACGCAGCGTTGGCAGAGAAGAGGTGAGTAGAAAACGCGGTACGGTTATTTATTAATGGGATCCATTTCACCCCGCTTGAAATATGTTGCTCGCCGACACTGTCACGCTTGAAACCTTTTGGATCAAATGAACATGGAACGTGTTGCGAGGCTTATTTGGAAATACACTCTTGCGCTTGTTACTTTAAACCATCTGCAATATGAATATCCTATAAAAGTTCTGCATCGGTAGGTACCAGCAGAAAGACGATGTGATACACTTAAAAATACAATATTTCAAAAATTGCGTGATTAACTTTGTACAAGTCCATTGTAATGAACTTTTAATAAAATTAATTAATTAATAACGTTGTTAAAACAAATTAAAACTTCAGTAGATGAATGCAGTAAGCATCGAAAACGTTTTAATTTTAATTAAAGTGCAGTGTGAAATAAACAACATTGTGTTTTAAAGATTTTTTTTTTAAGTTAATAAAAATTATTGTCATATGTTGGGAATATTCACAAAAATTATTAATGAAGAAGACTGTAAGTACAGTAGAGAAAAAAAGTTTAAAAATTTATTAACTTTTATAATATTACCTTGATCTCATTATTGAAAAATATTTCGTACACACACCTACAATTACCTCATAAAAGTACTTGACTTTTTGACGTACTTTTTTTTATGATTTTAGTGTTTTGCAGTAATTAAATAAAAATTGAATAGCAAAATAAAAGACACACGTAAAGAATAAATTTATCTCTAAATATGTTAAAAAATCTTTAATGTTGCAAGACTGTGATATATCCGAGAAAATTTGTTGGTATATTATACATATTGGTTGCATTATTTATTCTACATTATAACAATCAATAAATCACCCAACTTTTGAATTGATCCGAGACTATTCACAGTAGAGAAATCTGAGTGCTCGGCAATAAAGAGATAAAGAACTGAATGCGATAATAAAAAAGGCCATATTGTACATTTACGTGAACGCATCGAGATAGTGGGGAGACAACAAATGCAGTACACATTCGGCATCTTTCGATTATCATCGTCTTTTCCAAAATGCTAAAATATATTTGATCGTTTTCATCTTTCATAAATGTTCACATTCACTAATAAAACACACAGTCACTAATAAAACACACATTCACTAATAAAACACACATTCACTAATAAAACACACATTCACTAATAAAACACACAGTCACTAATAAAACACACATTCACTAATAAAACACACATTCACTAATAAAACACACATTCACTAATAAAACACGCAGTCGCTAATAAAATCCATATCCTTTCGTAATTCCATCGCAAATATCTCATTATAAATATAACAAAAATAAGATGATCGTCGATGTCAGGAAAATATTTAGAAGATTTCGCAAAGAAAGAGAAAATAAACAAGTCTTTAATTTAGATTCGACAAAATCAGTAACAACAGATCGGCCCTTATAATTTAAATCATAAAAGTCCTTCTCGTCATCCATTTTAATTAACGAAACGAGAAGACATCGTCAATTTACTTTTAAAATTGTATTTTAAATAAACAATTTTAAAAATTAAGATACGTACTGTATAAACACATGTAACATCAATATGATTTTTTTTAAAGTAAAATAAGCGCTTGTTCTATGAAAATAAAAATAATACAAATTAAATAAATCAACTAGAAAGATGTACAGAAACAAAACTATTAACGAAAAAATACTTTTCTCTGTAATATCTTTCTAGTTGATTCATTCAATTTGAAAAAAATGTGTTCTCCTTAAAAATAAAAGTATTCAGTATTATGTCGGCGGTAGTATGGTAAAAGAATCGAATGAAAAAAAGTTGTCTTTCTATTGGATCATATTGGCATATTATTACAATATTATTTTTTAAATACTTCTTTTTGACACGCAGAAAGATAATATTTCAGCAACGGGATACTCACCATCACACAATCTCTCACAATCATGATTAAAGACGATGTTTTGAAGCAAAAAACAAACTTCAATTGCCGATTGCAGTTCCATGGCTTTGGTGGATTATTTTAAATGAATTGAATGAAGAAGAGGGGGGGGGGGGGGAAACTTAACGTGTTTAAAAACATGCAGTTCAAAAGGAAAAGTCGATTATTGATTCTTCACATCTCTTGAATTAAGCTTCGATTGGTATTACAGTATAAAATATTACACCTTTGATATAACAGTAGGTACCACGAGATCGTGACCAAATGTTAAAGTTCTCGTCATTTATTATAGATCAGCGGCGAGGAAATCTACCATTACTCGGGAGTTTATAGAATTTCGAAACACAGCCATGTATCGCTGCAACGACAATTCAAGGTCCCACATTACACTATCATAATTCGTTCATTTATGTTATGTTACGTTATGTAACATTGATATGGTTAAGTAAACGTTGTAGTGGTTGAGTGCCTTACTGAAAACGTTGCTGTGAGATAGTAGCTCACTGAAACACGGCTGTGGGCTAATGGGCCACTGAATCATCGCCGAGGACTAATGGCCGAATGAAAGATTGCAGGGAGACTAATGGAAAGAAAAAAATGTAGCCGATGACATCCTTGATGATAATGTAATTATTTTATTTACACAATTATATTCTTCATAGTTTACACGTGCTGCGAACATGGTATTTTGTTGTACAAGTTATTCGGTTCGTTTAGAAAAAAATTTAGTGCATTTCTATAAATTTTTAATGGCAAAATTTTTTATTTAATTAATTTATATATATAAATAAAAATACATTACGTGCATGGGCGTGCACTGCATACAAGCAAAAATGCCGTGCGTTACTAAAAATTCTAGGATATAAAAATAAATTAAATAATCTCTATATTATAAACAGACCTTATAAAATTCTAATCATTATCAGCCGGATTAGCGTAACCTTGTCTATGACGTAACCCACTACTTTTGCCTAGCCGTGGAGTATTTGCGAACCATTTGTAACAACTTTATGTACATTCTGGTCGGCAAATTTTTAGCACTTGGATCTTGAATGAATCTAACTTGTTTTTTCAACTCATATAATAATTGTACTGAACTAAATATTTTTTTACTTAATCTATATCGGTATCTTGACGTCTGCGGATTTTCTGCATTTTTCAAACAAAGTCTGCTGTTTTCGAAAGGGACTAATCCTTACTAAAAACTCCGGAGAATAACATTTCTACAATTTTTTTTTATTTGACAGACTAAACGTTTTGCGTTCTTAGTGTATTTCAACCTATGATTCCATATTTCGGTGTTCGCGTAGATAAAATTTATAGGTTATAATTTATCACCTGTCAAGCGAGCGAATTTGCATTTTTCATTATATTAAGTTAGATTATTACCAATATTAAATTAAATTTCAAAATACAAGTATTTCTGTTATGAGTTTCGGCTATGCTAATTTTTAAATAAAACTAGTTAATTAAATAAATGTTTTTGAACACTGTTAAGAAAACATTTAAAATCCGCTGTCCGAAGGAGAAATTGTAAAAAATATTTTAAGCGAAATCAAAATCAGAGTTTTAAAGTAATAAATTTACAATTATATTCTAATTTGAAATTGATACAATCTTTCTCAAAATTAAAAAAAAAGAATCCTTTTAATACCCAGTGTACATGTAATTAGTGACCATCGTCGGTAACAGCATAACCTATGTTTGTGCCTATCGCACGCCACTGATTACAACATGGTATGGTACATTTTACACGGCATCAAAACATTTTTTTTATGCATTCATTCGTGCAAAGAACGCTTGCCCAGGTGTATAAATTTGTAGACTGCTGTGTGTTATTCTTCAATTCCCAAATATTTGTATGTTTTTGGAGTTGCGCCGAATCGACTCGAAGCGGTCGACTATTCATTATTTTTAAAACATCGTTAGCTTTATCATAAAATATTCACACGTGTCGTAAAAATAACAAGGATGGCAATAATACTTCTGAGACATGTATAATTTAATATACAAATAATATTTATCAAAATGTAGTCTCTGTCGCTAGACGCCATTATTTAGGGCGCGACGGACGCAACCAAATCTATTGTAGTGATTAGTAAAAATAAATACCTACTTGCGAAATAGATGCGGCACTAATAATATATTTTCTCAGCTGTTCGATTAAGAATAACGACCGAGTTCTATTTGTTTCGGCTCTGTGCGCGCACGATGCGGTGGGCGGCGCGGTATTCACGACAGCACAGAAACATTCATTTTCGCCGTAACAGTTGTCAGCTGTTAGGTCGAACTTGAAACAGTCGACGACACAACTACTGTAGTGACAGACGTACATACCTAAAATTAAACTGTTAAATATGAAGATAGAGCAAATTTTCAAATATATATATATATACCTCGTTTACGTTGCATTCCATTTATGCGATGCAAAAAAATTGTGTCGACTCAAATTAAGGGATTATTAAATGGGTAGAATATTGAGCAGACATAGTATATTCGAATATTGGGCAGACAACTCCCATACGACGCACTCTATGTGACATGAAATTTATGTTTACTTCAAATACAAAAGATTATACGCGTTTATCGCTTTAGGCAAGTTGTCTTTTTTATATATAATAGTTTGAAGTGGAAAGAATAATAAGACAAGAGCTTAGTGAAAGTAGCCAACAAGAGAAGCAAGGATAGCCAGACAAAAGAAAAATGAATTATACTGGATTTATTATATGACCCGAAGAAGGTGATTAACTATAATTTACCACATTTTTTAACATGGCGAAAGAAAAAATAATAATTGAGATAATAACTAGAAATTTTAATCACACAAAACATGTGTTTAATCCTATTATTAATCAACGACTACCATTAAGACATTTATCAACTAATAGTGTTCACCAGCGCTAAAAATAATCCGATTAAATAATGAAACAGTGCTTACTATATTATAGAATGTATAGATTTAATATCCTATCCATATATATCTTAATAGAAAAAATATAATAAAATCGCTTACACATGAGAATACCCATTAAATAAACAGAGAGAACAATTTTCGATTATTTGGTAGATACCTCCATGTGACAGGACAGGTTGATTCAAATTAATGGAATAAATAAGAAGATATTTTAATTTTCAGATTGTGCCGCGATGCATGGCATGCATAATCTGAATTCATGGCTTCTGCAAAGGTGAGATTTGACTTTCAGATATTCTTTTAATATCAATTGCCTGAGAATTTTTCAAGAAACACCGGTGCCGTTTTGAAATACACCATCTTAAACGAGATTGCCGACAGAGATGCAGATGCAAACAGCACATACCATTTCCCGTCTGGCGATGAAAATGAAAATATATTCACATTATCATCTACCGTAAAATATTGACTGCACCCGGTTTGGGAAGACCAATATTAATTGTGGTAAAAGTAAACGTAATTAGATTTATTTTTATCACTCTCAATTTACTTTATTGTAACATCGTATTTCAAAAGAAAATATAGATATTTTTTTAAATCGCGAAGTTCTTTTGTAAAGATAAAGCTAATATTTTTAAAAAAGCCATGGAGATGTCCATAATAATTAGTATTAATTTAACTAATCCAACAAGTCACCGTGTCCGCTGTCGCTGTAGGTATTGTAGCTAACATTTTGCGTAGGCTCCGGGTCGTCAAAAGTCTAATATTTATTTTTACAAGCTTGCCGAATTCGCCCCGGGGCAAGAATGAATTTCTTCATTAAAATTTAATCAGAGTTCTCGGAAAATTCCGCCCAAAAATTTAATTTTTTTATAAGCTTTTTAGCCGTGCTAAATACGAAAATGGTAATTCATCAAATATTCCATTCATGGTGCGGTAAAATATATGAATTCATTACGTTAAAAATCATTAACTAACTTCGGGAAAAAATTTATTACCTTTTTTTATATGTGTCTTTTATTTAGGTTTGTTTTTATTATTCTTCGAGTGCTGTTGAAAGCCCCCGCGGGCAGCTATGTTGCGGCGGCTATGCGGCGTCGACCATTACGCGGCCTTTTCCATTTCAATTTAAAAAACAATATAGAGAAATCCATGTAGTGCTCAGTATCCCCCATGCGATGTACCATGAAAATATTTGTTATAAAGTAAACTAATACCAAAAAAAATTATCGATAAAATTGGATAAATTTAATTGTATATCATTGATTTGTTGATTCTATAAGAGTACAATTTAATAGGGAATTATTTTAAAAGATATGTACATTAAAATAAATACTTTGCTCCATAAAATGAATTTGGGCATTACAATAATAAAAAATGATAATTAATTAAATATACATATTTCTGTAATAATGTAACACACTTTAAAGTATGAAACTAAAAAGTAAAGACTTAATCAATAAACGCAAATATATAATATAATTTCATTTTTTTAAATCCATAGATACGTGTGCACATTCATATAATAAATATCGTAAATTTCACTATCGTATTTCAATTTATTAAGGGCGACTTGCAATAATAATTCTCGTTTTTTACGAAAATGTGGGTTTTTATTATTCATTTATATCAGAAGTTATTGAATAGATTTTCAATTATTACTTAGATTGGACCTTTACATTAATATAAAACTAATAAATTAAATGTTATTTGGCATAATTAAGACGATACAGACATTATAAGAAAGACTGCGACCATTAGAAGCATTTTCCGCGTGCTACAAAATTGAGTTAATATGCTATATTAATGCATAAACAAAATATATTTTCTTATAATCTTGAAGCCAAGATTACGGAGACAAATCTGTAGGAAACTAAATTAGCAAAATATTAAAAATGAATAGAGTTATAAACCATTTAATTTGCAGTACATTTAATTAATTTTTGACGTTTTTAAAATACTTTGTTTTAGTAAAAACATACGTTTTTAAATAATATATTATATTTACACACATGCTTTGATATGATATATAATATGAATGAATATTATACTTATTCTCGATACCAATTGCTTATTTTTGTAAATTGTATGGTTTTGAGTTGTTTATATACGAAAACAGATTATAATTTTGACATTTAAATATTAAACATACATCAAACTTCATGTCACCATACGTAATTTTTTAACAGCGCATGTGCGCTAGCCGCGCATGCGCTGTCATGTTTTAAAATAACAGCGTTGTATTTACGCAATGTTGCCGTGAAATATGCGATTTTTTTTGCTGAGTTTGGTTCTCAAAGTCAATAATATATTATTATACACATTATTGTTCTGAAATTACTGCCTCCTGTGACTCAAGATGCCTAAGGTCAAAAAGTATCCATTGACACGCTCTAGGAAATGATCCAACAAAATTTTAAATATTCATAAATTTCTTGGAATATTTTTTTCAAAAAATCGTAACGTAAATTGATAATTTTTACCATTCCTATAACAATTATCTATTTGATTTAACAATATAAATTACATAGTTCAATATACATATATTATGTAGTGCGGATAAACTATTTTCTATTAGAAATACATATCCTTAAAGATAAATAATTTTATCAAAAGAATGATACATGACGGACCTTGTCTGATTGATACAAATGTATTTGTTATAGTCATATAAATGAATAAACACGTATTTTAATATTTTAGACATAAAAATACTGATTTTATTATTCATCTATTAACATTGTTTTTATTTTATTAAGAAACCACTGAAATACAAACAGACGAGGACCACAAAGCATTTCCCTCAACCAGCATTGTAAGTACATCATTCTTTTGTAGTCTGTTGATTTTATCTCTTTACATACTATCATGACAACGAGTCTTGCGCTGTAAAATATTATTGGATATGTTTAATTTAAACGGATTTAGTTGTGATAACATAATTCAATAATAATAATATTATAAATTATTTTCAGGATGTTCCCAAACTGAACATTGAATGTGTGAACTTCCTAAAATGGATGGTAAAAGAGTGGTCGACATACACCAATTCTTTTCTCAAATTAATCAAATATACTCCCACTAATCGATGTTTGGGTGCACAGGAACGAATATTAAATATGTGAAAGAACGTAAGGTTTTATTTCTAAATTCAGTTTAAAGTATAATATGTGCGGATCAAATTTTGTTTTGAAGACGTATGAAGAAAAAAACAACGAAATTCTGAAGAACGATAATATGCTCGATGAATAACTAATTATTTAACAGTGAATAATAATACTTTTGTCATATTTTCATTTATATTTTAATATTAAATATATATGTAATGTATTAAAACAATAAATAAATATTTTTTATTACAACCGGAGTATGAATATTATATAATATAATATTAGCATAAATAGTTTTCTCTTCACAAATATACAGCTGCTTCAAAAGTTATCAACATTATTTATCAGTATGAATTTACATCAATTTTTTCCTTATAAATCGGGGCAAAATTGTAATATTTTATAATCATATGTTTATCGACACAAATAGTTTTTATCATAAACATAATAATTCTTCATAGCATAAACATAACAAGAACTGTGAGAAGAGTGAGAACTTTAACTAATTATTATAATTTCAAATGGCAACACATATGTATTATTATGAATGCTGAAAAAATGGATATTTTCTGATAGCTTACCTAGGAATTTAAGAGAACAAAACAATTGTATACTTGTCCTTTTCTATTGATACCTTTTACTCTAGCAATATTTACGTAAAAAAATGATACACTTTTATGTTTACTTGATATTGTAAAAAGATTAACTATTAGTCTCATTTTGAAAGGGTATGTAAAATGCAAAAATATCTCGAAATTCAAACTGGAAAAATGAAAGTTGCCCCTTAAACAATGGGTGTAAATAAACATACCAAAAGTATATGTGAAGATGTTGATCTATTTATTACTTTTTCTGCGTAGGAAAATGAAACAAATATATTTTAAATTTTAGGATACTTTTTAGTGCCAAAAATGGACACCAAATTTGGTAAATGATCTTTCTCATTTTGTGCACTGTGAATATTTAATAAATTGCCACTAGATCTCAAAGGGTCTAAAGTGATTAATGATTTTAAACCAAAAATAACAAAGTGGTTGCTTGATGTGGGTAGACAACAATATTAAACTAATTTGTCATCTGTGTTAACCTAGCAGCCTACACATTTTTGTCTCCTACCATATTTTAAACATAAATCTTTTTTATAACTTTTGATTTTACCTTAACAACATAAAACTTTAGAACAGACCGCATCTAGTAAAGTAATTACCTTTATTTTAAATGATCGCGGTGACATAATCATTAAACTTGAACAAATATATAATTAGATAACATATTTCAAACTTCTTACATAACGTAAACGAAAATATGTTAACACAATCGAACTACAAACGTCAATACGTACCCCTGAGACATCGCGCTCAAAACACTAACTCGACTAAACTATCCCCTACCCGGTCTGCCCGCTTACTCACTGCCGCTGAGCCTTTCGATAAGTAACGCCGTTTTATATTCATATTCTACACCAAGAATTCGATAGGGCGATTTTTGAAGCAATTGACTTCTTGCATTATGTGACAAAAAATTTAATAAACAAATAAATTCAAACATCTAAAAAAAATCTACTTTGGAAAATTATCGATAGTTATGTGTGTAATAAATATCGTAGCATTCTAGGAAAATAATCACTTGTAGGTACGGACATAACACTCATGTTTATAACAGGATAAAATTTCAAATTTACACCGAAAAATAGATAGGCACTTATCAAATGGTATCGAAGTAAATTATTATTGATCTCTAGTAGGTGTGTGATTACGCCAAGTTGCTACGTCCAGAGAACAATATTTTTCGAATCGAGCAACAAAGTGGCAAACGATTATTTTATTCAGAATATGCGTACATGTGTTACGCTCATTGGCCATATTATTAAATGTGTAACACACAAACGGCGAGAATTATATTTATGTTGATTATATGCATAATATTACATTACATTATAGAAAATTTTCTGTGTCGCAAATCAAGTATTCGAAAAATTTATTTAGAAAAATATTTATCCAATTTTCAGTCAACATCTAACAAGAAAATTTTATGATATAATTGTAACCATACCGACATAAGTTTTTAATATTGAAAAATTTATACAAATTACAAAAAATATAAGTTATTTATATTTTTAAAAAACCAGGTACCAAAAAACGGATAATTAAGAAATGTCTACCTAGCGTCTCGCGATACAACACGGTCACCACCTTGGCAATATTATTTAAATTAAATTTATATATTTCGGGCATAAATTAAAAAAAACATTATTTATATTAGATATTTTAATAAAACAGAAAATTAATTTCCAAATATATAAAGTTTCGGGTTCGCGACATTAGGCACAACTAATTAAAAATGAGGAATGAGAAAAACCTAAGGTTCGTCATGTAGACAGGGAATATTCCGCGAAATAAATAACGGGTTCTTTTAATAGTTGGCAAGTTCAAGTTGTCATCAATCATTCTACAATGGTCGATAAATATATTATCAGCATTATTTTCCAGCTCGACATTGTTTAAAAGATAAATTAACGGTGCTAATAGAATACACATGGAATGATGATCGAACTCGAGACATGCCGCGGTGGGCACCAAAACTTGCACTGTCACTAAACTTGTGAAACGTGCCAGTGTCATGTCAAAAATATTAAAATAAAGTTAAAATTTGTAATAAAAATACAAAGTTAATAAAATTCAGTATGGTAATGTTGGAAACTACACAAAATATTCAAAACTCTTATTCGGGAACATCAAATACATAAGTTCGCAACACGCAACATCTCTGGACGGTATGGTATACAGGTTTTGAATTCTAATATTATAGTTCTTGGGCGAGTTCTCGTATATCATGAAAACGTCTTTAAACGAGGGAATGCTCACAAGTGATCACTTCAAACAAATTTTAACTTAAACAACCAATTAATAATTATACAAAATACTTTGTTTAAACCACTATTTATGAATTATTCTACATGTTTCGTTATCTGAATAACAATAACTATTCAGAATTAGCCAATCATCTTTTGGAAACAAACCATTCCTTTGATATTAATAAAGGTTTACAGTTAGATAAATTAAAAATTTTAAAAATAAGAAAAAGTATTAATATTATAAATAACCAAATCTTCCTCGCAAATTTTAAATTTGTTTTCATATTAGTTGTTACTTATTCACCATTTTATATTTTTATTTTTATCTATGCTTGTATTTTTTAATTTCAGTATACATTGTTTCCTGAAGATGATACCATAGGTATCGAAACATGTAGAATAATTAATAAATAGTGGTTTAAACAAAGTATTTTATATAATTATTAATATAAAATGCGGCCACAAAGTAATTTTGCAAATATTGAAAAAATAAATAATGATTTAATTATACATATCTGTTTCATTTTTTCTAGTAGATTTATTCACACGGTTCACACTGTACTAACACATATAGTTATAGTAGAATCATATTATAATATACAAGTGAAAGTACAATAAAACAATCGGTACATTCGCTCCAATTTATAAATCTGAACCGTCAATAATTTAGTCGCTCCTCTGCATCCAATCAGCTTGCAGTTGAATATATTTTCAATCAGCTACGAGCAAGAGTTTCCAACTCTGTGTGCAAATCTATAGATTGTAGAATGGAAATATAATTGAAAATTCGATTATTCATATTGAATAGAAGTTCGAATGTCAAGTTCTCCTTAACCATAGATATAGTTTACACATTTGTGTTGATTTAATTATAAAAATACACTGATGCCTTCTTGTGGTGAAGATTTTTTGACACAATTGTTTTATTAAATATTTTATATATGATTTGGATTGATTATTAACTATATGAATAATATAGAAGTATCTGGAACCTCGTACACAATACGTCTTCATTCCTTCCTGTCTTGAGCCGCGTTAAAAGAAGACTCTGTTAATTCCTTTATTTGGTCTACATGATACTATTTTTTTAAATACAAATTAAATGTATTAATTAGAAATATATACATATAAAATACAATTTTATCAAAAAATATTGCTGTTGCTGCCGGGATTGTTGATCCTGGATCTTTTCCTATCCGGGGAAATCGCATTGACCAAATATGCTACGGCAACACAGTGCATTGACGAAAAATTTTCGAACTTATATATTACACTTTTCAAATTGATACATCTATCGTTCCATTATTTGAATGCCGTCTTCTTTATTTTTACGGAATCTCGATAGGAGACGCTAAAATATTTTACGATAAAATTGATTTTATACGTATATCTTTCTAATTAATACATTTAATTTGTATTTAAAAAAATACCATAATAAGAATGCGTTCTCCTTAATAATGATACTATTTCGATTATTTCATTTTGAATATCTATTGAAAATTACCTACATAATCGATTTAATATAATAATTATAACACAGTATGAAGTCGCAAAAAAGTGACACGACATAGTCCAGAATAAATTGGAAATCGTTAAATTTGTTGGAAAAATCAAACAAGAAATGTGGGGAAAAATTGCTAAGAGAAAAGATTTGGAACGGCCGATACGGAGGCGGTGAATTTATTTAATTTCCGATGGGGTAGCGCGCGAGCAGCAGCAGCAGCCTGCGGTGGGCGTGCGGGTGGTAGTCGCAGGGGTTACTACACTCGTCTGCCATTAAGCTGAAGGCATTGCAAGCCGGAGAAAGGAATACTAATTAGGCCGCCACGCAAACCACCACTTTCACCAACACCAGTAGAAAAAGTCTAGAACGACGTGTCGAAATGTTTATATATAAATAAAAATGTATTTGTATGTAAATTTCTAAATTTAGTAAAATATAGGCAGTATCGAACCATTTAAATGAAACAATAATTACGTATTTATATTATATAATATTCAGCGCGATCAATAAGAGTATTATTTAAACTACAGTAAGTTTTTTAGCTTTTTAAAGTAGAAAGCTTTTGAATATGTGGGCACACGCTCGGTCACCTATCGCTACAGTATTATAATATGGTACCGACTACTCCTGTGTGGCTTGGCAACAATTAATTAAATGAATTTTTAATATATTCTTGTAAACTACCCGTTTTAATTTTGTCTTGTCCCCCGTAAGCGGGTGTTTAGTTCTATGTCTGCCTCTCTGCTCCCCCACCCCTCCCGTTTTGTGCCTATCTTGGTGTCATCGCCCGAGACCAGGAATAGCATTTGTATAAATTATTGTCGTTCCATGTGCGCTATTACATTGTATAAATAAAGAGATTCGTTGCCGGTGGACAGTGAGGAAATTATTTTGTTTTGTAGCCGTGTATCGCCGCCCTGTTACCCCTGTAGAATGGCGGCGGGGCACAGTTGCCTTTTAGCATTAAAAAAAGTGCCACACCCGGCGGTTGAATGAGAAGGACCGATATGGGAGCATTAGCTCATAGGACGGTCGCCGTCAAGTGGTGTGACACTTCTCGTGACAACTATTCTCAAATACCGCCGATAAGAGAGAAATATTGACATTTTACAAATGACGAGTTTGTTTTGAAATATTTAAGTAGAAACATTACACGGACGTAATGATCCACGTCCTCGGACTATTTTTTATTGTTGGGATAATAATTATAAAACATATATATTTAATTGGTTAAAATCAGGTAGAGCAGACACTGAGAGTAAACTATTGTATATTATGAAATAATTCTTATAACTGCATTATAACTTTTGATCTTATATATTTTCCTTACCTTGTATGGGCTCATATTATATTTATACACACTTACCTTGCACGTGTGCACGTTCATTTTCTATTGAATTGTGTTTTGCCTCGTATTCAATTGTTATATTGGTTCATTTGGTTTGTGAAATATGATTTGTAGGCCAATTTATCCTAAAACAGTCTAGTCTAGTTGGGCAATGAATTTAAAAATAAAAAAATCCCAGAATGGTCGCGTAGGCACCCGCGATGTGGCTGTTTCGAAATCGTGCGAGTATTCGTGTTTGAACATGTTCGATCGTGAACACGTGCCGATGTCAGTTAGTTAGTGTAAATTAACAGACATCTGCGTGTGCACTCTGGCGTAAAAATGGGCCATCAAAATTTAGACCAGTCACAGTGCGCTTGCTGTGAGACTCTCTGGCCAAAGAAGCGATTACCCAATTACATCATCCAGCCTATTCACCGGAGAAATGATCGTTGATTTCAAAATTAAAAGCTGGGTTCGAGGGACGAAGATATGTTAATATAAGCGATATCCAACAAACAGACAGGTACTCGACAGTATTGGAAAAGGGGACGCCATTTAAGTCGGTGTAGAGATACACAAAGACAGTACTTTGAAGGCGACAGTAGCCACTGAGGGTACAATTAACCCTAGATTAGTTCAAACAAAAGCATTTGCTCCGCCCACTTGCCAATTCTGACAGCAGTGACTAGCAGTGCTCTCCCTGACTGTTGATGCAATACCTCAGGCTAAATATCCTTAAATTGGGCAGAGAGCTTCGTGGGTCCATTTTAAAAGTTATCGATGGGCAAAATACTGGCCCCGGGATCACAAGTCTTCGAAAATACTGCGGATTTTGTCCATCTGCAGAGTAAAAATGATGACCACTCACTGCAAGTGTGGAAAGATCATCTGCGGAATGCACCAAACGAAAATTTGCCCAGATTGTACTAAATAATAAATATTTTTTAAACGCATTTCATTGTTAATATTATCAAAAGTAAATGTATTTTGATTATTTTTTATATTTTTTTTTTTAATATTTAACACGCACCTAAACTAATTCTAATGTGTTTCTTATTTATGCCCAAGTATCAAATGTATTTATACCCAGACACGTAAATTTTACATATCGATAACAACCGCGTCGTATTTTTTAACGATACTAATCTAGGGATATATATAGTCACACCTCGTACTTTTCTAATACTGTTCTTTTCTGAATAGGATAGACAAAGTGTGCGCCCTCGATGTACCCTTGAATAAATACTTATCACCCCCATCGAGAACTTCTCGTTTGATTTTTTAAATGAGAATTTTAATAAGCACTTCAGATGTGAAGGATTACGTCGCGGGACGTGTCTGGCGGCGTCTCGGGTCCACGGTCCATCCTCCGAGGGGTTTATTGGATCGGCGGAAACGGAAATAATCACCGAGGAACGCGGACGGGACGGGACGAGACGGGACGGGAACGCGGGGGCCCGCGGTCTCCAAGATGCAGCAGCGCATGCAAAGTGGAGCAGCGCCCGAGCAGCGCACGATTCGACAAATAACTCCGCCGCGATAAAGCTGAGCTCGCCCACCACCGCGGATTAGCTCAAATAACGTCTCCAGACCACTAATAATGCATCACGTTTTTATATTTCATCATATATCCTCAATTGAATTCGTAACTTTTATTTTCTCACATCTAAAACATAAAAAAATTATATTCTGTCACATGTTATTCCACTAATTGTCTTAAAATATAATGTGTATACATTGTATTCTTAATGTCTTACTAGGACTGTATATCAGTCATCTGTTGATAAACTGTATATTGGAAAAAAAAAAAAAGTTGTCTAAATAAGATAATGGTTTCTTGGGGCGCCGGTGAGAGAATATTAATGCTTTTTCATTTGTAATAATTTGTATTTGCGATATTTGAAGCGCTAACTTTGTCGTTACACATTAAACAATTGAACAATTGTGCGCAGTTCACGAAACGTGGCTGTTCTATTTTTCTGTTCAATACTTTTGTCTACTCCCGATATTACATCGACTATTATATACTATACCTACAACATTATCTCTGGCATTATTTTATTTTCAAAAATAAAAAAATGACCATTAAACTGACCTCCCACAACGATATATTTATATTTATATATTTATTTAATTTAGCGAAAATACAATGGCAAAATAAATTCAAATTTAAATATATGGTTACATACATACATGTTTTTTCTTTCGTTTACCTCTCCAAAAAAGAGACAAGCTCTTGTGCTTGGAGAGGGAGTTACACTACAATAATTTTATATACTAATACTAATCTAAGTAGAGAATGTACATATGGAACTAGTAAATAATATGGCAACAAATATGTACGAGTATGTGACATGATTCCAAAGTGGAATGAGAATATCTTCTATATACGTATTGCGCTTCGTCACTATCGGATCTGGATCTGTATATGTTAGTGTCATTGTCAAATATCAAAGTAGTCTTTAAAAAATCCGCTAGATGGCAGTAGAGATTACTGCCAGTCGGGACTGTTAAATGTAATACACACACGTATAATAAACAGACAAACGAAGGACTATCTATCTATCTAGCAAGATTACTCAATCCATTCAAACAGTTCCCGCAGACGGTAAGTTGTCGTTTTAAATTAATTACTAAAACGTTTACTTAAAACGACTAGGACAGATATGTAAGGAAACTATTGATACGTACATTAAAAAGAATACTTTGTTCAGTAGAACGAATTATTTGTGCAATAAAATAATAAAAAATTACCAAGGTTAGGTTTATTTATTTAATGTTCTTTTTTATCATTATTGTAATGCACTAATAAATCGTTTCATGGAACAAAGTATTTATTTCAATGCACTGTTAAACCGTACCGAATGATAGATTATAACAATTAACTACGTAGTGTTGCCGTAAAACTGTTCTGACTAAATAACTAACTTAACATCACGCCGTTTCTCCGCGGGGGTAGGCAGAGAGAATAGAGCGCCACACTCCTCTGTCCTGACACATAATTCTCGCCTCATCCGCATTCATACATCATCTCATGCAAGCTCGCCGATTTTTGAGGCTTCTAACAGAACCATCCTCCATTATCTGATTTACCTGGTCGTGCCATGTCTTCCGCGGACGTCCTCTATTTCTTGCGTCATATATCTTTCTTACAATTTTCTTCTCATCCTTAAGTGATCCTTTCTTAATCTTATTCACTATACTAAGATCGGCTTTACATTATTTACTTATTTCTTCATTCTTTACTCCGTTATAAATAGATCTGCCACATACACGCTTAAGTGATTTCATTTTCATTGCATTCAATCTACTTTCGTTCCTCTTCTGCCAGCTCCAGGCCTCACTTCCATACATCAGTGTCGGTACCAGGACTCGCTAGTCTTGCCTCGGTTGACAAGTTCCCGTTAGATATAATTCCATATATAGATATCATTCCAAGCCAAAGATACTTCCCAAATACACAAACTCATCTACTTGTTCCAAACATTCATTACCTACAAGTATTTAGCACGGTATTTTGCATTCCTCCTCGAATACCATCACTTTCGACTTGTTGACATTAATAATAAGGTCGCTTTCCTTGCATACTGCATCTATTCTGCAGTTTGGCAAATATTAAAAATTATAATATATATAATATGTATGTAAAGAAACTTCTACCTTTTTTACCGATAAAATAATCATATTTTATAAGCAATGTTATTGAAGATCATTTATTAGATCTGGTGACATATATTTTGTTAAAAGAGTAGGTACTAAATATTTTGTTAAATTGTAATGAAGTGGAGATTAGCAGGAGCAAAAGCGAGTGGAAAGTACGACGTAGGATCTTTTACAAGTGCGCGTGTATGCGTCATTCAAATCCACGAGTGAAACACATGAGGTGATGATTTATAGATCGTTTCGCGCTGTACTGTGCTTTACACGCATTCGAGTCGAATCTTCGAGAGAAATCTCACCCGTGGATACGGGTCATTAGTGCTTTCAAGATCAATCATTACTAGTAGGAGTTCCGCAAGGCTCTATAATTTCTCCGTTCTTATTCAACGTCTATTCGCACAACCCTCCACCGGATAACAACACCACCAAAAACAAAACCTACCCTCGCAATTCGCCGCGTTCAATGACAAGCCACCCTCTTAGAGGATTGCTGCAAGAAGTGGCGAGTCAAAATAAATCCGTCCAAGTGTGCCGCCACTATCTATTGACCATAGGCGCCCCCCGTACCAAACGACACAAACCCAACATAAAAATGTTTGGAGAACGCATTCCCTGGACCAGCGACATCAAATACCTTGGTATTACGCTGGACTCCAAACTTACGTAGAGCAAACATATCTCAACATCACGTGCACTCAGCGCAATGTATCTACTATTAGGCAGGAATAGCAAACTTGCTATTGACAACAAGCTCCTCTTATACAAGGCCTACACTCCTCAACGCAGCCTCCATCGGGGGTCACGCGGTCATAACACACATGAGAAAACTACAGATCTTCCAGAATAAGGTCAATCCGGCTAGCACTGGGTGCCCCCAAATGGACAAGGATCTGACAACTTCATCACGATTCGGGCATTCTCCCCGTAAGAGTTTATAAAACATCTTCTCCGAGCGTTTTTATGCTGGCCTCCCCAAGAACCAAAACCCCACGATCAACGTGTTATCGAAGTATAATATAACCGTACCGGATAAAACCGTCCTCCTTTAGAGGTTACAAATCACTGCGCCAGCTAGCAGTTTCTTGCCCCCTTTTAGCAGAAATTTAATAATAAAATTTAACAGGTCCATAAAGCATATAATATGATAAAGAAGCAAGGGGTCCAAGAGACTCGGTTACTCCGTAAGTCATGAAATACAAGTTCCAAGATCAATCATATTTAATGATGCTCCCTTATAAATAGAGTGGCTCATTATTTGGGGGTATATTTTTGGTGATACAAAAAGTAGTTTCATACGAGTCCTCTTAATTTGAAAACCATCCTCTTTCTTATTCTTATTATTTTGACTTTTATCCCAACCGTTTCGGGTCGGTTTTAATACCCTCTGTGTGTAAAAATACGAGAAAAAAATGTGAAAACCATTTTTATTCAGAATTCAAAGGCGTATGTTACTTAAAAATACGTTTCATTTAAGACACCCCATTTTGGACGAAATGTTCAAATGAAAATTGCATATAGCTTCAAAATCCCCATCAAAAGCAATCGGAGCCTTTTCATCACCCAAAAGATTTAGAGGATGATTGAAGGAGAAGACGGAAAGGAAGACCTAGATAATAAAAAAAAAGGCAAATTTAGGATGGGTCCAGGACTGGGAATTATGACGGTAATTGTACCGACTCTTGTCGGTTTGTCGGGAGAAGAAATGATTTTTTTTGCATACGATAAAGGCGACCGCAGTAATGAGTAAAAATAAAAACGCGACATAAATCTCGATCACGTGTGTCATACAATCCCCGCATAGAATTTGTTTTTCTGGTTGGAAAAAATATTCATTAAATCTCCCTTGATGGGACCGCCGAACTTACCACAATAACGCCAAGAAATCAAACAAGCGATGTGGCACTTTGTAAATATTTTATTTATTATTAATATAGTGCTCTAATATAAACATGATCAAAATGTTCCTTTTTACTAAAAACTTATCTTGCTCTTTATTAATACTGGTTTGTTACAAATGTCTACATGGGTGACTTTTTGTTGATAAAATTAAATATTAGCAATAAAATTTCATGATACACAAAATTTCATGATTACAGAATACTTCAGAAGTACACAAATGGACAATGAACAGAACATGTAAGGTATTATATAAAATTATTGTAGTGTAACTCCCTCTCCAAGCACAAGAGCTGGTCTCTTTTTTGGAGAGGTAAGCGAAAGAAAAACCATGTATGTACGCAACCATATGATGTATGTAACCATATATTAAAATTGAATTTATTTTGCGAATGTATTTTCGCTAAATAATTTTTTTTTTTTTTTTAAATGATAATAATGCATAAATAATAAATTATATCAATGCATTAAATTCCATACATACTTGTATGACAATTTAGCACCACACTCTACTAGGGGAGTAGCTAAGATAGCAGACCACTGGCATAATATGTGAGAAGTACCTGAGTCGATACCAGACGCCTCAAAAATCTGTTTAATTTCAAAAAAGATTTCGGAATCGATCGCGGTACCGGTAGATGAAGGTGAAAATAAAACAAACGACAAAAGTGAGATTGAGTGAGAAGTGAAATTTTTGCGACATTTTTTACTGGGCGACGGTTAAATATTAATGAATGTGTGATATTAACTGTTTTATCGAAACCAAACAAGTCATACCCATTCTGAAAATTATCACTTGTTAGCGGATAATATATCGTATGAAGGGTTTTGCTAATAAATGAGTTGAATGCAGAGTTACGTGTAGATTAAAATTAGAGAATGTGAATTTGGTGAATGGGTTACGAAAGTAATTGAGTAATTTAAGCAAACTACCATTTCGGTCTACTTGAATCATTATGTTTATGTGCTCCATAATACGCTGTGCCAATTTAACAATTATGAGGGGTACCTACTGTTAATGCGCCCAACTCTCATTGCACGTCATACAGAATATAATAAATTCATATTATAATGTTTCGTGCTCACATTAGGAAGGAAAGGTCACACACTCGAGCTTCAAGTTTTCAACCGGGAGAGCGGGAATAGAAAATGAAACGCGAAACTTTGCATTTAACTCAGTTACAAGTATCATACCACCTCTGCATAGAATACGTTTATATGTTTCGAAAAAATGATATAATATAAAAAATCACCCTAGTGGAGATAGAGAACCGAACCCCCGGTCTCCCCCGTAACAGGCGGGAATACAAACTATTATCAAAAAGTTAATGAGATGTGAAAATACCACATTTTACAAAGATAAACAGAATATTTATTTTTATTAATAAATTTAATTCAGTATTAAAATTAGATGTTAAGAGTGTATATCAACAATATAAACCGGAGCATTAAATTGTAACAATTATATGACCATTTTAGACCACCGTCTAAATGGGGAATACCAAGGTGGTAGAGCGCTCGCTCCCCGAGCTTCGATCCCGGTACAGGTGAAGATGAAAATAAAACAAACTATGAAAGAGAGAGTATATAAAATTGCTACGAAATTTTCAAACATGTTATTTTTCACAATCAATTTTATTGGGAACTTGATAATAAACATAATGTGTTTTAAAAAAAATCGATTAGGCACCGCCCCCCTAATGAAGAGTGCCTACCTACACATGTCGAGAAACCTTTAAATCTTTAAAGGGGGGGAGGAATACTAGAATCAGCTCGAGGGTTCGAGCGAGTTGTGTAACCCGCAGTCTTACATCAAGTAAACAAAAGGCTTTTGTTCTCGACTGTACCACACAGTGCCACACGTCACTCGAGTCTTATCATTTAATACCAAACTGGTATTTAAGGATTATATTATATATATGTGTATATATATATTTAATTTTTGACTCAAATCAAATTATTTATTAAATTATCAAATCATAATTAATTAATTATTAAAGAGAACATATTATTATTGTGTAGTTGCAGTTTTTCAGAACATAGTTCTGTTCTATTTTAAAGGTGATAGCTTTTAAATTTGGAATAGTAGATGTATCAATTTGAAAGAACTGCAGCATATAAGTTCGAAAAATAACTTACTCTGTCGGTGTGGTGTAATCGGTTAACGCATTTCCCCGCAAAGGAAAGAATCCGGGTTCGTATCCCGGTAGCAACAAAAATATATTTTCGATAAATTAAATTTTCCTATATATCTTTCTAATTAATACATTTAATTTGTATTATAAATATTCCAATATGAAATCAGATACATTCAGAATATATTCTGAAACCGCAATTGAAACAATATTTACTCACTTTATGCATATTGTTTATAAAGTAGAACTTTTTTAACAGTAACAGTTTTTAAGCAAATATAAGCACACGTCTATAATGTGTTTTATCTTGGCAGAGTGTTAACACAACTATGTATTATGATGTGTTAAGAGTTACCTACCGGTGGCGACCAGCGGGCCGAGGGGGTCGAAGCGCACGCGGTGCTCGGCGGCCGCGCGCGCCGCGCCCACCAGCTCCGAGAAGACGCGGTGGCGGCGCAGGGCCAGCTCGTCGCGCCCCACGGCGCCCCCGCCCAGCCCCGCGGGCAGCGACTGCTTGCGCGCCGCCAGCACCGAGGCCGGGGGCGCGCAGAACACGTCGTCATCGTCGGAGCCCTCCACGCGGGGCTTCTCCTCCGCCGGCCAGGCTATGCTGGGCCGCTTCAGGATGCCCCCGCTGGAGGCGCGGCGGATTCCCTCGGGCGGCTCCCGGTCGCTGGCGTCCGACTCCTCGTCGTCGCTGTCCTGGGTCTCCTCCCGCGTCCCGAAGGACACCGCGGAGTCGTTTTCTTCCGTTCTCGAGTCCGCGTCCACGACCGCAGCCCGAGCGCACCGTCCGACCGCATTATCCTCAGAGTCCGGTATGCTCTCTTTCCCCGAGCTCTGCTCGCTGGGCGAACTCCCCGCTTCCGGTATGGAAGTCATCAGACAAGGGGCGTCACGCTCCATCGCGGGGTTTCGGCTCAGACCCGTATCACATTCGTCGACGGTCTGTAACTTTTGTATTTCTTCTTTTATTTCGGCGCAAACATTAAACTCGTTTTCGATGATTTTAGTTCCTTCGTCACTGCCGGCTCGAATTTCGGGAACGCTATGCGAGAGCGACTTCTCGCGAGAGTCCACGCCGTTAACTTTGTCACCGCGTGCGGGATGCGGAGCCGCGCCGAGCGGCGGAACTACCGCGCCGGTGAGGCCCTCGAGCCCGGCATCGTCCCCTCGCCCGACCGCCGCCGCCGCGCCGCTGGGATGGTTTTCGTTTTCGATTACCTTTTTGCTCATGCAGACACAACAACTCTTGAACATTTCGCGGAAGCACTTGACATACTTAACGGCCGCTCGCCCGCGACCGTCCCGCGCGCGCGCTGGAAGCACGCCACGGAGAACATGAATACGAGATGCGGTGTCAAGGCGACGCGGTGTTTGTGTTGATCGAGTGCACCGCGAGAAGAATGCCGTCAACCGGACTGTCCTCCGACGGTCACGTGAATTACGAAACTAGCGCCAACTGAGAACTTGGCTCGGACGCGTTGCGGATTTTTATAACAAATTAGATAACATCTTATCACCGCCCCCGCGATGAGTTTCCAAACCGCGAGTCGACACTTATAATATACTCAGTTCCCGCGATTATATTGTCTTAAAAAAATCGCTAAAAACTAAAACCGAAATAAACGTGAAGAACATTATTTTAAAAAGCGTGCGAAATCATAAATCGTCTAAATCGCGTGCGAAGCGGAAGTTGTGCAGTTTACGAATTAAGTTCCGTAAAACGAGTTCGGAAACGAACGGGATCGGGCGGAAAGCGTGTGGCGCGGCGCGAGGACTCGGAGCGAGTTCATCTCGCGCCGTGGCCGGGCGCCGGGCGGAGGGGAGGGGGGCCGCGGCGGCGCCCTGATCGATCCCGGGGCGGGGGGGAGCGGGGGCGGGAGGATGCCGGTAGGGAGAGGAGCATCGGGGAATATTTGCCGGGATGAAAATAAATCGAGAAAGTATACGGATTCTCTACTAGGCTTCTGTCTCTCCAAAAGCGTCGTGATTAAGCCTCTTGTCTCGCGGTGGGCGGCCCGCGGAAATGGATCGAAAAATTTGAAATTGGCGTAAATCCAAAATAGTCTAAATACCTCCACTATCCTACTGCCTCCTCCTCGTCCCGCGCGCAGCGTCGAGTGTGACGTAGGTCGCCCCTCTTCCCAGATAAAACGTCTCACAGGAAAATGTGTTTATAGCGACCAATGTACTCTCGATTATCCGAGATCCCATTAAAGGAAGTGGGTAAGAAATTACAAAAATTTTTGGATTAAAATTTAAAGTATTACTTAATAAAATTTCAACATTTATATAAAGTTCACCCTACACGCTGTGAGTGAACTGTCTGTCGGCCTGTACCAGCCAGTAAAAATGAACGAGTGTATAATAATATATAATAAATAGATCGATATAGTCTAAAACATTTTTCCTTAAATTGTATGTTTTTTCCTTTATTGAATACACTGTAAACAAAATAATAAAAAATATTAAAATAATTATGTATAAATAATACAAATAAAACTGTCGAAATTGCGAAAAATGTCATTGAACTGATATGGCGATATGTGCATATAAAAAAAAAATGCTTATTGTTATTTGTGGGCCGGGGTGATACTTAATGCATATATCAAGATTTCTATATAAATAAATAAATAAATCTTAAATATAATATCCCAATACCCTACTGTGTGTGTGTGTGTGACATTTCAAATAAAACAAATACATTACATCGGTGTGATGTGTCAATTTCTTTTGAAATATACGATTTGAGTTCTGTGCATTTTTGAAATAAAACTAATGTCATAATTTGAAAATTAGTAAGCCGTAATTCCGCTGTACTGTAAGTAAAAATTGACTAAATACTTAATAAACATGTGTCTATTTATTTATTCATAATATCTACGATATATTCGATCATATAAATCACTAATTTCTAAGACTATTGAATAGCATCATTATAAGTTATTATTTAAAATATATATAAAACAAAACAACATTTTCACAGAATCGACGCCACAATAAAAATTCTCCAAAGTAATTAATATAATACACAATGGTTAGGATATGAACCTAATTAACATAACTACTAATAACTTCTCGCTCACTAGTCCTCCCGGCAAAAACATTAATAATGACGTAAGTTACCAATGGCGTAGAGTTCTATAAATTAACAATTTTTATTCCATTTGCGTGAATAATCGTCATTCTAATATCAGGCCAGCGTTCTACACAAACAATTTAGGATTTTTTTTTAATAAACTCAAAAGATAAAGATAACAAATTAAGTCACTCGGATATATATAAATTTAAACTTGCAATAATTGTCCCTCATTCTATATAGGCAAAACCGCTCTTAAATGTTTAAACACTAACGGTTTCTGAGAATTTTCCAACCATATTATTGAAAAAGACCATTCTTTTAATAATACCACAGGGGTCAATATCCTCCATTAAAATTTTAATTAATTCAATATCCATCAACACTGTATTTTCCCATCCCTTAATGTTCCGTTCATCTGTATATGTATTCTGTCTCTCTCTTTCACATGTAATTTTATATTATATCTCCCTCTTTATGTATATATATAAGTGCACTCTTTTTGTATTTATGATCAGTTTCAAATACGTCCTGATGAAGCTTGAAATAAGCGAAACCGATTGACGTATAATAAATATCGCGGTTTCATACAGAGTTATTGTTATTTTATTAATATCAAAGCTGTATTTACCAATATTTGACACAAGAAACGTAGATAAATAAAGAAAGCAACATCGAAAATTGTAATACGGGATGATATATACACACGATGCGAGTGCCACTAAATATGCGCATAATTTTGATTTACATTTTGACAACACTTTCGGCTTATCCAGAAAAAATATCGAATGAATACACCGCGGGCCGGGGGACGCGGCCAAACCTTCATTCGAATCTCGAGCGTCGTCGGTCGGGAATAAAATAAGAGTGTCGCCGTTGTCGTCCAAAAAGTTTGCCTCGCATAAAGGCGAATGAAAATGTCTCCGGTATTCACTGACTACTGACTGCACGATTACGATTTAGGGCACGTCTTCGTCGGATTTTATTCATAGAAAAATGTAACTACCCCAGGTGTCCACATTGCCACATGACTATATTTCAATACGAAATTAATTACAAAAATGAGATTGCATTTACGTTCACGGGGGCTGTGTTAAAATTGATTATGACATATGAAAGCGGGCAAGTGTATAAATAAAAGAGGGGGTTTGGAACATTGGTCGCGGGACGTGGGGCATTCTACACACATTCTCGGTGGAAACATATATCCGATAGATTATGACACATGTGAAAAATTAAATCTTTGTGTAAACAAGACTTATTTTTTACATCAATGCATAGTGATTAAAATTTCGTTCCAATCGAGTTATATTTTAAAAAAGTCGTGGAGCTCTTTGATTGCGTATGTGGTGCCAAAGCGGGTGACACCAAACTGAAAATATCAGGACACGATATTTGGTGATCTGTGATATTTTAAAAATAATATAGATAAATAAAATACTAATATGGGGAGCAAGGCACAGGGCGACATCTATCTATGTGATACAAAGCGAAACTGGCGCCGTGACGTTCGGCAACGCCCTTGCATTCGGACCGGCCGAGCGTTTCGCCGGCTCGTTCCATTCGGCTCCACATTTCTTCATCGCACTTTCGTAGAGTTCCACTACATAACTCCGTTTGTATGCAGAATCGCGTATTTACCGAATAAACCTTTGACCGAACCGTATGAACGCAATCGTCTGATTTATTTTCTCACTGTAAAACCAAACTGTATATCTAATCATCTGAACACAATGAATAGTTAGAATCATGGAACCAAATCATCATTACTCCAGTTATCCTTTACATAACTATCCTCCATAAATGGTGATACAAAAATATAATACGGTTACATGACAAACACAATAAAGATGAGTTGTATTAATAAAAATAATCTAAGTTATTTATTATTTCAGATCAATTACCGTTGGAATTATTACATTTACTGTGATTACTGTCCAATTACTTGGGTCCCAATTCGTTTATTACAACAGCAAATATAAAGTATACATTCAGAGATAGACTAGTTATTCAGAATAAGCTGTGATGGAAGAGAGCTGTTCCCCTAGAGATGGCCTCTTATAAGGTTCGTCCCCCACCACTCATCTACTCACTTTCATGACACACACACACACACATACATGTACAAAGTGACAGTTCTCACATTTACAGATCAATATTTTCATTTATACTTATGTCATCAAGTTCTCCTTTTCTCCGTGCACTATTCATCCCTTATAACAATATTATAATATATATTTTCTTATATATATATATACGTTACTAATTTTTTTAATCCTGGATTGGATAATACGCATGAGCCTAAATAAATTTACTTTCAATCTACATAATAATAAAACTCAAATATACGCGGTAGGGTAAAATAAATGAAAGGTAGTGTATAAATCACTGATAAGTCGAAATAAATAAGGCTACATCAAAGATAAATACCGTTCTGAAAACAGTTTGTCATAATTAAATTAGAAATACATACAATTTTAAACTGGATTGATCTGCAAAAATCATAAAAAAGTGCTATTTACTGTTTTTCCGAGGTAAGTTTGTAGAACTTCATAATCACATATGTGAAAATAAAGCACTTGTTTTTTTTTATTCTACTCGTTCAATTTACTTAAGACGCGTTTCGCCTTGCAAGAGCATTATCAATCTAACAATTTAACTCATTAACTTGTATTTATAACTATAATGAGGGACAGCTACATGAGATGAAAAGGGATAACATTATTCATTGAAATTCTGACGATTTCCATATATTTTGAATGCTTCTAATTATTCTAAGTAACCATTCTGTTTCAACACTAATGATATTTTAATGTCATGGGTAATTTGTAGAAAGGGACGTCTCAAAAACGCGTCTCAAGTAAATTAAACGAGTAGAATAAAAAAAAGGGTGTTTTATTTTCACAAATGCGATTATTAAGTCCGGTTACAAAATTTGGCCGTTAATTCTACGCTTGGAACTCACGAAAAACTTGGTGGACCTTCATTATTTCTGACATTGCTAACTTCTCATCACGCCGTAGAGATAGATAAAGGATA
Organism: Eubasilissa splendida; assembly: GCA_031772225.1. Lineage (NCBI taxonomy): Eukaryota > Metazoa > Arthropoda > Insecta > Trichoptera > Phryganeidae > Eubasilissa > Eubasilissa splendida. The sequence continues at coordinate 28,981,586 of CM062848.1, forward strand.
GAGCACCGTAAACTACTGTCGTGACACACCATTCATGCCTCGTTCACTTTTATATATTCTCTCACGTATGCAAGCTCTTCGATCGCTGAAGCTTTTGACAGGACTGTTCTTCAATAGTTGGTTTATCTCATTGATTGATTTGGCAGCTACTTACACATATGTGACACAAATATATAAAGATGGCCGGTTGTGTAATAAGAGGGTAAGTTTTTACAATGATAAAAAAAGTTACTAAAGTAATTCTTTTGCGAAAACAGGTTGTTCGATCGTTGGTAAAAAAATATTTACTTTTCGAAAGTACATCCAGTAATTAACTAATTTTACTGTACGATATCCGATGGTTAAATCGTCAACCGTCAGTTAAAAATGGCGGACTCTTCACAGCCGTTTCAAAAGTCATTCGTCACAGTGATACTTTGAAAGTTGCAGTATACGACTATGAATCAAAGTGACAGATTTCGAACGCAGGGCCATGATAAAGCATAAAATTGCCACAATATTAGGCGGGATTGACTTAAATATGACGCAAACGTTTTTAACAACGGGCGATGGTAAAAAGTTATTACAATAAAAATTTACCATAGTCAAAAATTTACTATTGATCACACAGCAGACCATTAGTTTAGATAACTGTTAGTCTTTAAATTCAATTTAATCATATTTTAAATATATATTTTACAGATAAATCATTTTACTTGCGTATTTGACATAATGTAAAAATGATTTTATGTAAATCTTTCTCTTATAATACATTTTGAATATAAAAGATAATAAACTTTTTTAATTTCAAAACACCCAGTCGTGTAGTTGACAATAACAGATGTGAATGATTCATTCGGTTTTGCCAGTGACGTTTCATCATGAAACAATAGTGTGATAATATTTGGTAATATTGGGACCGCAGCTTTAAAATATTCCCTTGTTATCAATAATATATTCTGAATTCCAACCCGGGGGGAGGAAAAGGGATTAACTAAGCGGCGAAGTTTTAATGAAGGTAAAGGGTCTAGGGACAAGTCACCGGCTCACCGGCTCACCAGCTCACCAGATCAGGACTGACAGTAAATTAATGCTCATGTCGTCTATACGATCGCATTGAAGTATTTCCTCGCGCGACATACTTATACAGGAAGTAAACCCTCGAGACCGGCATCCAATAAGTATGATAAATCTTAGATAACCACCAGATTCTCTCGGGGTTATATCCTCTGATTACTTGCGTACCAATTCCTTGTAAGTGAAACTCGATCTTTCCAGGTAACAATATTATACGTTTATTACAACACGTTATACAGTAAATATAAATATGTATACATTCAGAGATAAACTAGTTATTCTGGAGAAGCAGTGATGAAAGAGAGCTGTTCTCCCAGAGACGGCATCCTATAAGGTTCGTCCCCCACCACTCATCTACTCACTTTCATGACACAAACACACACACATACATTTACACAATAAGGAATATACAAGTTAAATAATTGATAAAAAATAATGTAAAATAAATGTGTGAATTAATTATTATATGACATTTAAATAATTATATTTCAAATCACCACAGAAACAATCCCTTCTTTTCGTGATATTGTTGTAATCTTGTGACCTTGCGGTACATGATGATTTGTGACATTTGACAGAGGAGGAATAGTGACGTCAATTTTTCATTAGCCAATGGTACACCGTTTATATATAAGGAATTAAACTTTTAATATAAGGAATTAACTTTTAACGTGATTCTGAAACCGAAAAACATAAATTATAGATGTATTTTTAGTAAAATATTGAAATATTTTATTTGTCTACAAACATGAGAATTGTCATAAACATTATCGTTAGACTATTTGATTTTATTTGATTAAATATCATATAACAATCAAATTAACACAAATTTCGACTGGCCACGATGTCTTAAGGACGTATTTGGAGTGGTTTAAATGAAAAATAATTTATTATCAATTCTATAATTATTTAATGATTTTTTAAAGGAATACGATGTATAATTGACCACAAACTCACAAAATCGGTGTACCTTGCACTCTGCTACTCCATAATTAATTATGCTATTTTAGTTTACGGAAGAGAGTACGGAATATTAGAGTCGGCTAGAAGAGCACAAAAAACAATTCTTAGGGTAATAGATGGTCGTCCCTTTAAATATCCATCAGATGTTATATTTAAAGAGTACAATGCCCTAGACATGAGACAAATCTACATGTTGAGACTCGTCCTATATTTCCACGCTAACAACAACTCACCCCAATCAAGCAATAAATCTTGGACAGAACACAAGACAAACGACGAACATCTGCATGCCAGTTCCGAGAACAACTACATTTTATCAAAGATTCTACGTGTTCTTAGCTCCGAAACCGAAACACACTCAGTACCAACTGGAAATCGTTCACTTCCAATAAGATTACACATATATGGACCCAATATATGATCCAATCAGAACCATCGCTATCTAATATTCTAACAATCATTATATACAGTGTCTACACTAATAATTCACTAGTTCTACAACAATTTCACTACATTTTTTTTTCTATTTTTATTCCTGTCGAACCTTTATCTTTTTTGAATTAAATAACACCACAACAGCACGAAAAAAACTATCTACTTTAGCACAGACAGCAGTCTAGAAAAGTAGCCAGAACAATGCTGTATATATCAGAGGTGGAGTCTACACCATCCCACATAATAAACTACGAGTATATACTTAATTACAATATAATTGTATCTTATGTTTATCACGTTATATATTATAATATATTCACCTCTGTTACAACAAAAACATGTATGTCAATAAAGTCTAATAAATAAAGTATTATATGTGTTGCTTTTGTCTAAAAAATAAATTTTAAAAAATTAATGAAGAAAAATAACCATTATATCTGGACAACAATAATAACATACAAAAATGTTCCTAGCAAGTACAGTAAGAAACTCTAATTTTAACATCAACTTACTAACGATTCAAAGTTACGAACGCTTGAATTTAACTGTTAACAACTACCGACGAATTCACGTTAAGTGTTTTTTTATGTATGTAAAGTAAGCGAAAAAAAACAATTCAAAAATTTCATACAACCACAAAGAAATGTAATATTATGCAGAGCGTACAGTCCACTTGTCCCCGAATTCCTTTGTTGAAAGACCAGCCGTGACAAGCTGAATTCATTTCCCTTCAAAGGGAACAAAAAGTATGCAAAAATATGCAAAGTGCGCAAAACTGTAACGACAAACATCTCGGCAGATTAAGATAAACATTTTCAGGGATGTCTCCGATCCTATCCGGTGGAGGGTCCCCCCGCACGTCCGCACGTCCGCACACCACACGCAGTAATGGCAAAGTATATCCGATGCCAATGCAATCGCGAAGTTCTTGTAGGAAAAGAGACATCAGTCTCCTCCTTGTCAGTAAAAAAAAATTGCGACTGTCATTTGTGTACAACGTCATAATAAAACAATGATGTCAAATAATTTCCTAGTACGCACGCATCCAAATTGTTTCATCAATCCGCATATAATCTTCTTCTTCTTTCAAATAGGCAATCCACCCTTCAAGAGTGACTTGTGCCATTAAACAAGTCCAAACATTATTTTATAGAAAGCAGTACAACAATACTATAGAACAGGGAACATTGCATCACAAGTCAATACTATTCAGGAAATTTGCTATTATATAGCTTAAATGAGGCGAATTGAGGGAAAGAAGATGACACAAGTTAACCGGAAGTTGAAAATCACCATTGACAAGATCATTATAAAAAAAACCTGTGATCCGCAATGGACAGGCAAAAAAGACATGGTCGAGGGTATAATATCGCATATAATCATATTTTCTATAAATAATTAGACAAAATACTTTGTTTAAACCACTATTTATTTTTATGGGAACACATTCTTATTGTGAAGTTGTAATTATTCAGAACAGACGGGTCTGTGATATTTTAAATATGAATTAAATATATTAATTAGAAAGATATACATATAAAATCAATTTTATCGAAAAATATTGTTGTTGCGCCACCGGGATTCGAACCTGGATCTCTTTCCTAACCGGCGAAGGTGCATTATCCTAAAAGGTATTTGACATTCTATAAAAATAAGGTAGATGGCTCTTCTCTCACTGAAAAGTAAAACATATAGATTCGAAAATTTGTCGTCAAAAGTACTGTCTGCTGTAGCAAAGTTGGTTAATGCACCTTCCCCGGCTTGGAAAGAGATCCAGGTTCAAATCCCGGTAGTGTAACAACAATATATTTCGATAAAATTGATTTTATACGTATATCTTTCTAATTAATACACTTAATTAGTATTTAAAATAGTATCGAAATATTACAAATCAACATGGATCATATCTTTTATTTTTTAAATATGCTAAAAATGTAGTAATGTAATATTTCTTCAAGTCACATATATTATATATTATTTCGATAAAATTGATTTTATATGTATATCTTTCTAATTAATATATTTAATTCATGTTTAAAATAGCACAGACCGTCTGTTCTGAATAATTACAACTTCACAATAAGAATGTGTTCTAACATATATTATTATTTATTTATTATTGCACTTTTGCACCTATATATGTACTGCATTGACATAACATGGATATTTAACGCGCTCGTTGGTCCAGTGAATAAGACACTCGCCTAGTTACCGGGGGATCGTACCAGTCATATCCCAGGAGACCAGCACGTTAGTTCTATTTTCATAGCGCAAGCGTTTAGCTTAGTTTGAAAATAATAAAAATATTGATGTGACACCGTATTCCGTGTACGCATCTCTATTTAAAAAATAAATAAAAAATATTGCAAATAACATATTTTACACAATAAAATCAGAACACAGTAAAATTAACAAAATAAACTATTACATTTTACAATATCGTTAAAACCGGCTGTATATATATATATATATCAATACGAAGCATTTTAAAAACATCAAAAAGAAAAATAATAACAGTTTATAAGGCAATTGGTTTTGAATATTTTCGGTACAGTTTACCATTCGAATGTTCGCAATGAATTAATACAGTAATATATTCCGTATTCGCTCCAATTGTCCATAGCTAGGGAGTTTTTTGTACACTGAAAACGAATTTTAACGATCGCGGCCTTTCATAAAATCTAGATATTGCCTTAGTTATGTACTACAAACGTTGTGGAGTATATTAGTTCTAATGTGCTTATATAAATGAATACCAAACCGCATGTATGCGTGCTGAAGATAAAAAATATGATCAATATTGAAAATATGCCCTTACAAAATACATAAAGTTGAAATTTTCCGGACGATTATTGAAGTAAGAACACACTGGTCAATATGGGGTAGGAACTGGTTCCCGGGTATGAAATGCAATAAAGAAAGCACGCTCCTGGCTCGGCAGGAAGGGATGCCAGGTAGCCGAGGGTGGAAGGGGGGTCCTCGTCCCACTTTCACGTAACTTTCATAAATCATTAGTAAGATGAGACCACACCACGCAAAGGAATACATATGTACATACTCATAGGCATTTTATTGATTTCTTGGGAAATTACTTTGAATCTTCGTCAGCGGACTGGACTACCGCGTTAGTGATATGTTAACAATCTATATGACGATTAGAGGTTTCTCACCATTTTCAAACTAGATCTAAAGGCACATTATTCAACGATCTATACAAGTATGTACTTTTGAAATGGATGAGAATCACAGACCAGCAAATGAATAGACATGAAATGAAGTGTTAATATAGGAGAGGCATTCTACACCTACACACATCATTTGTGGAAACATAAATCTGATAGTTTATGACACATTTATGCAACAGTAAAAGTATTTACTCTTCAAAAGTTAAATCTTTGTGTAAACAACACGTATTATTTACATCAATGCATATTATATTGTTAGCGTTTAAATTTTCGTCCCAATCGAGTCATATATTTTAAAAAAAGTCGCGGTGCTATTTGATTGCGTAAGTGGTATCAAACATGAAAATACTGAAATAAGAAATTCCTGTTAGTTCATGTCTATATATTTGATAGTCTGTAATGAGATTATTTTTTATACTCTGAATTCGTCAAACTCCGTATTTTAACGAATAATTGCCAAACTTTTTAAATATAATAAGTTTGGAACGGGCGAGCCGAACCTTTTTAAAGGCAATCATGAAACCTATTATTATTCTCATGTCAAAAGTTAAAACAATTTTCAAACTCAAGAAAAGTTTTACGATCACTATCGCCTCTACAACCACCCCCAGAAGAGTTTTCTTCAATCGGTCACTATTACTCACTATATGCAGTTTCTCTTCAGTCCTGGTGGTCGCGCGTGTTTTATATACTTCGATCGGAAACCCTGGGTTTAGTGTTGAGAGTGTAGGCCTGTTTTTGATCGGTATTGGCGGATCGCCGCTTGACTTGTGGCAGAAATAATACAGCCGCCATCGAAATCGGTCCACACTTAACAAAAATGCTCTAAGAAGTTTTAGGCGGGCACGCGAGGAATTTATAGAACATACATCAGGAATCATCAGAGGATCAGCCAGCAGTCAGGAGATCGGCCGACTGTCCAGGGTAGTGGTGATCTGTCTATTTTAATGATATCGAAGGTGTTTTACACGCACACCAGGGTTTCTAAGACTGGTATATCTTTGAAGACAATGTCACACCAAATACTGCACAATACAAATATATTCACCATCATCATCATCATCAGTGACGTAACTACAAAAATTGAGCCCCAATGCAGAACGAAAATTTGGTCCTCCAAGTAAGTATTGTGTATAATTTACACTAATATTAGTACAAATCAAATGTATTAATTAGAAAGATATACATATAAAATCTATTTTAACGTAAAACATTGTTATTGCCACCGGGATTCGAACCTGGATCTCTTCCAATCCGGGGAACGTGCATTATACGATTATGCTATACCAACACAGTGGTATGACGACAAATTTTCGAACCTATACATCTATCGTTCCATTATTTGAAAGCCATCTAATCGATACATTTAATTAGTATTTAAAATATCACAGACCTATTGTTCTGAATAATTACAACTTCACAATAAGAATGTGCTCTCCTTAATAATACTAATATTATTATTACGTGGTTTATAAAATTAACTATAATAATATATCCATTAAGAACAAGAATGAGAAGAAAATTAATCTCTAATCTCAAAATATTATCACATTCGTGAAAAAGTATACCTAAGAATTCTAATGCAATTATATGCACTTAACTTTTTAAAAAAACACGTGAATTTATTTTGACTAATTTTTTTGATACTCGCTATGGATTACTAACTATTAACGCCGGGAAAGGGTATCAACACTCGCAAAATATTAATGCCAAGTGGATATTATTAAGTTGAAGATGTGTAAACCTAGTTATTTAAATAAATGTTTTTGAACACACTGTTAATGAAACATTAAAAATCCGTTGCCCGAAAGAGAAATCGTAGAAAATATTTTAAGCCAAACCGAAAGCAGAGTACGGTGGTACCGAGCAATAAAAGAACTTGCCTTTTTCTAAAGTAGTAAATTTACAATTGTATTGAAGATTTAAATTGATACAATTGTTCTCAAAATTAAAAGATAATGTAATTTTTTTATTTGATACCTCCCTTTTTTAGGTAGGTATACACCTTTTTTAAAAAAAGGACAGCTGGAGGGAGGGGGGGGGGGCACCCTTTCCCGGAACAGGTTTAGAAGCTAAGGCTAATATGCTCAGGCATCTGTTCCACACTCCCGCATGTGCATCGCGAGGCCGTCCACAAGTCTAAACTCGAACAGTTTAGTCCGGAATTATCCATGGCCTGTAATCTTCTGCCATTCAAAGTGATTTAGGTCTGGAGGTTTCAACTTGACGGCGACGTTAGGAAGAAAGGAATAAGTCCATCTTCCCACCACTATTGCCAGTTTCCAAGCGTTAACTGTCTCATTCTTAGATTCAGATCTTTCAAGGACCCGTCCGTTGGTCTAAAAGTGACGCCGAGATAAGTCACTTCCTGACCATTTTGAGGTTGTAGAACTTAGTGAGCATGGTCGGTAACAGCATAACCTAAGTTTGTGCCTACTGCACACCACTGGATGAAGGGTGTTCAAAATAACGAATTATCTCGGTTTTCGAATAAACGAAGATACGTTAATACCTTAATAAAAATGTTGAGCACTTATCTAACGTGGGCCCCAATTCGCCGTATTGGCTGTATTGACATACGAGTAGTTACGCCGCTGGCTCTACAACCCCTTGGCCCCTGGTTTGACCCCTTCATGAATTATCCTCTATTGATTTCTATTATACGCCTTTTCTCTCCAATCCTAGATTTCTAAGAGAAATATGTGTTTGAAGACATCGTCACTTCATCTTATATTTAGTCTTCTCAAGCTCCTGCACCCTGTTCGTCTTGTATTCAGCGATGTTTTTGGTCATCCTCTCAACACGGTCCAACCGCCGAAGTCTTGTTATTTTAATAAACCCTGAGACGCTTATCTCATTAAGCAAAGTGAAATCTCATTGTTGTAGCGCCTACGACAAAATTCAATTAAATTCGGCACAAGAATACGCTTCAAATTTTTTTTTGTTTTTAAAAACGTCATTGCACTCACTTTAATTAGTTAGTAGCACGTCTCGGACGCAGAAATGAGGAGCCGAGATGTGAATAAATATTATATTAACGAATTAAATACTGTAGCAACTCATATTTAAATAAGTCGAACGTAAATATTGTATTATATAATTCATATCCAATCAAAATTCTTACGCTCCCTATTTCCTTTTGCTTTATTACATTATTTAACTCCTATTTAAATGATTTTGATGAGTATGCAATTATATTTATTAAATATGAATTAAATATATTAATTAGGAAGATATACACATAAAATCAATTTTATCGAAAAATATTGTTGTTGCGCCACCGGGATTCGAACCTGGATCTCTTTCCTAACCGGGGAAGGTGAATTATCCAACTATGCTACAGCGACAATATTTTTAGCGACAATTTTCGAACCCATATGTTACCTCTTTGATATTAATACATTTAATCGTTCCATTATTTGGCAGAGCCATCTACCTTATTTTTACAGAATTTTTACAACTTCACAATAAGAATGTGTTCTCCTAAAAATAATTATATTTATGATTAGCAATATTTGAATATGTCCAAGAGCACACAATTACTGGATTGTTAACTACAAAGGCACTGTTATTAAACAAATATCAGATATCTCATAGAGACACAATGCTATTTTTTATTATATTTAATGGAAAATATATGGAAGTATGGGGGTAATTAATAAAATTAAAAAATCAGATTCTCATAGTGATGACATATATGCTGTTTAAAAAAAGAAAAATGAATTATCAAATTTGGTCCATAGATGACGATGGTGATGTGGTACTCGAAGCGAGTCCACATACTAACATATATACAATTTCAAAAAAAAAAGATAAATGTGGAATTGAGGGGTGACAATTGATGAACGATATATATATATATATATAAAGTGATCACTTAAACCAGCCGAAGACAGGTCGTAATCTCTGTAATTACCCCATACTCCCATATATTTTTCATTAAATATAATAAAAAATAGCTTTAAATAGAGGGTGGGGGTCGTCCGCCCTTCCTGAAACTTAGTCTCCTTTTGATCAGATGTCTGCCGGTCCTGGTTTCCCCTAGCCGGAAGTGAGTGTATTTATTGTTGTGCTTAGTCCACTTTTTTATTTTTCCTTTAGGGGGTGATCTATATTTTCACCTTTACTGTTATTTTTGTACACTGTTAAATGTTTCCATCTTTATATAGGTGTAATAAATAAATATGTACAATGTTAATAAATTTTCTTTGATATGAGCGCTGAATTGAACTGGTCTCAATATAATCTATATTTCAATGATAGATTTCCGCAAAACAAACCACACGTAAATTATTGTAATTAAAATTATTCCACATCTGTAAGTTAGCTGTCAAAACGAACAAAAATGACATCTAGATGACATATAAGAATCGCGAATAGTTAATTTCTACAGTAAGTAAGATATCTCCAGTGTAAATAAGAAAAGAAGACTTCGCTAAAATATGTTTTTTAAAAACGCGTTCGTTTTTGCCCTTCCGTTTAACCAAGCACTATACAGCCATTATGAAACTACGTCCAATACATCCAGAAAGTGATATAAATAGATGGGGAAGCGCAATATATAATAAGGATACACGCAAAGGTCTAAAAAATGTGTGTATAATATTTATTATATATGTAGTTAGCTTAAATTGTTTTCTACGGAGACCTGTTACCACGCGTCACCTACCTTCGAACCATTAGAAACACCCTCGTTTTAAGTCGACTTTTCTAAAAAGGTGTGTCTTATTGTTCGAAAAATACGGTAGTAATAAAGTGGATAATATTAATATCGTAAACCAACACGTTGAAGCCAAATCTGGTAACCCGGTGGATTAAGAGCGGCTTGCAATAATAATAGACTTCTCGGAATCACGAGACGAGGACACGAGATTAAAGCATGTTTATGTAATTTCGCGGCCTAGTTCATCTGAACTAAAAATGACGTATATAATACACAATATACGTATATAAATATACAAAACAATTCCTTCATACATGTGAACCGAGGCCATTTGGATTAGGGATCTCGCAACAATTTCAACTATTGTCAGGTTATAATGCTGATATCGAGGCAATAAACGTATGATTGGCTGTATTGTCACTAAGGATTGTATTCATCTAAAAGAAATACATTATTTCTTAAAGTATATTATTACTTCGGAAATACTACTTTATTAGTTATACAACATTTAAAGTGTATTTGAAATGTAAACATTCAAGAACGCCACAAATACACATTTACGGCCTTTTACAACACGTCTGTACAAGCGAAGACGTGTATTCGGAACAACCTGCGACGCGAAAGGCATAAGTATTGCGTTTTGTTCGGGTCAGATATTGCGAAAAATTTTGCGAACTACATGCGCAACTTTATTTATTATTTCTAAATTCTTCCGCCGGTTGATTCTAGTTTAAAACGGAGAACTTTGAATTAATATTTATTTTAAATTGTTAACTTTGTTTTATTAACCACATCAAAAATATCATTTTCTTCTTCAGAGTGTCATAAACAAATCAAAAACATACGTTATATTGTTTCTATCTAAATAATGAATACTAATAATTTTGAATAATCACGTAAGAAATTAAGTCAGGTACTAAATTTATTTTTTAAATAATTGTTTTTTAAAAAATAGATTCTGTTTAAGAAACAATACAACATATGTTTTTGATTAGTTAATGACATCCTGCAGATGAAAATGTTATCTTTCGAAACCGGTAGATGTATTTAATTCATTAAGTGGTTAATAAAACATAGTTAACAATCTAAAATGATGGATTTTAACCACAAAGTTGAATTTGCAAATCTTAAATTAAGATTTATTTCGCAGTTTTTATAGTTATGCACAGCTTTTTAGGTTGTATATAATGTATGCCACACAGATATGAACTAAACTACAAGAACAACAACTTATAAAAGTTTAAAACCACAATTAACATACCTACTAATACATAGTTTTTAGCTATAAAAGCAATGCGTAATTAAAATTTGTAATTAATATAAGATTAGATCAAAGACAAAAATCAAATACGATTCAATTGACTCAATTTTGTGTTAAAGAAATGAAATCCATCTTCGACTGTAGAAGGTCTTAATGAAATAAGTCCGGACGAGCATTTAGCGCTTGAGAGTATTAAAACGAACTTCCATCAATGTCAAGGGAATAAGTAATTCAATTACAGCAATTCTTAAACTCCTAAATAAATAAATCAACCCTTAGTGAATTAATAAAAATATATTTATGTTGGGATTTTAGATTATTTTTTTCCCCGTGAGGTGTTATTATAATTTCACGATTAGCAAATTATCAAAAAAAAAAAAAAAATACTAGATTAGGTCAAAGACCGCAAACCCAAAATGTTACAAGGAAAGTAAAAAAAAAAATTTAATAATATTTTGTGTTTGGGTAATTGAACTCTACTGACGTTTTCATAATTTTTATTTATTAAAATAAATACAAAATTATAATGAAAATGCGTTTGTTTTTAAATTTCACATTTAAAACCTAAATTGTTTTGAAAACCTAAAACACAGTCGAAATTAAAACTAGCAAAAATTTCGCAGCTTCAAGATGCCTCAATTATAAAAAATTATGAGTGCGTGCTTCTTCATCGTGCGTGATGCACAACTGAGTGAATTGTCTAATTAATAAAACAGAATGATATACTCGAGAACACATCTATTTTAATTTGCAATAACACCTTAAGCTTCTTAAACTAATATCACATCATTTTATGTTCCTTTGGACGATTGTTGGTTAACTTATTATCGTATTAAAAACACTTTACAAATACCTAAGCTATTGCAAAAAAGGAATTCGTCTTTTTGTACAAGAATCAGAATTTTTTTTCAGTACAAATATCGTCTAGGAATGTGCAATATCGCTATGATTTTATTTTTTTGTCATTTTCGTTACACATTAAAAGACGCACTGATTGGTGTATTCAAGTTTTAGAATGGACCAATAGATTTCTTGGGATCGGCTTATCAATACAGCGAAAAAACTATGTTACCTTTCCTGAACATGTTTACTTTGATGTCCTTGAGATTGTATGAATGCGTGTGTCAGCGCGCCAGCACCGTCGGTTCTAGATGTATGTGTGTGTGTGTGGCAGGCTTAAAAGGATGACGCACGCCGAGCGCGGTCTCTTTTCTCTAACGTCTGTCTCCATGAATAGTTGTATACTCTATATCTTAACAGTATTATTATTGTAATAAAGATTATAATTGGCACATAAAGAGTTTCTCATTGGACTACCGACAATCTTCGGTGAGGAATACAAATTGGAAAGTACGTAACATTTACAAATGACACATATACGGTATTGCACTTACACCGACGATATGACATATGAATTTTTGATATCACTTTGATTTCGACTACGTGGCTGTTTTTAAAAACATTCTTAAAAACTTTAATTGACACATTGCAAATATCCGTATGGAAGTATTATTATATAAGTTGAATTCAGTTAATGGAGCCGATAACATAAGGAATTATAGTCTTCAATCCGGCAGACGCTCACTGGCAAGATACCAAACCTCGATAGTAAGAACCCCGACATACCGACTGCGGTATTTTTGTATAAACTTGATCGCGGTCCAAGATCATTATACGAAGATAACAAAAATAGTTTGAATGCGGATTATATAAAGTCTATATTGACTATTCTGCACGCAATAAACGTAGTTTCTGGCAGATTGAATCCCAAACAGTAGAGTGATGTGGGTGGTGTACTATTATATATTGTACTGTTGGATGTATTTTGGGTACACCATACAAAAAGTAATAAAACTAGAGTGTTGTGCAAAAAAAAATCGAGCAATAAATCATACCAGAAGCGGAGTACTCTCCCCTGTAGAAAAGGTATATAGACGACATAAAAGGAATAAAATACGTAACTTTTATTAAGTATTTTAAACAGTTGACCACGACTTTTGATCGACACTTAAAACAGTTGAAATTAATTGCCCGACTGTAGATTTTGTTTTAATTAAAATTATCCCTCTAAAAATAACAAAAAAAATATATATATATGAGATTTTTTTTTAACCAAAATGGAAATGATGACTAGCTAGGTAGGCGAGTACCCATTCTTGCGTTTTGTATAATTATTTATAATTCTATCGAGTTATTTTTATTACATTATTATTGTTTCTCTATTTTTGCAGCAAGTATCGGAAGCGATTTATTGATTTAGCTGTAAAATATAATTGGATTAGTTATATTTTCATAGCACAAAGCGCTTAGTTTAGTTAGAAAATATTATAGTAAGAATATTAATGTGACACGTATTCCAAGTATGTATGTACACATACATATATATATTTATAAAATTTGTGTTTGCGTTGATTGGTTACGTTAAGTATATAGAGTAGATTGATATATTAAATATATTAATCAATTTGTAATTTGCCAATCAACGCACTCAAGGTACAGTATTATGCATTATTTACAAAATATATATTAAAATTAAACTATTCTTTGTCATGTCTACGTATAAATAAATTGTCAACGACCTAAAAATACGACTAAAAAGAACCATTTTTGTACGGTGTTGTAACTACATTTAAAATGTAAGTCACATTTTTGTGTTGAAAATAAAAAATAATAAAAATCGGTCACGCCTGCGGAATACGTATGTTCCAGAATACGTTAATAGACATTTCTTTTACCGGGAAATTCAAATATAAAAAGATAAGTTTTAAAAATTTGTTAAAAAGTAAATTATGTTATCCAATAAAAACAAACGCGATATATATTTTACACGTATCATACTTAAACTCTTTAATAATTAAGTTTGTTTCAGTGTTTACCAAGTGCAACTATTTTTCAAATAAAATTCAATAGGAGTATTAAAATTTGATTTAAAAATGTATATATAATAAAGTATATCAACGTGCAAATTAACGCATTAAATTCTAACACAAAAAAATAGCATGCACTTTGTGATGTAAGGATATATGCGTTCACGTGTGAGACCTGGCGTTCTATCTATGACATGGAAAGAATAACCGGTTAGCCCGAGCTGTACATGACAATGGCGCCCAACGTGGGGCTAACGCAGATCGGGTGAATATGCATTCACTCTTCCCTACAGATAAAAATAACTTTCTTGAAGCGGCCCATTGACGTCGCCCGGTGAGAACCCAAAAATGTGTAAGTGCCGATTGAAGCTGGCCGGTGACGTGGAGCTCGGGACCTGGCGTTCTATCCATGACATGGAAAGAATAACCGGTTAGCCCGAGCTGTACATGACAATGGCGCCCAACGTGGGGCTAACGCAGGTCGGGTGAATATGCATTCACTCTTCCCTACAGATAAAAATAACTTTCTTGAAGCGGCCCATTGACGTCACCCGGTGAGAACCCAAAAATGTGTAAGTGCCGATTGAAGCTGGCCGGTGACGTGGAGCTCGGGACCTGGCGTTCTATCCATGACATGGAAAGGATAACCGGTTAGCCCGAGCTGTACATGACAATGGCGCCCAACGTGGGGCTAACGCAGGTCGGGTGAATATGCATTCACTCTTCCCTACAGATAAAAATAACTTTCTTGAAGCGGCCCATTGACGTCACCCGGTGAGAACCCAAAAATGTGTAAGTGCCGATTGAAGCTGGCCGGTGACGTGGAGCTCGGGACCTGGCGTTCTATCCATGACATGGAAAGGATAATTTGACAACAGTCAAAGGAGAAAATAGCAGAATAATAGAGCGCTCACTTACCGTGTGAGACATAACGTACACAGTACATAAAAATGTTACGAAATTTCTAACACACTTTTCGCGACAAATACTACAGGGGTATCTGCTGAATAAATTGAATAAAATAATTTTTCATGGATAGGTAGTTGGTACTGAAATTATTCAGGTACGATAAATTCTTCAAACAATTCCTATAACCCCTCAAAATGCCGGAATTTAATAATTAACAGTGACCCCGAAACCAGGGACAAACCACCTTCTTTAAGATATTGGCTATCGCTCGGCGCAGGTATCATACAATAAGACCGCAACATTCCCCTCGGCTCGGGTACATAAAAAGTCTTCGGGGCGGAACGGCCCACGCCCGCCCGGGGGCAAGTTCTCTCGAAGGAATTTCCCGCGAGTGTGTGAAAGGCTCCACTGGGCTACAAGAATGTCTGGCAGCCCTATAAATTTCCTCGCACCCTTCCTTCTCTTCTCCGTGGCCCAACAAATGTATCAAAAGACTAAAAAAAAAAAAAAGGGCAAACAAAATTGATGAAATGAGACGGTTCGTTTCTGCGGATGCGATAATCTACTAACTGTGATCACTTGCAAAACAAAGTAAAAAGGGATCAATGAACATACCTATACTCGTACGTGCATAGGCCGAGATTTCAGTAGCCGTCTGGGATTATAAATTATCTTAACCTAGGTTTATCTGTTTAATTTCAGAAATAACATAAATCATGTGATCGATTTAAAAATAAAATGTTAGAGACTATTCTCAGATGATGTTAAACATCACGCGTGGTGGACACGCGGCGCGGGAGACAAGTAGGACATTTGTCATCTACGAATACGAAAGAAAGAAATGATCAGCCGATGGTGAACTCGGTGTTGTTGATGTCACTTGAGGGGCTGTGCATAATATGTACAGAGAAATTAAAAGAAAACTAATGCACATTTTATAGAATTGTTCTATTTCTGAATGAATTATTTTGATTCAAAAAAAAAAATTCGTATCCCGTCGAGTTATATATATAGCAAGTATGTAGCGAGATTTGTGAGAGAGGTGAGAGGTGAGATCGTAAATATTTGTTTAAGAAACATGCTGACGAAAATACAATTAATATGTACTACGAAATTACTTTGAAACATCTTGAAACGATATTTCATCACGAAATTGTACGCTACGTTAAGCAGTGTTGACGAAAAACATAACCGAATGTGTTTCTACAGTTTTAACTCTCAACGAGTGCTGTTTGAGTAGCCACATTGATGAATCACCTCAGCGAAGTAAATTGTACGCCTGAATATATTCGCTAAACTTCTTGGACGACGCTATTCTATAAAATTATATACATTTCTATGTAATACTTTTCAATTAAACAATTAACTTTATATTGAGTTGATGCATAAGTTCGTAGCATTTATGTTTTCAAAAGCCAGAATAAAAGATTTATATATATCATTTTAATGCCATCATATTGTGTTAATTGTTGGGTAAAGAAAATGGAATATCAAGTACAAAAAAAAAACAACATTTCCGACACATTTATTTGAGTTTAACCGAGGAGTTAAGGTATTACAAAAGCGGATATTCAAGAGCTCGATCGTGAAGTTATTCCATATCATCTACTGATCTTGCTCCATCGATTTTCCATATTTTCCGCTCTCTATCCGACAATCTCCGAGGAATCTCCTTTATAACAGACGATGCTCATCAAAATTGGCTCGACTTCACCTCCAAACCACCGGTTTTCTTCGGGCGTGGAATTGAAAACTGCCAAACGAAGTTGATCGTACACAATGCAGGAGATTATATTATTGATTAGAAATTGTATTCTGTTTATTTAAAATATATATATATATATATGTCATAAAAAATGTAGAAAAATTCTTATCCCACTGGGGACGGTTGCATCAACATAAATTGCGGTTAATTCAAAATAACTTACAATGATCTTGTTCAATGTTATTATACAATGCAGTATGTAAATAATTTTTCCATGTGATCAATGGTAAGTTTTTACTATGGTAAAAAAGGTTGTTCGATCGTTGGTTAAAAATATTTATTTATCGAAAGTACACTTTACTCTCCGATATCCGAAGTCGTCAATCGTTAGTTAAAGATGGCAGACTCTTCACAGCTGTTTCAAAGGTCATTTGTCATATTGATACTTTGAAAGTTACAATATACGACAATGAATCATTCAATATCCCTCTATTTTAGTGATGAGATTTCGTACGATGGTGTTCTCATTGTTTAATTTGTATAACCGAAGATTTTTCGCCAGCAAAGTAACAGATTTCGAACGCAGGGGTGAATAAAACCATAGATAAAGCATAAATTTGCATTTATTAACTTTGACGGTAGTCAATTTGAAATACTAACAACCCGCAAACGGGCGATGGTAAAAAATTACTATAGTAAAAATTTACCACTGATCACGCAACCGGCCCTCAGTGTGCTTATAACTTTTTATTTTGCTTTGTTTTTTTTATCACACATTTAATTTTAAGTTACTCTCAATTAACAATTATTCTTTTCGTTTTTTTGTCCATGTGATATATGTTATAATAATATAAGTAATTTGTCACCATTTCTTCCTTCCATGTCCCTTACAACTTGTCTGTGTTTTATTTATAATAAAAAAAAAATTAAAAACTAATTTGCAACTTTCATTAATCGATTGTGTGAAATAGGTTTAACTGTAAGTTGTCGGAAAAGTAAACTTAATCTTCACCCACCGACAAACGGCGATTAAAGTTTAAGCTGACACGCGAAGCAATTAACGTCTGTCATCCGAGCCTGGTGGGTGTTTGACAAGCGTAATGCTGAATTAAATTCACAATATTATGTCGTACATCACAGATTCTTATGACGATGAAATAATTATACGGCACATTCTTAACAGGAAAAATAAAACTGTCAGAACTCATTCCGACGAATCATTTTATGTGGGCAAAATTCAATTTTGTCCAAGATACCGCATGCTCTGAAAACGTTAATTGTCTAAGCCGGTTTTGCTTTCAGTTAGACAAAGGAAAAGTTTGCCCGTATACCATAAATTTGAGTGTTCGTGACTAAAATTACCTGTGCACGGAATCTTTACGAAATCGTGATTTTGAAGCGTAAAGCTCTGACCCGAACAATTGCAACACCACTAAATTTAATATAAAACAAATATCAGATATCTCACAGAGACAAAGCTATTTTTTATTATATTTAATGGAAAATATATGGAAGTGTGGGGTAATTACAGGGCTTACGACCTGTCTTCTATAAAAAGTGTATATTGATATATATATATATATCAATATGCACATATATTAAATTTGCAATATTTGAATATGTCCAAGAACACTCAATTACTGGATTTTTACCTAAAAAGACACTGTAATTAAAAAAATATCAGATATCTCATAGAGACAAAGCTATTTTTTATATATATTTTCCATCAAATATTGCTATTATAATATACTGGTCAAAATAATAAAATATATAAAAAATTGAAAATTTTTGATTTTTGTTGAGAATACCGCCTATAACAAAAATATGTATGTCAATAAATAAATAAATTATTATAGAATATTTTTTCTACTAGTCAAATAACTAACCTCCCGGTAAACCAAACAAAGCGTAGCACGATTGCAAACAAAAAAATAATAAAACAAATATATATTTCTTCAGACGTGATATTTATTACAAATCAATATGGCTAAAGAATCAATTCTCCCCGCGCTGCGAGCGAAAAAGTATTAAACGACATTTCACAAAGTCGACGATGAAAAATATAGGCGGCCGTAGCGGGGGACAGAGCGTCTTTCAAGTATGGAGTGGAAAATTCTGACGGCATTTATTTAAAACTGACAGGTTCAAGAGGTTCGGTAACTTTTCAGAAATGAGGGAAAAAAACTTAGAAACAACTTAAATATGCCGACCGTCGTTCGGAATCTAGTTGGAACGGCAGTGAATTTTTTTTAAATATTTTAATTTGAAAATAAAAATAAATCTGTGAGGGGTGGGGGATTCTAGAGGACAACTGAGCATAATTTGCAAAATACATATCGAGGGAAGTGATGGGCTGGCCTATGTTTTGCCTAAAGGTCTTAAAGACTAACAATGTAAAAACTAATAAACAAAAAACAAAACAAAAAATTTCATATTATGCATTACATTCTTCAGACTTTTACCGTAACATTTGCATTTGTGTACTAAATGTCAAAGCATAAAATGTACCAAACTGTAGCAATGTGTAGGCAGATTGAACGACTACACTCTTGAGCTGTTCTGAGTGAATTTGTCAAATTGTGACATTTTGCATGCGATGAGCAATTGCAATCGATTTGATGACTGCATTTTTATAGTTATATTTAAAAAAAAAAATAATGTTCCGTCATAAAAATGTTAATTTTCTAAATAAAAATAATAATATAAGGCTAAATATATTAAAATATTAATTAAATGTATTAATTAGAAAGATATATATATAATCAATTTTATCGAAAAATATTATTGTTACTACCGGGATTCGAACCTGAATTTATCAATCGATCAACTGCGAAAATTTGTCTTCAAAAGTACTGTCTGCTATAGCATAGTTGGTTAATGAAGCTTTCCCGAATTGGAAAGAGCTCCAGGCTCCAGCAACAACAATATTTTTCAATAAAATTGATTTTATATGTATATCTTTCTAATTAATACATTTAATTAGTATATAAAATATGTTCTGAAAAATTACAACTTCACAATAAGAATTTTTAACTTTTAACTTATTTTAGACAAGATATAAACCACTTTATTTGGCGAAAACTCGAATATATTCTGTCAGCAGACAGTGACGAAGATGTGTGTTGCGTCATCGACGGAACGGTAAATTACGGTATTAAAATTATTTTTAATTGAGTATTATTTGTTTTCGTGAGCTGTACTGTGCTAGACCACTTTTTTGATAAATTATCACTGTTAATAACATTAAAATATAGGTTTTACGAAAACACTGGCCGTGACTGCGTAGCGACCAGTAACTGACAAGCGCAATCGACCAAGCCGATAGCATTCTGTTAAAATACAGTAAAACATTAAATAGAAATGACAAAGCATACAAACCAAAGTCATTGAGAAATAGTGTGAAAAAATATATACAGACACACTTCCTTCCCCTGCAGCCCTTAAAAACAAGTATAAAATGATTAATCAGATGTTATTTTTCGCATTATTGGGTACCGTAATGATTCAGCCCTTTTCCCCACACCCTCAGTTTTTTTATATATATATATATATATAAAATGGCACAGAATATCACAATAATTTAGCTCCATTCAAGGTCAGAGAAATACGGCAGCGAAAAAGGTATTTTTATTTGAAAATGGGAGATATTCAATTGCCAAAATTTTCCCCCGAGAAAGCATATGTAGGTAAACCTCCAGGCAAGCTGCTAGGCATCTGGAAGTTTTTACGTTGAACTTTAACATTATAACCTACATCATGTTTGAATATCGAAACGTACACAGGCGAAGTAGGACGTTTCCATTTCATCATGTGTATGTTTATACTATGTATATATGTATATAAATTCAATATTTTAAAGACACTACTGAATTCTCACAAGGTCAGCGAAAAGTTTTCTGAACTATTTTGTTATATCTAACCGTTTTCTTTGGTGTACATCGGTGAGTGTAAGTCATGCGGAATTATGAAAAAGGTCTAAAAGGGTCAAAGATCTCACGCGGCAAATTATTCAATAAAACTCCACGCATAAGATTCTATCGGCGGTGAATATCCAATTTAATAATTGGCGGTGAAAATAAATTTCTTCGGAAACCCTGTATTTTGCAATGATCGACTTGGCTCGGCTCCAGCGACAAGTGGCGTAAAGATGTCTCATCTGCATTGCTCAAGCTGAATAACGATTTAAAATATACCCAGAGGAAAGCGACCTTAATATGAATGTCAACCAGTCGAAAGTGATGGTATTCGAGAAGGAGGATAGCAAGACAACGTGCAAAATACTTGTAGGTAATGAATGTTTGGAACAGGTAGATGAGTTTGCGTATTTGGGAAGTATGTGTGAAAGAAACGGAAAGACTGAGAATGACATCGAAAGGAGGGTGACCGCAGGGAATAAAGTGAACGGCGCATTGAATGGAATTATATCTAACGGAAACTTGTCAACCGAGGCAACCGTACGCAATGGAGTCCTGGTATGGACACAGATGTATGGAAGTTAGAACGTAAAGCCCATCTTAGTATAGTGAGTAAGATTAAGAAATGATCACTTAGGTGGTTTGGTCATATGGAACGGATGAATGAGGAGAGAACGATAAGAAAGGTATACAACGCAAGTGTTGATGGCACCAGAAGTAGAGGACGTCCGCGAAAGACTTGGCACGATCAGGTAAACCAGATACTAGAGGATGGTCCTGTTATCGGCGATCTTGTATGAGAAGATGTTTTTTTTTTAAATAAAGATGCGTACACGGAATACATGTCACAACAATATTCCTACTATTTTCAAACTAAGCTAAACGCTTGTATTATGAAAATAGGACTAACTTGCTGGTCTCCTGAAACAAGGCGCGAACCCCCGACCAATAGATCACTAAGCCAGCGTCTTAACCACTAGACTCACAAGCTACTCAAAAATATGAATGTGGATGAAGCGAGAATTGTGCAAGGATAAAAGAATGTGGGGCTCTATCCTCTCTGCCTACCCTCGCGGAAAAACGGCGTGATGGTAAGTTAGTTAGTTGTTATTCCATTTTTAAAAGCAATCAACTTTATTTTCCGTTAGTTAGGTTTTTGACATTCAACGATTTAGTAGCTTTTTACTTTACCAAAACCAATACGAAAATTAGATAATTTAAAAAAAAAACAAATAATTAGTTTTATATAAAAAAAACTATAAAAAACTATCGCTTTATGATCTCTATATTATAAAGGTCAACACTACATTATAATACAATTAATTTGTTTTATGTTTCAAATCAAATTCACTATACATTAATCAACAAAAAAGAAGGTTCGTTTGGAGTCGGTCACCATAACAGATTTTATGCTGAATTCGCCTTCGGTTGCCATTTGGCGATTTGTAATAGCGTAATAAATAGCCATAGTGTGATGATGAGCTTATGAACAAAGCGTAATATTTTATATACGTTTAATTGATAGAATCAATCAATCAAACACCCACCACTTGAATATTGTGACACCGAAAAATGAAAGCCAATTATTTTAACTTTCCACAATTCCACAAAAAAATATATATATTCCAACCATTCAAAAATTTCCAAATTAATTGTCCAATGTCGCAACAATGCCGAGTAATATTTTAATGTTTTGGGAATATCTACAGTGGAAACGACAAAGTTTCCTGAGAAAGCAGGTGCGAAAATAAACTTTGAACACACCAATTTTATCACGCAAAATTGATTAAAATTTTCAGTCAATAAATTAAAATATTTCCTATAAATGTACGGTGAACGTGAAACAATATTCCAGGACTAACATAAGATATATTATTATAATGAAATTAATTAGAGGTGCATTTTTTTTTTCAAATAGAGGAGAATACGTATTCATCAATATTCTCACTGCAATACTGAGAAAATAGGATTAACTTGACGATCTCCTGGAACGAGGCTTGAATCCCCGATCACTAGATCAGCGAGAGAGTGTCTTGAGTAGTAAAATTTACAATGGCGGGTACGACGAACATAAAAGTTAATTGCGCAAATAAAGTTGAAGGCAGGAATGACTCGCTTGAGATGTTAACGAAAGAACGGTCTACGGAGAAGTGGTCGGCTAGCTCCTAGGGGACTCTGTCACGATGTATTGGCATCTGATTATTAATCAGTTCGTTTCGACCTTATATTCCTTACACACCCATGTCTGTGGGGCGCGTGCAGGACCACCACAGCGTCAATCTTTTTGATAGTTAATTATTTGATAAAAAAAAAAAATGTACCTATGCTAGATCACTGGATAACGTGTTCATTTTTTATAATAATATTTTACTCTTTTAATAAATGAAAAATTACTTAAATATTTGGCGGTCTTCGTAGTTCAGTGGGCACGACACTGGCTTCTCATACCAGGGGCTACGGGTTCGATTCCCGGTGGGGACACAACATATCTATGTCATTTTCTCAAGCTTTTGTTTTTGTGATGTGTTTCACTGCACTAATATGGAAACAGGCCCGTTGTAGTATTAATAATAAAAATTAAAAATCATCAATATTTTAAAACAAATAATGTTGTCATAAATAGTCGTCATTAAGCTTTCAAAGGAAAATAATCCATTAAAACACAGCTTTTCATCTCTCTAGCGATGTTCTTGAGCTAATCAACGAGTAGACACTAAAATTCCTGGACTAAAATAACTGCGTGTAAACAGCGCTGAGTAATTATCAACAAAATGTAAAAAAAGAATTAACAGATCTTTGATCTCGCAACGGAAATGCTGCTTAAAAATATTCACGAAATCTAAATTAAAAGCATTATATTATTTTACATATTTTGAAGAAGAAAAAAATACACAGCTAATAGAGGCGTTCCGAAAATAAAGGATTAATAATAATATAGCGCAACAGTTTAAAAATTGTCTTTATCGGACGCAGTAAGGTCTATCCCGTGAGCGCTTTCATACAAAAATTCATAATAAATCCCTAATGAAAATTTACTTGATATCGAAAACCTCATTTTAAAATTTAAATAACTTCACAGTATATAAAAACACCAAAAATATCTAAAATCTATTATTAAACCGTCTCAAAAGTCGTACAAAATTTAGTACCTATATATTAATCATTTTATAGGTAAAAAAACATTTAATACAAATGAAATGTATTAATTAGAAAGATATGTGTACAAATAAAATCAATTTTATCGAAAAATATTGTTGTTGCTACCAGGATTCGAACCTGGATCTCTTCCAATACGGGGAACGTGCATTAACCGTTTACGCTATAACACCACAGTGCATTGACGACAAATTTTCGAACCTATATGTTACACTTTTTCAAATTAATACATCCCGGTAGCAACAACAAAATTTTTCGATGTAATTGATTTTATATGTATATCTTTCTAATTAATACACTTAATTTGTATTAAAACCATCACAGACCTATGGTTCTGAATAATTACAACTTCACAATAAGAATGTGTTCTCCTTAATAAAGAACATTTTCAGTTTTTCAGTTTTGTAGATTTGATGATTCACATTTTTCACAAAAATGCTTTTATCTCAGTTTGAGATTTGTCTAGCTGGCTGCTTTCTGCATAACCACGTTCATTTATTTCTGTGCGTGTCGTCAGTTATGTCGGAGAATTTTGTTATTGAAGTATACGGTCATCAAGGTTGGTTATTCATCTCGAGGGCGCTGCCAGATCGGGAGACGGATCTCGACTCAAGAGCGAGACTCTGACCTAATGTGTGATATAATAATGTGTATGTTAAATTAATATTTATTTCTACTATCTTTTTATGGTTATTGAAATTAGATATAAGTCTTAATAAACTTAAAATACTGTTCTGATTTCGCCGAAACCGATTTTCATGGATTAGCCGATATAGTTTATAAAAAGTAAACCGGTTACCTCGTAGTCGAGTTAGGTTAATTACTGATTTAAATCTTAATCATGGGCGAAAGACAAGAATCTGGTAAAATTATATATAAAAATAATTTAATTTTTTAATATTAGCAAAATCAAGTTTGTAGTTTAAGTTTTCATCTTACGTACGTACGTACTAGATTTATATTCAAATATTTTTTTAAAAATAGAAATTTAATAACATTAGAATATGATGATATACACGGTTTTGGTTAGTTAATTTGACATCATGACGAAGGAAATGGTATATTCTGAAACCGGTTGGTGTATTCATAAATTAAGTGGTTAAAAAAAAACAAAGTTAAATAATCTAATAATACTTTATTTTATTAAGGAATAGAACGCACGTGAAATCGGAAAATACTAAGGGCCTGTTGTGTGATCAGTAGTAACTTTTACTTTAGAAAAAAATTACTAAACTAAATTTTTTTGAGAAAACTTGATCGATGGTAAAAAAATATTTATTTCTCGAAAATACATCCCGCAGTAAACTCATTTTATTCTACGATATACGATAGTAAAAAACGAGAATCGATAGTTAAATCTGGCGGACACTTCACAGCTGTTCCAAAAGTCATCTGACACTGCGATACTTTGAAAGTTGCAGTATACGACAATTAATCATTCAATATCCCGCTATTTTAGTGATGAGATTTCATCCGCTGATGATCTCGTTGTTTAAAATACATTAGCACATGATCCGAAAAAAAATCATCACCAAAGTGGCAGATTTCGAACGCAGAGGCGAAAAAATCCATAGATGAAACATATTTCATTATTATTTGTCACGCCCATAGAGACATCTCATCAACGCTTTGACAATGGTAAATTTGACGTTCGAACCGCGAGCGTTAGTAAAAAAAAAATTACCGTAGTAAAAATTTACAAATGATCACACATACAAACGGCCATGCAATTCAGGGCAAAATGCAGAACCAGAAGGAGGAACCTAAAAAATATGTTGGAACATTTTTTTTTTCATCCAAAATACATAATTCCAATTATTTTTTTTCCAATTCCTTAGAGTCTACTCTACATGCGGCTAGACCGCCAAATCTACTACTACAAGTGCATCAGCGCTAATCGCTTTGACACTTTTTCTAATTATCTTATTATAATAAACATCATATGTGTTTTATATTAATACATGAATTGGAAGGGTACAAAATTCTAATAAAAAACCCTCTATACATAATTCCACCGTCACATGTTTTACATTAGGCACGATCGGTACTCGTACATGTGATAAAAATTACTGCGCCCCAAATCGAGGAAATCTTTAAGAGATATTTTTTGTGCAACAAAGGATTGATGAAATTTATTTATATCGGCATCAATTGTTACCGATTTAATCAATAACCGTCTCGATTATGGGGTGGTTACGATCCATCGACTCGACGCCACACGATCCGATGTATTTATCGAGTAAATCGTTGACATGTGATACTCCAATAATTGAACAATAACGATAAGACTCGTTTCCCGGAAGACAGAAAGCAAAGACAAAGAGAGCCATGCAGTCGCTTGTGATGTGCATCGCACACTGTGGAGAAGAAATATCGCGTGACGATTAATAGGGAAACAACTTTAGGTCTGATTCTGACATGGAATTAACAAATTACAAATTAAAAACGACTCGCAAGACGGAACGAACGCCCCGCGTCACTCGGAGCGTAAGAAGCGGAAATGTCGGGGTGGATGGTACGAAAATAACGAAAAATAAATGCATTTATCTTGTTTGTTTCATTCGTAGTATAATCGAATGACGAAAGGATAATATTTCAATAATTATTAAGGATCACTAAAAAAATACACAAGCTGCATGTATTATATAACAGTAATAAAAGTAATTCATGAAATATAACATAGAAAGGAAAAAAGTTAAAATACAATTTTTAATAAAATTATATTAAATATTTTATTTTTTGAATACAGACTGTATTCATTTTATAGAACTGCATTGTTAATCAACACAATAAATCAAACACGATTTTTTTGGTTCTATATTTATTTTTTTCAAATAGTTGGATGACAATTTCGGCCGTCATCATTATTAGTTGATAATGGCCTAGACGACCGAAACGATCGTCCAATTATTTGGAAAAATTTAATAATGTACCAAAAACAATCGTATTTGATTAATAAATATTCAAGTTGAATAGTTTAACTTATCTAAGAGTTATTAAATGTGCATAGTTCTTGTGATTTTTATATACTATTTACTTACTCCGCAACTTCTTCATATTTTAAAACTGTATCGATTATAACATTATTTTTAGCGTTAAATAAACCCTTGCAAATAAGGCCTTTTAAAATATTTCATACCGCCAAACTTTTCCTCGGCAGATGTTACGGGACTTAAAACTGCAAAATAGAATGAGCACCGTATACCATAATATGTATTTATTTATGTTCTCGGCGTGAAACAGAGAAAGGAAGTAAAAATAGAGGAGAGGAGAAGAATGCGTATTTTATGAAATTTCAACTTTCTTATATGATCAACGTTTACTTGCTCTCACAACGGTATTTGTATTGTAAAAAGCATTTTAAAAAGTAAAACATTATTATTTTGAGGGTATTTTACTTTCCGAGTTAAAATTTTAAAGTAAACATAGCCTCCAAAGAGCAAAGTTTCCTTTTACTCACCCCAGCCACAAGTCGTACAAACAAAAAAACAAACAATCAAAGCATTCTTTCAATCAAAACAAAAATATTTTAAATGACGCCATTGCTGACAAATGAAAACTTGTAACGTCAACACGAGCGCGTAGTGATGCGAATATACCATCGAATATCGCTTTCTCTCTCTGGCAATTTCACGGACAGTTTGGAAAATTTTAGATTTATTCGCCGTTAGGTAGATTTCAATACAAATACTACCTACTCTTCACGGGGAGTCATGACGCAACTTTCGGAATATTTCATGACAGCCTCCGTTAAAATGTTTGATTTCGCGGACACGATAACTCCTTATTTTAAATTTTCACAGGTTTTTTTATGAACTTTATGGAATTCCATGATTATTTGTAAATTAATGAAATACTGTATTCTTCTTAACTATATTTTATTATTTTTATTTTTAACTTTGTTTTATTAACCACTTATTGAGTAAAAATACATCTACCGATTTCGAAAACTTCTTCAGGATGTCAATAACTAATGAAAAACATATTTTATTGTTTCTTTAACAGAATATATTTAAAAAAAAAAACAATAATTATTTTAAAAATAAATTTAGTACCCAACTTGATACAAAATTACTACATTAATTTGTAGGAAAAAAATTTAGAATGGGACTTGAAGACAAATTTTGTTAATTATTATTATAAATTAGTTTTACACGCTTTATTTATCTCCAAACGATAGCAAATTATTTAATTTATGACCAATACCGTTTACATGCAAAGTGATTCAACTCAATTTATAAATAGTTGTATCATATTTTTTTTTTTATTAGATTTCAAGCAAACTTGGTCAATATATCTGGACTAAATTGATCTAGAGAAAAATGTACAAAGTTTACATACATATAAAATCTACCTGATTCTTGCAGCCAGAGTTGGTGAATGAAGTACACATTGTAATTAGTGATGGTAAACCGTTACGTGACTGTGATGGTGTCATTGATTGGTAACTGAGATTTAGCGATGATTGGTAACTAAGATTTAACTGTTGGAGGTTTACTTTCCAGTGTACCAGTCGTTGCTTGAAGAATTGAGTCAATCAATTATCAATCATTGTTACAATCACAGTCACAATAACTGATAAAATAACGATTTTACCATCACTAATTGTAATCATAACAAATAAATGTAATTTTTTTACTTATGTGGTTAGGGGTCCGCGCGAGCTTAGGATAATTACATTTTGGTCCGGAGTGAGCAAACGCGGCACCCAACGTGCGGCCAGCTTTCTCATGCCTAAATCTTGATTCAATATGTGACAAACACGTTCTTTAGACATGTTCATAGCCTCTGCTATCTCTCTAACCTTAATTCTACGGTCGTCCAGCACCATTTGGTGAACTTGAGCGATGTTATCGTCAGTGGTTGCAGTTTTTGGCCGTCCCGAACGTTTATCAGCTGGTACGGCCACGTTTAAATTCAGCTGCCCAAACTTTCACCGTGGTTAAATGACGGTACAGAGTCCCCGCACACAGCGTCCAACTCGTCTTTAATTTGTGTAGGCGAATTGCCTTTCAAAAACAAATACTTAACGACAGCTCGATACTAGATTTTTTCCATTTTCACAAAAACTCTCACATCGACTCACTCAAACAATAACTGCGCGTCCAAAATGGCTGAAATTGTGGTGAGTACTTATCAAAGCATGCGCAAACATATTCCCCAACTTTTGTTGACGAGTGCTGCCATCTTCGTGTTGAGGTCGGAAATTTTTCAGACAGCCCTCGTATATAGAACGCGAGGTTCTCCTCGATTTATTTATTTTTTTCACAAGAAAGTTTACCTCGGGAGGTAGATATTAGTATTTTTTGTCTACGTGTTTTTGGCAAAGTGTAATAAAAAAAATTCTAGAGGAAATTCTGACGCTGGAGAAATTTCTCCACTCGGCTCTGCACACGTGCATGCGATGTTTCCACTTGGCGGAGCGCCAGCAGTAATTGCCGAGACGGCAACCGACATTATGTAGACACTGCTCTACCTAACTCGCGATGGACACGCGGGCCATGCAACGGGGGAGTTGGAGGCTGGATGAAAGCTTATATCAAAGATAATTATTTAATTGGCGTTGATTTATCGAGTAACCGAAGAAAAACCAGGCAATTCTAGGCGACAACGTCAGCCCGCGGAAAACTCATTTATGAACCACTCGTTACGTTTATCTTATCGAGTGTAATACACGCATGAGACTTAGATCTGTGATTTCAAAGATTTTTCCTGTCTCCTGTGCCCTTTCGAGACGAATTTCCGAGAGAAATCTCATACGTTATGTTTTGTGCGCAGGACATAATGATCGACTGATGAGAGAGCAAAGAATTTGATCCGTATCCTAATATATCGACCCCTCCTACATAAAGTATTATAAATTTACGGTGCAGATTTAAATAATATATTGTATGATGAAATTACAGCCATTTAAAAATCTATCAAATACGTGCAAAATGCTAGATTGATTAAAAATATTATTTTTGTACTTACGATACTTTTCGTGGGAGGGGTCGATATATGAATGAGACTTGTCTCGAAGACTCGTAAGGTAGCGCAAAGAAAAGGAAAAGTACCGAAATTAGCATGTAGCGAGCTGTGATTCATTGTATTTTATATAATATAGTTTAAATTCAGATGGTGTTTAAGAAATCAATTTATTGGTATTTTTAATTAAATATGATATACTATTCAGGATCACGTAAAGTAGCGTATGAATGTTTCAAATTGTATATCAGAACAGAACACTAACGCTAGACACGTGTACAAGGCAGTTTTACCAGTGTAGTCAATTATCTAAAACATTAGTAAATTAATGGTTGAAATAAAATCTGAAATATAAAGGGCTTTAATACATTCTGAGGAAAATCGAGGTCTCGCATGAAGACTGTCTTCTGTGCGAGTTTTACGAATGGCGAAAGTTCAGAAAAAATGCTCTCGAAACAAATGAAAAAGGACTACACATAATGAAGAAATATAGAAGCCTGGATCCATTATCCACGAGGGTCTACAAGAGTGAATGATCAAAAGAATTTTTTAGACTATAAATGTAGCATACAAAAATAATAATTTCGTATAAATGAATTACAATCCTTTTTGGTGTATTTTTCATGTTTGTATTCATATTCTTATTTGAATACGCTTACGTAATTCAAACAAGAAGAATACGGAAAGTAAACAGATTTGTTCAAAAATCAAATCGGAAATATCTCAAAAGATTTATATTATTTGCGAAGTACCTTCCACATAAGATATATTACTTAGAAACAAAAGGTTTTGACTTACTTTCGAGGTTTTAAAATATTGGCGATATCCTCCGAAGTTGGATCTGGTGACCTGGAAAACAACAATAGCGCGGTTGATTAACATGAACAATGGAGAATGGACCGATTACTGCACAGTGATGATGCATGAACCAATTTCTAATGTTATAATAAATAAATAATGACGTAACTTCAATTGGTTTGACCTTTCTTTGGTGTGATATGTAAATGAAATTTAATAACGTCTCATTTGTCGAAAATGATTAATATTTTGAATTTATTATGAAGTAGACATTTTAAAATTTATTTACACGTTAACTTCGCATTTAAGAGAGTAAGAAAGTACTCCTTTTCTAAATACAAGGTTTCTCACTTAGAAAAGAAACATGTTTAAAAAAATTATATTTTTAATTAACTATATTTTTCATGTTGAATATATAATAAAGTATATACAGGTTGTAACAAATCTAGTCCACAATATTTTATGGGTGGATATACACGACGAAATTATGAGTCGAAAATGTTGAAGGAATATGTATGTAATCTCAACCATGTCAAAGATATAAGCATTTCATTTCAATATATACGATTATTTCGATTAATTGAAATATTTTATTGTTAAGGAGAACACATTCTTATTGTGAAGTTGTAATTATTCAGAACATAGGTCTGTGATGTTTTAAATACTAATTTAATGTATTAATTGTAAATATATACATATAAAATCAATTTTATCGAAAAATATTGTTTTTACGCTACCGGGATAAAAATGAATTGATGATTCTGGCGTCTGCAGCCGGTTCACTCGAAGGTATTTGAGATTCCGTAAAAACAATGTAGATGGATTTCAAATAATGGAACGACAGATGTATTAATTTGAAAAAGTTTAACATAGAGGTTCGAAAATTTGTCATGAAAAATACTGGCGCTATAACACAATTGGTAGTGTACTTCCTCGGATTGGAAATAGAGATCCCGGTAGCGCAAAAACAATATTTTTCGACAAAATTGAATTTTATATGTATATATTTATAATTAATACATTAAATTAGTATTTAAATATTTTATTGATTCCAAATAATATATTTTGTTAGATGATTTAGGGCCTGAAGCAAAGATATAGATTAACAATGGATAAATTTCACTAATATTTATTTCGTAGATAACATGGTTTTGTAAAAATTTCAAACCATAATACTTTCCATAACGGTGCACAATTTCCACATATTCCCCCATAAAATATTGTGAACTAGGTCTGTTACACCCTGTATAATATGTATCCTACGTCACGCTCACGATGTGATAGAGTAGTCACGCTAATCATGTCTGCTCTCATTGTAGCAGTGTATGCTGTAAGGCTGATCTAATTTCTCATGAAATTAATGAAAATCTAACACATTCACGATAACCAATGCCAATTTTCCAATTAGTCCTTAGTGTTTAGTTTAATTTGGTTTGTCTTTCAACATATTCGATGGAACCTCAACCGGTCCTGCATATAATCGTTAACTAGTACATATATTAAAAGCGTCGAAGTATTTTTACATCTAGGGTCTATGGCCATTATATATATAACTTATATAACTGTAACAGGATAAAATAAATTTAAAAAAATATATAAATATGAATTTAGTTGTAATATGAATATAAAATTATGTCTATCTAATACAATCTATAATAGGCATATTTGTAAAAAGTATTGTGAATAAATTATATAATTATTTTAACGTATTCTCAATCAAGATAATTGTATGCTTCAAGTTCACACTGTTATACTGTAAACCGCATTAAACATCACATATCTTGTTTGTCTTCTCAAACATGATACTAATTAAGAAAATACACGTTTCAAACAAAAAAAAAAAACTTTTTCATGTTTCGTGAAAACATGACATTCTCAACCTTCGTAAAAACCAACTTCTCAACTAAAATAATTGGTACAATCAACTATTACAGAATGAAACTAATTAGCAAACCGACTACCCACATATTAAAATCGCACGTTATTGCAGTCAGAGACGTCGACATCTGTATATTTTGCGAGAAAGCTTTAGAACGTTTTTTAATAATCTTTTCATGCA
This sequence comes from Eubasilissa splendida, assembly GCA_031772225.1. NCBI lineage: Eukaryota > Metazoa > Arthropoda > Insecta > Trichoptera > Phryganeidae > Eubasilissa > Eubasilissa splendida. Next base: position 29,014,524 of record CM062848.1, read on the forward strand.
CTACCACTCAAAAATGGTTGGAAGCTGGCATAAATATAATATATCGGAATTCTGAAATACCAGCCAATTTCGTGCAATTCCAATACCGAATTTCAAGTACCGCAAATACCGGATTTTTGATATTAGCAAAATGTTTATGTCGAGCACACTAGGAGGACGACGAACGAGGATTAATTTTTTTTATTTGTAACTAACGAAAGTTATGCACGTTTTTAAATTTTCAGTTTTTAATAATTAAATGAAACAAGGTCAGAATTTTAGTAATGATTCTTAGTGAAATTTTATTGTGATTTTCTAATAAAAAAGATGGGAATTAATTATAAATACAGTTTTATTTTCCAAATACCCAACACCAAAATACCTGAATACTAGTACATGAAAATTTGATACTGAAAACAAAACATCGGTATTGCAACCCCTGCTGGGGGATAGCGCGACAGGCGAAAGGGCGAATGGGTTCAACGATTAATACATTATTTTGTCTATTTTTACAAAAACTACTCTGCCACTGACAAGACATTAAATAATATCCACCCTTCGCAAGTATTATATTACTAGTATTTAAAAGACGTAAATAGGACATAATTTTAATAAATATCTATCTACCTATCTACATAAATCATCATTTACAGTCTTTCGATTGTTAAATTTGTTTTCTTTCTGTTCGAAAAATGTTCCAATTTCTGAATGAAATATATCCACCTAATTCGTAATTCTTAGGAAACTGGAACTTCGATCCAATATAAATTATCAATTTCCTTACAAAGTCCCTACTCGTTACAAGGACATTTCTGGGACTTTACATGTGTATAAAATATATTATATTTAGTCTACAATATCTCAAAATCATACAAATAAATATAATACCATCTTCTAAACGATATTATACGTCATATAAGTTAACATATCGTACGTATAGTATCGCATCTAAAAAATAGGCCATTTATAGATGTTCTAGTATTTCGCACGTAAACGTCTAAGTATTTGAGCATGTAAGAATTTTGAAATACCCTAATTTATATTAATGTCCGGACAATACATAAATTTTAATAAATGGTTGTCACCCTAATTCGTCATATTTGCGTGGAATTACATATATTGTCAAGGATATACATATATATTATTTGTGGTATCTAAAAATAAATTGGAGTTAGTTCATAAAAATAACATGAATAAGGGGGATGAGAGGTTTACGGCATTGCGAATTTCCAAGAATTTTCGTCGATCATTTATTTAAACGTAAGTAATTTCAATCTTGCGAGAAGGGAAGATAGTTTGGAGAAGCTTGATGTGGTGGGCTACGCCAAAGGACGAAGGGGAAGAACCCCCACCAGTTGAACTGAAAAGGTAATAGGCACAGGAGGAGCACAGTTAAGAGGGCAAGAGTTTATGGAGATCAATCAGTCAGAAAGGACCGACGTAAATGTCAATATTGAAGGAATTCTCAACAAATATTTATAATCTGTTATAATGTCATCTGGAATTCGCTTGACTTGCTATAAGTTCGTTTTTCAACAGGATAATAATCCGAAATATGCCACACATATTTGAAGCAAACGGGAGACGCACAGAAATTTTCTGTGTTGTGTTGGCCTCCTCAATCCCCTGATTTGAACCCAATATCTGTGGGATTAATTGAACAAACGAATCCAGCAATCCAATCTCAATGAATCTATGGTAGCTATAACAAGAATGAGGGAATAAAATATCCAAAGAAACATTAGATAAACTGATAAATAAAATACGGAAATTACGCGAAGCCATTATTTAAAAATGGGGTAGACAACCGTCGAATCAAAAACATTTTTTTTAAATATTGTGTTCAATAGAACGCAATGTATAAAAAAATACTGTTCCTTAAAATATGTTTCAAATATATTATGCGAAATACTAGAACATGTAAAAATTACCTATGCAATATGTACTCTCCTTGTCTTAAAGCTCCATAAAATTTTAGTCTCGGGGGGAGTCAGATGCATAGGTGAGTACACATAATACACAAATTCGGTTAAGCTTAATAAAATAAGCATTGTTTAATCTACTAAACCTGCAGCGGAGATTCATCCGACCATATTATTTAAAGGTGCTCTCAGGACAGTGTACTCGGAGAAGGGTAACTTTATGCAATTAAAATAAATATATGCACGTGAACGAAAGATAACGAGCCTTTATATAACATTTCCCCATTCTAATAACGTTATTTTAGAAGCACCCATTTCATCGCTGAATACTGTAGTGTTTGCCCCGTGGGTCATTAACGATCACAAAGATGAGACTCTAAAATCATAAAATTTGATTATTTAATAGTGCATATCATATTATTAAGTTCACGTTATCCCACGATCTGATACCATAAAAATTGCAACAATAAAAAAATTTACACCCGGAGCAGCTATGATAGACTATTTAATATAATATCTATCTAAATATAAATATTTTGCGATTAAACTAAAAACTTACGAAAGTACCTAACAGCCACGAGATATTATTTTGAGTTGACATTTCGCAAATGGCAACACTGCACCGCGGGAAGGAATTTCTCTATGGCACTTTCCGTTGACGGCTAGAGAGCGTGTGCAATAAGCTGCTCGTGAAATTAGGAAGGGTGAGAATGATATAAAATATTAGGCATCTGTGTTACGCTGTACCATGTTGATCAAGAGTTGTTATTGTGTTTTGTGTATTTGCAGGATGTAAAAATCCCTTCCTGTCACTAATTTTTTCGTGAAGGATTGATTACTCACGAGCTAAGCATGATGGGAACACGATTAAGTTCCATCTACTCAATCTATTTTACAAGATGAGGACGCAAGGGTTTCTGCGCTACTTCAGGAACCACGCCAGGAAGCAGGTGCGAGAAAACACCGAGTATACTACGGGGTGACTCGGAACATCAAGAACTGAATTCAAATTATGGATTGCTCCTGAAGAGCAAAGGTTCTCGTGTCTAATTGTTGTGAAGGAAATTCTTAGTTATAAAATTTTGAGAAGGTTGTAAATTATAATGTTTATTCTCACTTTCTATTTTGTTGAAGACGTTGAAGTTGAAAATCTTTTATTGAAATCACACTGACGTGATATTATTTTTTGTGCTATATTACCTTGTAGACTCATAACATTTTCTTATTCTATCATGCTCAAATTTTGTATGCAAAAGCTAATTAATTATAATGTTGTAAATCAAAAACTTATTCTATTATTTTTTTCCTCGAAAATGATTACTGATGTGGATGGGAGACGGAATGGTGAATTCTTTGCATCAGGACCGCGCATCTCATGCTTTCCCTTGAGCGAATCGGAAGATGAATACGTCACATTTTGGCGCATCCAACTTGGGACAAGGTCTCGTCACAATATACAAGAGAATGCCTTGTGTGTTGTGTTATTGATTGAGTTATCATAACTAACCTACGATAATACCTAAAATTAATGATACAAGAGAAAACCACTGCACTATATGGACTCTGATCTAGTGAAGTGGGCCAAAGAGAGAAAAAAATGATAAAAACATGTAGAAATAAATTTAATAAAAATACGCATTTATTTTGGAAACGATTTCATAACTCATTAATTTACTCTTGCTCGTTGAAATATAGGGTTAGATGTCCGGGGGAGGGGTGATTATATTTTCCTTAGGATCCTGGAATGCAACTGAGCAAAATTTGGAACGGATGACAATTAATATAAATGCACAGGGATAAAGTGTCTATGATTTGCGCAGGTAATTATTTTTAATATTATTATATTAATCGAGTGCTTTTCTTCTTAGGTGCTATTTTATTCTATTTGGTTGGGTTGTTAAAGGCTTCGACCTAGGACCTAAGAAGATATTCACGACCTACAGATGATTGTATGAAAATACCTACATATGCCTGATAAAATAAAATGCGTCAGACTTTCACAATGAATGGCAACATTAGGAACGTAAGATAAAACAGATTAAAACCACTTATTGAATTAGTTTTCTCCTAAAAGCATTGTCATACTTACTTTCAATAGATGAACGAGAAATAAAGAATTCACTAATTAATAAATCAAGGAAAAGTGTACGAGTAGGTCTACACCGGGGTTGACAATATCGCGACTGGGAAGGATTCAGAATTATCAGAATTTCAAAATTATTTGAAATTTAATACCTTAAATTGACATGGTGGTTACTTTAATTTAATTATTTTAATTTTCACAACTAAACTTTGTACTATACACACGTTGAGTTACGTCAGTACTATATTTTCGAGACGTGCAGTCCCTCTCATCATCGGATGATAACTTAACTAAATGACTTATATGAGAATAAAAGAACATCGCCGCTGCCTAATAAACAACAACTTCTAACTACATAATTGAAACAAGCCACTCTTTAGATAGTCCTAAACTAAAACTTCTCCACTCGGTACCTTATAAAGGATTATTAATAAACAATTTAGAAACCGTTGAAATACGAAAAAATTAAAATTCGGAGAAAACACTAATTAACAACATAGCATTCCCCAACACTTCACCTTTACTGTCCATATTCCCGGTAACGGCCGAAACTCCCCCCCCCCCTTCCCAAGCCCCGAATAAACTACAATACTGTATTTAGTTTAGTTATCACCTGATAATGAGAGGGACTGCATCTTTCGAAACTATAATAGTGATAACAACTCAACGTGCGTGTAGTACAACGTTCAGTTGTGAAAATTAAAAATATAAGTACAAATTACACAAAAATAAAATAAAAAATGTTAATAGCGGTGAACTATGGAACAAGATAAGGATTTATCAGTTAATACAAATCAATGATTCTTAAGTTTGCTATCTTTAAGTACATACAACACAGATAATATTCAAGAAACTAACAGGTAAATTATAATGACGTTAACACGTTTTAGTATAATTATTTCATCAATTCGCCAAATATTTTAATGTTTTTAGCGAGATATTTATTATCTCCGTATTCTGTAAACTTAATTATCTACACATGAAATATTGCTGCAGAAACTTTGCTCACTGATCGCACAAAAATAACTGAAAAATACGGAGAGAAAAAACACCTTTATTTCACACAAAATCGGAAAAGTGGATAAATCGAATTTTATCGGTGATATAAATTAAATTGTTTCCGACAATTCGCGGAATCGCGGGACTAACTTAATCGGCGGCTTTATTGACAACAAGGAATTATTCGACACAAAGAACCTGATATATTATCACGTTCTGCAGCCAAACAATATATTCAGAAGATACATCAATATTATTTTAGTTCATTATATTTTATTTTTAATGAAAAACACATTTTCTGTCGTAAGTTGTTATTTGTGTTCTAAAATTGCGACATCACAGTAAAAAGTGTGTTTTCATTTAAAATATGTACGTATCAAAGTTTATCGAAATTTAATCAAATGGATTGATTTAATTCTGGCGTCTCCTAGCGCGTACTTCTCAAAGGAATTTGGGATTCATCACAATTCTCATCGGATTATATGAAAAAAAATGGGATTTATAGATTTATCAATTATAATAAATGAAGATTATAACATCAAAATTGATCATAAACGTAATCGGTTGATGTAGTGAAATGGTAACACCTTTCCCCGGATAGGAAAAGGTTCGAATCCCGTTAGCAGCAACCATCGATTTTTTTCTGTGCATCTTTCTAATTGATTAATTTATTTTGTATTAATTATATTTTAGCTCCACGTTAAAAAAATGTGCGTTAATTACCTACTTAAATTATATTTTAACTTAATTATTGAACATATATATAAAAAAAAACAAGTGTTTTATTTTCAAATATGTGATTATGGAGCTCTACAAACTTACCTCGGAAAAAGTAAAAAAAAAATAAATTATTAAAGTTAACGAATTACGCACCGAAATACATGTACACGGTACGGACAGACATAGGCAGTAGCAACGAAAATTATTCATCTTATACAATTTGCGGTGGAACTTTATCATTCATTCGTTTCAGAAAGGTGTCATTAGAACTATATATACATTTTCATTAACGACTTAACGAAAACTGCGAGTACAATACATGCCAGCAGTCACTACAGAGCGCTATCCATCGCACGGTATCGGCATTGTGGTCCAGTCTACTAGGGACACGCCTACACCTCGCAGGTCCCCTTTAATTAGATAGTTGAATGCTCCAGGTTTATATATGATGTAAACTTGATATTCCACGTAGCCTATTTCAAGTCCTTATATTTTTCATTGGCCGTTCGCCATTGCCTAGCCGGCCACTTCTCCGTTGTAACTGTTTCATCGTGTTTTAACTTTTTACTTTGTTGGAGTATTAGACTTTCGCGTAACCCGACTAATTTAAAAGTTGTATCAGTTTTTCATGGTTTTTAAAATGTTTCAGTCGCCGATAGAGCCAAAAAATACGAGTCTGAACAATGCGTTGCATTTACTCGCGTAAGAGCGTCAAAAGAGTTTTGGTGTTAAAAACATGATAATTTGTCATTAAAAAATACTATTTTCGGCATCGGCAGATTCCACATCAGCTGTGGCCGAAAACTAAAAGACACTAAGATCAGAACTATACACGTAAAACATTTATATATATTTTTAATGAGAACTCATTTTTGTTGTGAAGTTGCATTTTCAGAACATAGTTCTGTGGTATTTTTAATACAAATTAAATTAATCAACTGGAAAGATATACAATAACAATCTATTTATCGAAAAAATATTTAGTTGCTATCGGGATTCTAACCTGGACTTCTTCCTATCCAGGGAAACGTGTGAATCATTCCACTATAGCAACCGATTACGATTGCGACTAATTTAAAACTTATATCTGTATATTTTTACAATTGATATATTTACTATTGCATTTTTAAAAATGGTTTATGGTGGTGTGGAAATAAAATATATATCAATTATTGTGCAAAAGTGCTAAAAATTAGAAAAAACGTTGGTCATCACGAACGACAGCATAAAGACGCATAAGTAACGTCTAATTCGGCCAGCGCACGCTTTACCACTAACTAGAGTGACGATCGGCATCCGGCACTCCGCGCCCCGCGCACAGCGCCTTCTGTATGTATTGACAAATTCACGTCAGGTTTTTCGAGAAAACATTTTTTATTGTTGCGTATAGTAAAATACTTGTAATATATGTAATTATTTTATCCAATACAATACATAAATATTACGGAGGAATATCTAAAATATGAACTCTGTATTTAGTGTATTTACAGATATGTATATATCATCGAAAACGAAAAGTTAACTATCACATCCAGGTCCATAAAGGTCCAGGTTTGAATCCCGGTAAATATATGTTCTTCATATATCTTTCTAGTTGATTCATTTAATTTGTATCGTAAACATTAAATTACACTATACTAATTGCTACTGAACAAATTTACATAGAACTATGGCGTACTCAGCTCCCACAGAAACACGCAACCCATGCCGTGGGCAAGACAAAGCTCCTCCCCTAATTAATCCTGCTCCCCTTCAAAGATCACGATCCCGAGGACCGCAGGCAACATTTTACAGTTTGAGAATATTAAACTAACTCTTGAATAAATAACAACTCATCAAAGTGTATAATTGCCTCCCAGATCGTTAATTACCTGCCATTCGGGATTTGACATTTAATGACAAGTTTAGATTCAAGAACTTTATCAAATTTATCAAGAGAATCGTCCTATTTCATATTGTACATCAGGATGCTGTAACGGCCCACAAAAATTGTACCGAACTATCATTGAAAAGCCATGATTTTATCTATTCTATCATCGTGGCAAATTACAGGGTTGTAGGGGGGTGCACCCCACTAACGAGATTCTAGTGCACGTGAACACACCATGTTAGTTGATTATACATAATGTGAGTCTAGGAGCGTTGTTCGCCCACAATTCTTCCCGGTCACAATCTTTCGCCGCATAAATTGAATTTTTTTAAATTAAATGTGTCATTATTATTTGTCAACTTTGTTTTATTAACCACAAAATTAATTTTGCCAATTTCAAAAGAATTAAGTGCGTGCATACTTTTTTAAACAAAATAATTTCTTGTATAAGTATGTACATATCATTAATAAAAAAAGGTAGCGCAATAGTACGAAATAAAACCACCTACGAATAACAGATTTTTCAAATGAATAAATCTAACCTAATCTAAAAATTATATAAATAAGAAGTACACAAAACGGGCACGTGTAAAACAATTCGTTCTAAATTAAAACAGCGAAATAATATCACGGGGGGTTCACGCCTCGTTTCGGGACACCAGCAAGTTAGTTCTATTTTCATAGTACAAGCGTTTAGCTTAGTTTGAAAATAGTAAGAATTTTGATGCGACACGTATTCCGTGTATGCGTCTCTATTTTTTTAAAGAAAAAATATACAGGGTTAACAGACTTAGTCCACAATATTTTACGGGTGGATACCTGACTAAATTACGAGTCAAAAAAATCGTAATTATGCGATTACTTCGATTAATCGAAATATTTTATTAATTTCAAATTATATATTAAATATAAAAAATTAAAGGTCATCGAATTTCTATATTGGCTATAATATAATAAGTGGTATATAATTTAGGGCCTGAAGCAAAAACATACATTATTAATGGAACAATTTCGCAAATATTTATTTCAAAGTACGTAGACATCGATCAAGCTTAATATGATTTTGTAAAAATTTCAAACAATATTTTCCGAAACAGTGCAGAATTTACACATATTCCATGAACATTTTCGTCTCGTAATTTACTCAGGTAAAATATTGTGGACCAGGTATGTTACACCTGTATGTCCTACGGATAAAGAAAATAATATCAAAATATTTTAACTATGGTAAAAAAATGTACATCGGAAGAAAAAAGTTAACAATCGAAAAAATTTATACAATTGTTAAATCAAGTTTATTATTATTATTATATTGTAGTATATGTAAAATATGAGTGAAATCTTTAGCCGTCGTATTTTTTTATACTATTTATATAAGAAATATATGTCGCCAAGAGGGCGTTTCGCGGGTCGGTCTTCACCACATGATCACGATCACTTTTTCCGGAATTGATAAAACAGTTTTACCTCTTGCGCAAAGTCCATTGAAAAATTAATAATAAAATAAGCTTCAAATTACACATTTACAAGATACGTACTATTGGGCCAGCTCCGCTAACCACAACACCCCAGTCTGAGGCTGTGATTGATGCGTTTAACGAATTTAATAATCGATAGTAATATTTGACAGTGTTAAAACACAATTTATTATCAAACAAGAGAAAGTGGTCGGTCCACCACAGTACAACATAACTTAAGCAACTAATGCAAACAAATACTATTCTCAAAATAAAATACAAATGTGAATCGAACGGCGATACATAGTGCTCGATTTTATCACATTTCACGGAACGGCAACTGTGTCAAGTGGCTCCAATGCACTGCAGCAGCGGAATTTTATGGGACTGTGTGTTACGTCGGATAATAGCGCGAATCATAACAAAAGTTTTAATTTATATCTATCAATTATTTTATCGTCAAGATCCCATAAAAATAATAATATCCGTACACGCCTTCAGATAAATAAAGATTTTTCTCTACAAATATCTTCCCAATCTGACTAGGGATGAGAGTATTAGATATATAAAAGAACCACCTTTTTATATATTGGATTGTATACAGTAGAAAACGTTTGAGATAAAAAATCGGTTAACATGAAAAATATTAAATACTGTTTATGACTCAACTTACTATTGACTAGGCCGACATCTGATAATGAACACTAGATACAAGGTTGCCGCTTGCCACACACCACCCTTATCCCGGATTACCTATCAGGCGCGTCGTTTTGCTCGAATTGCTTACGATTATTAAATTATTCATTTATGACTTAACTTTCTGTTGACTCGGACGGCGCCTGTCATTCTCTTAACATGAATAACTATTCCGGTCCCCATGGTTTCACTGGTACACTGGAATAACCTTATTATATATATATATATATGTATCGTATTGGATTGTATCCGCGGACTATTTTCGTTATTTTTATTATTCATCGAATCCCTACGTAGGTACACCAAAATCCCATTATCACGCAAAGTGACGTAGGTACCGCTGGGAGGAAAAGCTGCCAAACGGCGATGGATGGAAACCTGACAATACAAATGAAAGGGGGAACGAAAAGGTGATGGAGTAGTCAGTCTGCTCAAGGAAAACAACATCAAATAAATCCGGGCAACCAAGCCAGGGAACCAGGAAGCTCGATAAAACTGACTACATTGCTAATGTTCAATCATCAAAAGGTGGCTGTAAGGTTCCTACAAAAATTTTATTTTAGTTTCGGTTCTAGCGTTTTAGCAATGTCAAACGTTCATGTAATTCTCGCCATTTGCACGTCGGTCACACTTTTAATAACATAAGCCATACGCGCAAATATTTCGAATAAAATATAATTCTACAAGTCTGGCACTCTATCATTTGATTAGATATATTTTAAAAAATACCGCTCTCTGGGCGTTCCATTTTTTCAAATGAATCAACCGAGTGTTGGGTAACCAACCTAGGTATGTGGGTTACCTGCTTCCCACGTGTTCAATAGTAATTTAATTCGAAAACCGAAGATAGGTATGATTTTTTTCCTTTCATTCGTTATTGACGAGCTTTCACCTAGTATTACACTAATTGGAATTGACTGCCTCACTAGGTAAGGCCTCCATCTATTTCAATAAAATTAAAATAAACACCGCACGTTTGTAATTCTCTCGGTACAGCTTATTGTTTCGCTCCTTCTCCGGTACCACATTTCGAATGCTTCCAACCTTTTTCTAGTTAATAATTTCACTTCCGTAAAGTGGTATTCTGCAGACGTAATTGCATTTTCATCTTTCTGTTTATTTGTGACTTGAATTTGCGTAGACAATTATAATATAATACAAATGAGGATAGTACAAGAAAACAGGTTCATAATAGACACAACCTCAAAAATTGAAGGAGTTATCGAAGAAACACATATAAGTTGCTGTCATTACACCTGAAATGATTCTCATGATCAACTACCGCGAGAGGCTGCATCAGTGTAACAAGAATGGAGGCCACCACAAGAGTGATGTTTTGTTCAAAACACGTTCATTTTAAACGGCATTAATGTACTTTCGATTAATAAATAAATAATTACCATATCTTCTTTGGTTTTAGAATTTATTAGCTGCCCAAAGTTCTTTTTGCCACAACCTTTATAAAATTGTTAATAATAAAGGATTGTTTTTTTAATTTAGTACACCCTTACACACCACGTGTTCTTTTATTTGATCGTTTGTTCCCTGCACACCTCACTAGATCGGAGTCTGTATCGAACTGAGCAGTGTTTTTCTCTTGTATCATTTGAAATAAGTTAAATGTATTAATTAAAAAGATATACATATAAAATCAATTTTATCGAAAAACATTGTTGTTGCGCCACCGGGATTCAAACCTGGATCTCTTTCCTAACCGGAGAAGGTGCATTATCCAACTATGCTACAGCGACAATACTTATGACGACAAATTTTCGAACCCATATGTTACACTTTTCAAATTTATACATCTATCGTTCCATTATTTGAAAGTCATCTACTTTGTAAAACAAAGTATTAGAATTTAAAATACCACAGACCTATGTTCTGAATAATTACATCTTCACAATAAAAATGTGTTCTCCTTAATAATGAAATAAGTTAGATACAATAAGTCGATATTTACGGACATATATGGTAGATAATTAAAAAAAGTACATTAAATCAATTAAATATTAGAAACGAATTCCGATCTACAAGATTTAGAGACCAAATTGATATTTCAAAACTAAAATATACCGCAACCCAAAATCACCATATTTATAAAAGCATTCAATTCTTTAACAATCTCTCCATCACAATTAGAAAAATTACAGACTACCATAAATTTGTATCTGAAGTTAAAAAAAAATACGTACACAGACTAATTGAAACAAAACACTCTCGTATATACTCCTCTATACACGAGTCTTACTCTCATAGAGAAGAAATAAATGTTAAAAGAAATGACATTATATATCCTACTGATTATTTTTATAATGTATTAATTTTCTAATATTGAAATAAAAATAGATCGATGATAATGAACAGGTAACATCATTTCTTACAAAGAATACCAATAGAGTCATTTAAATATAAAATGACATTTCAAAATGATAATGAAAAGAAAGCTAGTAATATTTATGAAAAGACTCTAGGAACACCCGAGTACATACTTGAAAAGTTCTTCCGGCCCAACTAGAGCCGGAGGGGAAGGAATATTGGGGCACTGGGGTGAAGGGTGAAGGGTGAAGTACTCTGTACTCTGCTCCCCCACTGCACATTGCGTCGCTTCCGCTTCAAGTGACAACAAGGAAAAAATAATACAATTTTCATCCACACATTTGAGTACGCTTAAATTACTAAACACTTTTGAATTGACTCAACTAACACAAATAACAAAAATATTAACGATATAATATCCTTTTTAAGAAAACATATTATCCTTGTAAAGTTGCAGTTTTTTCAGAACATAGTTCTGTGCACAAGACTAGTAAATGAATAGACATGATATGAAGTGTATATATATATATATATATATAGAAGAGGGATTTGGAATATTATTTGCGGGGCGAGCGGCATTCTACACACACACATATATCCAACAAAACATAAATCCGCTAGTTTATGACACATTTATGCAACAGTAAAAGTATTCACTCTACGAAAATTAAATCTTTGTGTAAAGAAGACGTATTTTTTACATTAATGCATATTATATTTCCATTCCAATCGAATCATATTTTTAAAAAAAGTCGCCGAGTTCTTTGATTGCGTGAGTGGCACCAGAGTGATCACGTGGGTGCCACCAAAATGAAAATTTTGGGACAAGGAATTTGCGATAGTTCATGTTTATTTATTTGGTGGTCTGTGGTATTTTTTAATACAAATTATATATATCAACTAGAAAGATATACAGAAAAATCAATTTATCAAAAAAATATTTAATTTCCCCGGATATGAAATGATCCAGATTCCAATACCGGTAGCAAATATAGTTTAACTAAAGGTGTATTCAACTATAGGTGTATTCTACTTTATTTTTTTTATCTTTCAATAGTTCCTAACGACTTCTATTCGAGAGAAATCAGTGAAGTGTACCTAAAAATTGGCAATATTTGATATAATAGTTTTCTACGACGTATTTGAATTGCTCTAAAGTGCTCGAATAAAGAATGTAATATTACTTTTTATTTCCAAAACGTGTACACGTACAATACATCCAACATAAAGTAAGAGGCATCTTGATTTATAATATATATTAGATATAAACATATGATCTAGAATACTTTTTTTAAAATAAAAATTAATTAAATTTAAACTGACTTTAATGCTTAGAAAGAATCAATTTGGCAAGTAGACAATTAAAATAAAGTAGTAAATAAAAGGGCGTATTTCTTTAAACCCGTTTGGGACATTCTTTCTAACAGTTACACTAAATCCTCAATCGATCTCTCAAGGAACTGAAGTGAACATCAAACTGCTTCGAAGCCTGACGAATGTTAGTGTCATTTTTTACAGCTGTTATCGCTGCCTGAATAGCTTCTGCTGTCCACGAAGCCGCTAGTTGTCTTAGCTTTAGCCTTTGTTGTTCTTATTCGTTTGCTTAGTATCTAAAACAACAAATTGGTGAAAAAAATACATCTAATTAAACTTAGATACGTGCATTTAAAATGTATCTCTGTCATACATTTACATGAAGTACAATACCGCTCAAACTTTTAGTTCTAGTATTTCACATATATTTGATACATTTTAAAAGATTATTGTGAATTAAAAATGTATCAAATATATACCAAGTATGTAAATACTAAACCGGAATTTGCCCATAGAAGACTCTAGCTGTCAATGTAGTTACCGTCAAACCGCATTATTGGCGTCATTTTCTTGTTTTGACATTTGACAAATATTTTCAACTCATAACAATACACGTTTCATACAACAGCATAGTTCTAATAGCGTTGAACATGTCGAATTTTGTGCCTGGAAACTACGATTTGCGGACAGCATTGATTTTCTGTTACCATTTGAAGAAAACTGCTGCAGAATCGCATCGAATGCTTGTAGAAGCTTACGGTGAGTATGCTCTTGGTAAATCATAGTGCTTTGAGTGGTTTAAAAAATTCAAAAGTGTCGATTTTGACGTGAGAAACAACGCTCTATGTTTGGTGGGATCAGAAGGGTGTGATTTATTATGAACTGCTAAAACCTGGCGAAACCGTTAATACCGAACGCTACCGACAACAAATCATCGATTTAAATCGAGCTTTGAGTGAAAAACGACCAGAATATTAAAAAAGGCAACACAAAGTGATTTTGCTTCATGATAATGCACCATTACACACACACACACCAGACTTGGCTCCGTCCGATTACTACTTATGATACGCACTTGCCGAGCAGCGCTTCACTTCTTACGAAAATGGCTCGATGATTGGTTTGCCTCACAAAAGCAACAGTTTTTGTGGCGTGGCATCCACAAATTGTCAGAGAGATGGGAAAAATGTATAGCTAGCGATGGACAATATTTCGAATAAAATATTTTGTTTCATTTTCATACAATAAACGTGTATTTTTTATACAAAAATTCCGGTTTCATATTTACATACCCAAGTATACACAAAATTTATGTTTTTTTTAGTTACATAGGAGGGGTGGTATTGTCTTAAAACAAAAATTTTAAGAATCAATTAAATATTTCGAACTAAATTATTACCGAACGCCAGAATACAAAGATTACTTAGTTATGTACATTCCCACTTTCTTGTGTTACTTTGACTAAACTCACCAAAACTCCATCGTGCTCCTCTCAACTTTGGTTATATACAATGACGAGGGTGTATTGTCAAAGCACGTGTCACGGGCGTGTCAATAAATATCGTTTGACAAAGTGTTGAATTATTAAATCCCATCACGGAGCATGCGCATTACTTACGAGTACACAAGTTTCAGTTTGTACAGGCGTGAATGCTCTTTTTATTTTTCTTTTTTTTTGCGAAACGCTCTCGTTGCTCAAAAGATGGGGAGGGGTGCAAAACACAAGGGGAAATGTGATTTAAAATATTACGAATGGATGATCATCTACCCTGCCCGTAGAGATTTGTAGGACATCGAATGGACATGTGAACAATCTTTTATTTATGATACCAGATAATTTGTTTTCGGATAATCGGCGAGGCTTTACAAGTAGTTTTTTTCAAAAAGCTAAAATTTATGTTATGTAGAGACTGACTAAAACGCCTAAATATAAAATAATAAGTTGCGGAAACCTAATGAAGTGGAGTTACGACAATTTTAATTGAAGTGAAGGTTTGATAAAGGAGAAATAAAAGATTAATAGGATCAATACCTTCACGTAATGACATGCACACACTAGCTTTATTACATTTTATTGGTCGAAATATAACAAATCAAAATGTATACTAAATGCAAAACCAGCGTACATTAACTAACCTAACCTAAATTGCATAAAAACCCTATTAATCGCTTATTTCTCCTTTATCAACCCTTCATAATTAAAATCGCCACAACTCCACTACATGGTTTCCGCAACCTAATATTTTATGTTTAGACATTTCCAAGCAGTCTTTACTCAAATAACATACAATTAACCTTTCTAAAAGAACTAATGTAAAACAAAATTTAACCATTCGGCAGCTCCGCCCCACCCTAGTATACCATAGGTAGTTAAGCGATAATAATAATAATAATAATACTGACGAAGTCTGCAACGGCAAAATATCTAATATCTCAAAAGAATACATTAATTTTCTGATCCAACTTTCGGGTGGCAGTATCGAGTGATATACGATTTTTTAAACTTACTTTTTTGACAGCTGTAAATTACAAGGATTTCATTTTAGAGGCGTATTTTTAGTGTTTGTGTGTTTAGATGATAGCTCACTTTTAGTGATTGAGATGGTTAAATATTTAGTTTAACTCGAATTTAATGTAAGTAAATTAGAATCAAAACAGAACTTTACTTTATTTAGGTCAGTCTGAGAATAACCAGTTGTTCATTATGTTGGGTGCAACACACCTAGAGCACACAATATTTCTATGTTCAAGCCGAGTGTGTCTAATCTAAACTATGTCAGAGATGTAAACATTTTTTAAACATTAGTAATTATTCGATTATTTCGATAAAAAACAAATGATTGATTCTAAATTACAAATTAAATACAAAAAATGAAAAGTTATCGAACTTCGCCAGGCCAAACTGTTTATTATTAGTTATTTTAATTAGATGATTTAGGGCCTGAAGCTAACATGTATAATAGAATACTAAATAATCAATTTTGCACATTTTATTTCAAGTACGTGTATCAGTAGTAAATTTGACAATGGTAAGTTTTTACTACAGTAACTTTTTACCATCGTCCGTGGTAAGAAAACGTTTGCGGGTTGTTGGTACGTCAAATTTACTACTGTCAGCATAGATAAGAAATCTCGCCTAACAGTGAGGCAAGACAAATAATCATGAAATATGCTTTATCTATGGTTTTATTCACCTCTGCGTTCGAAGTCTGTCACTTTGCTGGCGATTTTTTTCGGTTTATATGCTAATTAATATATATTAAACAACGAGATCATCACCAGACGAACTCTCATCACTAAAATAGCGGGATATTGAATGATTAATTGTCGTATACTGCAACTTTCAAAGTATCAATGTGACTTTTGAAACAGCTGTGAAGAGTCCACCATATTTAACCAACGATTTTCGGTGTTTACCATCTGATATTCGAGAGTAAAATTAGTTAACCGTTGCATTTTACTATAGTATGTATTTTTTTTACTATAGTAAAAAGTTACCGGCCCTTAAAGCTTAACATGAGTTTATAAAAATGTTATACAATAATATTTTCGGTAACGGTACAGAATTTCTACATGTTCCTTGAACACACATACCCCTAAAATATTGTGCACTAGGTCTGTTACATCATGTACAACATAACATATTTGGGTTAAGTGGTATTTTTTCCTTCAAATAAATATACGTTGAACTTCGTACGACGATTGCCTCAGGCTTTTATGAAATTTGAGTGAAATACTAACCGAATGTAATACACCATCTTCGGCGATACCTGGAATGAACGAGACAGAACATTCTAGATGCTGCCCGTGTCGATCAATAGAATTTCATCTGTCTCGGTCTACACCTGGAGCTAAGTAAATTCAAACAATTTGATACCAAAAATGAAAACGGTCAGACCATCCCCTAGGTTACGCGCGCATGCACATCTAAGAAAACGACCAAAATACGGAAGGCCCTGAGGGAAATCACGTACGCTAACAGATACGCCAGAAAAAATCGTAGATAAAAAATAAATGATGGAACCAATGTGGTATTTTTTATGTGCGTCAAGTTCTGAATCAAATTTATTCGCCAATATATCCAATTTGAATTATGATATAAAATGTAAGACGGGTGGTCTTTGGAAAAAGCTGGAAGTGTTAAATTTGATTTGAGGCCGTGTCATAATAAATTATAGATATCTCATAGAGACGAAGCTATTTATATTATATATTATATGGGAAGTATGGGTATTACAGGATTTACGATCTGTCTTCGGCTGGCTCAAGTGATCACTTTACACAATGTGACGTTCACCATTCCATCCAATCAACCTCCATATCTATCAAATTTTTGGAAGTTGTATATATGTTACCATGTAGAAACACTTAATAACAATGCCTTTGGAGGTGAAAATCCAGTAATTGCGTGTTCTTGGACATATTCAAATATTGTGTCATAATAGTTTTTCACTTTTTATATTACTGATAATAATAAACCATCTGTAATAATTGTGAACCGAGAAAAAATAATGTTTAACACGTTTAGATGAAGTTTGTAGGAAAAGAAAACTCAAATCTAGAGGTTTAATGACAAAAACAAAAACACTTAAAAATACGCGAAAAAAATCTAGTCATCACTGAGACACGTACCCTTGCACAGATGCATGCCATATGTATACCTCGGCCAGTAGAGGCGTGCGCGACCTTTGTGAAGATAATAATTGGATGACGCCGCCCACCGCCGGCCGGGCCGCGATACATTAATAAACAAGGGTGGGATCGTCCCCGCTCCCGCTGGAACTTTAATAACGTAATACAATACACATTTCATGCATAGACTCGGCCTCGTCACGGCGGCAGCAGTATCAGCTCTAAAGGTCACTTTCTAACAAGATTCGCTCGCTGCAAAACGGAACACTACGAGGGTCCAGGAAGATGCACGTTTTTTTTTTCAAATACCAATTCGCGTAAGTGAGTACCGTTGCCGGATATTCCCGATATAGCCCTGCGGTTGCGAGACGCGGTAGAGACATTCACATAGTGTGGCTGTCTTGCAGTGAGTGGTTGAAATATTCGAGACAATAGATCAGTCCGCCGACTGTGAGATACGGTCCGTGACTCGTTTCTTGAATGCACGAAACATGAAACCAGCTGACATTCATCGCCAAGTGTGTCATGTCTTGTACTGGTTTGGCGCCAAGTGATTTCCATATTTTCCTTCATCTGAAGCGGTTCCTTGATGGCAAGCGTTTTGATGACAAGGGTGAACTCAAAGACGGATTACACACGTGGTTTTCGTCCCAGGCGGCGTCGTTCTATGTTCGAAAGTATACAAAAATTAGTGCCCCGTTATGACATTAGCTTAATAATAGTTAAGAAATAGTTTGAGGTGTGTAGCATCCGAAGAAAGTAAAGTGTTGTAAAAATGATGTTTCTTTAAAAAAAAATCCGGTACTTAAAAAACGCGTTTCGTACATAAATATGGGGACTTTCCTGTTATCGTCCCGCCATTGGCTACTGACTCAGTTTACACTGCTTATCTTTTATTCTCGCTCTAATACGTATAATTCATTGATTGAACACTCACCCGGGTTCAATAATCTATCTGGTTAGGTCAGAATAGTACCTATTTATTTTTCACATATTAGTTAAAACAATTTCAAAGTGTATTAAAAACTAAATAAAAACAATAATAATAATAAAGAAATAAAAGTATTTGCTAGTCTAATTTTTTATACACCAACAGGGCCCGTTCTAGGGGCGGACAATTTGGACATTCGTCCGGGGCGGCAAATCTAAAGGGCGGCATTTTTGCAGTGAATGTGACAAAATATTGATAAGTTAAATATCCAATAAATCGAAATTAACGTTCCATGTAGTAACCACTCTCAATCTAGTTGTTATTAATGATATTTCAAAAGCATCCTCGGAAGCCACTATTTTTTTCAATATGCCTCAAAAAATATATTTATTTTCGGTATCCACTTTTCGACAGCTTAATAGCACTTTTCGACACTTTAACAGCAATACGTTTAAAACATGCCACGGAGCGGCAATTTGTATTTTTGTCGGGAGCGACGCATAAGTATGTGACAGCTAAAACGGGCCCTGACACCAATCAAAACTCAGCAAATAGTTGTGGGCAAAAAATAGGAAACATCCTACAATTGTAAACTCACCAACCTCCATACTTGGAGAAAAGCATGAAAATCTGTTTGAAGAAAAATACATTTATTAATCCACTTATTATTATGAATGATAATACCCCTTCCATTGCCATTTAAATTTTAGAGCAGCTGTTGATGCAAGTAGAGACTCCCTGTGTATTCAGTCTATCCAATAAACTTTAATATACTTTTCCCGCTCCGACCAACTAATCACTTAGGGATTTCACCGACGTGGAACCAGATTGCATTTCGACGCCGTGCTGTCAATACGTGTGTTTACATTAAGGGTCGA
The DNA here is from genome assembly GCA_031772225.1 of Eubasilissa splendida. Lineage (NCBI taxonomy): Eukaryota > Metazoa > Arthropoda > Insecta > Trichoptera > Phryganeidae > Eubasilissa > Eubasilissa splendida. Next base: position 29,034,324 of record CM062848.1, read on the forward strand.
GAGTAACGCCGTGCGTATCATCCTGACCACGAAAAAGAAGCGGTGTTCTGCAGCATCCGGAAATGCAGTGAGATCTCCGTTCTTCACTACAAAAGTGCGAGTCAAGTGGAGGTGAAAATTGTCGTCCGACCCAGGACTTAGATCAAGGCAGGCCAGATCCATCTGCCATTATCCAATTCGGGTTGCGTTAACTAAACCATAATTTTAATCGATACATAATATTGCTATTGGTCGAATCGTAATATTAATGGCGGCCGGCAAAAGGAACTGACTTTGCATCATACACTAATATTGAATGACCAATCTACATTAAAAAGAGCTAAGTTTGATTTTTAATAAATGAACGCAATGCGTAAAAGCTGTATGAGAAGACAACTGCATTAAAAATCAGAATAAAATTAATATTGAAGGTAATATTGAACTTTATTGAACTAATATGTTGTATACACATGTTGCTCAGAAAATAGGAAGCTGTGATACAAGATGAGGAATGTATAGTAAATTTCAGTGGTATGCATTAGGCATGGACTTAGGTCATGCTGCTCCTAACGATTTGGACTGAAGAAAAATAATTTTTCAAAAGCATTTTTTTTTGTAAAAGTATACCCGCGAAAGTTATTTATTAACATTCTAGGAAACGCGTGCGAAACTTTAGTTGTTATTTACAAATTTATCCGCTAGATGGTTCTAGTTAACACAATAACATGCGAGCTTTGAATTATTTCCGCTTGGATTTAAACGTACATAATTAATACATCACATAAATATGTAAATTCAGATATATTTCGTTGAAATTATAGCTATGGCACGGCTTTATTGAGTTATGGAGTGCACGCCTCTGTTTTTATAAAACACTTGTGTCGGCAAACATCTTAGAGAATTGGAACTACATATATACGTGGGGTCTTATAAAATATGTAGGAAACGTGCGTTATTTATATTTATGCATAAATTAAATACGTGTAAAATTGTAACTCACCTCAGATTGTATATTTGAATACATAAATGGATAATATAATGCCACTGGGCCAATCCATACATATGAAATGATCCAGCACTGGTTGCTTGAGCATTTTCAAAAATTTTCATATTTTTTGTGCAATCACCCTAACTTGTTGGTAATTCAAAATGAACAATATTTTAATTTTATTATTTGTTTTACGGGGCGTAGCATATTTTGCAATGTTAAAGGTTTACGGAAACTGAAATATCTCAACTCATATTTGTCCTATCAACATGGGGTTAAATAAAACCAATTTGTTTAGAAAGAAACAACCAATAAGATTGATTCGACACATTTCCACAATGTGAAATTTCACCCTTAATTCTTAGCTTTCGTTTTAAAAAAAGTCCCATCTTCACGGGGATGTTTTTGCAGGAAGGGTTAGAGTTTATATATCAAAAGTTTTTTACAAAGAGGTGGGAACTAGTTGTGCTTACACCCCTTTTGTTTTAAAATTTCTCAAAGTTTGGAAACTCACAAAAACTGCACTTTTCAAGGTTAAATATCTCTGGTGGGTGGCCAGATAAAAATCTGAAAACTCGGCCGAAAATAGTACTATATGATATTATGCACAAAAATTTGGACTTGTAGATTCGACAGCAAACAGAAATATTGCGAGCACAAAATGTCCAAGAAAGGAGTCCTAGGAGGTAGCCAACCACTTCTCAACACCTCATGCGAGCCACTCCAGCCTTCAACTTCATTCGCGTAATTAACTTCATACCCGTAGTACCTGCCATTGTAAATCGTCCCGCAATAAAAGCCAACTTTTGTAAGTTCTGTTTTATTTAAATATCTTACTCTAGACACAGCATAAATACTCACACGCACATTCATACACACTGCATCAACACGCGTGAGACTAGAATAGAGTTAAGGTCTTCAGTCTCACCATGTATAAAACCTTCTGCTCCGAATCGCATAACATACAAACGTCAGTCGCTCCATCCGACAACTCAGATCACACAATTAAGATCGTCAAGAGTCAATAATAGTCTACGACGACAGCCCCTACACATTCAATAACCAAGCCTTGGGAAAACCCACCAAAGTAACGTTTCATTCTTTTAAATCTATATTGAACATCTTTCATTTATGGTATTGATACAACAGCTGTCAATACTGACATAAAAATGGCGCCTTTACAAAATTACAGAGGTTTTCTCATTCAACTAATAAAAATACTAAGCTGCTTAAACTATATTTAACGAATGAATAATATAACTTTCAGTTCACGAATTTGACTGTAACTATTTATTTTCAATTTTCAGGATTGACGCATTGTTGCAGAAAACTATCCATATATGCGAGATCCGGAATTATCGGTTGCTTTTGCTAGTTTGTGGCCGTAAGTATTAATTAATTTTGTTTAAAATGTAAATGTTCTATTACAGTGGTAATGTCAGAATACATGCATGCGGTCCCCAGATTGCATTCTTTGGCGAATTAATATGCCGAGATTAGTCGACATTTTTGCTGTAAATTTAACTCTTTATAGGATTACATTATTACAATTTTTTGTGTCTCGACTCAATGATGACGGATGAATTGCTTTACTTCACATTTTATATACATATATATATATATATATATATTTAATTTTGATAATGAAAAAACATGCTGATAATATATAATATTTTTCTTTGTGTATTGTGCACTCCTGAATTTCTTTTATTTTACAAATTATGTTAATGCCTGAATAGGGCGTGTATAATAATAATAAATAAACAAATAGATTTATTGAATAATCAAAAAAAGCAATTAAACAATCCCAAAGCAACGAGGCGCGCCCGATACCACACGCCACCGCTTAAATTACTCCCACGTTAGTGAGATTTTCAGGAGTGATTTTCAAACACATGTTTTATGAGGCAGGATCTCGGCCGGAAAACCACCCAATCAACTGAAAATGCACCCGTCGCGTGGACCGTACAACCTACCGCTGCTAATTCCACGATTCGTCACTCTTCACGGTGACCGGTGCCGGTGCCGCCTGACGGCGTCATAAAACCGGTCACACGCGAAAAACTTATTTTTTAAAAACTGAAACATCTAATTTTAATAGTCACAATAAAACTTTGCACTGCACACACGTTGTGTTATTTTCACTACTAGTTTCGCGAGGTGCAGTCCCTCTCATCATCAGATGATAACTAAACTAAATACAGAATTGCAATCTTAACCGTATTACGATAATTAGTATTTTTTATTTTTTTATTAATAAATCGACTTAGCAGGTCCAGCGACCCTTTTGGATTGATATGAGAAATGATTAGGTTTAGTTTAACTTGAACAATTTAAAAATACCGGTGTCAGAATTAGGAGTTTCAAAAATAGTGTTTTTTATTTTGAAAATATCTACGAATTAGTTTGGAGCACCGCATCGTTCTTGATATTGTGACAAGAAGCCCAGATTAAGGTTGTATTTTTTTCTTCAGAACGGCGAGTAGTTTCGTACTGGCACAGGAAACCAAATCTATTTTCCCATTGATTACCTTATATAAAAAAATGAGGTTCTGTGTTTTGTCTTCTTTGGAATACGTTCGAAAGTTTGAAAGAAGTCAGTCTAGCTTCGTAGTTTGTAAGATCTTCAGATAGTCCACAGCGATATAATAAACTTCATTAAAAAAGATCGGAACTCTATTTACTATTCTATTATCGATCTCATAGTTGGGTTTATAGATTACGCTACAGTACTCCACCGTACAGAAAAGTATACTGGCTGTGTGGGTATGTAATATTAATTTAAAAAACATGAGTCGAAAATGTTCAAGCTGCATGTGCTTAATATCATTCTTCTTAGAAATACACTTACATTTTAAATTAATTTCGATTAATTGAAATATTTTATTAATTCCAAATTATCATTATTATCGAAGTCATCGAACTTCGAACGACCAGACTGTTTTTTTTCCAGATGATTTAGGGCCTGAAGCATAAATATTGAACAATAATGTATCAATTTGATGTATGGAAGTGAAGCCTGGAGCTGACAGAGGAACGAAAGTAGACTTAATGCAGTGGAAATGAGATCACTTGGCGTATATGTGGCAGATCCATTTATGACAGAGTAAAGAATGAAGAATTAAGGAAAGGATGTAAAGTTGATCTGAATATAGTGAGTTAAGAAAGGATCACTTAGGTGGTTTAGTCATATGGAACGGTTGAATGAGGAGAAAATGATAAGAAAGATATATAACGCAAGTGTTGATGGCACCAAAAGTAGAGGAGGACCGCGGAAGACTTGGCACGACCAGGTAAACCAGATACTGGAGGATGGTCCTGTTAGAAGCTTCAATAATCGTCGAGCTTGTATGAATGTGGATAAGGCGAGAATTGTGTGTCAGGATAGAAGAGTGTGGCGCTCTATCCTCTCTGCCTACCTCCGCAGGAAAACGGCATGATGGTAAGTAAGTAATTTCGCAAATACTTATTTCGAAGTACGTAGACTTACAGCTAAACATGATTTTGTAAAAATTACGTAAATGGGAGCTTGAACATTACCGACTCGTATTTTAAAAGGCATAACTTCCCAAATTATTGAGGACTAGGTCTGTTACGCCCTGTATATCTGACTAAATTACAAGTCGAAACTGTTCAAATATGTACCTAATCTCAACCATATCATAGATATAAGATATAAGAGCGGCTAGACTAATCTCTGTTACAAAATGTAGAGCCTGATGCAAAGATATATATTAATAATAAATAAATTTCGCAGATAATATATTTATTTCGAAGTACGTAGACATATTATGTTAACATGATTTTGTAAAAATTTCAAACAAAAATATTTTCCGTAACGGTGCGAATTTGCATATATTGCTTGAACATTTTCGACTTATAATGTAGTCAATATAGAGATGCATACACGGAATACGTGTCACATTAATATTCTTACTATTATCAAACTAAGGTAAATTATTATAGACAACAGTACAAACGTTGATTATTAGTCACAGTTTTCAATCACTGAAATCATCCAATACAAATCTACCTACTATTAACAGATTATTATTTAATCCATCTATCACTCCCCCCCCCCCCTCCCCCCACTGCTGTAACTATGCGCGGCGGACCGAACAGTCAGTCACCTATCCAAATAGTGCAATGTTAATTATAATTAACCTTGTAGGTGCCTCACATGCAGAACCACGGGACCAGCTCTGTTGCCGAATTCATTAGCCGAAGTAGCGGTAATCATCGGCTGCGGTTGTTTCTGCCAGTCGTAACATGGAAATATATTAATTAAACCGTGTAAAATAACGAGATTCGAAGCTCGTCGTATCGTAATTGCTAATCAGGTGACGCACGATATTATCAACGGCTTCCGTATGGAGGATGTGCGCGCGCACATGCCGAACGGTGAACTGACACAAATCACAGGGCTTTGGACTCAGTTTCTAATTTTAATTTCTATCTATACATATTATAAAATGTACAATAAAGTCTGCGGACTTGCGTGTATCGGATACAAGACGGCTCTTCAAACTTTTTATCAAAATCGATAACGATCGTTGAAACCAATCGCACTAATGCGTTATGTAAATAAATCATAAATACTTAAGTATCGCTCTAAAGTAGACACTAGAACTTCTAATAATAATGGATAATTTGTATAGCGCCATTTTCGTAAAAACTTTCACCTGAATGGCGTTTTACACATAAACTGTTTATAGTTCTACAATTATCTTTGTTTTTAAGATTAAAAATTGTCTTTTTGAAAAGGTGCGTTTTTAGTTTCTTCTTAAATAAAGTCTCTGATGCACTGTTTCTTATGACGGAGGGCAAAGAGTTCCAGCTTTTGGGCCCGCCACCGCAAATTTAGACTTCTGGCAACGGTTGGTCGGTTCTACAACCCTTCCTGTGGCTGAAGCAGAGGCTGACCTGAGAGTTTGATATCTACCATTCAAATTGTCTGGGCTACAAAGTTGTGTTATTAAATATATTAATATTTGAGCTCTGTATTTGCCAAATATTTTAGTTGAAGAAATTTCAGTGATAATTTCATACTTGGTTATCATCGATTCCAAATTACTTAATCACTTCAAAATGTACATTTAAACAATATACAATCCTCCACTTTGTATCTAGACTAGTAAAAGAAGGGATTTGTAAACTATGTCTCGTCAACACTAGATCTTGTTTGAACAAATAGATAAAACAGAATTACCCTAAGGACAACACACGTGTAAAATGTACGTGTCACGTGTCGTCATATTCTCCGGCACAACACATAAGTGGCCACAGTGATAAAGAGGGAAAGATCGAAGGAAGAAGATGACCGAAGAAAATATACACGAGCCAGTTTCTAGAGTGAAACAAATACATAAACTACTGGGAAATGAAAGAATCTGAAAATAGGAAGATCTGACTGGTTTCTCGGTCGAGTCTCCCAGTACCCCGATAAACGCTCGGAAAAGTCTGATAAACCTACAAATGTATACTGAATCTCTGTACACGGAAAGATATCAAACGAGTTGAATTTTGTTGCCATTTTTCGTTGCAGGAGCATACCTGAATTGAAGAAATATTTCTACGTAAATTATACTTAATTTTTTATGTTATAATAAAAAATTTGTTATATTAAAATTACATAAATTATTATTCTTATGTAAAACCCCACAAGGGTGTTGAAGGAAATAAATTTTTAAAAATTAAACGTTTATAATTTGATCAATAAATTTATGCATGCTAATGTTTTTTGTTGTTGTAGTATAATATGTGAGTACACATTTCATAAAATTATTAATAAAAAGGTATTTGCAAATGAATAAACTTTACAATCTATGACTCACACACACTATACCCCGTCCTTCAGTGGCTCTGCGGCGGGCGGAGGGGCTAGGGGGCGGCAGCAGGAGGAAACCTCTCCATTAAGTATCAAGTTATGTGGTTTTCAGATTAAAACCACAATTATTTGAAGCTTTACCTCTCGGCCTATTTAAATGGTATAATTTTGATATAGTTTACTAATCACTTCGACGATAATGGCGCTGAAACCAAACCTCGGCGGAGTTGGAGGGAAAGTGAGTTCTTCGGTATTGACCTGGTGCACGATCACAATTCTGAATTGTTACATGATAACGACTTTCTTTAGGTTTAGTGACTAGACATGATTAGCCAAATGTACACACGATATCTGTAGAAAACAAGATATTTTTACAAAACCTCTTAGGCTCAGTCTAGTCTGAAATAAACCCACATTGCCTACACCTAGATATCTAGAACCTCCGCACTACCTCTGTCTAGCAGTTTCGCGTTGCCTCCACCCTAACTAATACCTAAGCATTGCTTCTACGAGTACACTGTCTATCAGCCTCACGCTACCTAACAGCTAAGCACCCCTTTAACACTGTAGCAGGTTCACGCTGTATCTACACTGTCTGACTACGCACTGCTTCTACACTGTTTAGCAGCTTCACGCTGTCTACTCTGTCCAGACTTACGCACTGCCTCTGTACTGTCCAGCAATTTCACATTATCTCTACCCTGTCTATCATTTACACAGCTTCAATACTGTCTGGCAACTTCACGCTGCATCTACCCTGTCTAGTACCACCACTTCGTTCCTATCCCATTCAACATCTCCTTAGGCCGCGATCTATTACATTTAATTATATTCATTTACGGTATTTTCAAACTAAACTACGTGTGCAATCATATTATAAAGATTGTGACGTTACAAATGTAGCCACGTAATAATTGATTGATTATTAAGAAAAACACAGTTTTATATAAGAAATAAGTAGTCACTTGGATTCAACTTCTGACTGCACTGTCTATGAGGGGCTTTTCATTTAGAAGTGGGCCATTTAGCTGTCAGCCACGGACTGGCAGCTGATTATTATAATATTGCTGGAGCAGTCAATCAAGGGTAAGAAATAATATGTTTGAACGCCAGTGCACTTAATGTTCAATTCCTGTACCTAATTGTATGATAAATTGTATCTTGCAGAAATGGGATATTTCCTTCTTTGGATGGGGGAAGAATCCCCACACCTTCGGGTCGCGGAGTAGATTTTCACATCTCTCGGTGGAGGTGGAATCTCCTATTACTTGAAACAGAGAACGGGATGATCGCGGTTTGGCAATGGAGGTGTTCTAAATATCAGGATAACCCCAAAATAATGTAGAATTGGCGCTATGAATCAGTGGCCAGGAAGGATGGCACCTTGGGCGCGATGGGACGGAGAGATTCTTCAGATAAGGTCACACCTTGTCTGATAAGATAAGGTCAAGTCTTGTGGTATTGTTGTCATCGAGTTTTCTACTGGAGACCCACAGCACTATTATCACAATTTAAGCTGTGCCGATATTTATATATTTTAGGTTAATTTTGTTGCAGATTTAACATAGAAAATTTAGTTTTGTTTAGATCTTGGAATTCACCATCCTATGAATTCTGCTCATTGAAAATGCTCATCGCGGGATAGAAGATTATTTAATATCGTGTTGTGATTATTGTGATAAATCCTTCCATCGTTATATCAACATTTTTGTAATGAAGCCTTATTTGTAATTGATAATTTTGCCCATAATGTTGTTAACATAAATTTCCTCGGCGAAGAACAGTAGCGGAATGATGTAGACAGAAGCAGGTCAGGACAGGACAGGATCCTGGGACCGAGAACCTACATTATCACTTGCTCTCCCTTAGCTAGTCGGAGGTGGACAGAACTCCCCAGTACGACCCGCCACAAACAAACATAAACAAATATAATCGCTATCAGTCACCTGACGTGTCACGTGGTTTGTGGCCGGAATACCCCCGCTCGCGCGTACTCAAAATATAGTATAATAATTCGATCAAATGAATTAGATACGGAACGATCATGAACGTTGAGAATTTCTCAACTGCATAGAAACAATGCGATAGATAATCCACGTTATAGAAATTATGCTCTCATTAAATAAGTATCAGCCCTGATGACGGCCCTTCCGATGACGGCCCTTCCGAAATATCAGCCAAAGAGGCGAGATACCCACAGCAAAATAACTTAGATATCGCTGCACGAAAAATGTGGACGTCTGTAAAATGTATAATATTATACACTTATTTTTCAATGAGCGTGCGACCAAACCCTAATCCTTACAAAATTGATTCATTTCAGCGCGCCACTGTTCTTGTTTTACATCCCCGCTTTATTCTTGATCAATATCTTGGGTCGTGCCGACTCGTCTGAGCAGGGGCGGAACAATGAGCGGGCGAAAGGGACAGCAGCCCCGGGTGCAGTGCGGATGGGGCGCAGAATTAGAGCTTCATTGAATGTGCAAAAAATAAAAATTCAAAATACAAATTTGGTATTTTAATTGATAAGGGGCGCGTTTATGAGGCAAATGGCCTCTCTCACTGGACAGTTTTGGGGGCCCCTTGTCCTGAGTAAAATGACCCTCAAAATGATAATACCACGACACAACGTTCAACGAACAGCGACGTTTAAACTAGAGCTCCCGAACCGAGCACAATCGAATCTGCCAGTATTTTGGATATTAGTGTATCCTGGCCTTACTTATTTAATTATTTCCTTTTCGCTTTCTCTGTTGCTGCTAGTTTTGCTTCCAGTGATTTGCGTAAATTTATAAATCCCGCACTGACGGGCGCTATAACACCTAATTTCGCCCCTGCGTCTGAGTAACTGCACTTAATTATGTGATTTAACCCTCTTTTCAATTAACCACTTTCAGTATTTCAAAGTTTCCCAACAGTGAACCTGACGATCTCCAGCAACTGTCACTTCACTCGGTTCACAGAGACAATGATGTCACACGCCGGCCAGTGTATCTGGGGTGTTTCAGACTTCAGGTATCTTCACATGCTTCACATGCCGCGCTCGAGAGGCCGGTGGTCAAGCGGAGACGGCGGGGGCGAGGGGTGGACGACCTGGCGATGTTGGAGCGGTGAAAGAACCGTTCCTCGAGAGACGATGCCGCTATCCGCTATGATATACCGCCAGCCGGCAGACCGACCTGTCCGTACTGCAAGGTGTATCTCTATCAATGTATTGGTCAAATAAACTATATGCAACTACATGTTTTCTTTCAAGACCCACGCTCATGCCCAATCCGCCCCTGCATACGGATCAATTAATAATGAATATAAACATTTACATCCTACACAGTTTAATAGATCTAAATCAAATTTGGCATTATGCAAAACACATGCAACTCCCCCTGCCTGGACCAAATTTTGCATACATCGTTATTATCAAGAGTGTACGGAAAACAAAGGCACTCCTTTCCTCTAAAATTCTATTTTAAATTATAGCTCAGTTAAAATATTAAATAAGGGTTTAGGAGTGATTCCGAGCAACGCCGAATACAGCCCGCTAGTATTATGTACCTACATATTAAGAGAAAAGTCTTTAACCATTGCAATCTTCTGACCCTTAAATCGCACCTTATCGTGAGATTTTTTTATGTTTTATATGATAAATTAGTATAAAATCAGCATATTGTGCAATTACAATAGTGAGCGTTTTCGCACAACGTACCTAACTTCACGCTAGATGTAATTCATAACGGGAAAAATGACAAATTTCATATTTTTTCGTAGAATATAATAGTGAAATTTGACTATGAATACTAAGCTAAGTAAACTCTAAATAACATAGTGTAGTGTATAAAGAAATATGCTGGGAAACACTATAAGAGCAACGAAAGGACGTATCTCATGGATGCAAAATTAATTTCGATATATTGAATGTTTCATTGCACATTTTCTATAAAGTAAGTCTGGCTTTACTTCGAACACCACGAAGGAACTGGGACTCGAACTGTTGGATGTCAAACATTACGATCTGACGGACGCTATTTCAAATACCCGTTACGAATGAAGACATCGATGGAAATAATTCGAATTAAATCAGTGGTTTCCACTTTTGTAAAAAGTAACGACAATTATTATTATATGTCAATTGATTTCCAAAATTATTCACGACACTATAGATAAGTATCCAAATGTAGAAGTGTAAATGGTACTGTTACTCGTTTCTCAATCTATTTGTTTCGTCTGCATGCATCTCGTGAAGATAAAAGAATTCATCCCGTGCCTAAATTTTGTTTTAGAAAATAATAAGCGAATTAATATTTTCATTATTTACGAAAGCGAGCCTTATGTATACGATGATAGAAATTAGTAAGAATTACCGTCTAAATATTCAAACCGATTTAATGTTTATGCATATACAACGTCTCAACTATTTTTACATATTAAACTCATCATTTTAAAGAAGCTTTGGTAATCGCCTGAAATAGGACCACCGATATAGGACTACTAACATCAGCTGTTCCGCTGTTGCCAAGTCAAACAGTACTCTTACGAAGAAGCAATGACTGAATGCCTACAACATGAAACTAACGTTATATTGTTGGCCCAGTGGCGTGCACTAGGCGTGAAGTTAGGTTATGCTGCTAATATCGACGCTGTAAAAGCGATGGACATTACCACTAGAGGTTGTATAAGTATACCCGTGTGAGTTTTTTTGTGGGGATACCGTAAGTCGAGAGTTTACAGCAACAATTCTCGAACAATTCAGGCCCTACAAGAAAATATCCGCCGTGAAGTTGCTGCCGATGAACCAACGCTTTGCTTTCGCGTGTTCCCAAATTTAAGAGTCCGATTGCGAGAGTGTCTTGAGAGAAATGGACGGCATTTAGATGATATTGTTTATAAAACATAAAATCCGCATCGTTAAACTCCATTTTGTATAAATAAAATATGAGAAAAACATTGTGGTTTTTTATTTTATTTAATATTAAACTTTCCGCTGGACACCCTTCATCAAATAAATATTCTATTTAGATTTATTTCGCGATTATATGCAGTGCACGCCTTAGGTCGTACTTAGGTCGGATATCAGCAACTCGTCTAAACCGGATGTCATTATGGTCAACAATATTATCAGCTGTTAGCAAAAAAAAAAAAAAATTAACGCAATATTGCGAGCTTCAGACATCAGAAGTTGAGGCTTCTAACAGGACTGGTTTGCGTTGTCATCTTAGCACTAATTCCGTTACCATCAACACTCGCGTCGTACATCTTCATTCGCTTGTTCCATTCCACAAGATTAAACCACCCAAGCGACCATTTCTTAATGTTTATTTTTGTAATTAAACTAGACCCACAAAACATATTACATTGAATATAATCAAACATAAAAACTAATTTGTGTCACAGTTCAACAATCCATTTCGTGCTTACATTATTGATAAGCCACTTTTTTTATCACTTTTTCCAAATTGGAAGAAAGCATACTATTTCGTCAGGTAGTTTATTTTTCAGTGTAAGAACAACAAATTATAATGTCCTCGGCCATACTTATTGGTGATTTTGGGAATTGTTAAATTCAAATTAGCTACACCCCTTGCCTCAATTTAAATGCTTCCTGATTTACAATATTATTTTTTTTAGAACACATTCTTATTGTGAAGTTGTAATTATTCAGAACAGACGGTCTGTGATATTTTAAATATGAATTAAATATATTAATTATAAAGATATACATATAAAATCAATTTTATCGAAAAATATTGTTGTTGCGCCACCGGGATTCGAACCTGGATCTCTATTTATAGTTATAGTTGGATAAAGCACCTCCCCCGGTTAGGGAAGAGATCCAGGTTCGAATCCCGGTGGCGCAACAACAATATTTTTCGATAAAATTGATTTTATATGTATATCTTTATAATTAATATATTTAATTCATATTTACAATATTTTTCACTATGGCTGTTTGAAAATTTTGCATTTGTTTTATTTTTGAGTTACAGAAGTATCCCCACGATCGGATACCACATCTTAATAATGACTCGACCAATCATTTTATTAAGATCAGCTCGCTGCCATTCACTGCAAATTTGTTCATTATTTTTTCTAATTATTATTATTATCTGTAACTACATCAAGTAAACGTTTAAAAAATGTTTTACCTGAACAAAATTTCAAGAATTCAGTTTCAAAAAAAAAATTTAAAATTAAGGAATTGGTTCCAATAATATATAGTATATTTAACATTAATTTGGAGGTGTGAAATAATGGGATGATTAAATTATTTTGTAAAACTTCAAATTTAGTGAAATTGCTATTCAGCTTTGGAAGTTTCTCTAACTCACATATGTAAGTAAGTACATAGTTATTTTAGTGGATTTTCAATTGACACTTTTGTCCCTTTTTCGGCGGCCATGATGGCTCGCCTGTCACACGGCTGACCATAAGCTACCGCCCTATATCCCAGTACTTAATGCAGTTCAATGGGTTCAGTCCCTTTGATTGCTTTAGGGCTTTTAGGGATTCATTACCAAGCCTAGTTTTTTAGACAGTAATATTTTTTATGAAATCTGGCGGGACTGTACCCACAAATCAACCGAAAAAATTTGTTTAGATATTTTTTGAATCCGCGCGGCTTGATAATTCTATCTTATTTTTAAATACACCTCACATATTAGAATGTACTGAAAGTGAACGTAAACTATGACATGCCCAAATATGACTAAATCCGAGGTGACTCATTCGAAACGTCAGTCGTGGTGTCTTTATAATACTTTTGGATTGGAGTACACATATTGCAAAACAATTTTCGCTACTAATATCCGTGCTCGTGTATCATAGTGAGCATCGTCAGAACATTAGAGGCACTCGTATTTATACTATGCAGCGTCTGCAAATTACATCACACGAAGAAATAATTACTACCTTTAAATGAATCATCATAATCGCGAAATTGTCGAATGAGGTGGGGTATCTGAGGATTTTCATACACTTCAACCTATATCGTTTCTAAAATATTATTTGATCTCAATTTATATTATATTGATTAAACTTAATTCGTATAAATACGTACAAATGTATAAAAACATTATTTTGTATAACTCGGATTGAGATCTAGGTACAAACTATACAATACTATTAAATACATAATCATAATTTTGTAAGGTTGTATTACAAAGGGATATATTGTGGTCACTTTTTATCGTTTTGTGTTTTCTTATATTCATAGATTACTAGACATTTTAATAGAATCATATCTCTTGTTGTAACACATCGAAAAAGATTATCATGCCACGCTATTCGAGTGTTCGAGAAGAGAAATAACTCATTTCGAGATTCTTATTGACAGAAATAGAATGAGTAGGCGTACTTGCCGGCTTTACATCAAACTTATTATTATACAATGTATCTAAACTGCGTAATAACTAATAAAAAGGAACACAAACCGGACGTTCTAGTAACTGGTGACACAAGAATGAGCACGAAGGCTTGATTAGGGATGAATGAACTAGGGGAGATATACGATGCTAGTTATTGCATACCGGTAAACACCGTCTGCACATAATAGTTTTACATAATGTACTTTCAAAACATACCCTGCTTGTAGTCCGCAAACTCCTCAGGTCGGCAAAATACAAGAAACAAAATAAAGCAACCCGAATGCACAATATTATCAACAATTTCACAATTAGAGGTTACTTGTCACTTACACTTTGGGCGTTCGCGAACTTCCAAGTTTCCAAGTATGACTGTTTTGACAACACATTGAATCAGTATCGCATCCCAGCGGAAATGTTTTGAACTATTTGCGTCGGTCTAACAGAAAATGATCAAAACACTTTTTTATTCTTTACACAATAATTATTTTTACAAGAAAAATTCTGAATTAAACAAACATTTATTTATTTTACCAAACTTTACCAAATATTTTATTATTGTTTGTGATTCGTATACAAATTACCCAGATAAATAACTATCGCTAGATGGCAGATTAAACATTATCCTCTTTAGATAGATGGCAGTAGTGTGAATAGGTTCTCAATAGAATTAAATCATAATTATTAGCTGCGTTACTATTTTATTTGAATTTTATATCCATAGATGGCATCATTAATTTAGTGAAAAAATTAATTATATTTCTCGTACAAGAGAAGTGCATCCTTTGTATACTTCGCAAGAGAAAATAATGAATTTATTTAAGAAGAACTTCTCATGACCAATACCCAAAACACAGTGATCAGCTATGGCTTTGGGCTTTTTATTATCTATAATCCTTTGTTCTTGGTTAATATAAGCATTTCTTGTTTTAAGGAAAGATTTTAGTCCCAATAGTTTTTATGGGTTCATTGAACCTGCTGGTTAACCTAAACACCGACCCTTGGTATCTCAAGTGGGCTTCCAAGTAACCGAGTTTGTTGGCCTGATCTGTTACTCAAAGTAAAAACAGAAACAAATTCAATTATAATATTTAGGTATGAATTTAGCTTGTATAAATTGCATCTACTTTGATAAAATGTAAAGTTAGTAGGTAGTAATAGTATGAAGTAAGAAGTATAAGAAGGTAAGTAGCCGGAATATAACAAGTGTAACTAATTTAAAATTTATGACCATGAAGCATGCAGTGTTCTGTCCTGACACACAGCTCTCGCCTCATCCATATTCATACATCTTCTCATACAAGCGCATTGATTCTTGATGCTTTTAATGGGATCATCTTTCAGTACCTGGTCAACTCAAGTCTTCCACAGACATCCTTTAATTTTGATACCATCAACACTTGCACCTTATATATCCTCATTTATTCAGTTTTTAAGACCAAACTACCTACACAATCCTATTCACTATGCTAAGATCCTAAAGGCCTAGCGCTTCTGAGCCTTACTGGTTGACAATAAATACAGGTGCCAGTGGACGAGGAGAGCTTTGCCGCTGCACGCCTTAAGCATACACATGTGGACTTTTATTTCTTCTTCGCCTCGACACTGCTATCATCTTTGGACATTGGACCCAGATTCTTCGACTTTTGGCTGCAAACGAACAACGATTTGGATTTCTCTGGACACCTCTGTACAGATTTTGTTTGTCCCACCGAAGACGAGCAAATCAACAAACCACCCTGTTTTGTCTTGTTTCCTGTGTGGAACAGGCATGAACTTCAATTTTTTTTTTTAAATTGGTCAACAAATAACAGATATATTGTTAAATTATATTATATGTGCATAATGTAAAATCCTAATATAATGATATTCTTTGATGCAATATGTAAATGATTTTTCCTTATTTTTTTTCGTGTTCGTAATTTTTTTCAACGTACATATAATACTTATTATACATTATATTTATATTATAGTACCTACCCGCCACGAGATATTGTTTCAAGTTGATGTTTCGCAAATGGCAACACTGCACCGTGAGAAGGAATTTTCTATGACACTTTCCACTGACGGATAGAGCATGTGCAATAAGCAGCTCATCATATTTATATCAAAAAAAATGTGACTTCATGTTTAGAAAAGGAAGGGGGTGAATAATATAAAATATTAGTGTTACGATGTACCATGTTTGTCAAGAGTTTTTGTTATTGTGTTTGTGTATTTGCAGGATGTAAAAAATCCCTTCCTGTCACAACGTCCGTGAGGCGTAATTGGACGACAATACAAATTTTTTCATGAAGAATTACTCACGAGTCTAAGCATGATGGAAACACGATTGGGTTCCATCTGCTCAATCTATTTTACAACATGAGGACGCAAGGGTTTCTGCACTACTTCAGGAACAGCATTTATGACGTTTGCGGTGCGAAGAGACACCAAGTGTACAATTACGGGGTGTCTCGGAACATCAAAAACTGAATTCAAATTATGGATTGCTCCTGAAGAGCAAAGGTTCTTGTGTCTAATTGTTGTGAAGGAAATTCTTAGTTGTAAAATTTTGAAGAGGTAGTAAATTATAATGTTTATTCTCACATCTGATTTTAATGCCTGTTGCTAATTTTGTTGTAGACGATTTGTTGAAAATCTTTTATTGAAATCACACTGATGTGATAAAAAATTTTGTGCTATATTACCTTGTAGACTCATAACATTTTCTTATTCTATCATGCTCAAAGTTTGTATGCAAAAGCTAATTAATTAACATTATAATTAATTAGCTAATAAATACAGAGTTATTATTTTAAAATACAATTTATTGAAACAGGGTAGATTTTTGGATAATTTATTAAAATTCTCATTCAGCTAATATATAAATTAATAATTTAAAGGACACAAGACACAATAGAGACTCACAAAGCAATAATGGCTGAGACTAACATTGTTAGAAATATATAAATCAGTTTTCATTAAAAATTCAACTTAAATTTAAAAAATAAATTATCTAAAAACAAAAATATATTATGCACATTCTTGTTCTATAAAATACAAAACAACCCTGGTGCAAAGCCATCATTCAAATGGCATTGCTATGTTTATTAATCAGATTTCTCCCCTTTCCAATAATTCTTCTATATCCTTATCTTGTTTGTTCACCAGCACATCACAATAATTAACAATCTAAGTTATCATCAAGAACTTGAGCCCAGACGTGTTTCTTAAATGCAACCAATTTCAATATTCAGATCTATAATATGTATTTCTGATTTAGGTATTAAACATTATATTACCTGTACAGCACTGAAACAGAAGATGAGTAAATATATGAAATCATTACATAAAGTCGAGACTACTGTATGAAAGCAATATTAATAAAAAAATTACTTAAAGCAGAAAATATTTTGTTATTTATAACGAATAACAAGGTGTTTCAGATTGTCAAGATTTAAATTTCAAAGGTATGAATGAAAAAATATGATATCTTTTTAAAACGCTAATATCATGAATAGCATAATTAACTTTACAAATTACACATGTTTTGAATAATATTTATCATAAGTGCAACTATCCTATTCACATAGAATTGACTAATCATTTTTATTCTTTAATTTCTACTTAGGTGGTGTTCACTTGTACATAAATAAAAAATGAAACTAAAGTGAAATATTCAAGAATAATTTATTTACTAATTAAGTTTTCGATTAATAAATAAACTTTTGAGTTGCTGATAACTATGTATAGTGTAATATAATTAACTGAAAGCCAGCCATATCACACAATAACATTATTATAAATTACCCATGAAACAAAAGCATTAAATTGATTTCAACAAATGATGCAACTTACCAATACACACCTGTCAAGCAGATGATTTAAATATGAATCATCAAACCATCTGAATGAGTAGGTAATGTAAAACAAACAGCATTATTGGTTTAGTTCTTGGATAAAGTGCAACAGAGCTAGGAAGTTGGGAAGAATTCTTTAAATATTTATCTCGACAATATATTCAGCGGTGTAGATCTCTGATGTAAAGAAAAATTTAAATAGTACCGTGCGGTGACTAGAAATGATAATATATGAAACCATTTATTTACAATTCATTTGATGAAATTGGGTATTCTTAATCAAACTTTTTGAAGCTCTCTACAATCAATACCCACTTTAGGGCCGGTTGTGTGATTAGTAGTAACTTTTTACCATGGTAGCTTTTTACTAATGCCCGTAGTAAAAATCCTTTGTGGATTGTTGGTACATCAAATTTACCGCTGTATAAGATGGTCAAAGACAATCTCGCCACTCTGTGTGGCAAGGTGAACAATCATGAAATGTGCTCTATTTTCTACTTTATCCGTGGCTTTATTCGCCCCTGCGTTCGAGACCTGTCACTTTGGTGGTGAAATTTTTTCGGATTACGTACTAATGTATATTAAACAACGAGATAATCATCAAACAAACTCTCATCATTAAAATAGCGGGATATTGAATGATTAATTGTTGTATACTGCAACTTTCAAAGTATCAATGTGACGGATGACTTTTGAAACAGCTGTGAATAGTTTGCCGTATTTAACCATCGATTCTCGTTTTTACTATCGGATATTGGAGAGTAAAATCAGTTTACTACGAGATATACTTTCGAGAAGTAAATATTGTTTTATCAACGATCAAACAACCTGTTTTCGCATAAATCTTTACTTTACTAATTTTATTTACTATAGTAAAAAGTTACTACTGATCACACAGCCGGCCCTTAAGATGTTGGCTTTATGTTTGTTAAAAAAATTATTATTTTGTATACTAATTTCGAAAACTTATAATAAACTAAGAAGTTACATTTGATATTAAAATCAAGATTGAGTAAACCAATAATAAACCAAATTACACCACTTGATCCAAACATATTCTTTGAGAGCAATAATTGTAATGTGTATATTAAAAAAAAACATAACAAAATAAATAATTTCCTACACATGTATTCAGATTTCAATAGATAACAAAAAATACCAAATATTTGTTACAATGGCAACCGTTAATGATTGAAATAATAATTATTGTGTCTCGTCATTAGGAGATAATGAATCCTTATAAATAAAATGAGTCCTCTTAATGTGTCATTAAAAAAAAGATTAATGTTTAGAATTAACAAACTTGTTAATAACAATTAAAACAAAAGTTATTATCCTCCGTTTCTTATTTATATAATGCAGTGAGCATACATTCCTAAATATTATCACTAAAATACGTGGGAAGTACAAATTTAAATAGTAATCTAATTGAAATAATTGTGACTTCATTAAAATATTCAAAAATGCATCACAAATATTTCATACAGAAATAGTTACTCACAGAAAGAGTACATTTAGTACAAATCGGTTAATTGTTCCCGCAACACGTGCTCCTTCTGACGTTCAAATTTTGAAAGTGTGACTATAGCGAGCAACTATTTATGGCAATTTACCTTTTCATGTTAAATGAATGTGTACAAAAATACTGTTATATTTGAAAAAATTCTAAATACTTACTAATCTGTATTTTGAGTTAAGAAGTCTCAAAAAAGGCACACTCATGTCTAAACTACTTGCTTTAAGAAATAATAATTCAGCACACTTCGAATTTGGTTTCAGTTTTGCAAATTACTCATTTGCATTAAAATTTTACAAAAAAAAATACACTATTTTTTTACATACCATAATAAAATTTCCTAAAAACTAAAATTTCACAATTCTATTATCGAATACTGTCAAAATGAAATATGTATTAAAAAATTTTAACTTGAAGATTTCGTCAAAAGCAACACCGTGTATCTCAAAATTTTCAACTTTTCAAGAGAACTAAAAAACTTTATATTACTTTCAGTATTACTCTGTTCTTATTTTATTTACATTTTTTATACTCACTTGGTACTTTTATACTGAATTTTGTTTTTTTTTACCAAATTAGCGCGAAAATACAAACCAAATGGTATATTGATACATTTCCGTCAAGTACTTTTCGCGCAAACTGGTGATGTAATGCAGGTAAACAATTATTGCTCTAATATATTAATTTGATATCTCATCTACTCGACGCAATATGATATCCAAAGGAAATGATTGAGTTTAATTAAAAAAAAACTTTTACGTAAACGGTGTTAATACTCTTCCCGCAGTTGGACGCTAGTCCAGTGAAAGGCTATTAATACCCTTCCCGCAGTTAGTGTGTTAATCTCAATTTGTCAAAAAGAAATGAGATACGCGGTGTTGCAAATTATTTGACGATTTAAACAATAACTCAATGATTCCTAACGGTCACAAGGTAAAACAACACGTTCCACTTCAGCTAACCAGTTTACAACAATATTTACAGGACAACACTTAATAGAAAGAAATAAAGCATAATACATTACATATTGTAAAAATGAAAACACTGTGCGCTACTGCTGTAGTTATTTCACTGCTTACCCACTTGATTTTGGTTTACTAAAAATTATTATACCATTATTTAAAGAATTTTAAACATAGTTTAATTTTGATGGTAAAAATGTATATAAATACTATAACATAATAAAGAGTAACAGATTCATCAACTTAACACTTATTCTACACTGAGCAAATTGTAAAAATGATCTAATCAAGCCCGCTAACATACTAAATAATAACTTAAGCTAAGTTTCAACATATTGAAAACAATAATCTTTTTTATTTGAGAATGTTTTTACTACCACGATAAATTATTGGAATTCCTTTTGAAAATGTAAAATGTACTAACTTTTCCAATCTTGTTTGATAATTTATGATTGGGTAAGAGAAAATAAAGCTGCACATCGCTACTTTCTACAAACCGCACATACTGCGACCACATAACTTTTACTAAACAAATGCACACTCAAGTACCATAAATTTTAAACTCAAATAGAACTGTAACATAGTTCAAAGAAGTAATAAATCAATTTACTGCCAGGAAATATTCAAAATCATCTATCAACTGATGTTACTATTATTTAAAAATTAATATTTAACTACATACATATTGGTATTATTTTAATATTTAGCTGCTATAATATAGATAATACATATGTATATAATTAAAAGAAAACAATGGAAAAAAAGGTGTTCGTTTTATAATAAGCATATTATATAAGTTACATTTCAATGATTTTATCACCACACCAGCTCACCACCAAATATACAAATCACTACTGGAACTGGATTTCATAGTTATCATTTGTAACAATATTCTATTCAAAATTCTGGTACCCTAAAAAATGGAAAAATATCAAAATATAGTTCCTTTTTTCCTAAAGTGATCAAACAAATCCCTAAACACCACGAAACCACCAAAAAACTCTGATCTCCGATGACCATAACAGAAATATATGAATTATTAAAATTTTAAAATATATATTTAACAAATCTGATGGTAGTTTTCCAATGTTTGTGCATATTACAATGTATTACAGTGGAAGGAAATCGTTTAAAACATTAAACGTGCTGACATGTTCTTCAAAAAATTACATAATGATTGACGCGATGTATTAATATATTATAAAAAATAAAAATAAACTCATAAATGTTGTAATTATCAAAACGGATACATTATAGATAGTACATGATAAAAACTTTAAACAAACACAAAAATCCCGTTAACATTTTAAAAATATATAACACTACGCAAGGTGCACTTTACAAACATCGTTTTTGAATGTGTACTACTACACAGCTATAATAATACATGCAATAGGTAAATTTTTAAAATATGTTAAATTATTCTTCTTTGAAAAATCTCTTGTTTTTTTAATCTTTGTATCTCATTGCTTATTGACAGACGTTGGTCTAGTCAATAAAAAGTTAAATCATAAATAACTCACTGATGACGCAGGGAGTGGTATCTCTTATTCTTCTGAGAAATTAAATCTTTTCATATTAATGTTTTTTTAAGACAAAATAAATGTTGAATATAGCATTTTCTCAGGATTGAAATATTATTCAAAATTTATTTTTAGTTCAAAATTTTCCACTGCATGCATATAAATGCGGAGTGACCTAATCTGCTAGCTAAATTTGTTAAACTAAGGTTTAGGATATTTTTAGTTAGGTTTGACAGTTATGAGTTACACGAGCATTACAAACAATCACTCTTAAGTCAATCAGTATTGGGTGTTGGAACATCATTCACTTATTTGTAATATTAGTAAGTTACATAGTTATGTAAAACCTTGTCAAACCGATCTAAGGATACATTATGAAATATATCAATTTTGTCAAATAATATAACGATTGTATGTATTTTATCAAATATCTTATTCATCAATATTTATCAAAAATAGAAAAACAAAAATAACATACATAAACAAAAAAATTCTTAAAAATACATGTTCTCAAGTGAAGGCTAGCATTGTTAGTATACTATACATATATACTATTACTTCAAATGTATCTATGTACATTATTACTTCAATTTATATATTATATTAATTTAAAGAAAATTACATTTAATTAATTTCCTTGGGAAGTAAAGAAAATGAGCGAAATGGCAAGAGGAACTTACTTTTTTAACATAAAAAGCAATCTTTGTGTTTACTGCATTACAAGTAGGCAGATTCTAAGATAAATGGCACATATTTTTTGATAAGAGTGAGTTATGCAGTTTGTGACTTAGCTGATATAAATAGTAATAATTTTATGTGCGTTATTACAAGTTGACAACGGACAGTTGTAATTATAATATAAAGAACCAGTTCACCATATATGTAATATGTTGAATAATTTTTTGAAATATAATAATTAAATATTCTGTGTTTTTTTATGAATTAATTTTGCTCTCAACTGATGTAAATTATTAATTAAGAATTTTAAAATAGAAGAAGAAAATGATGAATGCATAAAAAAATCTGAAAATGGATAATTAAATAGACATTTCATTATGAATATCTTCTCTTCCAATACTTCAAAGTACGCGGTATTCACGTACAGTACGTATTACGGAGTTTCTCTCAATTTCCGGACATTTTACACACATACTATTTAATTCAAATGATTTCAGTAAATTCTCAAGACAATTCACCGATAGGAGCATTCTGAAGCCACAGGTCATGGATGAAATTGTACAAGTCATCACTAACTGCAACCTGTAAAATATTATTGAAGATATTAAACCTTTGTTGTGAGATGGTGAACACATGAGTATATGACAGATTTACTAATAAATTAACAGTGTTTGAATTAGTTCTAAATGATATTGTCTGTTATAATATGTTGTCTCGAAATTTACAAAAGAAATAAATCAACTGAGAAATAAAACAAGATATGTTAGAACACATTCTTATTGTGAAGTTGTAATTATTTATTCAGAACATAGGTCTGTAAAATTTTAAATATGAATTAAATATATTAATTAGAAAGATATACATATAAAATCAATTTTATCGAAAAATATTGTTATTGCGCCACCGGGATTCAAACCTGGATCTCTTTCCAAACAAAATGTCGCTGTATCATTGTTGGATAATGCACATTCCCCGGTTTGGAAAGAGATCCCGGTGGCGCAACAACAATATTTTTTGATAAAATTGATTTTATATGTATATCTTTCTAATTAATATATTTAATTCATATTTACAAGATATTTATTAATTTATTGTAAATAAATATAATATATACATAATACATAATGTGTCACAGAATTTCAAAATCCGCTATAACACTTTTTTTAACAAATTTGAGTTATTTATATCATTGAACTCTGAATTAATTTTTTAATTTAAAATTATATGTTTCATTTTCAAAATACGCTTTGTTAGCTAACAATATTAAATATAATGTTAGGGTGAGCAAAACCCGATATAACACGATGTGACTTTCAAAACCTGCCATGAATTTTTTAATCACAATGAAATACATATTTGAGTTCAAATTAATACAATAATTAATGTAAATATATACATAATTATTTTATTTTAGATGAAAGAAATTAATAAATTTTCTAAAGTCAATTGGACTTGGATCTCTTGGCATGTAGAGTACTGGAACCAATGGGCTCATTTGCTCTTTCATCTGTGATACATGAAGTTAAATTTGAGTCAGAAAATTTTTTAGAAATCCTGCTGAGGTGGGCAGGGAGGGGTACGCTGATACGTCTGTTTAACGTTTAGCGTTTATTATTGCGTATTCTTATGAGCATGGAGGATGCCTCTTGCATAATCTTTTGGAGCTCTTTTCAAGTACGACGAGATTTTTGTCCGTAATCGGTCTATCGTGGTAGGTGGGATCGTGTTTATTGGATGGGTTGTTGATGATGTTCGTGATCATTGTGATCGTGGGCTGGCGGCGGTGGTGGGGGGATGAGATGAGAAGATGGTTTGAACAAGGCGAAATAATGGTTCGAAACAAATCTCCTATCACTTAACACAAAAAAATCTAAATATGTATGTTTTCGTATTAACGAAAGAACATTAAAATCCTACACTCATCGTACATGACTGCAAAACAAACAAGAACACGGCTTCCTCGTGTCAATGTGAAAAACTGGGGGTACTGATCGATGATTATCTTAACTAGAAAGAACATGTATTGAATCTAGCTAAACGCATAAGAAAACTAATTTACTTTTTTAAAGAAATACAAAGTATAATTGACTGTAAACTCTGATGATCGGTGCACTCTGCTACTCTTTAATTATTGTGCGATTTTAGATCGGGGAGGAGCAGCAAAAACAATATTAGAGTCTACTAAAAGAGCACAAAGACAAAAATTAGGGTATAATTTTTTTTTTTTTTTTGATTTACTAAATTCATCTAATTTACCTAATAATTTGGTAAAAGATCTATGTCGTTTGTTAAACCTTTGTATGAACCAAAAATTATTTTCAATTTAATAATATTATGTATAATCAAACAGAGGGTCTTCCTATGGGAGCACCCACAAGTCCACTAATAGCAGATATTTTTGTAGATAATTTAGAGAGGAATATTTTTGATTGTGATTCTCCTTTGTTAAAAAATGTTTTGTTGTGGAAAAGGTATGTGGATGATATATTATGTATTTTGTCAGGTTCACAACGTCAACTAACTACATTTTTAAATTTCATTAATTCATTTAATAATAAAATACAATTTACATTAGAAATAAACTAAATTTTTTGGATCTAACATTGATTAAAAATAATAATAAAATTGAATTCAAAATTTTTAGAAAACCAACTTTTACAGATACTATCCTACACAATGAATCTAATCAACCATTATCACACAAACATTCAGGGTTCCACTCCATGATACATCGTTTAGTCAATATTCCTATGTCAACATCCAATTTCAATATTGAATTGAATACAATTAAAAAAATAGCAGTTAATAACGGGTATAATACAGATTTGATAGACACTAT